>VDFB02193867.1:38346626-38953564 GCA_007258455.2 Sequoia sempervirens | reverse complement strand
CCAAATAGATTTCAAAGCATTTAAAGCATAGAAGACCCCCACAAAATGAAACCCTAGTTAAAAACTAGGGCATGACATAATGGACATGCCACGAAAATGACAACAAAATGATAAAAGAACAAACAAAAAAGTAGAAAAATCAAAACGGAAAATGGGAAAAAGATAAAACAAAATTGGAAACAAACAAGGGAATGAGTGAAGATCCATAGAAAAGGTCCCATGAACACGCAAGAACACCATGAATAGGAGAATGAAAATTCCAATAGAACAGAAAAATGAAAACACCAACAAAACCAGAAAACGAACCTACCTCGAAATGTCACCAAGAAAGGTTGAAATTGATAAGAATCCTCTCGCCAACGTTCCTCCACAATCAAATCGTGCTACTCTCAAACTTAGTCAGGCTCTGGTTCGCTAAAACAACTTCAGCAATAAAGATAATGAGCCAGTTAACCTTGATTAAGATTTAAAAAGCATTTCGTGTGTATGAGGAGGCTGTAATTAATGCAATAAATGCAGTTGGTAAGGTGCAGATCCAAAAATTGTAAATGAGTAAACAACCAGTGTGAAAATCGAAGGTAGGGTAGATGCACAAACTGTTGGAAAAGTATGCCTCAATCAATACAGGCTGAAACCTCCATTGGAGTTAAGTTGGTGTGACAGCTCTTATGTTTGGTCGACTAGCAGTTGGAACATCATGTTTTGTATAGGTCGCTATGACCTAGCTTTTGTCTCACCGAAGGATCGTATCGCTGTGACAAGAAGCTTTCGGTGTGACCTCTTAGTGCCCGTGGAGATCTCTAGCCGATAGGCCATTCAATCATATGTCAGGAAGACCTTTGGCCGAAAGGATTTGTTCGGTGTGAAGTCCCAGCAAATGGTTAAAGTCTCGCTGATAGTGTTTGGTTTAAGGTCATCGGGGAAACTCTCGCCGGAAGGAATACTATCGGTAAGAAGTCTTACTGATGTGAGAAATTCACACTGACCGCATTCTTTCGGGATAACTCAAAGGGCTTCGAGGAGAAGTCCCAGCGACATTGGTGAGTCTCGCCAATGATGAGAGGTCTTCAGTGTAACATATATGTGTTTGATAAGAACTCTCGACGAAGGTGATATGTCTTGGTGACTGTTGATGACTTCGGGGTGATATGTGTGATCTCGGAGAAACCTCTTGGCGATATTGATATGTCTTGCTGACTATTCTTTGGAGCTCAGTATAACATGAGACTTGGGTATAACCCGTGGTGACTCGGCGTGAGGTCTTGGAAAAGAATGATACTCTTGCCGAATGGAAAATCATGTCTATGTGACTTGTGGAGCTTCGGTATGACATCTCAGCGAAATTGATATGTCTTGGCGATATGGCGAAAGCTGAGCGATAGTCTTCTGTGCTCGATGTAACATCTTGGCGATAACGATAACTCTTGGCGACATCTATATGAAGCTTTTGGGCATCGGGGAGACACTGTTAGTGTCTCACCGAGATGCCAACAAAGCTTGAATCTCTTTTGACCGTTTGACCGTCCTATGTGGAGTCTTGTGGACCAATAGGAGAAGCCAAATATGAACAGTTGGAAGATTGTTCGTTGTGACAGTTCTGTGAGGAAGCTCGACGGACATGGAACAACATGGTTATACTCTGTGATTGCAAATTGTGATCGGTTGGTTGCATCGACAGATTGCTGGGGTTGTATGATCAGTAAATGTATTCTAATCTGTAAAGACTGTAACTTGAAGGTTCCTGTACAAGATTGTTCATGGTGAATGCTGCTGTAAACAGACATCAGAAAGATAAGTCTGAAACTTGTATGTAATCTTTATTACTTTAATACAAAGTGACTTCTCTTGGTGTGGTGGGTTTTTCTCTCGTAAGGGTTTTCCCACGTATATCTGGTGTTCATGTGTGATTGTCAAATACTCTATTTTTGCTATCTACTTCATAGTGCATCTTAATTGAACTGTAATTGAAAAATTAAAAGTATATCTACATTCTTCTCTGAGGTTTTGGTGTTAGGAGAGTTGTTTCCGCATCTAGCTTTCCTTACACAAACAAAGTCAAAACTGATTAAGAAACTTTACCCAAGTCTCTTAATCCAATTTCACATCTACTTCCGGTCTTGCGGTAGGCACATACAACAAAGAGAAATGAGGGTAGAATCAAAACTAAAACCAGACATGAAACTTTTACAAAGTTCTAAGTTTGGTTCCAATTCTGGTTCCTCTCCCAACAAAGGAACAAACACCGACATAAAGACAACACAAAAAAAAATGAAAAGAAGCAGGACCGGAATGAAAACCAAACCTTACCAAGACACCAACAGAGACAAAACCACAAAGAAAATGAGCGGGAGTGGGATCAAAACCAAAATGGAATCCAAAACTTTCAAAAAGTTCCAAGTTTAGTTCCATTTTTGGTTTCGGTTCCACCAGGGCAAAAAACAAAAAACAAGGAAATGAAAGACAACTCAAGGTAGAAATGAAACCAAGAGTGCAAGACAAACCAAAAAAACAAAGAAAAAGAACAAGGCAAGGGCGGGGCCGAAACAGGATCTGAACCCGAACTTGGAACCTTCACAAGTTTTGAGTCTAGTTTCCATCCCGTATCTGCTCTCGCTAGACCAAAAAGAAACAAGGACTTAGGAGGAAAAAGAACAATTCCTAAGACCCAAACAAAAAAACACAAGGACAAACAAAAACAAAGGGGGACCCATTTTGACCCAAAAAAATGGGGTGGTTATGCAAGGCATAACAAGATGAATAGAGGTTCTATGGTGCTTGTTAGACGTGTTTGGATTGGCACCTTGTATTTAAGCTAGATGCATGCACAATTCAGTGCAATAGTGCTTCTATGAATTCCAAGAAATGGGTTTTGGGTTCTTCATCCTCACCATCAGATTGAGCAGAGAAGACTGTGGTGTCTACATTTGATGGTTGTGCTTTCTAGGTACCTAAGGGTGCCAATGGTTTGGAGATAAAATTCCTAGCCAAAAAAACAATGTTGTCACACCAAAGCCTTGGCCATATAGGTGAGAAGGGTATTAAAGCCCTAAAAAATAAGAGCCTTGTTTAAGGCCTTGATAATTGTAATTTCAAGTTCAATTTTTATGAACATTGTATATATGGAAAACAACATTGTGTTTCTTTTTATTCTAGTTCTCACAAATATTCTAGGGTTTTGGATTATGTGCATTTGATGTCTTTGGTCCAGTTAATGTTCCTTTGTTGTCTAGATTTGTGTATTTTATCTCATTCATAGATGACTATTCTAGAAGGAAATTTGTGTATTTCTTCAAAAGTAAATCTAAAGTTTTCATTCAGTTTAAGGAGTTAAAATCCTTGATTGAGAACCAAACTAGTAGAAAAATCAATTGCTTGAGGGTGGATAACAGTGGTTATTTTTGTTTCACAGAATTCAACAGGTTCTATAAGGACCATGGGATTGAGATACATAAGACAAAATAATACAACCTACAATAGAATGGAGTTGCAGAGAGGATGAACAAAATGTTGATGGAGAGGGCTAGAAGTATGCTGAGTGGTGTTGGTGTTGAATAGAAGTTATGGGCTCAAGCTATAGCCACTACATGTTATTTGATTAATAGATCTCCTAATTCGGCTCTTGTTGAAAAGGCACCCGTTGAGGCATGGTATGACAAGAAGCCCTCGATTAGACATCTTAGAGTCTTTGGTTATCACATCTTAGAGTCTTTGGTTATCATGCATATGTTCATGTGCATGATGCGAATAGATCTAAGTTGGAGAAAAAGGAAATGAAGTGTATCTTCATTGGTTATGGTGTTAGTGTGAAAGGGTACAAGCTTTGGGATCCAGTTGCAGAGAAGGTGCTCTACAATAGAAGTGTGATCTTTCAGGGTTAGTGCAGGATCATGGGGGTCCAAACTAGGCCTCTAAGTGGTAATGAAAATTCAGAAAATCAGTGTTAGGAAATTTGACATAAAAATTTGAATAGGTTATTAACATAATTTGGAAAATATGTAAGAACAAAAGTTGTAGCAAATTGAATGTAGTTTCTAGGCTACTGGTCCTTTTTTGGAATAAAGTAAATCTATTTTGGGAAAATTTGAAATTTAAATGCAGTGGTACTAAATTTTTCAGGAAAAAGATAAGAAGCATGTGTATGTCTAACCACCCTAAGTGCAAGAAAAAAATAATATTTTTTTTCAGAATCTTTCAATATAAGTAGAGGACACATGCTCGAATGTGCCAGATATTTTTTTGTAATTTATTTCCATGTAAATAATTAGTTATGATTTTTTTATTAGAAATTTTCAGAATTATTAAAATGTCTGTGTTTGACCATCATAACTTGGGTCAAAAATTTATGAAGTTCATTTTTTTTAATCCTATAGTATGTGAAGCATAGAATGTGGTGCATCTTGTAGGTTTGAAAAATATTAATTAGTTTGAAAGTTATAGAAGTTTTTCAATCAGCCTATCAATCAAGACTTTAGTCGTAATGTATGTAGAAAATCAATAATAATAATTTATTAAATTCAAAATAAGGAAAAACTTATATTGGTAGAAAACTGACAATTTTTTCTATAAATCCTTTTCGTTTGATGAAATCTAGATTAAAAAAAAGTCGTCAGCCACAAGGGCAAACTTCGGAAAACTAAGCAAATTTTCAAAACACATTTTTTGGGTTGACTTTCCAGGTCAGACAATCTCAAATCAAATCTTGAGCCAATATCCATTTTGAAACAGATATCCATTTCAAAATGGATATTCGTTTTGTTTCTCAAAACAAATATTTTTTTTAGAAAGCGGGAACCCATTTTTTTGAAAATCAAAATGGATATCCATTTTGAAGACCTAAAAAACCCTCTTTAGTAAAATGGGCATAACTTTTGCATTTCTTATCAAAATTTCAAATTTTTATAGGTGTTGGAAAATTGATTGATATCTCTATTCAATGGACTAGGTGGTGTTTCTATATTGTACACAAAAAATAATTATAATCATTTGAACTTCATATTTCATTTTTGAAACATCAAATGCTCACTACTTTCGCATGCAAAGTCTCCTTTTCAAGGTTTTTTGTAACACTCATCTCAAAATACTTGGAACTTTAGAAAAAGTAATGAATAATGAAATATTTATATTTTTTTGTAGTAAAGAGATGAAAAAATCTTCATAAATCATCATCTCTTTGTCCCTTTCTCTACCTCTCTCTCTCCTCTTATTCTGGACCCTCCCTCTATCTTCTCTCTCTCCCTTTTATCATCTCTCTCTCTCTTCTCTCTCTCGCTCTCGACCTGATGTTTCTCTCTCGATCTCTCTCGTCTCTCTCTCTCCTCTCTCTCTCTCTCTCTCTCTCTCTCTCTCTCTCCCACTCACTGACTCTCTCCCTCTCTCCCTCTCAACTCTGTCTCTATCTCTGTCTCTTTCTCTGTCTCTCTCTCACTCTTAGGTCCCTCTTCTTGATGGTCAAAACAACACAACAACATTAAAAAAAATATATCTATTTTGTTTCTCTTGAAAAAGAGAGATAACATAAAGTAATATGTCTCCCAAGGTCCTGATAGGTTGTTCTCAACTATGATGATGTTACTCAATGGCCAATGTAACTAAAATATTCAAGGGGCCTTGTTGGTAGTAAGGAACACAAGTTGCATCAGATCAATTAACCTACATTTGGGGGGGGTGGTTTAAAGAAATATAAAAAGATATATCAGGGCTTTAGGACAATAAAATATGAATAAAACTTCTTATATCCAGACATAAACTTTAAAAAGAAGTGTTTCTTCAACTAATTAAAACCATAACATGATGCAATCCATAGCACAACCTACACCATTACATGCATTGACAGTGCTTAATTCAACAATCACAACCATTCACTACAACTTCACTTAAAGATTTGAAATAGATCACTCACTCATTGCTAAAAATCAGATCAATAAACATAAAAGTAATTTCATTCACAAATAATTTAATGAAATAATGTTAAATCTAGTTACCCCTATTGATTTGCATCAAATAGAAAACATTTAGGCACAAAAAATTCACTGGAATATGGATGATTATAATCCATTAACATTATCATTGAGGTTCAAATTTAACAACATGAAATTGTATAAAAACTATAAAAGTATCCAAGTTCAAGAAAAATTTCAAAGTATCTTGGTAAAAATTATGAAATCCTAAGACTATGATTCCTATCTACTATCATATCAGGTGGCGAATCTTTCTTGAATCAACCAACCTTTACAAAATGGAGCCTAAAAGTACATATAGGTGAGCCATTCATAAGTTTCTCTCAATCAAAAACTTAGATCCACAAATTAAGGAACTGGAACTGCATGAGGAAAGTAGACTGGTTGATCTTCAGTTCAAGGTTGATTGCTCTATTGTGCAAAATCTGACGCCCAAGAAGGAAGGTAGAATTGACGGATGAAATTTTTTAGTTCAACTCATGTCAATACCCCACAAAATAGGAGAGGAGAGGAAGTTGTGTCAAGAAGAGAATATTCTGCTACCAGCTCACTCCTATGTTGCTTGATCAAGGAGATACTCATCATAACTAGAAAATATTTGTTGAAGGATGTCCATATTAGGCTCATCTAACCAATTTTCCTCAAACTTGATTCTTTTTAACTCTGCTGAGGAAAATTCCTGCATATCTTTCAATTTGATTAATTCCCTCCTAGCAGCTTTTACCTCTTCCTTGATGTCCATGAGCTTGTCCAACAACAAGTCTTCTCCATCATCTTCTTTTTGCATTACTTCCTCAAATCTACTACTCCACTTCTTCTTTAACTTAACCAAAGGAAGACCTTCTTTAACCAAGATGTCCAGATTGACTAGAATAGCAACCACTACCTTCAATTCATCAATTTGTTCATTCAAGTCTTTGTTGGCTTCTTGAACTTCATTCTTATGCTAATAAATGAACTTTGATCTAAACTGGATTATGTTCAAGGTCTTTTCAATGAAATCAACATTATCCTCTTCAAGAATTGACTGCTCCAGGAGAGTGGACTTAGGCACCTTGCTGATGTATTTCAGCTTCTTGACATGTTCTCTGTATTCCTCATCTTGCTTCTCTAGGACTTCAACATGCTAATTCATTTCCTCTACCAACTCAAGTGCTCCTTCATGAAGTTTGAAACTATCAGCCAACACTTCACCAACCTCTTGATTGATCTTGTTAATCCATCAATCAAGCATCCCCACCTTACCCCTCATCTACATAAGTCATCAACTTCCTTCTTGCTTAGCAGGATTGGGGTTTCTAGAGCAACAACTTGTTGAGACACTGGAGTGAAGACATCTTTTAGAAATTTATGCAACTGATCCAATTGAGCTTTAAGTTCATCCTTTTTTTTCTTGTCTTTGATCATACTGGATTTGGTGGAGGAAGCTACAATATCAATCGGATTCATTTGTTTCTTCCTTGTAGGTCTCCCCAAATTGACAATACCCAATTGGTAATCAGTTATTTACATATCTTCTCTATCCTTATACACCACTGGAATTGCACATTCAACAACAATTTCTCTTGTATCTGTGAGCTTGGTAGAATGAAGAACTTTGGCCTTCTTTTTGGGTCTTTCCTTCTCTATCTCTTTCATCATCTCATCCCAATTGAGAGGCTGAGGTTGAACTATCTACCTTTTTTCTAGATCAAGCTTTAGCCAAGTTTGAGTAGTAGGAGTAGTGACCACTTGTGTTGAAGAAGAGGCAGTAGTGGAAAAAGATAAAGGTTGCAATATAGTGTTCCTAGGTTGAGAATCAACCTCTTGCACATTCTTTTGTTCTCTTTGTGCCTCTTCTTGTGTAAGTCTCTCAACTTCTTTATCTTTTTTCTCCTACAACCTTTTAGCTTCCATCTCCTTTTTCATATGTTCTTCTAATTTCTTCTCCTCATACATTTTGTCTCTCTGTTTTTCAAGTTCATTGACCAAGTCCCATGCCTCTTTAGACTTTTGTTCATGTAGAGAAAGTTCTTTAGCCTCCTTTTCTCTCTCTAGGCATTCTTTCTCTTCTTTCTTTCTATGGCCTTCCTCAACAACTTTGAATTTAGCCTCAAGGGATTCTCTTTCTCTCCTATGTCTAGCCTTTTCCTCCTCAAGATCATGGATCTTTTCTAACATTGCCAACTTATCTCTCTCCTCCTTAGTTTTTAGCTTTTTCTCTCTTTGTTGTTGTTGCTTAGCCAATTTATCAACCTTCGCTTGAGCTTCGAATTCTTGCTGCTTAATTAATGCATCAACTTGTGCCTTATCATCAATATCTCTCTGTTTAGACAAAACCTCAGCTTGGGGCTTGATATCTACTTCTCTTTTAGCATACTCAAACAATTTCCATTGATCTTCTTCTATCAAAACATGTTCAATCCTTGCATACTTAGTTTCATCAAGAGATGCAACCACATGAGTCTCCTTATCAGATGGATTAGCCTTAGAATCTGTATCAATGTCATGAATCTCAATCTTAGGCTCCTTCTCTTTCAAGAATTCAACATCCTTGTGAGGGGTTCCCATAGGCATATCTCCACTTGGATGCTCTGTGATAAGAGGCTGACTTGATTCTTCTCCTGCAACAGATGTTGAGGCACTAGGTTCTGTTGCAACCTCTCCTCCATGTGCTTTAGGAAGATCCTGAGTAGTAGTCTCCTCTCCAAAATTGGGAGGGAAAAAATCCAAAGGCTCCTTAGGAGGCATTCTTCTTTTTGTCCTCTTGTATCCTTGGGTGGTTCTTGGAGCCTTCCTCTTTTTAGAGGTCTAAGCCTCTAGCTCCTTAATTCTCATGACAACCCATTGGATGCTCCTATCCAAGACCGGTCTTGCAATTTGCTTTATATCTATTGATTCCTCTACATTCCAATCCACCGGATCTAAGTCCTTGGTGCCTACATTTCCAACATCATATTGGGGATCCAAAGTTACCCCATCATTTGACAATGTGTTAGGGATGTCCTCCTTTATCCCATACTCAATCATGAGTGGAATGGGAAATATTTCATAGTTTCTTCTCCTCAAATCATAATTATCTTGTAAGTCCATCTAGAAGTCTTCTAGTAGATTGAAATGTTTACCAAAAATAGTAGGGAGAAAACCCTGCATCTTGTGCTTAGGATCAAAATGCTTCCTAGAGGTGTATAAACCCAAATTAAAATAAATCAACTCCTCACAGATTGTCGTGGCTTCCACATTATGTGCACAACAATATTCACCTAATTTCATAGTGAATTTATGACAACTGGTCTTATGTTTGGTACCAAATTTGAAGTTGACCCTCAAAGCTTGATAGATGAATTCCATAAAGACAATCCTATTGCTGTAGCACCTGGGTAGTAGATGAGGGTGGCCATCAAAACTAGCCAGCCTGAAATAGGTAAACTTGGGGTATTGGATATACCAATGTCCCCACTCTGCAATAAAGGCCATAGCCTCTCTGCTCAATCTGTAACCAACATCTTTTGTTAGCTGGTTAATGATGACAAACAAAAATGCATCATTAATCCATCTGTAGTGTGAATCTGAGGTTTGCAAGGTGTGCTAATCATAATGATCCCATACACTTTTTTGTCCTTAGGCTTCTCCCAATATGCCCATTGCATTCAATCCTAGAAAGATATCCCTTCTGGCTGTTGCATAAATCGCATAAGAGATCATGAAGAAACTCTTGGTTTCTCTCACTCTAGGCATCTGATTGTGTATGCATTTTGACACAATCATAGGCCAATCAAATTGTTTCCTGCCATCTAGGATAGTTTGAATGAATGGAAACATCCATTCCTTGAACTAGGAGGCATCTCTCTTCCGAAACACTCTAGAGAGCATCATTATTATATCCCCAATCTCCTTATAGAAATCTGCCCTTTTAGGCTGGTTAGGAAGCTTAGCTAGAGATTTTTTCTCAACTGTCATCCATTTCTTGTTCATATGAGTTCTACTAGTCTCTGTCCTGTCTCTATATAATTTGAGGGCTTCTACCTCATTGAGTTTCCTAGGGCTCCGTGGGGTAGGTGCATTGAACATGAGTCTAATCATTTGCAGTGTAAGGTCAATAATGACATTCCCCTGCAAGTCCACACATTGGCTGATGGCAGGATTGTATGCTTCAGCTGTAGTAAGTATCAGTTCAGGACATTGGAATGATAAGGGGAAGAGGGCAACATGTGCCAATATAGATTGGACAATTCTCTCAGTCCTTCCTATTACCTCCTCACCAAATGTTTCTAAGAGAAACTCCTCATAACTAAATGGGTCCAAGTTGGTATCAGTGATGTCCACCCAATCAGAATCCACCTTGCTAGTTGTGAGAGTAGCTTCCCTATGTTTGTATCTCAGGGTGTAAGGGAGCTGCTCCACCTTTATCCTTTTAGGTTTGGCTCCTTGCCTTGAACTTTCTATAGGTTGGCTCCTTTGAGAAGCCTCCTCCATTGCTCCAGACATCTCTTACTTTTGCAATAAAACCCTGTATTAGATGAACAAAAGAATGAAAATTGATACATCATCTAATACCATCCTCTACTTACTGAAAACAACTTTCATACTTAGTCAATTTCATATTCATCGAAGCAAATTCATAGAAGAATAAGGAATAGGAAACCATTATAACACAAAGCGGGATCGAGACCGAAACCAAGATAAAACTGGAATTGGGATCAGAACAAAAATTGAACCCAGAACCAATCAATAGTTCTAAGTTTGACCTCCACCTTGGTTCTGATTCTTCCAAAGGGTATGTGTGAAGACCACAATCAACAGTACTCGAAAGCAGAATCATTTTGGGAGTGAACCCCAAAATGCAGATACCTACGGGACGAGTTCGGTCCTTAGTCCGCTTCCACCAATTTACTGCTCAAAACGAAGCAATTTCTTGAAGAGGTGGTCACATGAACTTAAGGACCAAAGTCACCATGGATAATATGGGAATCAAATAAAGGGGCTTAAATTCACCCTTTGGTAGAATAAAGACCACTATTTAATTCTAAGGGCTGGGTATTTGTAAAGGTCATCGAACAAACCATAGTTTGCACGACCCGTCGACTTAGATAATTAGGGAATCAAATGCCTGACATGAAAATTACTAAACTGACATGGGAAAAAGATCAAAGGGGTGTCCAAAAAAATTCTCAAACATTCAAAGCACAGAGGAACCCATCAAATGAAACCCTAGTTAGAAACTAGGGCATGACAGAATGAACCTGCCATGAAAGTGACAACATAACAGAAAACAAACAAATGAAAAGATAGAAAAAGAAAAATAGAAAACAGAAAAAGACAAAAAAAATTCAAAAGACACAAAGGAAAAAGTGAAGATTCATAGAAAAAGAATCTCGTGAATGTGCAAGAACATGATGAGCAAGACCATGATGAGCAAGAACATGAAAGCAAAGTAAAAAAGCAAACGGGAAAAGAGCGGGAAAAGACCCTACCTCAAAATGAAAACAACAAAGGTTGAAATTGGATAAGAATTCACCCACCACATGCCTCCACAATCAAATCATGCTCCTCTCACAATTACCCTGGCTCTGGTTTGCTAAAATGACTTAGAAAATAATGATAATGAGCCAGTTAACCTTGATTAAGGTTTAAAAATCATTTCATGCGTGTGAGGAGGCTATAATTAATGCCATGAATACGGTCAGTCAGGGGTGAAGCAAACAATGTAAAAGGAGTAATCAACCAGTGTGGAAATCCAATGTAGGTCAGACACGGACCCGGATCCAGAACAAAACAAGAAACCTTTACCAAGTCTCTTCCCCAACTCCGGTTCTGGTTCTGGTCCCGCTTAAGGGACAAACAACAAAGGGAAACAGGGGCAAATCAGAACCAAAACTGGGCAGGAAACTTTTACAAAGTTCCAAGTTCGGTTCCAATTCCGGTTCCGTTCCGGACAAAGGAACAAAAATCGAGACAAGGACAAAAGAAACGGTGGGAAGCAGGACTGGAACAAAAATCGGGCCCGACTAAGACATAGATAACAACAAAAGACAAAGCCAACAAGTAGGAGCGAGATCAGAACAAAAACCAAATTAAGAACTTTTACAAAGTTCTAAGTTCAATTCACATTCCGTTTCCGCTTCGGACAGAGAAAAAAAAACACAAGGAAATGACAAACAACTCAAGGGAGAAACGGACCCAAGAGCACAAGACCAACTGACATACAACGAAAAGAACACGAAACAAGGGTGGGACCGGAACTGGGACTGAATCTGGACTTAGAACCTTACAAAAGTTCCAAGTTTAGCTTCCATTTCGACTCTGGTTCCACCAGACCAAAAGAAACAAGGACTTAAGAGAAAAACGAACAAATCACTAACTCATTTGATTGCAAAATCCGATGAATTTTTTTAATGAAATATGTATAATTCAATGTATTGTCGGCTGTTTGTGATATTTGATGTGTAATTTTCAATTTTTTAAAATTTTATCCCCAACGTTCGTTGAAATTTTGATGAACCTAGGTTTCATTGAAATTTTGGCGAACTATTTCATCGAAATTTTGACAAACATGGAAAATCAGAAAAAAATCAAATTATGGCTAACATAAATAAAAGTGATTTCACCTATTTATTGCGACAGTGTTTTGCTATACTTGCGAATTTGCTCTACTTGCGACAGTTTGTGGAGAACTAAAGACAATTTTCTTGGGAAAAATCAGAAAAAATTCAAAAAGCTATCGCTAGGTTGAGGGTAGTCATTGTCTTTTTCCAGAATTCACTTGTGAAGTCAAATTTGTACTTCTAGGTTTGAAAATCATATTTTAAAGCAACATCTCATCAAATTTCATTTTTAGACTTGTGCATTCTGAGAATTTTATTTCTAGATTTTGTTGTGCAAGTTCAATATTCTTATTTTAGGAGTCTAACGGTTGGAAATCATAGTAAAATCAGAATTTAATAAGTTATGGAATTAGCATTTTACAGTGTTTTTTGGGTTCATTAACTTTAGACTATCTTCTCTTTTGCAGGGGTGGTTGCATGCCGAATTTTTTTGGTGCAAGTTATTAGAATTATTAGATTTTGTTACCTATCTATGATAAAAAATTATTAGAGTTTGAGTTTGATACTTTTTTAAGATCTAAATATTCAAGCTTGGTAAAGAAAAATCATGTCAGATAATATTAGTGCATAACAAAATGAACAGACAATTGCTAGAATGTGGGCTAGATTGAAAAGAAAGGGTGATGGGAAATGTTATTGTCCTTGCAATAATTGCAAGGACTTAAAGACGAGAAGAATTTTAATCACAATAGCTGAGAAACATTGTAGGCAACATGGTCACATTGAAGGGGGCATGATTATCATCCATTGGTAAGTTGTTCATTATATGTCTTTATATTGATTGAATTGTAAATGTTTATATCGTTTTAACATTTCTATATATATAAAAAATCACTTGATCATGATCATGGTTTATTTGTGTCGATCATTATTATAAAGGTGGGGCACCCTAGGGCACAAGATATGGATTATCACACCCTAGAGAATTTGGTTTTGCAAGTGGAGGAACATGGAGCTGTGAATATCGAAGATGAAGTTAATGATCCTATGGAAGAAGATGATCATGCGCTAGAAAATACAGTTGAAGATGATGGTAAAAATACATTGATCCATGACACATTTAGTGGCATAGCTAATCATGATGATCAAGATGACTTTGATGATGTTCATGATTTACCTATACTTGAGAAGGCACACGAGCCCCTTTATGAAGGCTCTGATAGAACTCTTCTCTCTGCTGTATTGTTGTTAGTGAACTTGAAGGTTATGAATGGTTTATCCAACATAGCAATGTCACAGATGTTAAGGTATGTCATATATGTCATATTTTTTCATCTATTTTAATTGTTGTTAGTTCATCATTAGTAAATAAATGATGAAATATGTACCATTAATATTCTTTACATTAAAAAATTATTTTTTGTTGTAGATTGATTGGTGAATTTTTGTTACCACCATCAAATATTTTACGTCACTCATACTGAGATTTATCTGCCATTATGAAAGATATTGGAATGGAGTATCAAGCAATAGATGCATGTCCCAATGATTATATTATATATCATAAGCAACATGAATTTGCAACAAAATTCCCAAAATGTCATATCAGTAGATATCAAATAGATCAACTAACAAAAAAGGTGCCTTGCAAGGTTCTTCGTTACATTCTCATTATTCCACGTATGCAACGATTATTTAGGTGCAAAAGCTTAGTGCAATTTATGGATTACCATGCATAGAATAGAAGTGGAGATGACATTCTTCAAATGCCTACAAATGGTTTTGCATTTAAGGACATGGAGGAAAAATGGCCACACTTTAAAGAAGAACCTCGTAATCTCAGGCTTTCATTGGCAGCAGATGGTGTCAATCCATTTGGAGAGCTAAGATCTATTTACTCAATGTGGCCTATTTTTGTTATCAACAATAACATTCCTCCATGGATGTCAATAAAGAGGGAGCACATAATGTTGGCAATGATTGTTCCAGGTATTTGTTTACATCAATTTTCTTTAACATCGTAGCATCTCATTTGTCTTATTTGTTGCATAATGACATATTTTTTTCATTTAATAGTCATGTACATTAATTTATATATATTGCAGTAAAATGGTTATAATAATTATGTAATATTTATGTTCATTCAACTAGGTAAATACCAAGTTAAAGATATGAATGTATATATCAAGCCTCTTATTGATGAGTTACTAAAGTTATGGAATGGCGTCACTATGTATGATGTCGGACAAAGACAATTTCAATTCCATGCAATGCCAATTCATGATGCTAACAGTGGTATGTTATAACAACTTTTTCCATGCAATATTTCATGATTAACACATTTTTGTGGTATGTTATAAATGCACTTTAACGATATTTAATTTTATGAAGTAGATATCATGCATGTTTTTTAAATAATCTATTCATTATATATAATTATAAAAATTGACATATTTAATCCAATATTATATATGATCTTGTAGGTCTTCAAACAAAGGGAAAATTTGCATGTCCAATTTGTGGTCCAAAGATGAAATCTCGTCGTTCAACAAGTTTACGAAAGCAAGTGTTTGATGAGTATAGGCACTTCCTCCACAAAAATCATAAGTATCGAGCTACTAAAAAACATATTTTCAATGGGAAAGAAGAGACTACATCAAAACCATGAAGAATGACACCTCGCCTATGGAAGTTGGAATATAATAGAATTAATCGTCAAGATTATACATCGGATCAAATTATTTATCTATCATATATGATATGTTCGGAATTTATATTTTTATATTGTGTTTTGTTTGCTTATGTTGTAATTGACAATGATTGTCGTTGTTAATTTTTTTAACTTATATGCTTCATGAAGGTTAAGGAATTAATGGCCAGCTTCCACAGGGAATGAAAAGTTATCCCAGACAATTTAGTAGGTTTCCCTACTATGAGCAGCTACAAATATTGCATTTGTTTGATACAATGCATATCGGAAAGAATATAATAGAAATGTTATGGAAAATATTAGATGGAAGGCATGCCAAAGAAAAAATTGTCAAAATTTGTAGTGACATTTAGGAAGCCAATCATGCAATGAAGAATGTCATTCAATTAAATAGCGATGGAGACCAAATTAATATAAGCATCCTTCGTTGGTTATTAACAGAGAATCAAAGCAATGCTATAAAAGAATTCATATGAAAAATTTGATTTCCCACAGGATTTGCTATGAAGATAAACAATATCATAACAAAGAACAATGAATTTGGGTTAGGGATGAAAACGCATGATTGGCATACCTTCATTAAGGTAATTATTCTAGTATATTATATATATATTTGTATATTGCATGTACTTTTCAGTGTATTATGTTTACTACTTTTGGAAAAATAATGAAAAGATCATTTTATAATTGTTGTAGTATGTTCTACCTCTATCTCTCCTAGACAACTTCGACAACAATGTCAAGCAAGTTATATATGATCTTGGAAAATACATGAGGTAAGTAGCGATATTTTTTCAATTCGTTGTATAGATCTTATAATTTAAATTTGTTTTACTTGTTATGTAATATATTGTATATTGTTGTTAAATATTGTTAATATATTTGTGCCTTGAATCACTTGTAGATGGCTTTCATCTAAAGAAATCCATAAAGAAGATATAAATAATTAGAAGAGAAAAATTCTTCGTCTAATGTGTGAAATGCAAAAGTGTCTGCCTTCGACATTTTTCAATGCACAAGAACACTACCTCATACACCAAGTTGAAGAGATTGAATTGTGTGGACCTGTACACACAAGGTCAATTTGGATGGTTGAGAGGCACTTGAAATTTTTGAAGGATTTGGTTACAAAAAGAGCACATCCTAAGGGTTCTATGGTGGATGGATATATGGTATACTAGACCATGGTGTACATTATTAAATATCTTCCTAAGTTTGCAGCAAAGATCCATGTAGATCACATTTGGGATCCCAACTCCATTAACAAATTTGAAGGGGAGTACATGATGGAGAAAGATAGATTGAGGAAAGTGAGAGGTAATTATAATACATTTTACATTTTGTTTTTATGTATATTGTACTTATTTAATTATTAATTTTCAATATACATCAATTATAAATTAAGGTCGTATACCATGGTAATTAACTAATTGATGTAGACCTGGGAGGCTCAACTCAACCAACCTATCAACCTACCTTTAAGAGGCTTACAACAAGTTTAGAATGACCACTTTAAACAATCCAAACAACTCTCAAATCCTGACAAACAACAAAAGTCAAATTTCACACTTTCACTTCTTGAATCCTTGTAGCAGTGCAAACCTAGTTTTTCCCAATAACTTAAAACTTTCCCAAAACACCAGACAAAAACTTGATGGTTTTAGACACCCATTTTGGCATTATTAAACATAATTCAAGGGAAAGTACAAGTCCTTTGGACCAAATCACGAAAATCACCCTTTCTAAGTTGTGTTGATTAGGCCTATTTTTTGAAGCAACTAGTCTTTAAACTTGTCATATGCCCATGAAATATTGGGTCAACAATTTTTATGCCTCAAACCTCCAAATCCACAAAAAGATTCCACTTGTATGGCTAGATTCTTTCCAAACCCAAAAACCCTTGTTTTAGGCCAAAATCATGAGGGTTTATTCAATCTTGTACTTCCACGACCTCCCAGACCTCAAAAACAACTCAGACACAACCCATTAGGTCTGCACATGGGTAAAAATTCATAAAATCAGATATCCCATACATATTTTGTTGAAACCTAGGCTTGAACCTCTCATTTCATATGTTTTTCTTCACAAAACTCTTGAGGACAACAGCTATACCTTATTTATTTATCATCCTATGAGGGTTTACAATGATCACTTTATTCCTTTTAAAGGCCTTTACACCTCAACTACTGAAGAACCACCTCTACAACTAACTTTTTAATCTTTTATGATCACATGAAACATAAAACACACTAATTTCAATGTTGTTAACATCACTATTGAAATGTTTTAATTTTTTTAATTTGCTAACGTCATTTGTGAATTTAAATTTTTTTTGATACAGTTGGTCGAGAGTGGGATGCACTACATTTGTACGTTGCAAACAATCTTGATTGGATGATGGTATGGATTGAACGATGTCAACAATCTGGTTGTGCATTAACATGGGAAGGTGTGGCTTCATTGGTTAAAGAAGTTCATCGTAATGAAGATTCCAATGTTACACAAAGGGAAATTGATTTAGCATATGGTTTAAGAGATAAATAGGTACATATAAATATATTAATCACCCATATTATTTAATTATTTTCAATTATATTGATGTATATATATGTTGAGATTGTTTTCTTTGCATACATTTGGCCAAAAATAAATATGTTTATCAACTGACGATATTGCATTAATTTTTTCATGTTTGACATTGTAGGTGAAACAACACAATGCTATGTGGTGCAATGGTAAAAAATTTTGAATCAAAAACTTGGATGACACGAAGAAAAATTGTGATTCTGGGATAACTGCAGTGTTTTAGGTGACTAATGTTTCATCTAAAAGCGATAGACATCCAAAAGTCTCAGAAAATTGATACTATGGGATTTTGGATGATATACTTGAGTGTGACTTTAAGTCCTTCAAATTAGTTTTGTTTGTTGTCCTATGGTACAGGATACGATTGAATGAAAATGATCCTAAGAGAATTGTTATTGAACATGATAATGTATTTACCATGGTTAATACAAGGTCGATCGAGTGAGCTGGAAATGAGCCCTATGTTCTTCCAAGCCAATGTGAGCAGGTATTTTACTCAGAGGTTCTAGGTAAACCGGGTTGGTCATTTTTTGTTAGACATGATCCAAGAGGAAGGCCGGTAAAGTATAATGTGGTGGAAGAAGAAGATACCGAAGAACTAGAAGATGATGTACATGATGATCAAGATCAACAATTAGTTGATGATGTGCCTAACAAAGATGTCGAAGAGGAGGAACTAGATCATGATGATGTAGGAGTTAATGTTCATGAAGATGATATCTGTGTGGATGATGACATTATCAAAATTGATATCAATGACGATGATGATGATATGACGAATCCTTACAATGTTGAATCTAGATCAGATGATACAAACAAAGAGTTGGATGAAGAAGAAGATTAATGACAAATGTATGAGTTATGCGATTGTATTATCTATTTGATATTCATTTCTTGATAGAATTATATTTGACTTATGTGGTTACATAATTAACTCTTGATGTTTTTAATTTTTATGCCATTACATAATTAATTCATGATGTACTTTTTAATGTTTAATTTTAATTTATGATGTTACAACTATTGTAGTTCTCCTAGAAATTTCCATATGATCATAGTGAATAGTGTTTTGGGAAATTTCATGAAAGATGACACATTGATCGTAGTAGTGAGATAATTGCAAAGTCGTTTAGATTTTTTCGACCAATCACTCTTCGCAATGTCATTTTTAGGATCATCTCTAATTTGATTACTAGGACACATAAGGTTGGATTTGATTGGCTTATCTTGGAGGAATATTGCGACTTTGTGTAATGTGAGAAAATTTTGGATGGGGTAGTTGCTATTCCTAAGGTGGATCACTCCTTTCTATGAAGGCCATACACTTATGATTGAGTCAAGTGTTCTTTTCTTTAGAAAATTCCTATTTCCTTTTTGATAGGTTATGATTTGATTAGATGGGTTATGAAGAACTTAATTCAAGTAATTTATGTCTATTTTAATTTGTAATTTATTAAATTCAAACACATCCAAAATTATGTCCCTTGCTTTAATTGATTATTACGTTGTTTAATTATTAACTCAAATGACACCTCCAATTTAACTATGTATATCTAATTGAATATATCTAAAGTGTTGAAATTTTTAAATCAAATTTAGTAATTAACTCAAACAATTTTTTTTTTTTGTATTAAGATAATGTAAACACATTATAGCTGTTCACTGTTTATAGCGCTATATAGCTCTTAGCTGCAACAAAAATAAAGAACGGACAAATTTAAGATAGTAGGAAGCCCAAAATAAACTTGGTCGCTTCACAGTCTGGACAAAGATAGAGAAGCCCAAAACAGAAATAATAAACCCATTGTCTCAGATATAGAATGAAAAAAACACATGCAACATTAATAGTTATTTTTAGAATTCCAGCTGGCTAATACATTGATGACATCAAGTTCATCTTTAGAAAAAACTTCCTTTGTTTCATGGCTGGGTATGTTGGACAATTTAGAGCTTTTGGCGTCTTTGCAACATTTCACCTTGTTGAATTGATCAACGTACTCCTCTTTGAACATCCTCAATGCCTGGATGAAAATAGCCAAGCTGGGGTGCCCTTGTGTCCAGTGGACAGGCATTGTGCCACCGTGGATTAGCCTGGGAAATTTACTTTCTGCTAATTCCATGATTTCCACAACTTGCAAAGCAACATTAAAAAGAGTGAGCCTTTTATTCGACTCAGTAAGATTCCTCCGGACCCCACTATACTTGTCCTCATTCCTTGCTTTCCAAATAACCCATAAAATTTTAGTTGTTAGAATAAATCAAAAGAGATGAATTTCTTTACTTAGTTTAACATCAAAACCCATTAGAATCTCTTTCCAATTGAGCTTCCTGTATGAGCACCAAGAGTCATGATCATGCCAAAACATATTCCAAATTTCATTAGAATAAAGACAGTCAAAAAAAATATGGTAGAGATTTTTTGGAACTCTGCAAATATCACACATAGCAACATCAGAATTTTTGAATTTAAAAGGAACTTTATGAAGTAAAACAAGCCACTTGAAACAATTCTTCTTAGCATCAATTCAATTATACCACAAATAAGAGAATGTTTTTTTCCATACTTTATCATCAATATTAGTCTTCCAGACCTTATTCAGGTAATCAGAAGGAGTGCAAGGTGCAAGGAGTTCTTTATAAATAGTTTTAGTTTTAACCTCCTGTAGAGGGAGAGTACCTAGCCATTGTAAGACCATTGGCTCATCTTTCCATTTTTCCATTTGAAGAGGGAGCCAAGAGTTACAAGCTTCTTTTAAAATAGAGTAAGTTATGAAGTTGGAGGATGGTATTCCATAGTCCTTTCTCAACTGGTCCCAACAAACCAATGATCCACCCCCTATAATGTTGCTGAAAGTTTTAATTCCCATTTGGTTCCATTTTTTTGCTGAGCAACCCTACAAAAGAGCTAAGGGCTTACCATTATGTTCTAAATTCTACCAGATGGATCTGCTAGGGTGGATCAAAAAGTTATTCAAATCAGTTAGGAGAGGGCTAGAGAACTTACATTTGATAGCTTCCCAGGCCTTCCAGATACTTCTGAAGACCAGTGATCCTACAGGTACAATTGGATACTTGGTGATGAGGAGATCACTAAAAGGCAGTGCCTTCCAGGACTTTTCCATTTTGGGGATAGCTTGAGAAATTTTCTTCCTAATCAGGACCTTCCAAGGTTCCTTCCCATCCAAGGCCCTGATGACCCACTTCGCTGCAAGGGAAATACCATGTTTTTTTAGGTCTTTTAGACCTAGACCACCATAGGTTTTCTCTAGGAAACACCATGCCCATTTGATAGAATGTACCTTCTTCTTGCCTTTCCCATCGAACCAGAGAAACCCTTTGACTTTCTTTTGAACTTCATTGACCTGATAGCTATTAAAGAACCAAACAGAGGCAAAGTAAAGAGTGTATGAAGAAAGTATCTTTTGGAAAACTGGAACCCTCCCAGCAAGGGATAGGTAATGCCTATTCCAGCTATTCAAATTTTTATCAATTTTTTCTTTCAGCCAGTGCCACATTTCTTTTAGGTTGGGAGATATGGAAAATGGTATCCCCAGATACCTTACCTGTTTCTGGGGGCCTCCCCACTTAAGATCAAAAATTTTCAGCCAGCTAGGGGGGTTGTCAAGCCACTCTAGCACAATAGACTTAGCCTTTGAGACCTTGGCGCCAAAGGATAGGAAGAAAAGATCTAACTTGGTTAGTAACCTGATTAAGTTTTCCTCATCCAAATCCAAGAAAATAGAAGTATCATCTGCAAATTGAATATTAAGGATCTCATTATTATCAAGTAGATAGACCCCTCTCACCTTAGGAGATAAACTATTATCCCTTAGCAGATAATGAAGGGCATCCGAGGCAATGACAAATAGGGTAGGGGCAATAGGACATCCCTTCCTAATTGACCTTTCCAACTTAATGGCTTCTAACCTAGCTCCATTCAAATCTATCATAGTAGATGCATCATTTAGGAGGGATCTGGTGTAGCCTTGTGGGAACCCAAATGCTTCCAGAGTCATTTTTAAGAAAGACCATTCCACTCTGTCGTAGGCCTTCTCAAAATCCAGTAAGAGCATTGCCACATTTTGTTGTGATCTTTTGGCCCAATCAAGAGTCTCCCAACTAGTTATCAAGTTTTCAAGAATGTATCTCCCTTTGATAAACCCATTCTGGGTTGAGTTTATGAATTTGGGGAGGATATTGGTGAGCCTCATAGCAATAACTTTTTCAAGCACTTTGTAGGAGACATTTAATAGAGTGATAGGTCTCCAATTCTTAATTAGTGTTTTATCACCTTCTTTAGGCAGCAATTTGGTTAGTCCTTGGTTAATATAATGTCCCAAGGACCCTTTTGCAAGGGCTTCCATATATACTTGGTGAAGATCTTCACAAATCCAATCAATGAAGACCTTGTAGAATTCCACGGGGAGACCGTCTATCCCCAGAGATTTATCATTACTCATGGCAAGGATTTCTCTTTTGATTTCTTCCTTGGAAATCTCAACCGCTAATTGTATACTGTCATCTTCATAAATTTTCCTAGGCATCAATATCTTGAGCTTGTTTCTAGCCCCCAAACAGTCAGCCCCATCATCCTCATATTTGAAGAGGTCCTTGTAGAAAAGAGTAAACTCTTGCAAGATGTCTTCTTGATTTGACAAGGTCACACCATTATGACATATCTGATCAATTTGCTCCTTCATGCCTTTTTCTTTTATATACCTGAAAAAGAACTTTGTCCCTTTATCCCCGTTATTAAGCCAATTGAGTTTTGCCCTCACTTTCAGCCTTTGAATCTTATCAGTTTGCAGCTTCCTCAAGGAGATTTTTTCCTTGTTGAACTCCTCATAGAGCTTCTCATCTGTATGCTTTTCTTGAATCCTTGCTTTAGTAGCAAGTAAAACATCTTGGAGGTGATCTTCTTCCCTCCTATCTAGGGCTGTTTTCCAGCCAACTGTCTGGAAAATACATTTCCAAGACAAGACATTTTGATTCCATCTATCAATGGGGCTGAGGTCTTTCAACATCCACCTATTGATACCCCTTAAGGTATTAATAGCCTCAATGCAATCTTGGTCTCTCAATAAACTAGTGTTGAGTAGAAAATTATCTTTATTCTTGGGCCTAATCTTGATCCCACAATTTATAGTTAGTTTAGCTTTAATAGGGTGATGGTCTGATAGTGTGTACGGATAAACCAGGACTTTATTTCCTTCACTAACGGGCTCAAAACAGCACACATCTTTATTGCCATAGAATCTATCCAATCTACTATAGATTCTTTTGCAACCCTTCTAAGCATTACACCAGGAAAACCACACACCATTGCTTTCTTGCTTAAGACCTTCAAGAGGATCGATAATATTGAGCATGTTCTTCATTCTGAGCCAATAGTGTCTCTCATTCCCTTTCCATTCCATATCAACACCACCCTTTTTATCTTCTCGATCTTCAATCATGTTAAAGTCCCCACCTTACACCCAAGGGACATCTAACAGCCCTGCAAGCCACCTCCAGAGCTCACTCCTACTGAGATAGTCATTTGGAGCATAAATTGCGCAAACACCAAATTTGGCATCGCATCTTTCAAAGGTGGCCCAAACTACCCTGTTGCACGGGGAGACCCCTGAGTTAGTGAGGTAGGGTTTCCATTTATTAGCCACTAGGATGGCAACACTCCCTCTGCCTTTCTCATGCTTGGAGGCCATTAACCATGAGTTCCCCTAGATAAACTTTAAATTGGTTTCAAGCATAAAGCCTACAGCCTTGAGTTCTTGCAGGAAGACAAAATCCTTGTTTTGATCAAGATTAAGAAACTGTCTAACAACATACTTTTTGTCAGGGGACTCTAAACCCCTAACATTCCAAGAGGTAAGGTTAATCAACATTATTGCACTTGGGGGTAGAGGGCTCTTTAGCATTCTTAAACATTTCAAAGATCTTGATTACACTTTCCTCATTTTCCAACCTCTTAGGAGAAGGTACAACCAACACTATGATGGTATTCTTTCTTTTCCTTTTGGAGATCATAGTCCCATTCTTGCAAATGGCTATGGTGCTTCCTTTCTTCCTGCCCCTCTTTTTAGGCTCTTTAGGAGGAGGTGGGTTAGAATCCCCATCAATGGTGTTAGAGCCTTGTAGAATCATCTCAATTTTACTTCCAGAGTCTTTTTCATCACTATTCTCAATAATGTCATTACAAGGGAGGCCCACTATACTACTAGGGGTCTCCACACCATCAAGGTAGCCAAAGGACTTGTAGGACCACTAATCGGGCAGAGAGTAGAAGCCCCAACAAGTGGAGCATTAGTCATCTCCACCAACCCTCTACAAACCATATTAGTCAATGAATCAAGGGAGTCCCCATTTGGGGTAGAGGAAGAATCTCCACAGTTGCTTGCCTTGGCCTCCTCTACCCTACCTACGACACCCTCAACAGCGAAACTCTCACCAATTAAGGGATCCAATGTTTTAAGATTAGAATCAGAGGGAATTTTGGAGGGCTGAATAGATTCATTGGCATAAATTGGAATCTTGACCAAGGAGGAAGTATCACTACCCTTTCTGTTTTCACTTACATGACAATCAAAGATAACAGTTTCTTCATCGACCACAATGCCATTGACATACGTTTTAATAACTTCAATTCTCTTTTGAGCATTCTTGTTCATGTTACCACCTTTTTCATGATGTCTTGTAGAGCTAACCACTGTGCATTTAATTTAACAGTGCCAACTGGAGTGTCAGGCCTGGTTCCGGGAGCAGGGGGCAAAGGAAGGGATGAAAGGAAAGGAGGAGGGGATGGGGGAAGGAGGAAGGAGAGGGATGGCTATGGGTAGAGAACCTTGGATAAAAAAAAAATAGGGAGAGGGAGGAGGCAAGAGGCTCAGAAATAGCGGGAGGGCCATCACTAGACAGGGGAGGAGACAATGGGGTCGAGGGAAAAGGAGAGGTGACACCAAGCGGAACACCCCTACCAACGGAGGGCGATGAAACCCCACCATCAGTTGGCGAGGACTGCCTTTCAGAACCCCCGGAGGCCCTTGCAGAGTGTCGACTGAGACCCCCAAGGATCAACGGGCAATTATTTCTCAAATGCCCTTCTTTCCTACACAGATAGAAAACACCAATCCCTCCGAGGACTTCAACAGGATAGAGCTGGACAGAGCCATCAATTTTGATTCCAATGTTTCCAGGAAAAACCACCCCAGGCTTAAGGGAGACGAGCACCCGAGCATTTAAGTCTAGCAATGTAACTTTAGGCCAATCCAACCTGATCACCTTGCCAAATGGTTCCACAATTTGAGCAACAAAAGACCACATATCCTGCGGAATATTTTGTATCAACAACCACCTAGGGCTGGACAAGGCAAGGATTTCATCACAATTTTCCCCCAATTTCCAAGATAAAACCCTAAAGACGGATTTTCTGACACTCTAGTAAGGTTTCTTCAAGATTTTGGTTTGCATCTCATGATTTCTAAAGAAGATTAAAAATAGATCCTTTTGAATCATACGACATAGGTAAATTTGCACATTTAATTTCTTGTTCCAAACAGAGCTGAACTAGCTATCTAAGTATTTTTTGGATGGGAGATTATCCAAGTCAACGACAACCATGAAGATTGCAACCTCAGATAACCTACCCCTCTCCTTATGAATAGAATCAAGCATATCCTTATTTGGAGAAACCAAAGTGGTATCCAGAGGAATCCAACCTTGTGGGCCTCCATTTGCACCAGATGTTTCTCCTTCACCAATGGGGTCGAGGAAGAATTTTGCATTCTCCAAACAATTCAGGAAATCATTTACAACAACATCCTTGAAAGATTTGGGGTGGTTACCATTATTAACTACCCCACTAGAGAATGCAGAGTCCCCAGAAGGAACGAGGGGGGGTGTACCCCCCTCCATCGAGTTTGAGACGAATAGTAGGCCCTTTAGCCAGGGAAGATAGGAGAAGGAGCCAACAAACACACAAACAACAACAACAACAACCCTAGAACCAACGCAACAAGGAAAGAAAATAATGACAACTATCAAAGGGCACAAAGGAAGCTTACCTCCGTGGGGGAGGGCCTGGCCTCCCCCACTAGGAAAACGATGTGACCCTCAATCTAGTCTCTGGACTAGACGCTCTCATTACGCCACCGCTCCACCCGCCACCCTTGGGTGCAAAAAAGAAATCTTGATGTCAAACAACTTTTCCAATTTAACTAACATCTTTTAAGATATTAAACAAATATGATTTATGAAAGAAGTATATTGGCGTGAAATTAAATATGATTTGTATTCCAATGTAAAAACTACAAAGAATGGAAACAATTCTTTCAACACATAAACTATTATGTAGTAGTCAATTAAAATGAAAAAGCTTACTCTATATTAGTTAGGATACACAACTAAGTAAATGATCTAAATAGTCTAATAATTTAAAAAACACAAACAATATTAGGTAGATAATCAAACATCTTTCATTTTTATAGTGACTTATTTATCCTAGAGAAACTAAGTATATAGTATACAAAAGCAACAAAAAAATTACTACATTTGGCATTTCATGTGGAATGAAGAGGTGACAATAATCTACTTGTAGTTTAATAAAACACTATTTTTAGAAGGCTTGACATTAGAGAGATAGAGAAGAGGGGGAGAGAGGGAGAGAGAGGTGTAAGAGGAGGAGGGAGAAGAGATGGGGATAGATAGGTAGAAAAGGGAGAGAAAGAAGAGGGGGAGACTAGGGAAAGCAATATGTAGAAAGGGAGAGAGAGAAGATAGGGGAGAGAAGGAGAGATGGATCAATCTATATAGAGGGAGAGGGAGAGACATAGAAAGGGGTGATATACAGAGATAGAGGGGGATGGTGAGAGAGAGAGAGATATATATGGGAAGAGAAAGAGAGATGGAGATATATGGGAAGAGAAAGGAAGAGAGGTGGAGATAGCGAGTCGATGGATAGGGGGAATAGGGAGGGAGAGATGGTGAGAGATAGAGAGGGGGAGATAGCTAAGAGGGGGGTCAGGGAGAGAAAGGGATATTGATAGGTAGAGGAGAGATAGAGAAGAGGGGGAGAGAGGGAGAGATAGGTTGAAGAGGAAGAGAGAGAAAGGGGGGAGAGGGAGAGATATCTCAATAGATAGAGGGGGGGAGAGGGAGTGACATAGATAGTGGGAGATATAGAGAGATAATTATATTAATTATATTATAATAATTATAATATTATATTAATATTATAATAATTATAATATTATATTAATATTAATAATTATGTTAGTATTATAATATATTAATATTATAATTATGTTAGTATTATAATATATTAATATTATATTAATATTATAAATTTAGCTAATATTATATTAATTATATATAATTTATTATGTAAAATTTAACAATATGGCACCACAATTTTCATTTTAATTGACATAATCAAAACCTAGCTCGTTAATTGGAGAAGTGAGTCACGTGCCAGGAGGAAAGGTTGCAGGAAGCCCAGGGATTGAGCTTGCTTGGCTACAAAAATTGGAATTTTTGTATTTTTTTTGCCGTGAAGGCCTCTGCATCTCGTCTGTCGCCAAAATGGTCCATATATTTCATCTAAAATTTATGAATCAGAGTGCTATAGGGTTTTTTATTTGATTTGGTTTGTCTTCAATGCCAGTGGCCCATTATATTGTGTTCATTTCACCTTAGTAACTGTACATTGTCTGAAACATTTGATTGAATCAACATTGTGCATTCACATTATACCGTGGTGTCATGATTCTTCCTTTTCATACTCGGCCTCATCATTAGGTATTGCAATTTTGATATTGTTGGCATTCTTAAATCACACGCTCTTTCCTTATATGGATGCCTCTCAAGTTATGAAATTGCATGGGGCATGGAAGATTCATACACCACAAATTCCTCTCCTTACAAAGTTACTTGCTACTATAGTTTAATACTCAACACCTTTTGAGCACTCTAAAAAACACAAAATACTCATTCAAAATAATCTTCAAGTGACATTTCTGCCAAGTTGATAATATTGTCAATGCTTGTCATTCATTACAAGGTATTTTTATACCATACCCGACATTGAGTTTGATTATGATCAAAAATGTTTCCATGACGTGAATAGAAATTATTCTCATTTCTCTATAGTTGATTTTTTCCTTTTCAATAAATCTATCTTACACACCTGTTGCTAAAATCATGGTAAAAATTCCTTTTCCAAATGGTTCCTGTGCCTTGTCAATGTATCTAAATTTGTTTGTTAGGGAAAGCAATAGGTTTGAAAACTTCATTTGGTCCCCACTACTGGTTTAGCAACCACAAGAAAATGTCTATGACTTTTGACCATGTCCACCTTTGCTTGGCTCCTTGCCAAATAATTCAGCAACTACTTGTTGAAATTTTGGCACCCTTGTCATTCCACCTAATAAGAATTCATCTAAGTCTGTGGGAGTCACCCTAGCATCTTTCATACAATCCTTACAGGGCTGCCTTGTTCATTCTATTAGATTATTTATAAGAATTTCAAATTTTGAATGAGTCAAGTAACATTTAAATGTTTGCACCAAAAGCATCTATTGTGATGAAAGGCGGATTAATGTTTTTAGTGGTAGAAGAAATCTCTATCCTAGCATTCTCAGCAGCTACACTCAACCTTTGGATAGCAGGCCTGTCTTTTGATAAATCAATGCCTTTATAGTCTTCTTGAGGTCATATATTAAATTATACCACTAAATACCACTCAAAACAAAACAAACAACCAAAGCATTTTTCATACATGTCTACCAAATCATTTTATCAAACAGTTGACTGGCTTGCTGCTATGGGCTAAAAGCCTAAAACAAGTGCTTTTGAACAAGCTATGGGAAAAAATATATCAAAGCATAGTAGGAATAACATAGATAAGGCAATGAACTATTTGGAAAAATGCCTCAAAGAATTGTGGTCTCATGGTGATGGAATGCCATGGCGAATGCCTATGGCTATGGATTGTCATGGCATTCCATCTTCATGAGACTACATTTCTTTAAGGCATTTTTTCAAATAGTTCATTGCCTTGCTATGCTACGAAATCTTCCATACATGACTACCAAAGCATTTTATCAGACAATTCACTACCTTAATGATATGGCTAAAATCTTAAAATAGGTGCTTTCAAAAAAGCTATGGATGCTTGGAAAAAAAATGTCTAAGCATAATAGTAAGCAATAGCATAGAAAAGGAAATGAACTATTTGAAAAAATGCCTCAATGGTGATGGAATGCCATGAGAAGCCATATACAAGGCAGTGAACTATTTGAAAAAATGCCTCAAAGAAATGTCGTCTCATGGTGATGGAATGCCTCAAAGAAATGTGGTCTCATGGTGATGGCATGCCATCACCATGAGACCACATTTCTTTGAGGCATTTTTTCAAATAGTTCACTGCCTTGTATATGGCTTGTCATGGCATTCCATCACCATTGAGGCATTTTTTCAAACAGTTCATTGCCTTGCTATGCTATGACATTTTTCATACATGACTACTAAAGCATTTTATCAAATAATTCAATGCCTTAATGCTATGGCTAAAAGCCTAAAATAGGTGCTTTTGAACAAGCTATGGATGCTTGTAATTTTTTTGTCAAAGCATAATAGTAAGCAATAGCATAGACAAGGCAGTGAACTATTTGGAAAAATGCCTCAAAGAATTGTGGTCTCATGGTGATGGAATGCCATGACGAATTCATATGGCTATGGATTTTCATGGCATTCCATCTTCATGAAAATACATTTCTTTGAGTAATTTTTTCAAATAGTTCATTGCCTTGCTATGCTACAAGACCACATTTCTTGAGGCATTCCATCACCATGAGATCACATTTCTTTGAGGCATTTTTTCAAATAGTTCACTACCTTGTATATGGCTTGTCACGACATTCCATCACCATTGCGGAATTTTCCATCACCATGAGACCTAATGCAGAGTCAAGGTGGAGAAGATTCAAACTAATCAAGCCTCATTAAAACATCAACCCTTGAAATCACAATCAGCCACATTGGATCAATTAACTTCAAGAAGGTTAAAGACTCCAAATCTCATCAAGTAGGCTTATCTTTTAGAGAAGGCCACTAAAAGACCATATCAACACCAATCTAACATCCTTTTAGACCCCAAACACCTTTCCCAAGCCAAAAATAGAGGGTTCCTTTGCAATTTCTTGGAGATCCTTCAGACTGCCCTAAAAAAAGGCTACAAAATTAGCCCTATTTTACAAACAAACTACTCTTTAAACTTCTCCAAACACCATAAAATCTTGGACAGTCATAAAAAATTCCACAAAACTCCCAATTCCATAGGTTTTATATAGGTACTCGACCTCTAAGCCTCCATTCTTCAAAACCCTCATTTTTCCTTCCAAATACCTAGGGTTTTTGAGTTCTCAGCCCTCTAAATCCTTCCAAGCCCAACCAAAGCACTGAAAAAGTTTATTAGGGTCTGCACACACACAATCAACCTACTCTTTGCTTCTAGAAATAGTAAAACTCAAAATCATCACTTTGGTTCCTCCATTTCAACCCAAAACCTCATATTTACAGCCTAAAGCAACATCACCAGCCCCATGAATTCCTTGCCAATATTAAAAAGAGATGATGAAACTTGAAAAATAGCACATTGTAAGCCTTTCCTCTAAGCCACAAGTCATCACAGTAGGAGGAAAGGCTCCATTACAAAATTGATGTAAAACTTAGACCTTGTTGGTCTGTACAGGTTGAATCGGGGAAAGTGAGTTTTCTTTTAATCAAAACAAACAAAAGGAACCAAAAAACCAATAATGAATCAAGTTAAGACCTGCCACAATAATATTTTATGAATTTCCAAGCATGGGAGGCCTGTATTGGGCCGTACACAGGAGAAAAAGACTGAAAACTCAAAAAAGTTGTTAGTATTCCATAGTTTTAGCATTGTGAAGAGCATCAACTCTTTCAAAAACTATTATTGAACCCCATTCAGTATTGAGTGATGTGTTTTAATCCATTTCAAAATAGAATAAACTCCTTTCAATTCCCATAACCACCTTGTAACCATCAAACCCCTATTAAGCCTATAAACACTAGCATTTAACAAAGGTTTTGCTTAATGAGCTTTATCATGCAAATTTACTGTCCTAAAGACCTAGGACTATTTAGACACCCTTATTTACCCAAAAAAAGACCTTTAGACTCTTCCTCAGCATTTCCATTTACATTTTACATAATTTTCCTTTATGGCAACATTAACAATCATTTGATTCAAGAGTGCTCTTCTGCACATTTTACCACCTTAGCCCACAAATTCCCTAAATACATAGAAGATTGGTCTATTAGACCTTATTTACACAAAATAAACTTGAAAGCACTAGCATGAACCTACTAGGTACTCAAATAATCAAAAATGGATATTGTGGTGTAGGTGCTCCTGCACCAAGACCACATTTCTTTGAGTCATTTTTTCAAATAGTTCACCGCCTTGTCTATGCTACGACATTTTTCATACATGTCTACCAAAGCATTTTATCAAATAGTTCACTGCCTCATTGCTATGGCTAAATTCCTAAAACAAATGCTTTCAAACAAGCTATGGATGCTTGGTAAAAATATATCAAAGCATAATAGTAAGCAATAGCATAGACAAGGGAGTGAACTGTTTGAAAAAATGCCCCAAAGAAATGTGGTCTCATGGTGATGGAATTCCATCACCATGAGACCACATTTTTTTGAGGCATTTTTTCAAATAGTTTACTGCCTTGCTACTATGGCTAAAATCCTAAAACAGGTGCTTTCAAACAAGCTGAACCACCTCACACATGCACCTGAATTATGCCTATTAGTGTTCTAGCGATGAAATGATAGATTAATCATAATGTCACCTTGGGATCACATCACCATGAAAGAACTTCATCCAACATCCTTATGAGTGCAGGTACCACCAAATAGGTATTTGTCAGATTTTTCTTCCTCGAGCGAGGGAAATTTAGGAAGAGAAGAGGAAAGCGAGACATGTAGTAGGTCTAAAATAGGGAGATCAACTAGAGGTCAAAAGATTAGAAGAAAATCCTGTAAACACATGGAATTTTTTTCTTGCTGAAGGGGGGTCATGTTCTTATGATGATGAGAGAATAGGCGACATCGAGGTGCCCTTGAGGTACAAACATCTACGGAAACAATGGGTATTCAGGGAAATTCCTCCAATAAACATTGTTTTTTGTGTCAACGAGAGGATATATCGCATAGCACCATCGTCATTAGATGGTTTGGGCCTATTTTGCATGGACGACATAAAGGTCTGTTATGACAAAGTTACTGAATTGATGGAGTATGTCAGACCCTGTTACAGTTACAAAGATTGGATACAGCTGGTTTGATATACACGAAGTATGCACTATCAGCAAATTATATATAGCTAAAAGATAAGGATCAAAATAAAAGAGTGGTTGTGTACATTGACGGAAGGCCAAAATCATCAGGGAATATTGTAGGGTTTATAAATAGTACACGACCTGGGTCAACAAATAAGCAACCCAATTGCATAGTCAAGGCACATGAGGGAAACTGTGTATTCATATGTGCGATAAAATCAATAATCAATTACAATTTGAATCACTTAGATACAAACAAAGTTACTATGGGGGTGGTATGTACTATATACCATTTTACCCAACCTCCAATTAATGACTCCAATATACCATTTTACTATAATGTTTTTTTTCGTAAGTCTATTGGTTTCATTTTAGTAATGTTTTTTTTTATTAAATTTTTGTCACAACATGACATTGATCATATGGGGAAGGCTTTGGCCCAGACCACAGATCACGATGCATCTTTAGGCGCTTCTCCCAACAAGTTTACCTCATTATAATTGTACAAATTAGATACAAGAAAAATGTTTTATTATTATGTTTTTTTCATAAGTTTATTGGGTTAATTTCGATAATGTTTTAAAAATTCTTGTTGCAGACAGCTAATCAAGGAAAGGTACCAGTAGTAGAGGAGAGCATTGATAGGGTCGAGGTGCAGTCACTATTATTGGATGATGACATCACATATTCAACAAACCCTCTTGATATGATAAGGAAGACACAAAAAAAATGCAATGAAGAAATCCTTCAATTGTTATTCATAGTGCCTCAAACAAATGAGATGAGAGAGAGGGTTAAAATATTGACTGAGAGAGTACAAAAATTGTAAGTAAACTATCATGAGGTCTTTAATTATAAAATAAGTTCATTCATGGTTTTATAATTTGTAATCTTTTATGTCATGAACTAAATATGTGTTGTTTCTACACGATTTTTTGCGTCCTCATGATGTTGCCCATGATTAGGGTATTGCAGGCGCTGCCCGCGGAGTAGGGGTTGGTACAAGTGTCCATCCTGATCTTCCTACACATACATCACATCATCTGACCCCATCATCCATGCTTATATTTTTGATTGAAATGTCGACAACACATAGCATGCATGCATCAGGTAGTACTGGTGATGCAAAGGCCACTAGTACTATTGATGTTTTAGCAGCATTTCCTTGATCTTCCCGTATTACTAGTACAAGAACATTTCCGGTCACATTTGTGGTGACCAAGAATTTTGTTCCCATAAAGATAGAGAAGGTCCCAGGTAATTTAAAATGTTTTAATTATTATTATATATAATCCAATTGAAATTTACTAATTGATCACTCTTTTTAGACTAATGATCCCATGATAATTTTGTAGGAAATGATGTTTTTTATAAACATCTAGGTGATATAACATTGGAGCTCTTCGGGCCCACCATACGTACACAGTGGAATTCCCAAAATCAAGATTTAAAGGATGAGTTCATTAACCGTTTAGTTGTGTTGTTCAGTGATAAAACATTCAACCGAATCATGGTTCTTAAGAAAGTTGGTACATATCTAAAGTATGTGAGGGACCAATATAGGTCACATTTAGAGAAGAAAAAAAAGTACGAGCATCCCCCCATGATTCTAGAGAGGGAGTGGAAGGACCTAGTGTTGGATGGAAAGTAGAAGGCTAAAAAGAAAAAAGGAAAGAGCACACCACTGGGCCAAGGAAGGTATGTGATACTATCAACAATGTAATTATATACTAATTACTCTTTCTTTTTACATAATCTAATGCATTTCAAACTTTTCATAGGCTTCCCGACACATCGAAGGAAACAAAGGAAAGACTAGGAAAACACAGGCAACACAAACTTGGCTCTAGTGGTTATATGAAATTAGTAGCAAGAATTGTAAGTATCAATAAATGAAATATTGCATCCAAATAATAAATTGCAAACACTTTTTATTTTATCACACCATAGAAGCAAAATTCATGATCTTATGCAAAAATGCAGGGCTCTGAATTCAATAGAGTGCCCACATAAGAGGAAATGAAGATTGCCTTCCATCATGGCTATGAAGCCGTGGCTGAACACCTAAGAGTCTTGACTGGGCAAACAAAATCTTCCACTGCATCTGACATGCAGGTAAATAAACTCAATAAAGTTTATTTAAAATTGAATACTTGTGCAATCTATTTAATATTAATTTCCACCATAAAGTAATTATGTGCCTATTTATTTTAAATAGACAAACAATGATAATATTGCACCTGACATTGGAATGTAGCCTGGTGAGGGTGGAGCACAACCTCCAGATGAAGGTCATGGTGTGCATCCTGGTACTGGATGTATTCATGTGCTATACAAAATGTCATATGGATTAATACAATTAAACATCTTTAATTGCAATTGGTGTATTAATTAATGTAACCTTTCATGTTTCAACTTTAGAGCATGTAGAGTGTGATCAACATGTTGAGCATGATCAGGCTAGAGAAGATCAAGAACATGATGTGGCCCCACCAGGTAAAGAGGACCACTCTAATGTTCTTTTAAACATATTTAATTGTAATTGGTGTATTCATTAATGTAACCTTTCATGTTTCAAGTCCAGATCAATTTAGAGGGTGTTCAACTTGTTGAGCATGAGGCTATACGACAAGATCAGGAACATGATGTGGCCCCATCAGGTAAAGAGCACCACTCTAATGTTCTTTTAATTAATAAAATACTTGTAAAAATAATAACAAAAAATATCAATTTAACATTTCTTTGTTATTGCAGTAGACCCCCCTTGAAGCGGCCTCCACGTCGTGATCAATACATGACTAGGCGTACATTAAGATCACGAGAAAAGGGAAGAACAACTGAAGGGGGGACAAATGATTTAGAAAATGATACTCCACTTCAGCTATTTTTAGCTTCAAAATTAAAGAAACAAAAAAAAAGTGATTGTAATCATATTATGACAACCATATTTTTTATAATATGTAAAAACTGAATGAATGAGTGTTATATGTTATTAATGGATGAATGAATGATTAATGTTATATGATTGGGTATGGGGAATTGAGAGTGATGTGAGGGGGGGAGGGGCCAAATGAGCTTCCATTGTCACGTGGTTGGCCCTGTTAAGTAGAGAATATTAAACTATTCTTGAAATAAAGAGAAGTTCAATCCAACTACATCCAAGTATCTTTTTAATTCCTCTATCTTTTATCAATCTCTTTACTATTTGAACGTTGTACAGATGTTTTACATGAAGAACCCATTATTGTGAAATGTGCCTCCAGTTGAGTAAATTGAATCCATGCTCTACATCATAATTTCAAGTTGTTTCCATTCCAATGTTCTAAGTTTAGTTTGTTTGTATGGATTTGTATGAATACCACATTGTGTTGTGTGTGGATTTGGTTTCAAAGCTCTATTTATTTTGTTTTTAGTGGTGACATAACTCTAAAATTTGACATTTTGTGCATAACAGGTTAGTGGTAAAATTGACAGCTCTGAAGGGTTTAGAGGCTCGATTGAGATAGATACACGGATATTTGGATCTTGTTGTTGATGGGAGGCTTCCACTTAACCATGAAATTTTGTACCATCTATAGGTATGCAAAAATTTCTCTACTTATATTCATTCAACTTACTGTCTTCCTCTCAAATTTATGCATTCATGTGTCAATTGAGAGGGTAACTCCATAAAGGTTTTGTCACAATTGAAGAATAATGCATTAGATTATGTCCATCATGAAAATAACTAGGGTTATTATGGGGCAATTTGATAGGAAATGAGTAGATCCCAGAGTATGCTACAGGCCTTCATACTACAACCTTGTTCATGATAGAAGATTCTTGTTTTGTGACATGGAAATAATACATTAAGTGATTGACAGACCAAGGATAGTGAACTATGTAGGAATAAGTGATTGAGAGTGAGCAGGGGAAGCTTCTTTAGATGATCAACTAGATGATCAAACCACCAACTTAGCACAAATCTCTCAAATACTCTTTAAGTGGACCTTTCCAATCCACTATTCCTTCTAGGAAAAGACCCAACTCACCTAGGGTTTTTGTACTCTCACAACCAAGAGGTTTTGTAACCACTTAGATCATGTCAAATATGACCAAACCAAAACTTAACACCCTAATTTTCACTTAGGAAACTCCATTTTTCATCGCTCTAACCTTTAGGCCTCTTTACCCTTTTAACCCTTCTAGCCCTGCCTGGTAGGACAATCAGAATAAAATCTACATACAAGCCTATACCAAGCCCAAACCACTGAACTTAGATAGGTATTATATGCCCCTACAAGGCCTCAAAATCTTCCTTCATGGTAGTGAATAGAAAAAGAGCAATGGACCAAAACAACACTACTCCAAGAGGCCTAATTGGTTGTCTACAATAGGACAATTGACTATCTTGTGGATAGCCTTGTGTTGTGTGTACTTCTTCCTCCTATCTTTTCTTTTTTGCACTTCTAAATTCGTTGCAACAATCAACAAGCATGGATGCAAATGTTCTAGTTCCTCTTCTAATTCCATTTAACTGCCATCAATAGAAAACTAAGATTCAACTAATACTAAAGAACAAGAGGTTATATAGAGTTACAATGGGGGTAGAAAAAAAACATACAAATGAAAGTGCTAAAGTTAAGTGGTTCAACAAGGGTAATCAAGCTTTTGGATTCTTATTTTATATTGAAGCAGCACAGGCCACCTTCTGACCTGAGTTCATAAATCGTATTGATGACTATATTGTCTTCCAATCTTTGGACCGTAAACAAATAAGTAGCATTGTGAGATTACAGGTATGTAGATCATTTATTTTTTTGAAAAGCTTATCATTTCTAAAGTACAAAGGTAGAAAATTTTGTCTGATTAGTTAATAAAGAATTTATTTGTGACTTATAATAACTAAAGATGCACATAAAATTGTATAAGATCCAAGTACTTTAGGGAATTCATAATAGGATATGCAGCAAGGGGGTAACTCAAGTGCTTAATACACACTCTTTCTGTGTTTTATGCATTTTTTGTAATCTACTTTATATACTTCATAGAAATTAACTTTGGGATAGAAGCAATCAACTCTAATTCTTGTCATCCTCCATTTTTGTTTAGTTGCAAATATTTGGTTGCAGTGATTTGGCCAACAAAACTTGTTTACTCCTTTGTCTGAATGCCATGTTACTGTGCATTAACTCCTGAATTATAACCATTAGGAAGCTTTATATCTCATCCGAGCATCTTTAGCTAGATCACAACATCAGTTATATATTTTTCCTAGTATATCTTTTTTTATATGATGAAGAGAGAAAACTCAATCTTTTGTTGTTGTACAATGTGAAAGAACCCAAAAATTTTCTATCCCAAAATTCCATCCTCTTACAAAAAAGAGAATATATAGCTTTTCAAATTTTTATTGATTTATAATTGATTCTTGAGGTCATTTATTAGGGAAGTCAGCATTCCAATGGTCACTAAATAAATAGATCTTCCATGTAATGCTTTCACACTTCAATTCCTTCTCAACCTTCTCTATAAATGCATACAAAGTTTCAAAATATTTAGGTTTATTAAAAAAATTTAGAGGAAATTTGTTCCCTAATTCCTTCTCAAATACAACCATCATTATTATTATCATTTGCAACCCTTGTGTAGTAACTTTGAAACTTGGTAATTTTATTGTTATTTTCTTTTGAAGTACACACATGCAAAATAGTTGTTTATGCACATAAGAGATAAAAAAGTAACCACATGTCAATTGCATACAAATTTATGGGAGAAGATAAACACCCAAAGTTATTGAAACATCATTAGCATATCCTACAATCATTGCATTCCAAAAGATGACATCTCTTTGAGCCATTCCATCAAATAGTTCATGTGCCTTATCTATACTTCCACATTTTGAATACATGTCTACTAGAGAATTTCCAACTATAATATTTTACAAAAATCTGCCTTCCATTATGTTATGATGGATGTCCATACCTTGCTCCAAAGCTCCCCTTTTGGCATAGGAAGAGAGGATGCTCACAAAGGTTGTCGAATTTGGCTTTACACCAGCCAATTACATTTGCTTTAAAATTTCTAAAGCCTTTTGAACAAATCTATTTTGTGCATATCCTATAATAATTGTAGCCCATGAGATGACATTTCTTTGAGGCATTCTGTCAAACAATTCATGTGCCTTGTCTATGCTTCAACATTTTGCATACATGTCTAACAGGGTAGTTGTAACTACAACTAATGAAAATTCTCTATCCTTTATGTTTTGATGGATGTCCATACCCTATTACAAAGCTCCCCTTTTGGCATAGGCAGGGAGGATGTTGGAAAAGGTTGTCAAATTTGGCTTTACACTAGCCAATTACATTTTTCTAGACTAGCATGCTTGCAAATGGAATACTTTAAAAAAATAAAAAATTTCTAGACGAAATTTTTCTAGACGATGTTATGATGTTTTGGCTGATTTGTCTTGCTTGTTTTCTAGCTAATGTTCATCGTTAGATCGACACATGGTTTGTCAGAATTTTAACGAACACCCGATCACCTTTACCCTGGTGACCACCGATGAAGTCACATCATGTTTTCGATGTTTCAAGGTTTGTTGGGAAAGCGACGAAAAGGTTTCGACAAAAAATATTGTAGTGGGTCATCGGTGTTCTGACAATAGTTTGTCGAAATTTCAACAAACATTCGTTGGAAAATGGAGCTGAATACAATAGTGACTCCTGAGACCCAAACAAAACAACAAGGACAAAACAAAAACAAGAGGGACCCATTTTGATCCAAAACAAAATGGGGTGGTTATTCAAGGCATAACTAATGGCGACTTAGCTGGGAAAATAGTTTACCCATTTTCAAGACATTGAAGAATTCAGTCACCCAGAACCTCTGGTTTATAAACATTCTAACTCAAGTAAGATCAAATATATTGAGCAAGGTTGAGTTGGAGTCTCAGCTATAAATCGATATGAATTATTTCAAATCTGAGTGTGTGCATATATGGTACATCTTTCATCATAAAAACTTTCTTCACCTCCAAACCATTATATCTAAGATTCAAGCTACATAGGTTGAGTCCTTTAACTATCGAGCAATAAAATCCTAGGAAATTGCTCTATTTCCAGTCAGGTGTTCATAGCCCTGACGAAGATTCCTCTAATTCTCTCTAAGCATTTCTCTACTTCTAGACAGGCGTCCATAGCCCTGATAGAGATACTTGAATCACCCATTTGATATTGAGTTTGTCTTCTTTCAATGGTTCTCTTTTTCTTTCTTTTCATAGGCTTTACTTGTAAGAATTCTTTATTAACTTTTCTCAATACTCATATATGATTAATCTGACATGTGGGTTGAGAACTACAATGGACTTTATGACAGTATTGGGAATAATATTTTTCCCTTGAACAAGAGATACAACCATCTTGAGATAAATAGGCATATGTTTTATCTATTTTGTGATAGATTTTGATCATGGTTCATGAGATTGTTTAAAATATACCTTATTCACAATAAATTTTCAAGCCATTATTTAAAAATGATCATAAGACAATAGTTTAAAATAAAATCTTTCAACAGACATGTCTAAAAATACCTATACAAATTTATCTCCTAGTGCCTACAACATACTTTGAATAACAACCCCTTCATTTCAAAATGGAAGAAAACGAAGGTCCCCAAAGACCAAGACAAAAAAAAAAAACAAACAAACAAAACACCCAAAACAAAAGAACAAATAATTACATATAATACAACCAATCAGAAAATTAGACTCTCATGGGCCGAAGTATTGCTTGAGAAACTATCCATTGACGAGCAATGGAATAGGTTTTCCTGTTAGGGTGCTCAAGTGGAAAGTGTTCTCACCTAGGATCTTAGCTATCTGATACAGACCCAACCAGAGTCTGTAACTTCTGGTGGTCCCCCCTTTTCTCTTTAGCTTCATCCCACAACAACACAAGATCTGATATCCTGAAAGCCTTTATTTTGGCTCTTTTTTCAAGCCAACATTTGACAACAGCCTGATGTGTAAAGAACTGTTGTAAAGCAGCATCTCTCTATTCTTTTATGTTCAATAGTTTAGTTAATCTAACCTCTATCTGATCATCCTTCGAATAAAACTCCTGCATAAACCTAAGGATAGGTATCTGCAATTGTATTGGGAAGACCGACTCTTGGCCATAGACTAACTTAAATGGGGGATTTCCTAGGGAGGCTTTAATACGGGTTCAATCTACCCATAAGGAAAATCTAAGTTGGGTATGCCAATCCCTAGGGTTGTTCTCTAGCAATTTTTTTATCACTTGCAACAGGTTCTTGTTGGTAGACTCTACTACTCCATTTCCCTGAGGGTAGTAAATAGATGAATACTTCAAAATAATTTTATGTTCAGAGGCCCATTGAATGAACTCAATAGAAGAGAAAGTAGGGCCATTGTCACATACTAGGGTGGATGGTAGTCCAAACCTGGTTATGATGCTTTCATTAAGAAATATGATAACCACCTCTGTGGTGTTGTTTTAGCAGGGCTAAGCTTCGGTCAAACGCATACAGAAGTCAGTTACTATCAAGATGAACTTATGAACTACAAAAGAGTTTGGATTAATGACCCCTACAAAATCTAATGCCCATTGGGCGAATGGTCTCACCTCGTAGACCGGTTGTAAAGGCATTATAGGATTACGTTCCTTGGGTGCAGAGGTATGGCATGTGTGACATGTTTTGACATGTTGATGTGCATCCCTGAACACATGGGGCCAATAATAGCCCGATCTGATAATTTGATGGGCCAAGGAATCTACGAATCCATGCCTTGTGCCATGTCTACCATGAAATTCAGCAATAGCATGTTTGGCTTCTTGCTGATCCAAACAACACAGGTAAACTCCTTCAAAATTTCTTTTGTATAGGGATCCTCTTTTGAGCATGTAATGAGCACTCTTCATCCTCAATGCTCTCCTTTGAGTAGCATTCATCCCCTCTAGACATCTGTTATTAAGGAGGAAGAAGATCATATTTGTGTACCAAGGATCCTTTGTGAATGATTGCACTATGTACTGCTGGCAAGTGATACTCCTGTCAACATCTGCCATAGCCTTTGATAAGCCATGTCCTCATATGAGCTTCATTGGATGGATTTCTAAATCAAATTCCTATAAAATAGCCATCCATTTTCCTCTTCTCTCCCCCAATTCACTCTGCATAAGGAGAGACTTCACAGTTGGATCATAAACTATGGTGACAACCTGACTTCGTAGGATGTAGTGCCTAAATCTTTTTACTACTCACACTAGTATGAAGGCCAACTTTTCAAGGGGCGGATACTAGACTTATGTATTTTTGAATGGGGAGCTCGTGAAAGCAATAGGCCTTTCATCTCCCTCACCTCTTCATTATGTTAAAACAATCGCACATGAATGGTTAGATGCAAAATAATAGATATAGAAGGGCTTTAAATAATCTGGGCTAGTCAAGACTGGTGTCTCAGATATTGACTATTTAATCTGCACAATAGCAGATTTAGCCTCGTTACTCCGTTCTATTTTTGCATCTTTTTTTATCATCTCATTAAGAGGTTTGACAATTTCTACAAACCCTGTTATAAATTTTCTCACAAAATTGATCCTTCCAAAGAAGGATCTCATCTCCTTTTTGCTTCCTGGCATTGTTAGTTTCAAGATGGCTTCAACTCTATCAAGGTCTATGGATATCCCCTTCTCTGATATTACATGGCCTAAAATTTTCCCTTTAGAAACTCCAAACACACATTTTTTTGGATTCAAGGACACACCATAGCTTATATATCTCTTAAGGAATTTTTCTAAATTAGCAGCATGGTCCTTTCTTTTCTTAGAGAAGATAGTTAAGTCATCTACATAAATAATGATACACTTACCTATTAAATCCTTGAATGCCACGTCCATTCCACACTGAAAGGTAGCTCTAGTGTTGATAAGGCCGAACGAAATTATTTGATAGGAAAATGTCCCCCACTTGGTAGTGAAGGCGGTTTTCATTCTGTCCTCATGACTAACAAGCACTTGATTATACCCAGAATAGCCATCCAAGAATGACATCATCTGGGATCCATTGACAGTTTGTAATACCTCATCCAGAGAAGGAAGTGGATAGTTATCCTTCTCAGAGGCCTTATTTAGGTTCCTGAATTCAATGCACAATCTGATCTCACCATTTTTCTTATGCACAAGAACCAAGTTTGCAACCTAGGTGGAATGCCTTACTGGGAAGATTATTCTTGCAAAAAATAACTTTTGCACTTCCTTATGAATTAATAGATCAATGAAAGCATTCACTGGGCAATTCTTTTGATGAAAGGGCTTTGCTTCTGGCTTCAGAGGTATGGTATGTGTGATCACCGAGGTGTCGAAGGTATTTAAATCTTCATAACTCCAAGCAATTTCTACAATGTCTTCTTTCAACGTCTTAATTATTTTATCTCTAATTTCCTCAGGGAAAGTTTTTCCTATATAAATATTCCTTTTTGGACCTGAATTATCCAAATTGATAGATTCATACTTCCCTCCATCACTTTCTATTGGCACCCTTTCATGAGCCTAAGGATCAGAGTCAAATATTATTTCCAAAGCTACCATCACCTTTAGAATGTTGTTGCTTTTCAAATTCAGTATCCCTTCTGTGTCACAACTTTTAGGGTCCCAATCTCCCTGGTCTGTTTCTGATTCATAAATTATTTTTCCTTTGAAGACATGAAATTTCCAAGAAGGAAAGTATATGTTTGCCATCATCGAAGACCTGAAAATTCTGGACATTATCCGGGACAACTGGGATCGAGACTAGTTCAATTGAAAATCTTTTCAACTTAGAGTCCTACATAGGCTCCAAAGTGCTAGTAGTGACAACAAGGGCATCTACAATTTGATTGTCCTCCCTAGGAATCAAAGTGATTCCAAAAGTGTCAAAATATTTAATCAGATTCCAAACTCTATTTTTTTACACAACCAATCTTTTGTTGTGAAAAGTGTATTGGCTATGGACTACCTTGATAATCACTTCAGAATATCCCATAACCATGAGAGATGTGACCTTCTTCTAATGAGAAAACATCAGCCCTTGAGCAAGTGCTTCACATTTCACCACATTGTTTCTGCAGCCAAACTGCAACTTGTAAGATGCAAAGTACGTCTTCCCTTTCAGGTTGGTTAATTCAATTCCTTCTCCACTTCCTGATTTGGACTTAGAGCCATAAAATTTAAGACTCCATAGTTAGTCCGGAGCTGGGATTTCTTTCTTCTTTTGGATTATAGGTTGTGGCTTGCTTGAAGTGTGTGGTGGCTTAGACTGGTGTTGACCATCAACATTTAAAGGTAGCTTCAAGAAAGGTCTATGAGAAGATTCTCCTATATTCAAAACCTGTCCAGGAACTACTTCCTGAACCTTTTCTAGGATCTGATCACAATTCAGTACATTTTTCATCAATTCCTTAGGTATTGGAAGGGTATCCGGGGCAGGTGTAATAGACAAAGCCTAAGATTCCTCAGTCTCTCTTTGGACTTCATAGCATAGAACCTGAGTTTGCTCAAGTTGGGAAGGACCTTCCTCTTGAGTGAGACTAGTTCTCGTAAGGATGGTAACATCCTTACCTTCAAATGAAAATTTATTGGTGAGTGCTTGGGGTTGGCATTCACAAGTTTGCTCAGCCCGACAGACATGGTTTAAGATATCTACACAAGGTTGCCATGTCAACTCGGAATGATTCTGATAATGAATCCTACACCAATTAGGAAGCAAAAAACTCCACAAATTAGCCTCTTCTCCCAATACCAACCTATCCTGTTGCAAATTTTTGATTAGAACTTGTTGGTTGACTGTGGTCATTGGGTCACTCTGTCCTAGAGGCTGTGTATCATCGGGATTGAGCATTGAGAAGGTCATGATCTCCTCCCTCTTGTAAACTCCTATCTCAGTTTTGAAATAAGCTACTTCGTTGGGAGAATCATATTTAGTAATCATATGTTTAAGCCTATGCTCACTCTCAATTCTGATCTGTGTTGCTATCCCTTTCTAGGGCAACCACATGTGTGAGAAGTCCAAGGACAAATATCCCCCAATGCTTTTCATTAAATCATGGCTCAGAAGCATGCCATATCTTTTTGGGATATTGGCCACTTGGATATCCATGTAAGTTTGGATCCTTGGATCATATCCAACCTTTACATGAATATTCTTCAGTTCTCCTACCACATTGACTTCCATTTTATCCAATTGAATGACCTTTTTGTTCATCTGAAGGGGACTCAAACCTAACTTCCTACAAATTGAGAATGGCATGACATTTCCTGATGCCCCAAAATCCAATAAACGGTTGTGTAGATTCTTTCCAAAAATTCTTAAACTTAAAAGGAAAGGTAGGGTTCCCATCTCACCTTTATAGAGGGTTGCATTCATCTCATTTGTTGGAGTCACCTTATCTTTTCTTTTTGATCAGTCTAATTCCTCTAGGGCTTTCAACACAATTTCTCGTTGGGCTGGGCACCACTTCATGATGTCAAAGAAAGACAAGGAAGTATTTTACCTCTACATCTCTACAATGAAATCAAACTCTAAATCATTCCTTAACTAGTACTTAGGAAAACCAAGTGGGTTACCTTTATTCTGAGATTTAGATGGCCCCTTTAGTGGTGGTGGGTTGTTATCTATGTTTTGATTTGGTGGGACCATGTTGTTAGGAGGGGTAGATGTAGTAAATGGTCCCTTATTCTGATTTCTTAAGAAATGACCTCCCTTTGTTTGGAAGGTCTGAGCATCGTATACGTCTTCCACTATTTCATTCTCTTCCTGGCTGGGGAATGGAAGTTCTTCATCAAAGATGTCATAAGCCATGGCAGTATCTATCGATCCACCAAATTTTTTGGATGCATCTTGAAACGAAGCATCAACTTGTGTAATTTTAACCATCTTCTCCATTTCTGGGCAGTTAATCTCAAAATGAGCTGCAGTATCATGTAGCCTACACCAATTTATCATAAAGTTGAGATCTACCACATTTGCAGTGTGTGGATTTTCATCGCCCGCCTAATAATAATGGGAAACTCCCCCGTTATCAAGTCTAGTATTCCATGGTCTATTGTTGTTGGACCTCTGATGGTATCCCCTATTATGATTTTGATAATTTTGGTTAGAGGAATTTTGGTTTTGGAAGTTCCTATTGGTGTTCTGGTTTAAATTTTGATTAGGGTAACTACCCTAATTGTTATACCCTCCCTGATATTCGTAACTTTGGTTTTGGTTCTGAGGGGGGTTCTATCTAAGTTGGGACATATCATTAGACATCTGAGATAAAGTCTTCTTGAGAGTTTCCATTTCATTAGTCAATTGAATAGTTCATTCACTCTCAGTAGTCTTCACAACAGATGATGGATTAACAAGATTTGAAAATCCAACTTGATTATGGTAGTTTGTGACTGCTAGGAGGAGTCCTGAGCACCATTAGTGAAGAATGGTAGGGGAGGTGAGGTTTTTAATTGATACATGGTTCCATATTGGGAATAAAAAATTCCTGGGACCATATTGAATAGAGGAGTTGGATTAGGCATTTGATACCCTATGGGAGGAAGAACTCCTCCTAGACTCCTCGATTGTAAGCTTATTTGTTGTTGCAATTTGATGGCTAGGAGATAGACTTTAGATAAAGAATCAATTTCAGCAGCACCATATGTCCTCTGCAAGAATAGGCCAATCAAAGGATCCACAACCCTTAAATATGACAAAATGTCAATATTCTTAGCAACCAGGTAAGGATCCTGTAACCTTTGGTACATTCTTTGGAATCTTGTGTTGAATAATGGCAATGGTTCATGGGGTTCCTTTCTTATGGTAGAAAATTGGTGATACAAAATGGCAGGGCCTACATAGACCTGAAACTGATTGACAAAGGCATTTTCTAAGTCTGTCCAACTCAGAATAGACCCTTGTGGTAAATTCAAATACTAGTTGTATGCCATGTCACCCAAAGAGTAGGGGAATAACCTACACACAACATCATGGTGAGCTACTTGAGCCCAAGTACAAGCATCCTTAAATTCCTGTATGTGCTCTTCAACACTTCTTGATTCCCCATGCATATATTTGGGACATAATCTCTCTGGATTCTTGGGTAGATCATGTATACCCCCAGGTATAGTCCCTAGTGGAGAGGGGTTATTCACGAAGAAATCCATGGGTGGTGGTGGGACTAGTTTACCGATGATTGCTATCTAGATTTGCAGTCTATTTCATCAGTAAATTCTTCAGGTACACATAGATTTGTCTCAACCAATTACTGCTTTCTATTGCTTTCTGGCTTTCAGCTTGTACTGTGGATTGGATTTTTGCATTGTGTGGGGGGTGTTTTCTCTTGCTTTCTGTCATTTCCATCAGAAAACCAGAATCTACAAACACCAAAACAAAACAAACAAACCCCTTTTGCATCTTCTGTCTAGTTTTGAAAGACCACTAAATAATAATTAAAAAATTCAAAGCAGTTGAGGCACAGTTCACAGGATGGTCGACAGATATATTGAACCTCTCACACCGCATAATTATCACACTTGGAAGGGTCACATGATAACTCTTCTCCAGTCTTGAGGGTTATGGTCCTGTTTGGATGAGGTTCAACCTCAGTTGACTCGCGCCTTTGAGGTTATGCAGCACAAGAACAATATGGATCAGGCTATGGGATTGATGGCTTTACACATTTCCGACAGTCTCCTGTTTCATCTTGATGGTTGTCTCACTCCTCGAGCCATTTGGACCAAGTTTGATGGAATTTTTGGTACTGTCAATCAGTTCAGAGCTTTGCAGCTTGAGGCCGAGTTAACTTCTTTGGTACCTGATTTGTTTCCCTCCATTGAGGACTTTCTAATGAAGTTCAAACAACAAAGATCTATCTTGCAGGGTTGTGGAAAAGTTAAGACTGATACAGAGTGCATCTTCCTAATTCTCTCCAAGCTTTGGGGTCCATTTCAGATCTTCTCTTCGACCTTCTATTCCACCATGGATGCCTTGGGTGCTCGACATGTCATGCCTTCTTGTGAGGTCTTTTGTGATCGTCTGACTCGTGAGCAAGCTAAGCTCAAGCAGTTGGATTCACTTTCAGGTTCACAGAACCAAGCATTGGTAGCCTAGTCCTCCAAAGGAAAACAGAAGCAGAAACCGAAGCCTAAGAAAGATTCAGGGGCTAGTGAGAATCCCTCCAAGCCACCACCTAAGTCTGATTCAAAACCATAGTTGAATTCTACATAGGGAAAATCTTTGAAGTCTGGTGAGTCTTCCTCCAAGACTAAGAAGAAATCCAGAGATCCTTGCAGTTTTTGTGGCAAGGAAGGACATCCAGTTTCCAGGTGTTGGAAATGTTTAGAGGCTTTGGAGGAAGCCATGCAATAGCATAATATCAGTGCACCTCAGCCTCCTTCACAGCCCACAGGGAAAGGTCATGCTCTTTCTGCACGAGCATTGTCCTCAGAATCCACTTGGATTCTAGATTCTGGTGCCTCTCACCATATGACACACACAAAGGATTTGGTCACCGCTCTTGCCCCTACAGGCACTAAACATATTGCAGTTGGTGACTCAGCACAACTTTCAGTTCAGGGTTCAGGTACTGTTTCATTGGATGGTGGTTGTCTACAGGATGTGCTTCTGGTTCCTAACATTTCAACAAACCTTCTATCTGTTTATCAGATTTGCCACTCTGGCTCTGGTAAGACAGTTGAGTTCTCACCACATGATGTGGTTATTCGAGACCTTCATGATCCTGACTTGGTTGTGGCTACTGGGAGTGTGGATTCTGTATCACGTTTATACAGATTTGATGGCTTTGAGAGTTTAGACACTATTGGTTCCTCTCTTATAGCACATGCAGATTCAGTGAGCAGGCTTTGGCATGAGCATTTTGGCCATGTCAATTACAGATATCTACAGTAGATGAGTACTTAGGCACTTGTGATTGGGCTCCCATAGATTTCTTGTACTGATGGTGTATGTCGAGGTTGTGTTCTTGGAAAACATCATCGAGATCCTTTTCCTAAGGGTCGAGCCACTCGTGCTAGGGCACCCCTAGAGTTGGTACATAGTGATCTTATCTCCTTTCCGAATCCTTCCTTTTTAGGGGCCCACTATGTGCTCACTTTTATTGATGACTTCTCTAGACGTACATGGGTGTACTTTCTTAAGTACAAGTCTAAAGTCTTTGACTCATTCAGGATTTTTAAGACATTTGTGGAGAATCAATTTGGACTTTCTATCAGGAGGATACACACAGATAATGGGGGGGAATATGTTAATCAGGCTTTTACAAATTTTTGCACTGAGCATGGTTTACAGCATTAGTTTACAGTCCCTTACACCCCTCAGCAGAATGGTGTCGCTGAGAGAAAGAATAGAACCTTACGGGAGATGGAAAATTGTATGATACAGTCTCGAGCTATGAGTTCTTCATTCTGGGCTGAGGCAGTCAATTGTGCCAATTATATTCAGAATCAAATGTCTCATAAGGCATTGCGACATATGACTCCTGAGGAGGCTTGGACCCATGTCAAGCCTGATGTTTCTACATTCCAAGTTTTTGGTAGTGAGGCATGGGCATTTATTCCTGATGCTCAGCGGAAAGCCATGGAGAGGAAGAGCCGACCACTAATATTTGTTGGCTACTTTGAGGATGTTAAGGTGTATAGGTTGTTTGATCCAGATTCCAAAGAGGTCCTATTTCGGCGGGATGTCCAGTTTGATGAGCGCTATCCTCAGATGGATTCTCCATCACCAGCTTCTCCCTCATTGCCTACTCCTCCCTCTTCATCTCTTGAGGATTACTTATCTCTTGAGGATGATGTAGATGATGATCCACCATCTCCACCACCACTAGTTGCTCCGTCCTTGCCTAGGTGGGCCCGTGTCACTGTTGATGCAGCTGGTTCTTTGGCAGGTGATCCTTTAGATACTCGTCGTACTCGTGCTTAGACATCTAGTTCTAGTCTTTTGAGTCATGCCATTTCGGATGATCCTCAAAAGTTTTCAGAGGCGACAGGTCACCTTGAGTGGGATAGGGCCATGGATGAGGAGTATTCTTCTTTGATGAAGAATCATACTTGGGATCTTTGTCCTCTTCCTAAGGGAAGAAAGTTGGTTCGGTGCAAGTGGGTGTACTGTACCAAGTATGCTGTAGATGGTTCTATTGATAAGTATAAGGCACATCTTATTGCGAAGGGGTTTTCTCAGGTAGAGGGTATTGACTATTCTGATACCTTTGCTCCTATTGCCAAGATGAATTCTATACGTCTGGTACTTTCACTTGCAGCTTCCAGGGATGGACAGTGTTTCAGATGCATGTGAAGAGTTCCTTCTTGCATGGAGACCTACATGAGGAGATCTATATGGAGCAGCCTCAGGGATTTGTGCAGGACACTTCTTTGGTTTGCAAACTTTGGCATTCATTGTATGGTCTCAAACAAGCCCCTCGGGCTTTGTATGAGAAGATGGACTCTTTCTTTCTTTCCTCTCACTTCACACGCTATCATTCTGATCACACAGTGTATATTCAGCGTGAGGAGGGTGATCTTTTGATTCTTGTGCTATATGTAGATGATCTCATCTTTACAGGTAGCTCATCCTCCATGATTCAGAGTGTTCAGAGAGCTTTGATGGAGCAGTTTGAGATGACAGATCTTGGTCTCCTGCACTTCTTTCTGGGTCTTCAGGTTATTTAGTCTTCGGATGGGATTTCTATATTTCAGGAGAAGTATGCTCTTGATATGCTTCAGTGATTTGGCATGCTTGATTGCAAGTCTTCCCCCACTACATTTCAGTCAGGTGTTGTTTTGTCTTCCACTTGCTCTACTCCTTCAGTAGACCCCACTTTATACAGGCAGTTGCTTGGCAGTTTGTTGTACCTGACACATTCTTGTCCTGATCTTTCCTTTACGGTTGGCCTTGTCTCTTGGTTTTCCCATGACCCTCATGAGAGCCATTGGCAAGCAGCCAAATGTATTTTGAGGTACATTCGGGGCACCACTCATTATGGCATTCACTACACTTCAGGATCCCCTCACATCATTGGCTTCACTGACTCCGATTGGGCTGGTGATGTCAATGATTGGAAGTCTACTTCTGGCTTTGTTTTTTGCCTTGGTTCTGGTCCTATCACATGGTCTTGTAAGAAGCAGTCTGCTATTGCATTATCATCTACAGAGGTTGAGTATCGTGCAATAGTGTTAGCCAATCAGGAGGTTTTATGGCTTCGACAGTTGATAACAGAGTTTGGGTTTCCTCTAGATAGTCCCACTATTCTTTAGTGTGACAATCAGAGTGCCATTCACATTTCACACAACCCAGTGGAGCATCAGTGGATAAAGCACATTGAAATCCACATGCACTTCATCAGGTAGTTGATTCAGGATGGTTCTCTCATCTTGGAGTACATTCCTACAGAGGAGCAGGTTGCAGACATCTTCACTAAACCTTTAGCATCTCTGCGCTATCTTCAGTTGCGCTCCATGCTTGGGGTGAAGGAAGTTGTCCTTGGGGGGTCTCAGTGAGGCCTTCCTTCCTTCATGTTTTTTTTAGCATGTTTCTTTATCTCTTTTTGGAGAGGAGTTTTTTCCCACTGGGTTTTCTCCTTTACTTCGCTTTATAGAGATTTTGTTGTATTCGGGTACCTGATCAGGCCATGTTGCCGGGACCCTCTGTTGCATTGTAGTTCCTTTGCTTTCTTTTGCATTGTTTGTAGCTGCATTGTAGCTCATCTTAAGGGGGGGTGTTAGAGTAAAGTAATTATTTAACTTTACTCTCCTCTTAAGACTTCACTTTATGCACATATATTAGTCATTTAATAATTAATATTAATTATTAAATGCACTCTCCTTAGGGTTAGGTTTTCCTTTCCGTTTTGATCTCCTTTTATAAGGATTGATCTCTTGTATTGTACTCTCTTCTTGATGTTCTTTTTTCAGTCTGATAATACATTCTTGCATATTGTCAGAGCAAAACCCTTGTTTTGTTTCCTACAGATTTCTTCCTTGTGACAAGTTTTTGCATGCAGGTTTCTTGGGATTAATAGATTTGTTTTTCATCAAATCTTACAGTGGGTGGATTTGGTGGAAACACAGGTGGAGTGAGCAGTGGTGAAAATGGTGGAATCAAGACTCTACAAGCTAGGGGTCTATACCTAATAGGGGTTTGGAGTTCAACCAATGGTTCTGGATTCTAAGAAGATCTAAGAACTCTTTCATACCTATCTAGTGAGAATGACCCAATTTGAGCCAATTTGTTCCTCAAGCCCTCCTTCTAGCACCAATCCTATTGATGGTCAAAACAACACAACAACATTAAACAAAATATCTCTATTTTTGTTTCTCCTAAAAAAGAGAGATAACATAAAGTAATCTGTCTCCAACGGTCCTAGTAGTTGGTTCTCAACTATGCTGATGTTACTCAATGGCCAATGTAATTGAAATATTCAAGGCACCTTTGTTGGTAGTAAGGAACACAAGCTACATCAAATCAATTAACCTACATTTGGGGGGGTTTAAAGAAATAAAAAAAGATAGATCAAGGCTTTAGGATAGTAAAATATGAATAAAAATTCATATTCAGACATAAACTTTAACAAGGAGTGTTTCTTCAACTAATTAAAATGATAAGATGATACAATTCGTAGCACAACCTACACCATTACATGCATTCACAGTGCATAATTCAACAATCACAACAATTCACTACAACTTCACTTCAAGATTTGAAATAGATTATTCACTCATTGCTAAAAATCAGATGAATAGACATAAAAGTAATTTCATTCACAAATAATTTAATGAAATAATGTTAAATCCGGTTTCCCCTATTGATTTGCATCAAATAGAAAACATTTAGGCCCAAAAAATTCATTGGCATATGGATGATTATAATCCATTAACATTATCTTTGAGGTTCAAATTTAACAACATGAAATTGTATAAAAACTGTAAAAGTATCCAAGTTCAACAAAACTTTCAAAGTATCTTGGTAAAATTATGAAATCCTAAGACTATGATTCCTATCTTCTATCATATTAGGTGGAAAATATTTCTTCAATCAACTGACCTTTACAAAATGGAGCCTAAAAGTACATATAGGCGATCCATGCATAAGTTTCTCTCAATCAAAAACTTAGATCCACAAATTAAGGAACCAAAATGGCATGAGGAAAGTAAACTAGCTAATCTTCAGTTCAAGGTTGATTGCTCTATTGTGCAAAATATGACACCCAAGAAGGAAGGTAGAACTGGCGGATGAGAAATTTTAGTTCAAATCATGTCAAAACCCCACAAAATAGGAGAGGAGAGGAAGTTGTGTCAAGAAGAGAATATTCTACTACCAACTCACTCCTGCGTTGCTTGATCAAGGAGATACTCATCATAACTAGAAAATATTTGTTGAAGGATGTCCATATTAGGCCCATCTTATCAATTGTCCTCAAACTTGATTCTTTTTAACTCTACTGAGGAAAATTCCCGCATATATTTCAATTTGATTAATTCCCTCCAAGCAGCTTTTACCTCGTCCTTGATGTCCATGATCTTTTCCAACAACAAGTCTTCTCCATCATCTTCTTTTTGCATTACTTCCTCAAATCTGCTGCTCCACTTCTCCTTTAACTTATCCAAAGGAAGACCTTCTTTACCCGGGATGTCCAGATTGACTAGAATAGCAACCACTACCTCCAATTCATCAATTTGTTCATTCAAGTCTTTGTTGGCTTCTTGAACTTCATTCTTATGCTCATAAATGAACTTGGATCTAAACCAAATTATGTTCAAGGTCTTGTCAATGAAATTACCATTATCCTCTTCAAGAATTGACTACTCCAGGAGAGTGAACTTAGGCACCTTGTTGATGTCTTTTAGCTTCTTGACATGTTCTCTATACTCTTCATCTTGCTTCTCTAGGACTTCAACATGCTGATTCATTTCCTCTACCAAATAAAGTGCTCCTTCATGAAGTTTGAAACTATCATCCAACACTTCACCAACCTCTTGATTGAGCTTTTCAATCCATCAATCAAGCATCCCCACATTACCCCTCATCTGCACTAAGTCATCAACTTCCTTCTTGCTTAGCAAGATTGGGGTTATTGGAGCAACAACTTGTTGAGACACTAGAGTAGAGACATATTTCAGGAATTTATGCAACTGATCCAATTGAGGTTTAATTTCACCCTTTTTTTGCTTGTCTTTGAACATCTTGGATTTGGTGGAGGAAGCTACAATATCAATCAGATTCATTTGTTGGTTCCTTATAGGTCTCTCCAAATTGACAATACCCAATTGGTAATCATTTATCATCATGTCTTCTATGTCCTTATCCACCATTGGAATTGCACATTCAACAACAATTTCTCTTGCATCCGTGAGCTTGGTAGAATGAAGAACTTTGTCCTTGTTTTCGGGTCTTTCCTTCTCTATCTCTTTCATCATCTCATCCCAATTGAGAGGCTGAGGTTGAACTATCTACCTTTTCTCAAGATCAAGCTTTTGCCAAGTTGGAGCAGTAGGAGTAGTGACCACTTGTGTTGAAGAAGAGGCAATAGTGGCAAAAGATAAAGGTTGCAATATAGTGTTCCTACATTGAGAATCAACCTCTTGCACATTATGTTGTTCTCTTTGTGCCTCTTCTTGACGTCTCTTAGCTTCTTCTTTATCTTTTTTCTCCTGCAACCTTTTAGCTTCCATCTCCTTTTCCAGACGTTCTTCTTCTAATTTCTTCTCCTCATACATTTGGTCTCTCTGTTTTTCAAGCTCCTTGACCAAGTCCCATGCCTCTTTAGACTTTTTCTCATGCAAAGCAAGTTGTTTAGCCTCCTTTTCTCTCTCTAGGCATTCTTTCTCTTCTTTCTTTCTATGGGTTTCCTCAACAACTTTGAATTTAGCCTCAGGGGCTTCTCTTTTTCTACTATGTCTAGCATTTTCCTCCTCAAGATCATGGATATTTTCTAGCATTTCCAATTATCTTTGTCCTCCTTAGTTTTGAGCTCTTTCTCTCTTTGTTGCTATTGCTTATCCAATTCATCATCCTTGACTTGAGCTACCAATTCTTGTTGCTTAATTAAGGCATCAACTTTTTCCTTATGATCAATCTCTCTTTGTTTAGCTAGTGAGCTTGGGCCTTGGCATCTGCTTCTCTTTTAGCATCCTCGAACAATTTCCATTGTTCTTATTCTGTCAAAATATGTTCAGTCCCTACATCCTCAATTTCATCAAGAGATGCAACCACATGAGTCTCCTTATCAGATGGATTAGCCTCAAAATCTGTATCAATGTCATGAATCTCAATCTCAGGCTCCTTCTCTTTCAAGGATTCAACTTCCTTGTGAAGGGTTCCCATAGGCATCTCTCCACTTGGCTGCTTTGTGATAAGAGGCTAAGTTGATGCTTCTCTTGCAACAAATGTTGAGGCACCCGTTTTCATTGTAATTTCTCCTCCATGTGCTTCAGGAAGATCCTAGGCATCAGTCTCCTCTCTAGAATTGGAAGGGAAAAACTCCAAAGGCTCCTTAGGGGGCATTCTTCTTTTTGTCCTCTTGTATCCTTGGGTGGTTCCTAGAGCCTTCCTCTTTTTAGAGGTTTGAGCCTCTGGCTCCTTAATTCTCACGACAACCCATTGGATGCTCCTATCCAAGATCGGTCTTGCAATATACTTTATATCTATTGATTCCTCTGCATTCCAATCCACTAGATCTAAGTCCTTGGTGCCTACATTTCCAACATCATATTAGGGATCCAAAGTTACCCCATCATCTAACAATATGTGAGGGATGTCCTCTTTTATCCCATATTCAATCATGAGTGGGATGGGCAATCTTTCATAGTTTCTTCTCCTCAAATCATAATCATCTTGTAAGTCCATCTATAAGTCTTCTAGCAAATTGAAATGTTTATCAAAACTAGTAGGGAGGAAACCTTGCATCTTGTGCTTAGGATCAAAATGCTTCTTGGAGGTGTATAAACCCAAATTCAAATAAATCAACTCCTCATAGATTTCCTTGGCTGCCACATTATGTGCACAACAATATTCACCCAATTTCATAGTGAATTTATGACAACCGGTCTTGTGTTTGGTACCAAATTTGAAGTTGACCCTCAAAGCTTGAGAGATGAATTCCACCAAGAAAATCCTATTGCTGCAACACTTGGGTAGTAGATGAGGGTGGCCATCAAAACCAACTAGCTTGAAATAGGTAAACTTTGGGTATTGGATATACCAATGTCCCCACTTTGCAATAAAGGCCATAGCCTCTCTACTCAATCTGTAACCAACATATCTTGTTAGCCATTTAATGATGACATACAAAAATCCATCATTAACCCTCCTGTAGTGTGACTCTGAGGTCTGCAAGGTGAGATGATCATAATGATCCCATATTATTTTGTGTCCTTAGGCTTCTCTCGATATTCCCACTGCATTCAATCTCAGAAAGATACCCCTTTTGGTTGCTGCATAAATCACATAAGAGGTCATGAAGAAACTCTTGGTTTCTCTCACTCTAAGCATTTGATTGTGTATGCAGTTTGGCACAATCATAGGCCAATCAAATTGTTGTCTTCCATCTAGGATAGTCTGAATGAATGGAAACATCCATTCCTTAAACTGGGAGGCATCTCTCTTCTGAAACACTCTAAAGAGCATCATTATTATATCCCCAATCTCCTTGTAGAAATTTGCCCTTTTAGGCTGGTTAGGAATCTTAGCTAGAGATTTTTTCTCAACTGTCATCCAGTTCTTGTTCATATGAGTTCTGCTAGTCTCCATCCTATCACTATATAATTTAAGGGCTTCTATCTCATTGAGTTGCCTAAGGCTCCATGGGATAGGTGCATTGAACATGAATCTAATCATTTGTGGTGTAAGGTCAATAATGAGATTTCCCTGCAAGTCCACACATTGCTTGGTGGTAGGATTGTATGCTCCAGCTGCAGTAAGTATTAGTTTAGGACATTGGAATAATAAGGGGAAGAGGGAAACATGTGCCAATATAGATTGGAAAACTCTCTCAGTCCTCCCTGTTACCTCCTCACCAAATGTTTCCAAGAGCAACTCCTCATAACTAAATGTGCCCAAGTTGGTATTAGTGATGTCCACCTAATCAGAATCCACCTTGCTTGCTATGAGGGTAGCTTCCCTATGTTTGTATCTCAGGGTGTAAGGGAGTTGCTCCACCTTTATCCTTTTAGGTTTGGCTGCTCGCCTTGAACTTTCTACAGGTTGGCTCCTTTTAGAAGCCTCCTATGATGCTCTAGACATCTCTTACTTCTACAATAAAACCATGTATTAGATGAAAAAAAGCATGAAAATTGATACATCATATAATACCATCCTCTACTCCTCAAGACAAATTTCATACTTTGTCAATTTCATATTCATCTGAAGTAGAGTCACAAAAGAATAAGGCACAAGAAACCATTATAACACAAAGCGGGATCAGGACCAGAACCAAGACAAGACTGGAACTGAGATCAGAACAAAAACCAAACTTGAAACCAATTAGTAGTTCCACGTTCAACCTCCACCCCAGTTCTGATTCTGCCAAAGGGAAAGTGTGAAGACTACGATCAACAGTACTCAGAAGTGGGATCATTTTGGGAGTGAACCCCAAAATGCAAATACCTATGGGATGAGTTCAGTCCCAAGTCTGCTTTCGCCAGTTTACTGCTCAAAATGAAGCAATTTCTTGAAGAGGTGGTCACATGAATGTAAGGACCAGAGTCACATGGGATAATATGGGAATCAAATAAAGGGGCTTACATTCACCCTTTTTCAGAATAAAGACCACTATTTAATTCTAAGGGCTGGGTATTTGTAAAGGTCGTCAAACAAACCCTAGTTTGCACGACTCGTCGACTCAGATAATTAGGGCATCAAACGTCCGACATGAAAATTACTAAACTCTTTTGGGAAAAATATCAAAGGGGGTCTCCAAACAAATTCTCAAACATTCAAATCATAGAGGACCCCATCAAATGAAACCCTAGTTAGATACTAGGGCTTGACAGAATGGACCTGCCATGAAAGTGACAGTAGAATGGAAAAAAAGCAAACAAAAAGACAGAAAAAGAGAAAAAAACCAAAAGACACAAAGGAACAAGAAAAGATTCATAGAAAAAGAATATTGTGAACACGCAAGAACATGATGAGAAAGAACACAAAAATAAAGCAAAAAAGCAAATGGGAAAAGAGCAAGAAAAGACCTTACCTCAAAATGCCAACAACAGAGGTTGAAATTGGATAAGAATTCGCCCACCACATGCCTCTGCAATCAAATCGTGCTCCTCGCATAGTTACCCTAGCTCTGGTTCACTAAAATTACTTATACAATAATGATAATGATCAAGTTAACCTTGATTAAGGTTTAAAAATCATTTTGTGCATGTGAGGAGGCTACAATTAATGCCATAAATTTGATTGGTTTGGGCAGAGCAAATGACATAAAAAGAGTAATCAGCCAATGTGGAAATCCAAGGCAGGTTGGACGTAGACGTAGATCCAAAATAGAACAAGAAACCTTTACCAAGTCTCTTACCCAACTCTGGTTCTGTTTTCAATCCCGTGAAAAGGACAAACAACAAAGGGAAATGAGGGTGGAGTCAGAACCAAAACTAGACATGAAAATTTTACAAAGTTCCAAGTTTGGTTCTGATTTTGGTTCCGTTCCCGACAAAAGAACAAACATCGAGACAAGGAAAAAAGAAACGATAGGAAGTGAGACCAAAACAAAAATTGAGCCCAAATGAGACATAGACAACAACAAAAGACAAAGCCAATGAGCGGGAGTGGGATAAGAACAAAAAATGAGTTCAAAACTTTTACAAAGTTCTAAGTTCAATTCCCATTCTGGTTCTGCTTCTGCCAAAGAAAAAAAAAAACACAAGGAAACGTCAAACAAATCAAGGGAGAAATGGACCCAAGAGCACAAGACCAACTGACAAACAGTGAAAAGAACATGAAACAAGGGTAGGAACAGAATCGAGACCGAATCCAGACTTGGAACCTTACAAAAGTTCCAAGTTCAGTTTTCATTTCGACTCTAGTTTCGCCAGACCAAAAGAAACAAGGACTTAGGAGAAAAATGAACAACTTCTAAGACCCAAACAAAACAACAAGGACAAAACAAAAACAAGGGGGACCCATTTTGATCCAAAACAAAATGGGGTGGTTATGCAAGACATAAAACCTCCCACTCCCTCTCCCTCTCCCTCTCTCTCTCCATGTCCCTCTCTCCCTCTCTTCCTCTCTCTCTCTCTCTCCCTCTCTTTTAAGTCTCTATCTCTATCTTAGGTCTCTCCCACTCCCTCTCAGGTCTTTCCCACTCTCTCTCTCCTCTCTCTCTCTCTCACTCACACTCTCAAGTCTCTTTCTCTCCCTCTCTCCTTCCCTCTCTCTCTCTCAGGTCTCTCTCTCCCACTCCTCTCTCTTAGGTCTCTCTCTCCCACTCCCTCTCTCTCTAAGGTTTATCCTTCCCACCACAACTAGATCTCTCTTTCTCCCTCTCTATCCCCCTCTCCCCCTCTCAAGTCCCTTTGAAGTCTCTCTCTCTCTCTCTTTGTCACTCAGGTCTCTCCCACTCCCTCTCTCGCTCTGCCCCCTCTCTCTCTTTCTCTCTTAGGTCTCTCCCACTCCCTCTCTCTCTTCTCTCATCTCTCTCTCTTTCTATCGCTCTCTCTCTTACTCACACTAACACTCTCCATCTCCCTCTCACATCTCTCTCTCTCCCACTCTCTCTCTAAAGTCTCTCTCTCTCTTTCACACACACACACACACACACACCTCTCTCTCTCCTGCCTCTCTCTCTCTCTCCCTCTCTTCCTCCTCTTCCCTGTCACTCTCCCTCTCTCTTTCTACTAGTTCTCTCTCCCCCACTCACTCTCTCGATCTTCAATCCCTCCCACTCTATCTCTCTCTTTCACTCACTCAATCACTCACTTTCCACCTCCTTCTCAGGTCTCTCCCCCACTCCCTCTCTCTCTTAGTTGTCTCCTTCCCACCTTAATTCAGATAACTCTCTCCCTCTCTCCTCTCTCCCCTCTCTCCCTCCTCCTCAAGTCTCTCTCCCTCCCTCCTCTATCTCTCTCTCTCCCCTCTCTCCCTCCCCAAGTCTCCCCCCTCCTCCCTCCCTCCTCCCTCCCCCATCTCTATCTCTCTCTCCCTCCTCCCCCTCTCTTAAGCATTCCCTCTCCCCTCTTAGGTCTCTCTCACACACACACACACACCCATATCCCTCTTAGGTATCTCTCTCTCTCCCTCTCCCCCTCTATCTCTCTCTCCCTCCCCCCTCCTCTCCCACCCTCCCCATCTCTCCTTGTCTCTCTCCTCCTCCCTCTCCCTCTCCTCTCTCTCTCTCTCTCTCTCTCTCTCCCTCTTAGGTATCTCCCACTCCCTCTCTCCCTCTTAGGTCTCTCCCACTCCCTCTCTCTCTCTCTTAGGTCTCTCCCACTCCCTCCCTCCCTCTATCTCTATCTCTCCCTCTCCCTCTTAAGTATCTCTCCCTCTTAGGTCTCTCTCTCTCTCTCACACACACACTCCATATCCCTCATAGGTATCTCTCTCTCCCTCCCCCATCTCTCTCTCACTCTCCCCATCTCTCCTTCTCAAGTCTCTCTCCCTCTCAACTCTCTCTCTCTCTATCTCTCTCTCCCTCTTAAGTATCTCCCACTCCCTCTCTCCCTCTTAGGTTTGTCCCACTCTCTCTCTCTCTCTCTCTCTCTCTCTCTCTCTCTCTCTCTCTCTCTCTCTCTCTCTCTCTCTCTCTCTCTCTCTCTCTCTCTCTCTCTCTCTCTCTCTCTCTCTCTCTCTCTCTCTCTCTCTCTCTCTCTCTCTCTCTCTCTCTCTCTCCTCCTCCATCCTCCCTCTCTCTCTGATCCTCCTCCTCCCTCTCCTCTCTCCTCTCTCCTCTCCTCTCCATCTCCTCTTTCCTCTCTCTCTGCCTCTTAGGTCCCACTCCCCCTCTCTCTCTCTCCCTCACTCACTTTCCACCTCCCTCTCAGGTCTCTCTCTCTCTCTCCCACTCCCTCTCTCTCTGAAGTGTCTCCTTCCCACCCTAACTAGATAACTCTCTCTCTCTACCCCTCCTCTCCCCCTCTCCCCCTCTCTCCCTCCCTCCCTCCCTCTATCTATCTCTCCTTCTCTCCCTCTCAAGTCTCTCTCTCCTCTCAAGTCTCTCTCTCCTTCCCTCCCTCTATCTATCTCTCTCTCCCTCAGAAGTAATTTGAGATGGGGGGAGAGAGGGAGAGAGAGAGGGGGAGAGAGATACCTAAGAGGGATATGAAGAGATAGAGTGTGTGTGAGAGAGAGAGACTTGAGAGAGAGCGGGATAGAGAGACCTGAGAGGGAGATGGAGAGTGTGACTAAGAGAGATACAGAGTGAGAGAGAGACATGAGAGAAGAGAGAGGGAGTGGGAGATACCTGATAGAGGGAGAGAAAGAGAGAGATACCTAAGAGGGAGAGAGGGAGTGGAAGATACCTAAGAGAGAGAGAGAGTTAAGAAGGAGAGAGACTTCAAAGGGAGTGGGAGAGAGAGAGGGAGAGAGGGAGAGAGAGAGGGAGGGACCTAAGAGCATACGAGAGAGAGAGAGAGAGGGGGGGATGGAGGGAGGTAGAGGGAGACAGGAGAGAGAGAGAGAGAGAGAGCTAAGAGGGAGAGAGACTTTAGAGGGATGGAGAGAGAGAGGGAGTGATAGAGACCTAAGAGGGAGAGAGACTTTAGACAGATGGGGAGAGAGAGAGAGAGGGAGAGAGGGAGATGGAGAGTGAGAAGGAGATGGAGAGTGAGAGAGATATGGAGAGAGAGATACTTGAGAGGGAGAGAGGGAGAGAGAGATAGAGGGAGGGCGAGAGAGAGAGAATTGAGATGGAGAGAGGGAGATAGAGGGAGGGAGAGGCAGAGAGGGAGGCAGAGAGGGAGAGGGAGAGAGAGTGGGAGAGAGAGAGACTTGAGAGGGAGAGAGTGTGAGTGATACATTGAGAGAGAGAGAGGGAGTGGGAGAGAACAGAGAGAGAGAGAGGGAGTGGGAGAGACCTAAGAGAGAGAGGGATGGGGAGAGGCCTAAGAGGGAAAGAGACTTAAGAGGAAGAGAGACTTCAAAGGGAGGGAGAGGGAGAGAGAGAGGGAGAGGGGAGATGTAGAGTGAGAGGGAGATAGAGAGGGAGAGAGAGAGGAGAGGGAGAGGGAGAGGAGAGAGAGAGAGAGAGAGAGAGAGAGAGAGAGAGAGAGAGAGAGAGAGAGAGAGAGAGAGAGAGAGAGAGAGAGAGAGAGAGAGAGAGAGAGAGAGAGAGAGAGAGAGAGAGAGAGAGAGAGAGAAGGATGGAGAGAGAGGTAGAGAGATATGTCTAGAGATCAAGGAGAGAGAGTGAGAAAGATAGGTCTAAAGAGGGACAAAGAGGAGAAAGGAGGGATGGATAGGTCTAGAGCTTAAGGGGAGACATAGTGATATATAGAGGTAGAGAAACGGACATAGAGATATGATGATTTATGAAGTTTTTTTCATTTCCTTGCTTACAAAAAATTTAAATATTTCATTATTCATTACTTTTTCTAATGTTTCAAGTATTTTGAGATGAGTGTTACAAAAAAATTATGAAAAAAAGACTTTGCATGTGAAAGTAGTAAGCATTTGATGTTTCAAAAATGAAATATGAAGTTCAAATGATTATAATTATTTTTTGTGTACAATATAGAAACACCACCTAGTCCATTGGTAGAGCTCTCAATCACCTTTCCAATTCCTATAAAAAGTAGAAATTTTGATAAGAAATGCAAAAGTTATGACCATTTTACTAAAGAGGGTTTTTTAGGTCTTAAAAATAGATATTCGTTTTGATTTTCAAAATGGGTATCCATTTTTTTTTCAAAAAAATGGGTTCCCACTTTCCAAAAACTAATATCCATTTATAGATATTTGTTTTGGTTTGGTATTACCAAACCAAAACAAATATTGTACCCAAGCCTACAAAAAGTCAAAGCAGAAATTTTGCATTTTTGGGCATGTTAAAAATGCCTTTTTTCACATTGCCACTTTTTGGAACCCCATGATCTTGCATAGACCCTTCATGAGCTAAAACCTTCCACAATTTATCTACAACCAGAGAAGGAAGAGAAGAAAAAGGTAGTTCAAATTCCACCTACTCTTGAGAGAGATGAACTATGTACTCCTGGTGGACCTAATGATGAGGAGAGCTCTAACAGCTCTGAAATCTCTGAAGAAGAGAAAGAACCTCAACCTCAGTAGTTGAGGAGGCCTACATGAGAAAGGAAAAAACCAAATAGATTTGGGTATTCTATGTTGGATTTTAGTTGCATATTTTCTTTGATTGTTAACACTGATGAGCCTAGGACTATTAGAGAGGCTATGGATGTCTATGATGCAGATTCCTAGATGGAAGCCGAATGAAGAGATGGAAGTATTGAAGAAGAATGCTACATGGGATCTGGTACCTTTGTTAGAAGGATGAAAATCCATTTTCCATGCAAATGGGTGTTCAAGAAGAAAATGGGTCCTAATGGTAGTTCGAGAAGCATAAGGCAAGGTTGGTTGCGAAGGGTCATTCCCAGGTGGAGGGAATAGATTATGGGGAGATTATCTCTCCTATAGCCAAGGTGACATCCATTCAATTCTTGTTATCACTTGCAACAACTTATGACTTTGAAGTCGAGAAAATGGATGTGAAGACAACTTTCCTTCATGGTGACTTGGAGGAGGAAGGAGGAGGAAATTTATATATCACAACCAAAGCATTTTGTTTTGAAAGGTAAAGAGAATTCGGTGTGCAAGTTGAGAAAATATTTGTATGGTCTAAAACAATCTTCTAGAATGTGGTATCAAAATTTTGACACCTATGTATTTCCCTTGGGATCTTTGAGATCCAAATTTTACCATTATGTCTATTATAAGGCTGAAAATGGTTGCATTCTCATTATTTTCTTGCATGTGGATGATGTCTTTTTCATTGGGAATGGAAAAAGTATGATTTCATATTTCAAGTCTTAGTTTTCAACACAGTTTTAGATGAAAGACCTAGGTGTAGCGAGGTATATTCTAGGGATTAAGATTAGAAGAGATAGAGCTAACAAAAAGCTTTGAATTAGCCAGAGAAAATATGTGAACTCTATGTTGGAGAAATTTTGTATGACTACTTGAATATTTTTGTGGAGGATTGTCCAAAATATTCTACTGAGATGGAGGACATGACTAGAGTTCCTTATGTGAGTATAGTTAGTAGCTTGATGTATGCTATATTTTGTATGAGACTAGACATTTCCAAAGCAATGGGATTCCTTATTTGATTTATGGCGAATCCTTGACGGGTGCCTTTGGGAAGCGGTGAAGAGAGTGTTTAGGAATTTGCGGGGTACTTCTAAGTATGCCCTATGTTTTCATGGTTATCCTACTGGACCTCAACATTTAGTGAGAATTTTTGGATATGTGGATTCTAGTTGGGTGGGTGATATTGACAGCAGGAGATCCCCCAATGGATATGTTTTCACAATGTTTGGTGGTGCAATAATTTGGATGAGAAAGTGACAAGTTGTAGTTGCTTGGTCCATTACTAGAGAAAAGTACATGGAAACTACTAATGATTGTAAAGAAGTCATTTTGCTTAAGAGAATATGTTTGGATATTAGTTTTGATGCAGTATAGATTACTATTTTTTGTGACAGCTAGAGTGCTATATGTTTAGCAAAAAATCTTACTTTCCATGTCAGAACAAAGCACATTGACGTGCAGTTTCATTTTGTTCGTGATATGGTGGAAGATAGAAAGGTTAACTTGGAAAAGGTCAAAACTTTGGTCGAAAGTGTAACATTGCGTAAGATGAATATGTACATTCTTAACATGAAAAGAAATTATACATTTGCAAAGTCATCTACGTCCTCTGGGGTACATGAGATGGTCATTACGAATCCTAAACTTTAATCAAACAAAAGCAAATAAAAACCAAGATTACATAATGATAACATACACTCATCCATAAACAATAGAGATGAAAATGATACAAAATTTTATTTCAATTCAAATCATAGTTCAATAGTACAATTGTGGAGCATATTTTCACAAATACAACACATCATGGGAACAATAATACATTACATAATGTTTCCCTTATATCAAGGGGAAGAGTACATCAAGTACAAGAATGATACATCAATGAATAATAAGGTACAAAATGAGAACCAATCTTCAACCAAGTGTGGCTCTGGAGACTCTGCATCCGAACACATCCTGGGAACCCAATGGGGTGTATAAAATGTTCCACCCAATCATGTGGACCTGAGGGTCCACCCCCCATGCTAGGAGATGACAAGAAAGGATCCACATCCAAACAAGGTCAAGCAAAAAAAGGCTAACTCAACACTTACATAAAACAACATCAAACAAGTACAACAATGCTTGTTTAGGAAACTCTTCCAAACAGTTCCAAAAACAAGACTCACAAAAACAAGGGTGTACTAAACATAAAATCCACAACATGAATACATGTGCGAGGTATGAACCATCTTGCTCATAGTCATAACCAAAGGCAAGGAAAATCATGGAACAAGGTACACCCACGAGCTCAAAATAGAAATGCGATCAATGGAAACAAAAAGATCAACACAAAGGTCTAATCATGGGAAATTCCACACAAAATAGGTTTCCCATCACCTCTGGAAGCCTAACAACCTACCACCCATAACTTATCAAAAGGAAGTGGCTTAAGCATTTACGGGTTCCCAACTTATCCAAAACATGTCTATACATAAATATTACCTCAAAAGCAAAATAAAGCAAGAGGAAAATAGGATCAACATGGAACAACTAGTATGCATAAGAAATCAATTCCATGAGAACTCAAAGTATAAACAAAATAACTTTCCAAACATGTTCAAAGAGAACTATAAATACCCATTCATTTGAACGTGAACATAATCCAAACTTATTAAAGATAATGTAATAAATAATTAAATAATCCACTATGATTAAAAGCATTTCCTTTATACTATCTTTTAAATAGATAAGCACTTGTGAAAACCTATAGTATTCAAAACATCAGATTCCTTTTGATTTAAAATTCCTAGCCTATACTCTTGTTTACTTCAAATTGATTAAAATTTAAATATAACCTATATATATATATTTGTTATTTTAAAATAATAAATTTGATTTGAATGTAACCTATTTTTTTACTGAAAATAAATTTAATTAAAAATATAACATTTACGCAAATCAAAAATCTAATAGTAAGGGGATTCGTAAATAACTTTAACTTTAAGTAACATGTATATTTATTTCAAAATAATATACACAATTCACTAATTTAATATTAGAGGAATTGTAAATAAATTTAATTTTAAATGGACTTGTAATTAAAACTAATTTAAATGCACTTGTCTCCATATCCATAATGACGAATAACCTAATTGGGTAAAAGCATGCATTCTTTACATGTTGAAATAAATTCACGAAACCATTAACTCTACTCTTTACCATCTATTTATGCATGTTATAAATACCTTGATTATTATAAACTAAATAAATTTACTTAAAATATAACATAAACGATTTATCTGCAAATCACAGATCTAGTATTAAAAGAATTTGTAAATAAATTTTAATTTTAAATAACTTGTAAATTAAATCTAATTTTAAATACAGTTTGAAAATAAATCACATTTTTATATGCATTTGAGAATAAGTATGATTTTAAATGTGTTTTGAAAATAAACCTAATTTTAAATATATTTGAACAAAATCTAATTTCAACAACTTCAAAGATTGCATAATGAAGATATAATGGATCATAATATTCTTGAGTAATTAATTCTCACAGGAAAAAGGTAAATTATACAAGCACAAAATTCAATTTTACTTTTTTACCTATTTATTCATGAAGGTAAATTATAAGAACACAGGATTCAAATTTTAGTTTTAACTTAATTACTTTATCCAATTAACCAATTCTCTTTTATTTAGAGTAATTACTTAAATGCTAATGTTACATAAAAGATACGTATTTATTCAATTTTATTCTCCTTTCAATTAAATTACCAATTATTTCAATATAGATATATCAGATGACAAGAAAGACCCACAACCAAGACAGACAAACAGAACAATCACAAGACCAAACCCCAAGGTCAACCCAAAACAAAACATACAGCAATCTCAATGACCACATACAAGGTGATTACTTCCAGAGGCATACAAAGGAAAAGCAAGGGATTCTATGACACCAATATTATAATACTCCCAACTGAAGGGTACACAAATACTTGGGTTACCAAAGAAACTCACATCAAGGCTTGACTTACAAACTCGTCAACATGAAAAATAAATCAATGTAGAATTCAATCAATCATGAGAACACAAGAAATCAATCTTTAACCTCTCAACACTATTCCATGTAAGGGAACTTAAAGCATATTCCATACTCCACTTGTTTAAACATTCCTTTTCAATTTGATAAATAAACTAACTTAATAAAAACATGAAAGGGTTAACCATTGATTCACTCAAACGGGAACATAATCCAATCTTACTAACGATAGTGTAAAACATAATTGAATGATCAACTATAATTAAATGCATTTTCATCATAATATCTTTTAAAAGAATAAGCACTATGAGAACCTAAAATATGTAACCCATCAAATTTTTCTTAATTTAAAATCCTTAACTTATACATTTGATTACCTCAAAATAATTAAGATAGAAATATAACCTATACCTTTGTTACTTCAAAATAATAAATTTAATTAAAATGTAGTATATTGGTTTACTTCAAATAAATTAGTTTAATCAAAATATAACCTATACATTTATTACTTCAAAATAGTAAATTTAATTAAAATGTAGCATATTGGTTTACTTCAAATAAATCAATTTAATCAAAATATAACATTTACATTTGTTGACTTCAACTGAATAAATCTAATTTAAATCCAACATAGACATTTTATACGCAAATCACCAATCTAATAGTGAAGGAATTTGTAAATAACTTTAACATTAAATATCTTGAAAATAAATCTAATTTTTAAATGCAGTTGAAATAAATCTAATTTTAAATATACTAAAAATAAATAAATTACTGATTACAGTAACTTACAAGATAATGAAATTACCCTTAGCTAATTTTTAAATACATTTGAAAATAAATCTAATTTCAAATATACTTAAAAATAAATTACTGATTACAATAACTTACAAGATAATGAAAATTACCCATATCTAATTTTTTTAAATACACTTGAAAATAAATCTAACTTGTGAACGCCAAAGGACAATAAAACACCGCACAATTTTTTTTTTTGAAAGTGAAACATTGCATAAGATGAATATGTGCATTCTTAACATGGAAAGAAATTATACATTTGCAAAGTCATCTACGTCCTCTGGGGTACACTAGATGATCATTACGACTCCTAAACTTTAATCCAACGAAAGTGAATAAAAACCGAGATTACATAATGATAATATACAATCATCCATAAACAATAGAGAGGAAAACTATACATCATTCTATTACAATTCAATTCATAGATCAATAGTATAATTGCGGAGCATATTTCCATAGATACAACACATCATGGATACGATAGTACAATTACATAATGCTTCCCTTATATCAACAAGAAAGGTACATCAAGTACTAGAATAATACATCAATGAAGATTATGGTACAAAATAAGGAAAAGACTTCAACAACGTGAAGCTCTAGAACTCTTTATTCGCTTCCACATCGCGAACACAACTTGGGAATCCAATGGGGTGCATAGCATGTTCCACTTGACCACATGGACCCGAAGGCCCACCCCTCGTGCTAGGAGAGGACAAGAAAGACCCCTGACCAAGACAGACAAGTAGAATGATCACAAGACTAAACCACAAGGTCAACCAAAAACTAGCATACAACAATCTCAATTACCACTTACAAGGTGACCGCTTTTGGAGGCAAACAAAGGAAAAACAAGGGATGTATCAAGCATAAAAAATCACAAACGAATGTGTGTGTGAGGCATGAACCATCTCATTCAAAGTCATAACTAAGGTAAAACAAATCATAGAACAAAGTACACCCATGAGAACCTAAAATAAGAATACTATCAATGGAAACACAAAGGTTGAATCATGGGGTAATTCAACATAAAATGGGTTTCCCAACGCCTCTGGAAGCCTAACAACCTACCACCCATGACTATCAGAAATGAAGTAACTTAAACATTCAAGTTCCCATTATATCCAAAACATGTTTATACATAAAAATTTACCTCAATAATGACATAAACAAGAGGAAAACATGATCAACATGGAACCACTAACATGCATAAAGAATCAATCCCAAAGAGTATTTAGAATAATAGATAACTATCCAAACATGCTCAAGGTCAACTATAAACCTTCATTTACTCAATGTGAACATAATCCAATCTTATGCAATGTTTCACTTTCAAAAAAAAAAATTGTGCAATGTTTTGTTGTCCTTTGGGGTTTCACTTTTAAAGATCAAAATATTTAAATTTAATAATTCATATTGTTTCACAATTCCTTTTAATTACTTTTTGACATTTATTATTCCAATTATAATATTAAATAAATTATCCACTTTGCTATTTTATTCAATACCTTATTTTCCAAATATTTTTAATTTAAAAACAAACTTTATTAATAAGTGGATTATCAATCCATTATTTATTTAAATTTAAAATAACATTATTTATAACTACAAATAAATGTTTTATTTACGTTTTCATCTTTAATAAAATAATAATATAAGTTATTAAATTATTATCCCTTTTGAATTAATTTAATAATTAATTAATAATTTAATAATTAATTAATAATTTAATAATTTAATAATTAATTAATAATTTAATAATTATTTAATAATTTAATAATTATAATAATTTAATAATTAATTAATAATTTAATAATTTAATTTAATACTTTAATTAAATCAACGTTACAAATATGACTGAATGATAATGAACCACAACCATGCCAAATAATTCAATGGAAAAATAATCAACAAAATCACAAATAAACGCTGATTTTATTTATTAAATGCTAAAATATATGTTTCCAAATTGCTAAGTCACTTTGTGGGACCCAACAAAGAGTTGGAATCCTACATGCAAGGTGTGAAGAGAAAAATTGTGACACTTGTCACATGAGTGCTAAGTTGGGAAGCAAAAATGATTAAAACCTCTAAAATGTGCACCATGTTGACAAGTGGCAATCTATTTTGGAAGCAAGCATTGGCGGGGTCTACTTGTGTGAGTGTTTATCTCTTCGTTTTGCTTTGGTGTTTACCTTAGAAAATATTCTAAGAGATCATGGCATGTAGGAATGTTTTTTCTAGACCTACAAGTGGATATCGAATCCCTTCAAACCAACCTCTCTTGATTTGGGTCAACTCAATACTGTTTGTGTGTTCCAGTGTCAAATGCATTCTTCCAAAAATTGTCAGTGGAAAGCAATGCAAATATGGAAAGAATTGTTTTTTTGTTTTGTGCATCATGGAGCGAAACCAATTATACCAACACATAAAGGTGGGTAGGTAAACACTACGAAAGGCCTCCTTTTTCTACCCAAGTCCCCTCATGATTCTAGAGTGCCCTAATCTAGGGTAGTCATAAAAGTGTCGTAAGAGAAAAAATGCAAAATTGTTAAATTTTCAGCCTTTTTGAAAAATGCACAACATGGACACATTGAGGTAGGTAGGTGAATACTACGTAAGGTATTTTTTCATTGCCCAAGTCACCCACTCGTTTTGGGGTGCTCTTTTTTGAGGTAGTCTCTAAAGAGCCTTAAGAGCAAAAAATGCAAAAAAATGTTAATTTTTAGTAATTTCGACAAATGGGTAGAGTGGAAAGATCGAGGTAGATAGGTAAATACTATGGAAGGTATATTTTCATTGCCCAAGTCACCCGATCATTCTGGGGTGCTCTTTTTGGGGTAGTCTCTTAAGATCCCTAAAAGCTGAGGATTATCAAACTTTGATGAAGTCATTCCAAGAGCTTGTGGCATTTAGGAATGCTTTGTCTAGACCTACAGGTGGATATTGAATCCCTTCAAACCAAACTCTCTTGGTTTGGGTCAAATCAACACCATTTGTGTGTCCAATGTCAAATGCATTCTTGCAAAAATTGTTAGTGGAAAGCGGTGCAAAAAATGGAAACAGGCATTTTTTTTGTTTTGTGCATAATAGAGAAAAACAAACTATACCAACACACCAAGGTGAGCATTCCATCACTATCAAAGGCCTCCTTTTTTCACCCAAGTCCCCCCATGATTTTGGAGTTCACTAATCTGGGGTAGTCTTGAAAGCATCATGAGAGAAAAAAACTACAAAATTTTTAAGTTTTCAATATTTTTGACAAATGGGTAGTGTGGACATGTCTAGGTAGGTAGGTAAATACTAGGGAAGGTATCCTTTCATTTCCCAAGTCACTTGATCATTCTGGGGTGCTCTTTTCGGGGCAGTCTCTAAAGAGCCATAAGAGAAAAAAAATGTTATTTTTTTAGTAATTTTGATGAATGGGTAGCATGGACATGTTGAGGTAGGCAGGTAAATACTATGGAAGGTCTGACTTCATTTCCCAATTCACTTGATTGTTCTATGGTGCTCTTTCTGAGGTAGTCTCTTAAGAGCCCTAAAAGCCAAAAATTGCCAAACTTTGATGAAGTCGTTTCAGGAGCTCGTGGCATGTAGGAATGCTTTTTCTGGACATACAAGTGGATATTGAATCCATTCAAACCAACATCTCTCAATTTGGGTCAACTCAACATCGTTTGTGTGTTCCAATGTCAAATGTATTCTTGTAAAAATTGTTAGTGGAAAGCATTGCAAAAATGGAAAGAAGCATTTTTTTTTTGTGCATAATGGAATGAAACCAACTAACTATACCAACATGTCTAGGTGGGTAGTCCAACGCTAAGAAATTCCTTTTATCACCCAAGTCCCCCCGTGATTTTGGAGTGCACTAATCTGGGGTAGCCTTGAAAGTGTCATAAGAGCAAAAAATATAAAATTATGTTTTTAGTATTTTTGAAAAATGGGAAATGTGGACACATCAAGGTAGGTAGGTAAATACTAGGGAAGTTCTCTTTTCATTTCCCAAGTTACTCGATCATTTTGTGGTGCTCTTTTCAGGGTAGTCTCTAAAGAGCCTTAAGAGCAAAAAATATAAAGAATGTTATTTTTTTAGTAATTTTGATGAATGGGAAGCGTGGACACGCCGAGGTAGGTAGGTAAACAATATGGAAGGTCTGAATTCATTGCCCAAGTCAGTCGATCATTCTGGGGTGCTCTTTCTGGGGTAGTCTCTTAAGAGCCCTATAAGCCAATTTTTTTCAAAACTTTGACGAAGTCATTCTGGGAGCTCGTGGCATGTAGTAATGGTTTGTATAGACCTACAGATGGATATTGAGTCCCTTCAAACCAACCTCTCTCAATTTGGGTCAACTCAACACTGTTTGTGTGTTCTAGTGTAAAATACATTATTAGTGGAAAGTAGTGCAAAAAATTGAAAGATGCTTTTTTTTTTTTTTTATGCATAATGGAGCGAAACCAACTATACCAACACGTCAAGGTGGGTAGTACAACACTATGAAAGGCCTATTTTTTTCACCTAATTCCCCCCATGATTTCAGAGTGCTCTAATTTGGGGTGGTCTTGAAAGTGCCATGAGAGAAAAAGATGCAAAATTGTTAAGTTTTTAGTATTTTTGACAAATGGGCAACATGGACACGTTGAGGTAGGCAGGTAAATACTAGGGAAGGTCTCTTTTTGTTTCCCAATCCACTCGATCATTCTAGGGTGCTCTTTTTGGGGAGACTAATACAATAGTCAATACCTAGGCATGCTATCTTTCTAAATAATCATTCCACAATAATTAGATAGTGAATAAGAGTCTTGGTAAGTGAAAAGCATGAGATGTATATAAAAAAGGGAAAGATTAGTACTAAATTAATTTGAGTGTGCTAAAGCATGATGAAGAATGTATAGTCAAGTATAAGGATGGTTTTGAGAAAAGGCTCTTTTGTGGTGTGTGAATAATTGTCAATTATCAATGATTATCTTTCTCCTTCAAGAAAGATCAAAAAGCATTATTTCCAAATTTCCCTTCGATTTAGCAAAGTACATGGATCAAATGATAATTAGTCTCTACTTAGGAGTTATATTTTTCAACGTTATGAGAGGATTTATATTTCATTCCAAGAAAGATGCCAACATTTTGGTAGTGTGATCATCAAAAAAATTAAAAATAGGAATAGGAAACTCCATTGAAAATATTATTTTTAGAAAAATGAAATAAGTTAAGTTGTGCTAAACAAGATGCAACATAAGAATAACAATGAAACATTGAAAATAATCCAAAATACCAAAGTTGTTAACTCTAATAAAAAAAATGGATAAACTTAACAAAAATAAGGGATTGGAGCACGTGTACATAAACAAAATCACCTGCAAGCAATGAAGATGAATAATGTTGGCCAATAGTAAACCTATATGAATGAATAGGTTGAATGAGAGCTCCCACCCTACAAGTTAAACAATAACACCTTAAAAAAAATAGCAAAGAGAATGTGAGAATACTCATTAGAAATGGGGTCAAAGAAGAACCTGCTTATAAATAGAAATAACATGAATCTATATAAGATGAACAATATCATACCTACCCCATACAAAAAAAGATCCGCTACTAAAGTGTGACTGAAGGGTCATCTCTTACCTTCAAAGTATCCAATATTGCTTCATGATTGACACTACTGATTGTCCATAGTTCCTTAATTCTTGGTTTGGCATGATGTCTCAATAACTTCATATTTGTTTCTATAACAAGGTATAAATACATGAGAATGGTTTTGTGTTTCTCATAGTCTTCAAATGTAGGTATGCCATTATTTCTTATCATATATGTTCGCAAACAAGTTCTAGTAACAACAAGTGAACTTGTAGGATACATGAACCCACCATCATCTATCATTAGTTGTGTTAGCTTCTTCATTCCCTGTACACATTTTTCCAACCAATAGTTTGATCTCTCTTCATTCCCATATGGTGCAAAAACTACATAGACATGTCCTAGTTTTAAAGAATTGAAAGATGGTCATAGTCAAGTGAACTTTCCATTTTCTCTTCTAAAGAGGATTATGTTACAGATAAATGGGTTAGATATGTAGTGGAATCCATGTATCTATGCACTCACTTGAATTGCATTGTTTCCAATCACATTGAATATAATTTTGACAAAAACAAGCCAACTCTCATGTACATATGGTCCATGAACTTGCATCTGAGCATCAAAATGAATGCATCTTTGAAGATTCTCTAATTTTCTAACATTCTAATTTCTCTCCCACCGTGCCCTCTTCAACCAACGAAAATAATTGCACACTTTCAAATCATGTCCCTCCTCGTGACAATGCATAACTACACCAATCAACAATAGAATGTGCATCACTAAATGTTGCACCACCTCTAATCTCCATTTGTTCCTTAAATATAGCTCTCTTCACACACATCTATACCATCATGCTCGCATTTTCCATGTCTAGCTTCAAAAAATCCAAATATGTGGTACAACCCTCTGTATATGCATCTTGCTCAATCAATAAAACATACGAGAATTATTGAATTTCCCCATCCAGTTATTTGACTAGATGAGATGTCAAGCCATTGCAATAACCTTTTCCTACAAGAAATCAAAAAAGTTTTCAAAACAATGTTGCACAAACTCAGAAGAATGAGATTTTTTGTGTAGTCTCACAACACGCCCCATTTTGCTCCTTTAGCAAAATGTGGACCCCCTTTTTTTTTCTTTTCCCTTTTTGTTTTGTTATTTTTGTCCTCCTCAGCATGGTTTTAATTGATGCTTGGCCAGTTGCTAGTTGTTTCTCAGTTTCACTTGGCCTCTTTGATGATGCACTTTTTACTGCCCAGTATTTCGATGTTTCAGTATGTCTTTGTTGTTTATTTTGTTACCGAAAACTAGAATTTTGGAGTCTTGCGTGAGGTGAAAGAGTTTGTGTCTTTAAATAACTTTAGTTCCGCCTAGTATTTTATTAATCGAATTGTATAAACCCGGTAATTTTCTTTTATCAAAGTCTGGTACCTTATTGTTTTCTTCAAAGTAAAAGTAAAAAACTGGAGAGTATGCTTTGAAATCTCATCAAGTATATCTTTCAGTTTCAGTTTTCGGGTTTTGTTTCTCTTGTTCCATTGTTTTTTTTTCTCTTTTCTTGAGAAGTGCTTCTCAAATCCTACAGCTATGTGAATTCTCTCAAAGACATTATTAGAAGTTGTAAATCCAGTGATCATCATTAATCTCATATCATTAATGACATATACCTTGTATAAAGTTGGTGTGACATGTAACTGCCATGAATAGTCACCACGCTGTCTTTCTTCTCGAATGGTGAGACAACTCAAAAATATAGGTGTTCGTAAGTTGAATCATAATCCATAATGATTACACCTTTATTCTAGGAATTAATGCGAAATAACAGGTAATTAATGAAGGTGGAAAACTACCTATGTACTTGGCACCACCTCAAGCGTGCAATTGATTTTGCAACACTCCACTTCACATCATATTGCAAACTTGCTAAAGACATTGAATTCATGGAGCTACTTTGGCGCGTAAGCAAAGGTAAATTTTCTAAGAAACTAAGTTGTAGCTATCAAAGGGTTTTTGAAGTCGTATTCTGAAGAATCATCATTTTAACCAAAACCAGGTATGTTCTGAATAACTGATTTATTGACAAGATTTTCTTAGCATAGAAATCCTTGATAATGGTATTTTCTCATTTTGAAATTGGGATATTAATTTTCCTTCCAGTTGTTAAATTTGATCAAAGAATGAATTGAAAGTTTTATGAAATGTAATGTTTGGTTAAATTTAACCCTAACTTGCATACATAGACAAATATTTTGAAAAATTGCAGAGCAGATTATATTGAAAATGAGCACTTCTGAAGCAACAGCATAAGAGAAATTCAAATACTGCAACTCACAAGCAGTGCCCATTAATGTGGTGGTCACAGATACCCACATGGGATGGTCTTCTGACATTGAAATCTGCTCACGGCTATTGCAAGAAAATGCTACCCAATGTACTAAAAATGTCGTATCAAATGGGTTACTTCCTCTAGGAGGGTTTCCACCAGCGATGGAAGCTCCAAAATTAGTAGTGCAATGTATAAACCATTATAATCTAGCCAAAAGGATTGTTGAAAAGGAAGGAAGAACTTATGCAAATTTGTCTCATAATGGAATTATGTGTACATTTGGTCTCCCCTCCTACACAAGGATGTACAATGTTGACCTGAAAGAAAAGGCCAAGACATATCAGAACGTTGAAGAACACAACAAAGAAATTATGAGCACCCAATGGTGCCAAAAACCAATCACACCACAGATCAAAGTAATTCAGAGGTCCAAGTTTAAACAAGAAATGCAAGACATAATAACTTTGTTGAGAAAAGTAGCTAGTTTAAGAGATGCAAGCAGGTTCGAACCCTAGATGTTTGTGATAATATCTCAAATGATAGAAAGCCCTATAGAGTTGCATTGAGGAAAATTGATAAGCGACAGGTTGCATGAACAAATTACTACATTCCCCAAAATAAGATGTTTCTACATGTCGTCATGTGTTATTTACTCCTATGCTATGAGAGCCAATAAACAAGGATTAAAACATATTGGTACTCTAGAAACAAAAAATGGCAATAGTTTGATATATGGACATTTACCCCAAATCACTGTTCATGGGTATAAAGGTGATTACAAAAAAGTTAATGATTTATTTTACATGAAATTGGTAAGAACAATGGAAGGTGATAAATCTAAGAGATTATCCCTGGTAGCACAAAGTTCCATACGACCTATGGGAGGCTTGTACATACAGTTCCCAACTTACTCCTACATCAGAGTGGAGGGATTTGATGGACACCAATTCATGCTGCCCAGGTATCGTATAGATAAAAAAAAATTATTGGAATTAGTGAGACAGTTAAAACCATCTCGGGCTCTTTATAGCCATGCTTGCAAGAAGGCCTCTTTCAAATTTCCTATTACAATAGGGAATTGTAAGTGCAGTGCAATCAAGGTGGCTGATTTATGTGAGGAGGAACTGAAAACTTACAATTTTGAAGAATTTCTACTTCAGAGAATGTACTATGATGTTGAAGGAAATATTGAAAGAAGCATAGCTGGTTATCGTGCTCATGTACATCATTTAGAAGATTATTGGATTAATTGTGAAGATGAGCATGAGGTCAAAAGGAAAAATTATGAAAGAATGAATCTAGGGTTTGCTCGAAAGTTCAAACTCTATGATATCCCAGACCAATTGGTGGAAGATGATGGTCAGGTGCTAAATCATTTTTATAATAATGACAGGATATATGATGAACCCATTCTAGACCCAGGTGTTGAGGACGAAGACATGACATCAATTGATGATTTTACTAGGCCAGTCATAAGGTACACTCAACATTGGATTGATGATTTTTATAAAAGTTTAAGAGAAAGAGGAATTGAACCCATCTACTAAAAAGATAAAAGAAGAAAGCAAAGAGATGAAACTACTTTTGAAAGTGGAGAGCCTATCAAGAAGAAAAGAAAGACCAGTAAGGCTACTCTAGGTGTTAGAATTGAAGAAGGAACCCCTGAAACAACAAGATAGGAAGATCCCACAAAGTTATCAGAAAAACATAAAGATGTAGAGATTGGTAAAGATAATTCTAAAACAAGACCTAAAGGTGCATCTTCTTCTATGGCTAGACCAAGAACTAGAACAATTGTTGATGAAGGAACATGAGTAACAGAGAATGTTGGTACACAAACTAGATTTGCATCTCAAAGAGCTGCAACATTATTTACTTCTCCCCCTTCTATTAATATGCTAGTATGAAGCAAGCACTGGGTGGGATTCTTGTGGCTTTAGAGGAAATTCCTGAGGAAGATGAGGCTAGAATTAAGGAACAAGTAGATAGATGGGGAGTTGTGTGGGAAAAGATAAAAGAAAAGAAATCCAAAGATAAACCTATAGTACACTCAGTGATAGAAGAAAGGCAGGATACAAGATATAATCCCATAAATATTGAAGAAGAATAATTTATTCAAGGAACACTTGCCTAAAAGGCAGGAAATCCTAGCATACTTGAAATGGAAACAGGGAAAAATAAAGAGAAAAATCCTGTTGAAAAGGGAGTTATTTAAGACACTCTTGATTCTCAATTTTCTTTTGAGAATGTGCAAAATGTTAATGAGCCTTTGCAGGTTTTTGATGAAATAGATAAAGGCCATGATGGAATTGAAATTGAAACTAAAATTTTAGAAGAAGAAGCTACATAGTTCACAGGAGATGGAACTGAAAATGAAGAGAATCCTAGCATAGCTGTAAATGAAGAAGATAAGATTTAGAGAGAAGAATCAAAAAATCTAGATAGATCAGAAAATATAAGTCTCTAAACAGAGGATGTAGTGCAAAATCCTACTAATCCTGAGTGTATGACAAAATTTTATAACGAAATTCCAATTTCACAAATTATGGCAAGTCACAGAGATGAAATTCCTATGTCAAGTAAGAAGCAGAAAAAAGAAAGAGTTATAGAGGTACAACAAGATGATGATACTTTTGATTGGTTAATCAGGGAATTAGCTTCTCCCATGGAAGTAGAAATATTACCTCTGAACCTCAATAATTTCATATAGGAATTAAATACTCCTAAACCCACGTGCAGAGCAAAAGCAAAGCATGTCATACAAAGGAATGGAGATGGCAACAAAACCATCCAGATAGCTACTCCAACAAATGACAAAGATAGACATGAAATAACGCCTAAGGAATATAAAATCACAAGTATTAATCTTGGACAGTCATCTTGGCAACAAGAACTAGAAGAAATAAAAGTGAATTTGAATGCTACTATTGCCAGAGTACCAAAATATAAGCAAAAGAAAGGAGAATTGAAAAAATAGGTTGCTACATTGGAGAAATTTATCAAATCACTGACTTTATCTAGTCAAGAGCAAGCTAAACTACCCCAACATCCGATGCTAATGTCACAAGAACAGGTAGATGCCATTGCTGCAGTTCGTCATAAAATGAATATATTTGAAGAATAGATTGAATATTGGATAAAGAAGGGAGATGAATTTATTACAGATGTAGTAAAAATGTAGAGGGAAGCATACCATCGTTCAGAGAAATTGAAAATATTTGAAGATGAATGTAAACTTTTCGAGGAGCAAGTCATTGAAGAAAGACAAAATATGAAAATTATCATAGAGGCAGATGTCCAAGAGTTAATACAAAACAATATAATATCAGAATCTAAAATTTCATTGCTTGGAAAGTGGAAGAAACAATTGAATGTGGAAGGTGACATGTTAGTACAATGTATTGAAGGATTTGAAAATGTCACCATTGAGTGCAAAAGACTGATAAGAGAAAATCAAGAATTTATTAACGTATTGTCATGTCAAAGCTTTGATCCTCAAACATTAGGGTAGAACGGGAAGTAAGCTAAAGCTTTCAAAGAATGAATAGAAAGAATAAACAAAGATCATGTTCAATTTTTGACAAGGGAGGTTATCGATGAAATAATACAATGTAGAAATGTTATAGTGAAATATGAAGCAGAAAAGGCACATAAAAATGATGTTTTACTTCAAGTGACTAAAGAATATATTAGGCTCAAGCTTACCTAGAGATTAGTAAGAAGGATTTCAAAGGAACACATGCATCAAATATTGAGAGCTTTCTGAGAGTACCAATCAAAGAAAGAAGGAAGAAATCCAGAAACAAAGCTATAAGAAAATACAAAAAAGAATCGGATACCGGATACCGGAAGTGTAATAGAATCTATTTGTTGTTAATTTTGTAGGTTTGTCCCGGTCCTGATAGGTGTTTTTCATTTTGTTATTTCAAAGGAAAGTTTGTAGCCTCAATGAAGATAAAATGTTCATGCTGAAGTATGAAGAAAAGTGTTCTTGTGGATGAAGTCAAAGCTTTGACTTATTCTAGAAAGTTCTTGATGACAGTTGGCATATGCCACGTGACGTATTTTAATTTTTTGTTTCTGATTTCTCTTAGATGCTTTTAAGTTGAACTTTTGGGGTGCCTTGTTTCTATAAAAGGCCATATCCTCCCACATTTTTATTTTAAGTTCGGAATTTGTGGATGTCGGAGGAGCAAAAACTTCTTTTAAGTTTCATTCTTTTTTCTTGTTTTTTGAACCATTCCGGTGTAAAAATTTGTATGCACATAGACATTAATTGATATAAGAGCTTTATGGATAGCTACCTATCTAAGTATCTTTTGTGGCTGGTTTTGTAAGTTTCGTTGAACAAGACTGTATGTTGCACCATTTAAGGGTGCATATAGAACCTATTCGGTGTCCATAAATGAAACCCCCTCTTTAAAAGCTTGCATCATTTTATACATAGTTGTGAAGAAATTTGGTGAAGTATAAAGCAGTTTGCTCTATTTTGATTAATTCTTTGGGGAATTCATGGAGAATAAACAGGGATAATTTTTTTTTTTTTAACTTTTTTTTTATGTTTTGCTTTAGATTAGATGTTAATATTTTTGAAAATGTTCTAAAAAATACAAGCGAATGGAAATAGTTTCATTGAAAATATTTTATTTTCCATGAAATTGTTGAATGCTTAATGCTAAATCTACTTAAGTGATAGCAAATAATTTGTTTTATTCATGAAATATTATGATGAATCTTTCGATTTCATGATGTCATTTGATGATAAAATTGAATTTTTATGTGAAATGTTAGTAATCATTGATAAAAGTGGAAATAACCGTATTCCCCTTTGAAATTAATAGCAAAATTATCACATCATTACCTGAGAGCTATGTTTAGTGTAATCATGACCTGATTTACAGAGACTTTAGATTAAACAAAAGTCAATCTTTGTTCTGTAAATGCAGATTTTTGTCTTAGGTTGTCTTTTTTCCATATCTTTCAAGAAAGGTAGGCTCTTTGTGGTCTTGTCTGTGGAGATTCTATACAAGTTGTTTACTGTGAGTAAAATCGTTGTCAACAGGAACTGGCACTAGAAGCAGGGCCTATTGTTGTTATTTTTGGTTTTTTTAGGTTAAACTGGATTTCTGTAGAACCACTAGATCTCGGTCTAGTGATCCTAAGGTGACCTTAGTTGAGCTTAGTGGTCTAACATCATCTAGACCTCAAAATTTTGTATGTTCAAGTGTAAATCCAAAGATTCCAACCGTTGTTACACCATCAACCCTTGTAGTGATGGCATTCTTTAATGTGGAATCACCAATTCAATTTGTCATATATAATGATCTACCAAAAAATCCTGATAAGTTGTGTCCTAAGTACATTTTCACAAAGATGTTGAAGAACACATCAGTATATTCAAAGATACATGTTTCTGAGAAAGAATTCAACATGAAGACGTTGTGTGTCGATTATTCCCATACACTTTGAGTGATGAAGTTTACCATTGGTATATTAATTTGCCTCGTAATTCCATCAGGTCATGGAAAGACATGGAAACTCAATTTTTAGCTAGGTTTAGAACACCTACAGATCCTACCTTGCTATACCATCAAATTTCTCAAATAAAGAGGTTCGAGGGAGGACCTATAACTGCTTTTAATGACAAATTTCAAAAGGATTATTCTAGGTTACAAGCACCGTATGTAGTGGATAATTTTTCTACTATCATAGTTTATTATACAATAGTAGATCCTTTGACTGCTATGTTTGTGAAGCGAAGAACTAATCCTCCCACTACTTTACTATAAGCTTATGTTGAAGCCGTAAGTGTGAATTTAGAAATGAAACATCTTGGAAATGGATCATACACAAATGGTGGAAATAGATTAAGTATTCATCCTACCCCGAACACAAATGGGGTTCCTATAATTCATCCCATGACTCCCAACATTTATCCTATAGTGGTCCAAAATGGGACATTTCCTCAAAATACTCTTTTTCAACCAGGAAATAGTCAAGCTTTAGTCCCACACCCTGGTCCAGCTATTACAGAGCTACGTCCTAATGGAAATTATTTTTTCTCACAAACTCAAGAGAATCAAAATATCAAAATTTCTGAGGAAAAGGAAGACATGAAAGAAGTCACAACTCAACTCAAAATATTAACTACATAAGTTACACAATTAAGAAATCAAAATTTTTATTCTCAAAAAAATAATTCTAATTCTCAAAATTGAGTGTATAACACTCCCAAGCCATTTAAACCATGGAATACATGCCCTAATAATGGGGGAGTATCAACACCTTTGGATAATCCTGATTAAACTGATGAAAAGTTTACATCAAAAGTGAATTTAGCTGATCTTGCAATGAAAAATTGGTGTAGAATTCATAATAAAAATGCTCATTCTGAAGTGGACTGTTCACAATTCAAAGTCGCTTCAAATATTTTCCTTGCTGCTACTCATCATAATGAGCATTGTGATTCTCAACCTCCTAAAGGAAATGAATTAGTTTCGGTAGGATATGTTGGTGTAATTAACTATTTAATTACACTTTCATAAGTTTACTTAGGAATTAATTTAAGTCCTAGGTTGCGTTTTATTATCCTTATCTAATTAAGCTAACTTGTAGCTCAAGTTAGGTTTAGGGTTGTGCATGCTTGCTTTTATAAGCAAGCCTCATCTTGTACATTTGCATCAATTCAATCATGAATCAATCTTGCATATTGATATAGCAAGCATTCTCACCATTATCTCTCTCTTGTGGAAGTATTTTGGTCTAGCAACTGATTCTTGGTTTCTAACATGGTATCAAAGCTTCCAGGGTTGCGAGCTCCTTCCCAGATCTGAGGGTTTCATTTTTCTGGCTTGAAGATTTTTGCTGGGTGCATATTGGGGTTTCAATAACCTCATGATTGAGGTCAAAAGGTTCCACAGATGAATTTTGACTGTAAATTTGTCTATTTTGGGTAAAGTTGTTTTTGAAGCAAATTTTTTTTTGCTGGAACAGCCTACTAGCATTACGATTTTCTCATTTTCGCAATAAATATTTTGTAAAATATTTTCTGCGAGTATTGTGTCAAAAATTTGGGGAAAATTTTTCTTTAATCATTGGGAAAAATATACTACAAATTTTGGGGTGCTTATTGTGTCAGGAATATTCTTCCTGCGTCATCTCCAAGCGGTTCCATCACCCGTGGGTCAAATTGTCCCTGCCAAATCCTTAATCGCAGGTCGACGGCGTACAAATACTATCTGTCTGACGCATTGATTTCATGTAGGGTATATACTGTCTTTAGAGGCTACGAGCCTTGTCGGCCACATTGGCACGATTGATGGCGCTTTTATCACAATCTGTTGGCAGGAGTCTTGCAGGGTACGATATACGGTGGTCGGCATTCATTGGATCCATCGGCCTGGTTTAGGTATACACAATTTGGTCACTGCCTTAATTGTCAGTCACACTGTCTACAGATTGTACACCATCGGCAGGGTTTCGTATGCATCAAATCCATTGGCATCATCATTGGAACAATGACTTTATTGTCCACAGGCTAGGCAGCCCATCACAAGTCATCGGCAGCCAACACTGTGTGCTTGACTAGCATACTTCTTTGCTATCGGCAGGTACATGGTCATCCATCGGTGGTCACTTATCCATGCCAGCCGCTGTCATCTTTGTACAATCAAGTCACATCAGTGGTCATTGACATTGGCATCTGTTGGTTTAGCCAGCAACCAAGTCCAAGGTCATCGCCAATTATAAAGTCTTGGGCATCGACTGCATTGAAGGTCATCGGCGAACAGCGAAATTCCCTCCAGCTATCATCCCATCAGATATTCAGTGATCATTCCATTTGGTCACAGTCGCTATTGGAGCTGCATTCATCATTCGGTCTCATCATCACCGGTGCACTCCATTCTCCATTGGTTAAAGCTCTTGTTACATCACTGCTAAGGGGAGCCTCCTCATTACCCGCGCGTAGTCAACATCTTGTTGGCATTCATTTCTCACATCGGTGGTCACTCCTGGATATTGGTACTCTTTGTGCAGGTTTGATATTAAATACAAACTTTTGTTTGAAAATACAACCGACTTCATAATTGTATTGCCCGATGGGTATTTTTCTGGTGTCCGATCCATCTGCGGGTACGGCTCTGTGATTGCATCGACATATGTTCTGCCTGATTTTTTGGCATATTCTCTTTTCAGATTTTTGCATGGCATATTTTTCCCTATTTTGGTTGGTTTTTTCAAAAAGAAGGCAAGTTCTTTTTAAAAAAAAGGCTTTCTATTTATTTTTTTGAAAAAGCTGACGAGTTTTTCTCTAAAACTCATTTATTTCCAAAAAAAAAAAGGGAGAAGCCAATAGTCATTCAGCCCTAATAGTTTGTAAATGGATGACTTAATTACTTTGGAGAATGGGAACTATAGGCAATGGAGTAATTTTATTCTCACTCATCTTGGTGAGAGAAATCTATTGTCCTATTTGTTTAATAAAGTTCCTTGTCCTAGCAAAAATGTTGAGTATGGCATTTGGAAAGGCTTTAGGGCTAGAGTCTTTAGAGTTATTTTTGAAAATGTAAATGATGACATTTTGGAGACAATTATTCACTTCGAATGTCCTCATGCTCTTTGGACTCACATTAGAGAGGTATATGGAGACCATGATTCTTCTCCATCTCTTGAAGCTCCTCTTTCCAACTCACATGTGCTTGTTCATTCTTCAGAGTTGATAACCCATGCTTGTGATACTTTGGACAAGATTGCAGATACTTCAGAGGTTCCAGATTCTTCATCTTCTGTTGATGAGTCATTGAGTACTACCATTGATTCATTGCAACATGTATCTGATAGTCTTCCTGATTGGGATTCCTATTTGACAGACATTGCTTCTTTGTTTGTGGAGTCTCACATTTTAGATTTGGAGTACCAATTTGAGAGTCTATCTCTCCTATTTGATGATAGTCATGGGTCCACTATTATCACTTCATGTTTGTCTATGGAGTTTGTTCAAGATCAGTTTCCACATGTTCCTGGTTTGTCACAATTTGTTGTGATTGGGCATGTACCTGATTGGATTGTGGCATCATCTTCATCATCCAAGAACCTAGCAACACATGAGCAGAGACAATCTTCATACATATGGATTCCTCTTCCTACTTCCTATCTAGAATGGGAATCATTCCTACAGTTTTACTTGGTGTATCTTCTTCCCAAGGGGAGAAACATTGTTTCTAGGCATTGGATTTTGTTTTGTCTTCAGACATTAACCATACTTGCAGGAGATCATACATCATGGGGGGGATATCTTATCTCATCTCTTCCCTCTTATGGGGAGGGGTAATTTATTGTATATTCATGATGGATGTAGTCCTTGGGGGGTATCTTTGAGTCCTCCATACATCATGTTTACATTCGCCATGCTTGTTTTTGTTTTCTTCCCACTGGGTTTTCCCCTTTTCTCTGCTTTATGAGAGACTACATTTCATTTTCATCTGTAAATGGGTACCTAACATGGCCTATTTGCTAGGACCCATAGTAGTTTTCATTATAATCTTCTCCCTAAGTTGCACTTATGGGGGGTGTTGGTGTAATTAACTATTTAATTACACTTTCACAAGTTTACTTAGGAATTAATTTAAGTCCTAGGTTGTATTTTATTATCCTTATCTAATTGAGCTAACTTGTAGCTCAAGTTAGGTTTAGGGTTGTCCATGCTTGCTTTTATAAGCAAGCCTCATCTTGTACATTTGCATCAATTCAATCATGAATCAATCTTGCATATTGATATAGCAAGCATTCTCACCATTATCTCTCTCTTGTGGAAGTATTTTGGTCTAGCAACTGATTCCTGGTTTCTAACAGGATATGATTCTGCCTTAGTCTTAGAAAGTTATGAACATTTCAAAATACCTTCAATTTTTACAAATCATACTCAGAGATACGAAGGTGATGATTCAACTATGAATTTGGAGACATACTTTTCCTTATCAGGATGAAAATGAGCCTATAGAAGAAATGGATGAAATACATGCTTTTCAACAATATCAGAAGGGACATAATTACAACACGAGGAATAATGTTAACAATGGAGGTAAATTCAATGGACCCCTAACAACGTCCATCCCGCTGAATAATTTTAATACTCCAGCTGATGACAAATCAAGCAACAATCTCGGATTACCTAAGGTGACTTCTCAATACAATTCATTAAATGTTTCAAAAGGTGAAAAGATTGATCTTGCTGATCAAACTAACTTGACTAATTACTTAGCGAAAGAAATCAAGAAAGTAAAGATTAGCATTTCTTTGTCAAGACTGCTTAAAATGCCTATGATTAAGAAATATTTCCTAAATACTCTAGAAGATTTTCCTAAAGAGAGAAAATCCAAGGACATTCAAATAAAAGACAGTCAAGCTAAAACAAAAGACAAGAACATTGTTCCCATAGCTGACACACACATAGCCTTTTATAAAGGAAAATTAGAGTCCCTGCCATTTTTGCTCACTTTGAGAATATTTGGTAAGAATCTTCACAATTGCTTAGTAGACTCTGGAGCTTCTACTAATGTGATGCCATTATCCATATGTCAAACATTAGGTTTACCTCCTGCAAATTATTTAAAGAAAGTCACTCAACTTGACAAGACAGAGGTAAATGTGATAGAAGAGTTGACTAATATCCACATGCAATTGGCTTATGATCCTAGGATCCAATATTATATTGGCATTCAAGTCGTGGAGATACCAAATACTTATGTATGCTTTTGAGTAGAGAATGGTCTAAAACTTTAAATGGATACATGTCTAATGACTTCTCACACATGTGGTTACCATGGAAAGGAGTGCCTAATCAAATCAAGATTGAAAGAGAACCTCGTATGAAATACATGATCACATATTATAATCAGAGAAATGAAGTTCTATATATCGATGAAGAACTAGGAGTTTATAAATTGCGATTTTCAGGAGTTAAAATTGAAGAAGTTTTCACTTGTGATGTCGAGAAATCTAATGAGTTAATTCCTGGAACAAATGTTTTAATTGAATTAGATTATGACTCCTCCAAGGAGGAGAATGAACCTTATTATAAATTTCAAAATAGTATTATTGAAAAAGCTCAAGAGAATGATAAAAGTAAAATTTCACTTAAAAGTTTGTTACTGTAGGATTGGTGTCGATTGCACAATGTTGCACATTCAAAAAACAACTGTATGATGTGTTTGGAGATAATCCACATAATTGAGAATCAATTTTGTCTAGGATGTGACAATGTCATGAGGATCAAAATGAAAGCACATAAGAATGAAGATCAAAATATACATAATGAAAATATTTATACAATGACATCAAAAAATGGTAAAATATTGATTACAAATGATCAAGCCTAGATTCTTAAATTTGATGGATCAAAATAAAAACAAGGAATTGGAATTGGAGTGGAATTGATCAACCCACAAGGTAAGTCCTTTCTTGCTGCATATCGATTGCAATTTCAATGTACTAACAATGCAGTGGAATATGAAGCTCTTATACATGGCTTGATCTTGGCAATCAAGAAAAAGGTCAGAATTCTCAAGTTGTTCAGCGATTCAGAATTGGTAGTTAAACAAGTCTGAAAGAAATATATCTGCCATTACAAAAGATTATCCAATTACCAACATAGAGTGTGGGATCTAATCAAAGATTTTGATGCATTAAATATACTCACATCCCAAGAAGATTTAATCAGAGAGCTGATGCTCTAGAGACTGTTGCTAGTACTTTGGAACCTCTGGAAACTTCATATTTGAAAAGATTCATAGTTGAATTGGTACAATTACCCTCAGTTCTTGATAATGTTACTAACCTACAAGTGTTCAAAGATGACAGACACATATTTTAATTCATTACTAATTTTGGTATTTTTGAGGTACAAATTATTGAAGAGATAAATTGCCCTAAAGGTGAAATTCAAGATGAAGAATTGACTCAAGTCAAAGATAATAACATTCTGAAAGGAATAATTGAGTTAGAACAATTGTTCGATATTGATTAGATAATCAGACAAAAATATTTACCTCAAAGTGAAGGAGGACTATCTGAATTATATAATTTGAATACTAAAGAAGATCCTAAGAATGTACTTATAGGGAAGGTTTGTACTGAAGAAGAGAAAAGAAATATCGCTCAGGCACTTAAAGATTATTGGAAAGTCATAGAATGAACCTATGAAGATTTGAAGATGTATGAAACTTCTATCATCACACATACTATACCATTAAAGCCTGATGTGAAACCTTTCCGATAGAAACGTCCAATAAATGAACTTTTAGAGCCTTTAATTCAAAAGGAAGTTCAAAAACTGTTGTCAGCCAAGATAATTTTTCCAATTAGACATACTACTTGGGTGGAAAATCTAGTCCTTTTTAGGAAAAAGAATGGAGTTATCCGATTGTGCATATATTTTTAGAATCTCAACAGAGCATCTGAAAAAGACAATTATCCACTACCTTCTCTTGAAGAAGTGTTACAAATAGTTAACGGTTCACAGATGATGTCCTTTTTGGACAGATTTTTGAGGTATAATCAAGTAATGGTAGCAAAGGAGGATCAAATGAAAACTGCTTTCACCACTAAGTGGGTCACTTTTGCTTACACAAGGATGTCGTTTGGATTGATAAACACTAGGGGCTACATTCCAAAGAGTGATGGACTATTCCTTTCAAGAATTGATAGGAAAATGCATCATCATTTACATGGATGACGTTACAATATTTTCTAAAGATAGAAGAGATCATGTTTGAGATCTTAGAGCGATATTACAAAAGTGTGAAACTTAAGGAGTTTCCCTAAATCCTAAAAAATGTATTTTTGGGGTGACTGAAGGAAAATTATTGGGACATATCATTTCTAAACAATTGACCCAGACAGAGTGAACACACTACTCAAACTACATCCCCTAGGAAGCAAAAAAGAATTGAAGTCATATTTCAGTAAGATCAATTTTGTCTGGAATTTATTACAGGATTTTCCGAAATAGTGAAGCCACTCAACGATATGTTAAAGAAAGATGCCAAAATAGAGTGGAAGAATGAAGCTAAGATCACCTTTGATACTATAAAGATTGCAATCACAAAAGCACCAGTACTGGTAATCCCAGATTATATTAATTTTTTTTATATTTACTCATTCGCTTCTGGTCATACGTGTGTTGCATTATTAACACAAAAGGGAAAAAATAAAGAAGAAAAACCAATTGCTTTTATGAGTGGTCTATTCAAGGAAGTGGAGTTGAGATATACAAATGTTGAAAAACAAGCCTTCGCTTCGGTCAAATTCGTACACAAGTTTAGACATTATATCCTCAGGAGTATTGTTAAGGCTATTTTCCCAGAATCAACTGTCAAGATGTTGTTAACACAAAGTGAGCTCAGAGAAAAGAGATATAAATGGGTTACTATATTACAAGAATATGATTTAGACATCATACCTATGAGGTTGGTCCATGGACAAGCCTTGGTCAAATCCATTGCAGAAATAGATCCCCAAATTTCGAGTCAGCAATACATGTTAGATGAAAAGGACCAAGAAGACTGGTATTCAGACATTTGGCATTATTTGGTCAGCCATACCTGTCCTGATCATATGCAAAGAAATCAAAGAAGAGCCCTCAAGATGAAATCACAGAGTTATATGATTAAAGGAGGAGCTCTATTTAAAAGAAATCATGAAAGAATCTATTTAAGATGCTTAAATAGAACATAAGTTGATAAAGTGTTGCAGGAATTACATGATAGATTTGGAATAGCTTATGGAGCACCTTTGGCTACTACACACCTCATTTTAAGAGCAGGCTACTACTAGCCCAAGATTTTTAAAGATACTCACGAACATGTTAAACATTGTCATACATGTCAGATAGCATCAGATAAAGGAATATTCAATGCTCAACCATTGCAGCCAGTGATGGAGATGCGTGCCTTTTCATAGTGGGGATTAGACTTTATTGGAAAGATTAATTATCCATCCTCAACTGGACATAGATTCATACTGATCACTACAAATTATTGTACCTGATGGACAGAGGCGTGCTCCAACAAATAATGCACTACTGATGTAGTCATCAAATTTATGGAAGAGAACATTATGACCAGGTTTGGAACACCGTATGCATTGGTATGTGATAATCGCCCTGCCTTTGCTTCACTAAAGTTTTCTAATTGGGCATTCGAATATGGCATAACATTAAACTTTTCATCTAATTATTATCCACAAGGAAATGGATTAGCTGAATCATCAAATAAAATTTTGTTGGATATAATTAAAAAATTGATTGAAAAGAACCCTAGGGAATGGCATTCTTTGTTAAGGTTCGCCTTATGGGTAGATCATACTAGAATGAAAACTGCATTGGGGAATTCTCCTTATCATTTGGTTTATGGGGTAGATCCTATACGCCCAATAAATTTAAAAATCCCTACCTGGTAGTTTGCACAAGAATATATTGGATTAGATGATCAAACTGAAGCTCGATTGTTGCAATTGATGCATTTAGATGAGAAACGAACATGAACCATAGATCATTTTGCTAAACATCAATCTATAGTGAAAAGATGGTTTGATAAAAGTGCCAAGTTAAAGACTTTTAAAATATCTGATTTGGTCCTATATTGGAGTAAAGCCCATGAATGTAAAAGTGAACATGGAAATTTTAACAGATCATGGACAAGCCCATACCAAATTTCTGAAATTTTGGGTGAGAGTACTTATAGATTAAAGTCCTTGACTGGCGAAGATATCCCATTACCTGTGAATGGGCAGTTTCTAAAGCATTATTTTTAGTCATGAGTAAATGGTTGTTTTTGTAAATAGTTTTTTGTAAATAATTGTTTTTGTAAACAATTTTTTTTTGTAAATAATTGTTTTTTTGTAAATAGTTGTTTTTGTAAATAATTTTTTGTAAATAATTTTTTGTAAATAGTTGTTTTTGTAAATAGTTTTTTTTTGTGTTGTTTCTTTTGTTTGCTTTTTTTTGGGGGGGTTTTGCGTCGTTGGACTTTACATTGATTAGAAAACTTTAAAGGTTTACAAGTCAATAGAGTGTCAACTCCATAACTTTAATCTCTTTTTTGACTGGAATTAGTTTTCCATTTATAAATTGTTTGAAAATTGTTCAATTTTATGTACTTCGGTTAGCATGAATTATTCAATTCATGTTGAGCTACAAAAGAACACATTTAAATCATTCTACTAAAATTTGGGATAGAAGTTGTTTGCATTAATTGAAAAATCAAAAGACTACCTTTGCTACCACTATAATTCCCAACCTAATAGTGGTGCTTCAATGCTTGCAAGTTGATAGATGAACTATTATTGCAAAATAAAAAATAAAAAAACGAGCTATCATTGCTATATCTAAAAAAAAAGTGATATCAACTCTTTAGGCTATCCAAATAACTCTATCGGGGCTATGGACGCATGACCAATAGTAGAGCTATGTTTGGGGTAATTACAGAGATAACCTTGTCGGGGCTATGGATGCATGACTGGAAACAAGGCTCTATCCTTGGTTGGCTTAAAAGGAATTGTCATATTATGTAGTTTAATGCAAACGGTTGATATTTCTAAGTTTACTGTAGCGGAAATGAATCAATTGCACACATGTGAGCTTAGTAATACTTAATTATGCATGCTAACCAGAGTAAGATTTGCAAATAGAATGGAGATCCTATGATTTATAATTATAATACTAAAGAAAGCTGGAACATTGATGTTAGATCTGGAATTGACTTTCTATTGTTTTGTTTTGTTTTGTTGGTTTCTAGTTGTTATGTAGTCTCACAACACACCCCATTTTTCTCCTTTAGTAAAATGTGGACCCCCCCTTTTTTTTTCTTTGCCCTTTTTTCTTTGTTGTTTTTGTCCTCCTCGGCATGGTTTTAATTTATGCTTGGTTGGTTGCTAGTTGTTTCTCAGTTTCACTTGGCCTCTTTGATGATGCACTTTTTACCGCCCAGTATTTTGGTGTTTCGGTATGTATTTGTTGTTTATTCTATTACCGAAAACCAGAATTTCAGAGTCTTGCATGAGGTGAAATAGTTTGTCCTTAAATAAATTTACTTCCACCCGGTATTTTATTAATCGAATTGTATAAATTCAGTAATTTTCTTTTATTAGAGTTTGGTTCCTTATTGTTTTCTTCAAAGTAAAAGTCAGAAACCGAAAAGTATGCTTTGAAATGTCATCAAGTATATCTTTCAATTTTGGTTTTTAGGTTTTGTTTCTCTTGTTACATTGGTTGTTTTCTCTTTTCTTGAGAAGTGTTTCTCAGATCCCGGTATTATGTGATTTCTCTCAAAGACATTATCGAAAGTTGGAACTCTGGTGATCATCATTAATCTCATATCATTAATGGCATATACCCTGTATAAAGTTGGTGTGACATGTAACTGCCATGAATATTCACCGCGCTGTCTTTCTTCTCGAATGGTGAGCTACCTCAAAAATATAGGTGTTCATAAGTTGAACCATAATCCATAATGATTACACCTTTATTATAGGAATTAATGTGAAATAATAGATAATTAATGAAGGTGGAAAACTACCTATGTACTAGGCACCACCTCAAGCATGCAATTGCTTTTTCAACACTCCACTTCGTGTCATATTGCAAACTTGCTAAAGACATTGAATTCATGAAGCTACTTTGGCACGTAAGCAAAGGTAAAATTTTCAAGAAGATAAGTTGCAGCAATCCAAGGGTTTTTGAAGTCATATTATGAAGAATCGTCATTTTAACCAGAACCGGCTATGTTCCGAATAACTGATTTATTGACAAGATTTTCTCAGGATAGAAATCCTCGATAATGGTATTTTCTCATTCTGAAATTGGGATATTAATTTTCCTCAGATTTATTAAATTTGATCAAAGAATGAATTAAAATTTTTATGAAATGTAATGTTTGGTTAAATTTAACCCTAACTCGCATACATAGACAAATATTTTGAAACATTGCAGAGCACATTATATAAAAATGAGCAATTCTAAAGCAAGAGTAGAAGACGAATTCAAATATTGCAACTCACAAGAAGTGCCCATTAATGTGGTGGTCACAGATACCCATGTGGTATGTTCTTCTGGCATTGAAATCTACTCACGGTTGCTGTAAGAAAATGCTACCCAATGTACTAAAAATGTCGTATCAAATGGGTTACTTCTTGTAGGAGGGTTTCCACCAAGGATGGAAGCTCCAAAATGAGTAATGCAATGTATAAACCATTATAATCCAACCAAAAGGATTGTTGGAAAGGAAGGAAGAACTTATGCAAATTTGTCTCATAATGGAATTATGTGTACATTTGGTCTCCCCTACTACACAAGGATGTACAATGTTGACTTGAAAGAAAAGGACGAGACATATCAGAACGTTGAAGAACACAACAAAGAAATTATGAGCACCCAATGGTGCCAACAACCAATCACACCACATATCAAAGTAATTCAGAGGTCCGAGTTTAAATAGGAAATGCAAGACATAATAACTTTGTTGAGTAAAGTAGCTAGTTTAAGAGATGCAAGCAGGTTTGAACCCTAGATGTTTGTGATAATATCTCAAATGATAGAAAGCCCTATAGAGTTGCATTGGGGAAAATTGATAAGCGACAGGTTGCATGAACAAATTACTACATTCCCCAAAATAAGATGTTTCTACATGTCATCATATGTTATTTACTCCTATGCTATGAGAGCCAATAAACAAGGATTAAAACATATTGGTACTCTAGACACAAAAATTGGCAATAGTTTGCTATATGGACATTTACCCCAAATCACTGTTCATGGGTATAAAGATGATTATAGAAAAGTTAATGATTTATTTTCCATGAAATTGGTAAGAACAATGGAAGGTGATAAATCTAAGAGATTATCCCTGGTAGCACAAAGTGCCATACGGCCTATGGGAGGCTGGTACATACAATTCCCAACTTACTCCTACATCAGAGTGGACGGATTTGATGGACACCAATTCATGCTGCCCAGGTATCCTATAGATAAAATTGTTTTTATTGGAATTAGTGAGATAGTTAAAACCATCTCGGGATCTTTATAGCCATGCTTGCAAGAAGGCCTCTTTCAAATTTCCTATTACAATAGGGAATTGTAAGTGCAGTGCAATCAAGGTGGTTGATTTATGTGAGGAGGAACTGGAAACTTACAATTTTGAAGAATTTCTACTTCAGAGAATGTACTATGATGTTAAAGGAAATATTGAAAAAAGAATAGCTGGTTATCGTTCTCATGTACATCATTTAGAAGATTATTGGATTAATTGTGAAGACAAGCACGAGGTCAAAAGGAAAAAGTATGAAAGAATGAATCTAAGGTTTGCTCAAATGTTCAAACTCTATGATATCCCAGATCAACTGGTGGAAGATGATGGTCAGGTGATAAATCAGTTTCATAATAATGACAGGATATATGATGAACCCATTCCAGACCCAGGTGTTGAGGATGAAGACATGACATCAATTGATGATTTTACTAGGCCAGTCATAAGGTACACTCAACATTGGATTGATGATTTTTATAAAAGTTTAAGAGAAAGAGGAATTGAACCCATTTACTAAAAAGATAAAAGAAGAAAGCAAAGAGATGAAACTACTTTTGAAAGTGGAGAGCCTATCAAGAAGAAAAGAAAGACCAGTAAGGTTACTCCAGGTGTTAGAATTGAAGAAGGAACCCCTAAAACAACAAGACAGGAAGTTCCTACAAAGTTATGATAAAAACATAAAGATGTAGAGATTGGTAAAGATAATTCTAAAACAAGACCTAAAGGTGCATCTTCTTCTATGGCCAGACCAAGAACTAGAACAATTGTTGATGAATGAACAAGAGTGACAAAGAATGTTGGTACACAAACTAGATCTGCATCTCAAAGAGCTGCAACATTATTTACTTCTCCCCCTTCTGTTAATATGGCCAGTATGAAGCAAGCACTGGGCGAGACTCCTGTGGCTTTAGAGGAAATTCCGGAGGAAGATGAGGCTAGAATTAAGGAACAAGTAGATAGATGGGAGCTGTGTTGGAAAAGATAAAAGAAAAGAAATCCAAAGATAAACCTATAGTACACTCAGTGATAGAAGAAATGCAGGATACAAGCTCTAATCCCATAAATATTGAAGAAGAAGAATTTATTCAAGGAACACTTGCCTCAAAGGCAGGAAATCCTAGCATACTTGAAATGGAAACATGGGCAAATAAAGAGAAAAAGCATGTTGAAAAGGGAGTTATTTAAGACACTCTTGATTCTCAATTTTCTTTTGAGAATGTGCAAAATGTTAATGAGCCTTCACAAGTTTTTGATGAAACATATAAAGGCCATGCTGGAATTGAAATTGAAACTGAAATTTTAGAAGAAGAAGCTACATAGTTCACATGAGATAGAACTGAAAATGAAGAGAATCCTGGTGTAGCTATAAATGAAGAAGATAAGATTCAGAGAGAAGAATTAGAAAATCTAGATAGTCAAGAAAATATAATTCTCCAAATAGAGGAGGTAGTGCAAAATCCTACTAATCCTGAGTCTATGACAGAAGTTGATAAAGAAATTCCCATTTATGAAAATATGGCAAGTCACATAGATGGAATTCCTGAGTCAAGTAATAAGCAGAAATAAGAAAGAGTTACAGAGGTACAACAAGATGATGATACTTTTGATTGGTTAATCAGGGAATTAGCTTCTCCCATGGAAGTAGAAATATTACCTCTGAACCTCAATAATTTCATATAGGAAGTAAATACTCCTAAACCCAGGCGTAGAGAAAAAGCAAAGCATGCCATACAAAGGAATGCAGATGGTAACAGAACCATCTAGATAGCTACTCCAACAAATGACAGAGATAGACATGAAATAATGCCTAAGGAATATAAAATCACAAGTATTAATCTTGGGCACTCATCTTGGCAGCAAGAACTAGAAGAAATAAAAGTGAATTTGAATGCTATTGTTGCTAGAGTACAAAAATATAAACAAAAGAAAATAGAATTGAGAGAATGGGTTGCTACATTGGAGCATTTTATCAAATCACTGACTTTATCTGGTCAAGAGCAAGCTGAACTGCCCCAACATCCAGTGCTAATGTCACAAGAACAAGTAGATGCCATTGTTGCAGTTTGTCATAAAATGAATATATTTGAAGAATGGATTGAATATTGGATAAAGCAAGGAGATGAATTTATTACATATGTAGTAAAAATTTACAGGGAAGCATACTGTTGTTCAGAGAAATTGAAAATATTTGAAGATGAATGTAAACTTTTCTAGGAGCAAGTCATTGAAGAAAGAAAAAATATGAAAATTCTCATACAGACAGATGTCTCAGAGTTAATACAAAACAATATAATATCTGAATCTAAAATTTCATTTCCAGGAAAGTGGAAGAAATAGTTGAATGTGGAAGGTGACATGTTAGTACAATGTATTGAAGGATTTGAAAATTTCACCATTGAGTGCATAAGACTGATAAGAGAAAATCAAGAATTTATTAATGTATTGTCATGTCAAAGCTTTGATCCTCAAACATTAGGACAAGATGGGAAGGAAGCTAAAGCTTTCAAAGAATGGATAGAAAGAATAAACAAAGATCTTGTTCAATTGTTGACAAGGGAGGTTATCGATGAAATAATATAGTTTAGAAATGTTATAGTCAAATATGAAGCAGAAAAGGCACAGAAAAATGATGTTCTAATTCAAGTGACCAAAGAATATATTAGGCTCAAACTTACCTGGAGAGCAATAAGAAGAATTTAAAAGGAATGCATGCATCAAATATTGAGAGCTTTCTGAGAGTACCAATCAAAGAAAGAAGGAAGAAATCCGGAAATAGAGCTATGAGAAAATACAAAAAGAACTAGATACTAGATACCGAAAGTGTAATAGAATCTATTTGTTGTTAATTTTGCAGGTTGGTCCTAGTCCCGGTCCTGGTAGGTGTTTTTCATTTTGGTATTTCAAAGGAAATTTCGTAGCCTTGATGAAGATAAAATGTTTGTGCTGAAGTATGAAGAAAAGTTTTGTTGTGGATGAAGTCAAAACTTTGACTTATTCTAGAATGTTCTTGATGACAGTTGGCATATGCCACGTAACGTATTTTAATTTGTTGTTTTTTATTTCTCTGAGATGCTTTTAAGTTGAACTTTTGGGGTGCCTTGTTTTTATAAAAGGCTATATCCTCCCACATTTTTATTTTAAGTTCAGAATTTGTGGATGTTGGAGGAGCAAAAAATTCTTTTAAGTTTTTTTCTTTTTTCCTATTTTCTAAACCATTCCATAGTAAAAATTTGTATGTACGTAGACATTAATTGATAACAGAGCTTTATGGATAACTACCTATGTAAGTATCTATTGTAGCTAGTTTTGTAAGTGCGGATGAACAAGACTATATGCTGCGCCATTTAAGGGTGCATACAAAACCTATTCAGTTTCCATAAACGAAACCCCCTCTTAAAAGCTTGCATCATTTTATACGTAACTGTGAAGCGATCTAGTGAAGTATAAAGCGGTTTGCTTTGTTTTGATTTATTCTTTGGGGCATTCATGGAGAATAACCGAGAGAAATTTTATTTTATTTACTTTTTTTTATGTTTTGCTTTAGATTACATGTTAATATTTTTGAAAATGTTCTAAAAAATACAAGCGAATGGAAATAGTTTCATTGAAAATCTTTTATTTTCCATGAGATTGTTGAATGCTTAATGCTAAATCTACTTAAGTGATAGCAAAGAATTTGTTTTTATTCATGAAATATTATGATGAATCTTTCGATTTCATGATGTCATTGGATGATAAAATTGAAGTTTTATGTGAAATGCTAGTAATCATTGATAAAATTGGAAATAATTGTATTCCCCTTTGAAATTAACAACAAAATTATCACATCATTACTCGAGAGCTATGTTTAGTGCAATCATGACCTGATTTATAGAGACTTTGGATTAAACAGAAGTCAATCTTTGTTCTATGAATGCAAATTTCTTTCTTAGGTTGTCTTTGTTTCATATCTTTTAAGAAAGGTAGGCTTCGCGATCTTGTCTATGGAGATTCTATATGAGTTGTTTACTGCGAGTAAAATCATTGTCAACAAGATCTATCATCACTCGTGTAAAAATGATACTCCTTGATTATTTTCATGTCCTCTTTTGTACTATCAGGGGCATGTCTATTTGTTATGTGGATAAAAATAACTATTTGAATATAATTTTATTATTAATATTGTACCTCATTTTGTGGTTGCAATGTGAATTTTAGCAAAATCAACCACGTATATAATAGTTCCAATGGGGAAAGAGTCCTTACACATCTTGAATTTCTCATCCAACCATTGGGATATGTGGCTATGCCTTGCATACTTGTAGAAAAGATTTATCTTAAAATTAAAAATAAAATTAAAAATACTTACCTCTCTTGTAACCAACTCACATCTAGAACCTTCACCTCCACTTGTCAAACTGTATTTCACTGTCTCAAATATTTTTTTCTCAATAATTTTGTTAGCAAATTCATGTTTGCTTCCCTCATGAAAGCATGTTACAAACTTTGATAAACTACCACATTGCAAGCATGTTTCATTTAAACAATCATTTCTATAAAAAACAATCACCTCTAACACATAAAAATGAATCTAACAAGTCCCAACATGACTTTGGAGGTTGCATGCATGACACTCCTACAACATTTCATTAGTATGCATGGTAGAACGAATATAGAATAATAGTTCATGATACATTGAAAACTCTACGTGGTATTTACAACATGTATTACTTGAATATTAATAGGTACACAATAAAATAGCTTACAAGATTCAGAATCCCTTTGTGAGATTTACAAATTTGGATTTGTTTCACAAGATTTTTAATACAATATTGATTGGTTTTATTCCAAGAAACGTTTAGGATGCGATGTGCAATCTTGATTGCCAATTCTTAACTTTAAAACACCCTTTTCATTTGGTGATACTATAGATTGAGAGTGTCAAATTTTTTGAATTTCATTCTTTAAGTTATCCATTAACTTCTTATCAACATGTGGAAGCCTCCCACTAAAATCCCATGTATCATTTTGAAGATGACTATTGAGTCTTCCTCTTCTTGAGAGTGCTTTGGACAATGTTCTACGATTTAGGTTTAAATAAATACAAGTTTTCCTCATTAAATGAGTCTTTCTCAAATGATGGCTTACTAATGAGGTTGTGATCACTCTACAATCATCTCTCTTATCTTTTTCCTTACTTGTCTTTCCAATAGAATTAAGAGCATTAGAATAATTTTTTATAATAATACTATTCTTTTCTGACTTTTTGGTGACACAAATCTTTAATTTTTTTAATAATGGTCTCATTTTGTAAGACTTTATCACTTGTACAAAATGTTGGCATTTTTCAATTAATTTCTTATCATAAAATTATTGATTGAACATATTGGTAGCCCACAACCGAACCATTCGTGATGACCATTTTCCATCAAGTTTATCTATTATGTTCTCATCTATTGCAAGTAACCATTTTAGGGTTCTTGAATGTTGAGAATTTTCATTGGATTCATTATAAATAGATGGATTTAGGATTTTATTTTCTTCTTCGCAAATATCATCTCTTCTTGTGTAATTTGGAGATACATTGACATTCATCGTTTCATTTTCACGTATTTCATGTTCAACATTAATATTTTCAATTTCATACTCAACATTTAAAATTTCATGTTGGACATTTTCTTTCTAAATTTCATGTTAAAAACTTTCAATTTCAATTGAGTGTTCACTATTTTGATTTTGATTTTCATTCTCAACATTTACACTTTCATGTTCAACATTTTTCTTCTCAATTTCATATTGTAAAGTTTCAATTTCAGTTTTGTCTTCAATATTTTCAAATTCAATATCATAGTCACTTTTAATTTCACTTAAATGTAAAGAGGATCCTTCTCCTTGAAGAGAATTTGGCATACCTCTTCTTTCCACCCTCTTTCTTACTCTATCTTTCTCTCTACTTGCCTCAATTGCCTCCACCTAAAAATTCCTCTTCCTTTTCACTTAATGATGACTGATACTTCCCATTATCCCAACCCAAACAAGTACCAAAATGATTGAAAGAATAAACTTTTGTGAAAAGAGTGCTCCAAAAGAAAAATCTTGTCTGTAATGCACAAAAATCATGATATTCGTGATAGAGCAGAGAATGTGGGGACCCTTGGAACACACAAAATTCACTTTTATCTGTTTTCTCCACTCAAAGAAAATGGATATTTATTTTGTTATAGCCATTCACAAAAGTGTTGATCCCATGTATGTGAAACAATATTAATATTAATATATAATATAATATAATATAATATTATTTATATTAATATATATTAATAAATGTATGTATTATTATATTACTTATTATTAATATTTATAATATATAGTATTATATTATTTATATTAATATAAGTATAATATAAAGCAAACTTGACACAAAGCAAAATAGGCACGTGTGTTGTCAATAATGGCTATCTGTTATGTAGACATAACATATATTCGTTATTGAAGCTTAAATAATGCATCCAAATATGTCATATTTTTGGAGAACAACACGAGTACCCATGTTACACAAAACATACATCCATTTTTTATATAAAACTTAACAAATCTATTATATATTATTTAACTTATATATTATATTATATATTATATATTATATGCTATATTATATTTATTAATATTAATATATTTTAATATACATTATATATTGTATTATTATTAAAAATCTAGACAGAGAAATGAAGATAGGGAGAGAGAGTTTGGAAGGAAGGGATGAGTAGGTGAAGAGAGGAGGGGTAGGAGAGATAGGGTGGGAGGAATAGGAGGGAGGTAGGGATTGGTAGGATGGGAGGGAGAGAGGAAGGAGAAAAAGGAGGGAAGGAGGGAGATAGAGAGAGGTAGGGTAGGAGGGATAGGGAGGAAGGGAGGGGTATGTGGAGAGTGGTAGTGTAGGGTGGGAGGGATACAATGAGGGAGAAAAAGAGGAGTAGGTGGAGAGTGTTAGGCTAGGAGAGGTATGTATAGATAGAGATAGGGAGAGAGGGAGGGGTGGGAAAAGAAAGGTTTTGTGTGTGAGAGAGGGATAGAGGGAGGGATAGGTGGAGGGAGAGAAAGAGAGGAGGGAGATAGGGATTGGTAGGGTGGGGGGAGAGAGGGGGAAAAAAAGAGAGAATGAGGGGGATAGAGAGAGGGAAAGAAAGAGGGAAGGAGGGAGATGGGGAGTGGTAGGGTGGAAGGGAGAGAGAGGGGAGGATGGATATAGGGATTGGTAGGGTGGGAGGGAGAGAGGGATTGGTAAGGTGGGATGGAGAGAGAGGGAAGGAGGGATATAGAGAGTGGTAGGGTGGGAGGGATAGAGGGGGGAGAGAAAGAGGGAAGGATGGAGATAGGGATTAGTAAGGTGGGAGGGAGAGAGAGAGAGGGAGGGTGAGAGAGGGAGGGTGAGAGAGGGAAGGAGGGAGATAGGATTGGTAGGATGGTAGGGAGAGAGGGTGACACAAAAAGAGGGGAGGGAGATAGAGAGGAAATATAGGAGGGATATGTATAGAGAGAGTTAGAGAGGGATGGAGGGATAGGTTGAGAGTATTAGGGTAGGAGAGGTATGTATATAGAGAGATGGGAAGTGGTAGGGTGGGAGAGATAGAGGGAGGGAGATAAAGAAGGAAGGAGGGAGATATGGATTGGTAAGGTGGGAGGGAGAGAGAGAGAGGATATATGGATTGATAGGGTGGGAGGAAGAGAGATAAGGAGGGATAGGTGGAGGGAGAGAAAGAGGGAAGGGGGGAGATAGACAGAGGTAGGATAGGAGGGATATATATAGACAGAGCTAGTGAGGAAGGGAGGGGTAGGTGTAGAGAGGTAGGTATAGAGAGAGTTAGGGAGAGAGGGATGAATAGGTGGAGGGAGAGAAAGAGGGAAGGGGGGAGATAGACAGAGGTAGGATAGGAGGGATATATATAGACAGAGCTAGTGAGGAAGGGAGGAGTAGGTGTAGAGAGGTGGGAGGGAGAGAGAGGGAAGGAGGGAGATAGGTATTGGTAGGGTGGGAGGGAGAGAGGGAGAGAAAAAAAAAGGGGAGCGAGATAGAGAGATGTAGGATATGAGGGATAGGTATAAATAGAGTTAGGGAGGAAGGGAGGGTTAGGTTGAGAGTAGTGGGGTAAGAGAGGTATGTATATAGAGAGATGGGGAGTGGTAGGGTGGGAGGGATAAAGAGGGAAGGAGGGAGATAGAGATTGGTAGGGTGGGATGGATATAGGAAGGGAGAGAAAGAAGGAAGGAGGGAGATAGGGATTGGTAATGTGGGAGGGAGAGAGAGGGAAGGAGGGAGATAGAGAGTTGTAGGATGGGAGGGAGAGATGGAAGGAAAAAAAGAGGGAAGGAGGGAGATAGAGATTGGTTAGGTGGGAGGGATATAGGGAGGAAAAGAAATAGGGGAGGGAGATAGGGAGTGGTAGGATAGTAGGGGTAGGTGGAGGGTGGTAGGGTAGGAGAGGTATGTATATATAGAGATAGGGAGAGAGGGAGGGGTAGGTGGAGAGAGGTGGGGTAGGATGGATAGGTATAGAGAGAGTTAGGGAGGAAGGGAGGGGTAGGTCAAGACTATTAGGGTAGGAGAGGTATGTATAGAGAGATATGGGGAGTGGTAGGGTGGGAGGGATAGAGGGAGGGAGAGGAATAGGGAAGGAGGGAGATATGGATTGGTAAGGCGGGAGGGAGAGAGAGAGGAGATATGGATTGGTAGGGTGGGAGGGAGAGAGAGATGGAGGGAGAGAAAGAGGGAAAGAGGGAGATAGGGAGTGGTAGGGTGGGAGGAATAGAGGGAGGGAGATATGGATTGGTAGGGTGCGAGGGAGAGAGGGAGGGATAGGTAGAGGGAAAGAAAGAGGGAAGGAGGGAGATAGGGAGTGGTAGGGTGGGGGGAATAGAGAGAGGGAGAGAAAGAGGGAAGGAAGGATATACAAATTGGTAAGGTCAGAGGGAGGGAGAGGTAGGGAGGGAGATAGAGATTGGTAAGGTGGGAGGGTGTGAGGGTGGGAGAGGGAACGAGGGAGATATGGATTGGTAGGGTGGGAGGGAGAGAGAGAGGTAAAAAAAGTGGGAAAGAGGGAGATATAAAGAGGCAAGTGGTGCAAGGCACCATAGGTCATAGTGTTAAAAGTTTCTAAATGTTTTTTTTTTAAGTTGTTAAGTAAATTTTGTTTTTAATAGGGTCATTTAAGACCATGTCTCATGTTATAGAAGTCAGTTTTGGTTGTTATAAGTGATAGGTGGTTAAGTTGTCAAATGTTGTTAATATTGCAAAAGTTGTCATGTGGCAAAAATTGTAAAAAATAGGAAATGAAGGGTCACAAAGGTAAAAATAATGTAAGAAGTTGGTTGGCATTCAAAATTTGGTTTGTAACCATTGTATGGAGGTTGAATAGGCTTTGGGATGCAAAAATCAAACGTTGTTGAAACATTTTGGTGTGAATTGCAATAGAGAAGTTACCAATTTTCTGCATTCATGTATTTTTACTCTGTTTTCAAGCATTGTACGGGTCAGTACAGTACTTTCATGCTGTGAAATTGATTTGTTGTGATGAAAAATTGAGTTAACTTCCTGATGCAATTGGTCTGAGGAGAATTCATCAAATTTGAAGTATTTTAGAGAATTTTTTTTGTAAACTGCTTGAAACCCTAAGTCATGGTATTGAAGCCAATAAAAATGATGTAAAAGCCATTCCACCTAGTAGAAAAAGTTGAAACTTTATGGAATGGTAGATTTAGGTGTAGGTTTTTATTTCATGAATTTTTAGGGGTTGGTGTTGTTGTTGGCACGTGCAAGAAGCAGGTGAAGGGACTGATTTCCCCTTGTAACAGTCCAAAACCATAGCTATAGGTGGTTTTTGATAGAAAGGAGTTGAAGCCAAGAGTTTCAAGACCATGGAAGGTTAGGTGAAGTCCTTGGTGACATGTTAAAGACCCTGAGATCCCTTTGGTTTCAAACCCTAGTTCCTACAAAGTCATTTGCACAATTAGGTCTCCTTGTAGCAACAGGACAGTTAGAATTTGGAGTGTACTTTTCAAAGCAACCCCATTTGGTTTCTTGATATTTTTAAGGACATAAAGGGTACTTGAATCTATATTTTTCTTTTGGAGAACCCACCTGTTTGGGAAGTTGTGCCCGATTTTGTCATTTCAAATGCTATTAGCAAATAGGCCCTTGGGGAGTGAGTGATGGGAAAAGTGAAGGATCAATGTTTTAGGAGACCTCCCTTGGTATAAGCCTATCATTCTTATGATGTTCAAGGTGTTCTAGGGGTCCACTAAGAGTTTTGTGTCCTGATTTCATTTTTGGTGACTTGTAACCTTTGTAGAACCATGTGTCATGTGATCGAAGTTTTGAGTCAAATGGATGAACAAGCAAGATAATGATTTATGCCTTTCAGAAATATTTGAAGTTGCCCCTTCCTCTGCATCATTAGGATAGAATGGACATGTATAGAGAGATTTAGGAAAGGAGGGGTAGGTGGAGAGAGTTAGGGTAGAAGAGGTAAGGAGAGAGGGAGTTATGGATGTTGGAATATGTGCCTCAATCCTTACTGACATGAAACTCCTTGAAGGAAAAGTCAGTGTGACATCATGGATGTCTGGCCGACTAACCGTTCTAAAGCTCTTAAAATGTTCCTATCACTGTGACAGGGTTGAAGTCTTGCTAACAAGTCTATCGTTGTGACCTTGTGTGTTCGCTGTGACCTTTTGGCGAATGGAAACCTACGGGCGATAGTGTGATCTTATTGAGCGTCGGGGAGACTTGGGTTGTCGGTATTGGTCTAACCGATACGAAATGTCTCGCCGACACCACTTTTCATATGGTCATTGGCGTAACCTTTTTTTTCGATATGAGTCCCAGCGATCGACAAAGGTCTCACTGACTGGGATGTTCAGCTATCGGGGTAACATAAAAGGTTGCGGGGAGATGTCTTAATGATGAAGCTAGGTCACGCCGACAGGAGTATTCTCGTGGTGTCTTCACGGTAACAAAAGACTTCGTTGAGAAGTCTTGGAAACTTGGGTAAGTCATGCCGATAGTCTTTGGTAAGACTTGGGGCACTCGGAGAAAGGTCACGGCGAAAGACATGAGTCTTGCCGACAGTATGTAACTTCTGGGGTGACATGGGATGTTCGCTATGACATCTTGGCGAAAATGGTAGATCATTCGGTGGAGGCTCTTTTCAGTATGACGTCTCACCGAAACCGTGGGGTCTTGCCGATAGTAGTAAGGCTTCGGTGTAGCATGTAGTGGTCGATGGGAAGTCTTGGCGAGAACGAAGTGTCTTGCCGATAGTATAACTCATCGATGTGACTTCTGACTTCGATATGAGTATCACCAAAATGTGATTGTCACACCGAAAGGAAATCACTCGATGGCATAACTTGAAGACTTCGATATGAGGTCTTGGTGAGATCAGTATGTCTTTCCGATGGTCTCTCTGAGTTTGATATGACTTATGGTTTTCGGAATGAGTCTTGTCGAATGAGAATTCTCTTGCCGATTATTGGGGTCTGAAGCCGATATCGATAGCGAATACTTTGTGGCATCAGGGAGACACTATTAGTGTCTCACCGATATGCCAACAAAGTTTGAACGCCATTGACCATGTGACCATCTTGTGTGGAATCCTGCTGGACCAATCAGAGGAAGCAGTTTTTCAAACAGATGACGGTTGTATTTTTGTAACAATTGCAATGCTGGAAAAACTGCATGCAAGGAAAAATCATATGCTCGAAAGGAAACTGTCTATGATTGGTAATGGCAGATAAGGATGCACAGAAGACAAAATCAGAATGTGAATAGAATAAAAGCAGATCGATTCTGATTTGAGGGTAGTGGATGAGTTGAGTTGTTTTGTTGAGAGAGCATTTCTATAACTGGATGAACAGTGAATGAAGCTATAGTAAAATACCAGAGAGTTGCATTTATGATTGTATGTAATTTTGTTGTTACTGTACTACAAAGAGATTTAGCTTGGTGTGGTGGGTTTTTTCCTGAAAGGGTTTTCCCACGTAAATCTGTTTTTCATTGTCTTATTGTATTTGCTCTATTTATGTAAATCTTTCATGTGTGTCTTAATTGGATTGTAATTTGAAAATTAAAAGCCCTGCATTGCATTCTTCCCTGTGGATTTGACATTAGGAAAGTGTTTCTGCACCTCTGCTTTCCTTACAAGTGTTATCAGAGCCTGGCCAGTTGTGTTGTCCTTGTGAGTGGGTTGGGTTTTTTGTGTCAATCCTTTTCTAGTGGGAGTTTTGTAGAGGTCTGATAATTTAATTACAGATTGAGATGGTGAGCACATCCGGAAGGATGGAAATAGAGAAGTTCAATGGAAGCAATTTTGAGTTGTGGAAACTCAAAATGGAAGATATGTTAGTTGATCGAGATCTTTGGACTGCTGTGTCTAGAACAATGCTTCAAGGCATGAAGCAAGAGGATTGGGACCTAGTAGATAGAAAGTCTAAAGGGATGATAAGGCTCTGTTTGGAAGACTCTGTTCTTCTAAAAATGCATGAAGAAAAGACTGCCTCTTCCTTGTGGAAAAGACTGGCATCCATTTATCAAGGCAAGTCCTTGGTGAACAAGTTGTTCTTGAGGAAGAAGTTGTACTCTTTGAGAATGCAGGAAGGAGGGTCTGTTGCTGATCACTTAAATGCTTTCAACATGTTGATTGCTCAGTTGACATCTGTTGGTGTGAAGATTGAAGATGAAGATCGTTGCATGCTGTTGCTATGTTCTATGCCTGATTCTTGGGATCATTTGGTGATGGCTATAGGGAGTACAACATCCACATTCAAAATGGAATATGTTGTTGCTTCTCTGTTATCATAAGAAATGAGAAGAAAATCTTCTAAGATGGAAAAGGAGGCTCTGGCTGTCAGAGGTAGACCAAAGGAGAAAGGCAAGAAGAAGGACAAGAAATCCAGATCGAAATCAGAAGGGAGATCAAAGTCTCCTGGTAAGAATTCCAAGGTGAAGTGATGGAATTGTGGGAAACCTGGTCATGTCCGAAGGGATTGCAAGGAGGAGAAAAAGAAGAAGAAGAACTCTTCTGGAAATGATTCTTCTCAGAGTGATGCAGATGCCTTCATTGTAGCTTTGGCTACATGGGCATCAGACGATGTCTAGTTGATTGATTATGAAGCATCTTTCCACATGAAATCTCATAGAGACTGGTTCACGAAGTATGAAGAATACAATGGTGGAAAGGTGTACTTGGCAAGTGATTCATCTTTGGAAATTTTTGGTTGTGGAAGAGTCGGAATTCAATTCCCTGATGGTAGAGTGAAGGGAATCAATGATGTGATGCATATACCAGGTCTGGCTCGAAACCTACTTTCTGTAAGTAAGCTGAATGATATTGGAGTGCAGGTCACATTCTCTGGAAATGACTGCAAGATGACTAGAGGCTCTATGGTGCTAGCTAGGGGTGCTCAAATTGGTACCTTGTACAAGCTAGATGCACAAGCTATTCAATGCAATAGTGTCTCTGCAAAGTCACTTAAGGCTTCTCATGGAGAAAAGAAGGAAAACGTTCCTGATGGAGTAAATGTCATGGAGGTTAAACTTCCAGTAGAAAAGACTATGCTTTGGCATCATAGGCTTGGCCACATTCGTGAAAAAGGTTTAAAAACCTTGAAAAATAAAAACCTGGTAGAAGGCCTTGAAGATTGTAACCTTGAGTTCGAATTTTGTGAACATTGCATATATGGAAAGCAACACCGTGTTTCATTTTATTCCAGTCCTCACAAATCTTCTGGTTTGCTTGATTATATTCATTCTGATGTGTTTGGTCCAGTGAATGTTCCTTCTCTGTCTAAATCAAGATACTATGTGTCATTTATTGATGATTATTCAAGAAGAACATTTGTATATTTTCTGAAAAGTAAATCAGAAGTGTTCAGTCGGTTTAAGGAATTTAAAAACCTTGTAGAAAATTAGACTGGTAGAAAAATAAAATGCTTAAGGATTGACAATGGCAGTGAGTTTTGTTCAGAAGAATTCAAAAGGTAATGTAGAGATCATGGGATTAAAAGACATAAGACTACACCTTATACTCCACAACAAAATGGAGTTGCTGAAAGGTTCAACAGGACAGAATGGAAAGAGCACGGCATGTTGAGCAGTTGGCTTGATGAGAAGTTCTGGGCTGAAGCGCCTACTGTTACTTGGTAAATCATTCTCCTAACTCTGCTCTTGTTGAGAAGACGCCTTTGGAAGCATGGTCTGGAAAGAAGCCCTCTCTGAGACATATTCGTGTCTTTGGTTGTGAGGCATATGCATATGTGCCATTTGAAAAAGATCTAAGTTGGAAAACAAAGCTGTGGAAGTGTATTTTATTGGCTATAGTGCTGGCATAAAAGGATACAAGCTTTGGAACCCTGAGACTGAGAAGGTTTTGTACAACAGAAGTGTTATCTTTCATGAGTTGAAACCTTTTACATTGAATCTGCAGTCAGAGAAGAAATCAGAAAATGAAAAGGATGTAGCAGCAATTCCTTAGACACCAGATAAAGAGGAATTAAAAAATCAAAATGTACCTAATATTGAGGAGAGCTCAAGCAGTTCTGAAAGTTCTGAAGAAGATGAAGAACCACCTCAGCCACAGCCTGTGAGGAGGTCAACTCATGAAAGAAAGCAACCTGAAAGGTATGGGTTTTCTTTGATAGAGTCTACTTGTGCCTATGCTTTAATTTCTAGCACTGATGAACTTAGGACTGTGAAAGAGGCATTTAAAATGTCTGATTCAAACTCTTGGTTGGAAGCCATGAATGAAGAAATGGCATCTTTAGAAAAAAATGATACCTGGAGTTTGGTTCCATTGCCTAAAGGCAGAAAATCTGTAGGCTGCAAATAGATATTCAAAAAGAAAATTGGTCTGGATAGCAGTGTAGAAAAATATAAAGCGAGGCTGGTTGCAAAAGGTTATTCCCAGGTAGAGGGAATTGACTATGGAGAAATCTTTTCTCCTGTAGCTAAGCTGACATCTATTAGATTTATTTTGTGATTTGCATCAGCGTATGACTTAGAGATTGAGCAGATAGATGTGAAGACAACATTTCTTCATGGTGATCTTGAAGAAGAAATTTATATGTCCCAGCCGGAGCACTTTGTGGTAAAAGGTAAGGAAAAACTGGTTTGCAAGTTAAAGAAATCTCTGTATGGTTTAAAACAGTCCCCTAGAATGTGGTACCAAAAGTTTGACACGTTTGTTTTGTCATTGGGATTTGTAAGATCAAAATGTGATCACAGGTGTATTACAAAGCTGAAAGTGATCAAGTCCTTATTATTGCACTCTATGTTGATGATATGTTGTTCATAGGCAATAGTAAGCTAATGATTTATGATCTTAAGTCTCAGTTGTCTGCAAAGTTTGAAATGAAAATCTTGGTGCAAAGAGGTATATTCGGGAATGGAAATAACCAGGACAAGAAAAATAGAAAACTTTGGCTCACCAGAGTAAGTATATCATGACTGCTTCTAGAGAGATTTTCTATGACTAAGTGCAAGCAGCTAGTTGTTCCAGTTACATAGGGAACGAAGCTATCTATTGAGGATTGTCCAAAATCTCATACTGAGATGGAGGACATGACCAGTGTACCTTATGCTAGTGCAGTTGGCAACCTTATGTATGCAATGGTCTGTACAAGGCCAGAAATTTCCCAAGCAATGGGATTTCTTAGTCGGTTTATGGCTAATCCTGGAAGGACACATTGGGATGCTGTGAAGAGAGTGTTTAGATATCTAAAGGGCACTTCAGACTATGCTTTGTGTTACCATGGTAACTTGGTTGAATCACAGAATACTCTCAGCATTCAAGGTTATGTGGATTCTGATTAGGCAGGGGACATTGACAGCAGAAGATCCACCAGTGGATATATTTTCATAATGAATGGTGGTGCAGTGAGTTGGATGAGTAAGCAGTAGGATGTAGTCGCTTTGTCCACTACAGAGGCAGAATACATGGCAGCAACACATGCCTGTAAAGAAGCAATCTGGTTAAAACATTTTTGTTCTAACATTGGTTTTGATGCAGAAAAGATTACTATCTATTGTGATAGTCAGAGTGCTATATGTTTGGCAAAGAATCCTACTTTCCATGCCAGGACGAAACATATAGATGTACAGTATCACTTTGTACGAGATATGGTGGAGGATGGGAAGGTCTCTTTGGAGAAAGTGGATACTTTGGAGAATGTTGCAGATACATTGACAAAGCCTGTGAGCACAGACAAGTTCAGGTGGTGTGCCAGTTCTATGGGCCTCTTGGCCCATGAATTTCAGTAGTTTTATTATGCTCTGGAGGTGTCAGTAAGATCTTTGTCAAGTGGGAGCTTGTTGGAATATGTGCCTCAATCCTTACTGACATGAAACTCCTTGAAGGAAAAGTCGGTGTGACATCATGGATGTCTGGCCGACTAACCATTCTAAAGCTCTTAAAATGTTCCTATCACTGTGACAGGGTTGAAGTCTTGCCGACAAGTCTATCGCTATGACCTTGTGTGTTCGCTGTGACCTTTTGGTGAATGGAAATCTTTGAGCGACAATGTGATCTTATCGATCATCAGGGAGACTTGGGTTGTCGGTATTGGTTTGGCCGATATGAAATGTCTCACCGACACCGCTTTGCATATGGTCATCGGCGTAACCTTTTGTTTCGGTATGAGTCCTAGCAATCGATAAAGGTCTCGCCGACTGGGATGTATAGCTATTGGGGTAACATAAAGGTTGTGGGGAGATGTCTCAACGATGAAGCTAGGTCACGCTGACAGGAGTATTCTCGTGGTGTCTTCATGGTAACAAAAGACTTCATTGAGAAGTCTTAGCGACTTGGGTAAGTCACGCCGATAGTCTTCGGTAAGACTTGGGGCACTCAGAGAAAGGTCACGGCGAAAGACATGAGTCTTGCCAATAGTATGTGACTTTCGGGGTGACATGGGATGTTCGCTATGACATCTCGGTGAAAATGGTAGATCATTCGGTGGAAGCTCTTTTCGGTATGACGTCTCACCGAAACTGTGGGGTCTTGCCGATAGTAGTAAGGCTTCGGTGTAGCATGCAGTGGTCGATGGGAAGTCTTGGTGAGAACACAATGTCTTGCCGATAGTATAACTCATCGCTATGACTTCTGACTTCGATATGAGTCTCACCAAAATGCGATTGTCACGCCAAAAGGAAATCACTCGACGACATAACTCGAAGACTTCTATATGAGGTCTTAGCGAGATCGGTATGTCTTGCCGATGGTCTCTCTGAGTTCGATATGACTTATGGTTTTCAGAATGAGTCTTGTCGAATGAGAATTCTCTTGCCAACTGTTGGGGTCTGAAGTCGATATCGATAGCGAATACTTTGTGGCATCAGGGAGACACTGTTAGTGTCTCACCGATATGCCAACAAAGTTTGAACGTCATTGACCGTGTGACCATCCTATGTGGCATCCTGCTGGACCAATCAGAGGAAGCGGTTTTTCAAACTGATGACGGTTGGATTTTTGTAATAGTTGCAACGTTGCAAAAATTGCATGCAAGGGAAAATCATTTGCTCGAAAGGAAACTGTCTATGATTGGCAATGGCAGATAAGGATGCACAGAAGACAAAATCAGAATGTGAATAGAATAAAAGCAGATCGATTCTGATTTGAGGGTAGTGGATGAGTTGAGTTGTTTTGTTGAGAGAGCATTTCTGTAACTGGATGAATAGTGAATGAAGCTACAATAAAATACCAGAGAGTTGTATTTCTGATTGTATGTAATTTTGTTGTTATTGTAATACAAAGAGATTTAGCTTGGTGTGGTGGGTTTTTTCCCGAAAGGGTTTTCCACCGTAAATTTGTTGTTCATTGTCTTATTATATTTGCTCTATTTCTGTAAATCTTTCATGTGTGTCTTAATTGGATTGTAATTTGAAAATTACAAGCCCTGCATTGCATTCTTCCCTGTGGATTTGACATTAGGAAAGTGTTTCCACACCTCTACTTTCCTTACAATGGAGAGGAGAGAAGGGTAGAGGAGAAAGATGGAAGGAGATAGGGATTGGTAAGGTGGGAGGTAGAGAGAGGGAGGGAGGAAGATAGGTATTGGTAGGGTGGGACAGAGAGAGGGAGAGACAAAAAGAGGGAAGGATGGAGATAAAGAGATGTAGGATAGGAGGGATAGGTATAGAGAGAGTTAGGGAGGAAGGGAGGGGTGGGTTGAGAGTAGTAAGGTAGGAGAGGTATGCATAGAGAGAGATGGGGAGTGGTAGGGTTGGAGGGATAGTGGGAGGGAGAGAGGGAGGTACAAAAATAGGGAAGGAGGGAGATAGAGAGAGGTAGAATACAAGGGATATGTATAGAGAGAGTTAGGGAGGAAGGGAGGGGTAGGTGGAGAGAGGTGGGTAGGAGAGGTAGGTATAGAGGGAGTTAGGTAGAGAGAGAAAGAGGGAAGGAGGGACATAGGGAGTGGTAGTATAGTAGGGGTAGGTGGAGAGTGATAGGGTAGGATATGTATGTCTAGATAGAGAGAGGGAGAGAGGGAGAGGTAGGTGAAGAGAGTTAGGGTAGGAGGGATAGGTATATAAGGAGTTAGGTAGGACGGGAGGGGTAGGTTGAGAGTAGTACATGGTAGGAGAGTATGTATAGAGTGAGATGGGGAGTGATAGGGTGGGACGGATAAAGGGAGTGAGAGAAAGAGGGAAGGAGGAAGATATGTATTGGTAAGGTGGGAGGGGGAGAGAGAGAGAGGAGATAGGGATTGGTAGGGTTGGAGGGAGAGAGAGAGAGAGAAGGGGGGATAGGTGGAGGGAGAGAAAGGGGATGGATGGAGATAGAGAGAGGTAGGATAAGAGGGATATGTATAGAGAGAGTTAGGGAGGAAGGGAGGGATGAGTGGAGAGATGTATGGTAGGAGAGATAGGTATAGAGAGATTTAGGAAGAGGGAGGGATAAGTGGAGGGAGAGAAAGAGAGGAGAGATATATGGATTGGTAAGCAGGGAGGGAGAGAGAGAGGGAAGGAGGGAGAGATAAAAATAGGGAAGGAAAAAGATAGAGAGATGTAGGATGTGATGGATAGGTATATATCTAGAGTTAGGGGGGAAAGGAGGAGTAGGTTTAGAGTAGAAGGGTAGGAGAGGTATATATAGAGAGAGGTGGGGAGTGGTAGGGTGGGAGGGATAAAGGGAGGGAGAGAAAGAGGGAGTGAGGGAGATAGAGAGTGGTAGGGTGGGAGGGATAGAGGGAGGAGAGAAAGATGGAAGGATGGAGGTAGGGATTGGTAAGGTGGGAGGGAGAGAGAGGGAAGGAGGGAGATATAGAGTTGTAGGGTGGGAGGGAGAGAGGGAAGGACAAAAATATGAGGGAGATAGAGAGAGGTAGGAGGGAGATAGAGAGTGGTAGGGTGGGAGGGAGAGAGGGAGGGAGAGAAAGAGGGAAGAATGGAGATAAGGAGTGGTAGGATAGTAGGGGTAGGTTGAGAGTGGTATGGTAGGAGAGGTTTGTATAGATAGACATAGGGAGAGAGGGAGGGGTAGGTGGAGAGAGGTAAGGTAGGAGGGATAGGTATACAAAGAGTTAGGGAGGAAGGGAGGGGTAGGTTGAGATTAGTAGGGTAGGAGAGATACGTATAGAGAGATATGGGGAGTGGTAGCGTGGGAGGGATAGAGGAAGGGAGAGAAAGATGGAATGAGGGAAATATGGACTGGTAAGGTGGGAGGGAGAGAGATAGGAGATATGGATTGGTAGGGTGGGAGGGAGAGAGAGAGGATAGGTGGAGGGAGAGAAAGAGGGAAGGAGGGAGATAGGGAGTGGTAGGGTGGGAAGAATAGAGGGAGGGAGATAGGGATTGGTAGGGTGGAAGGGAGAGAGGGACTGGTGGGATGGGAAGATTAGAGGGAGGGAGAGAAAGAGGGGAGGATGGATATATAGATTGGTAAGGTGGGAGAGATGGAGAGGTAGGGAGGGAGATAGGGATTGGTAAGGTGGGAGGGTAAGAGAGCGAAGGAGGGAGATAGGGATTGGTAGGGTGGGAGGGAGAGAGGGAGGTACAAAAATAGGGAAGGATGGAGATAGAGAGAGGTAGGATAGGATGGATATGTGGTGCAGGAGCACCTACCTTAAAAACAAGCATATTTTGATGTTTTGATTTTAAATCATTTCCTTTTTGTTGTGCAAGGTCCTAATTCCTTTTAGGATGTGTAAGGGGACCTTTTCAGAGCTTAGCTAAACTTAAAAATAAATTGGGAAGTCTTTTGTAGGCGTTTCCTAAGTTTTAGAAAAAAACTGGAAAACACAGTGTGTTTTCAAACGCGAATTGTTTTGTCTTTTTGGAGCCCGCAACAGCAAAACCTAACTGATTTTTCATGATGAAAAGGAAGCTCTTGAGTTTTTGAGAGGGTTGGAGGCATTTTGTATTGGCAGTTTTTGTAAAAAGAAGAGGACACACGTTTTTTTTTCCCTTCTTTTGATGTGAAAAATTCAGATTTTCTGTTCTTACGTTGGAAACAGCAACCAGAAGATTTATGTTAAATATTTGTTGATTTATTTAGTGCGTAGGAAGGCTCTTTGTATCAGATTAGTGGTGATTCAGTTAGGAAATCCATCGCTTTTATTATTCTTGTACATTTTTTTGGGTTTTGTCTCTTATTTTCTGTTTTGGCTGAAAGTAGTGAAAATGGGGTCTTAGGCCACATTTTTTTCTGTGCCAGCAACATGGGCACATTGGGAAGGTGGCCAAGATCCTTGTATGTAAATAGTGTAAATATGGTAGACATTAGAGGTTCAATGAGAAAGCTTAAGGTCTTTTCCTAGGCGAGACAGTGAGAACCCGGCTAGGAAAAGCTTGAGGACAGCGTAAATAATTTGCAGGGGAGTGAAGATTTTTAAAAGATTCTTTTTTGAGGATTTAGGGGAGTGTCTTGGATCTACATGGTGACAAGGAAGAGCCCATAACAGTCCGTTTTCATGAAGAACTTTTCACCAGTCCTAAACTGGTTCTGAACAGTTTTGAAACCCTAGTGTTCCTGGATCCTTTTGCATTTGGGCAGTGTACCGCCTGTAGAGGCTCAAAACCTCAAGAATATTTAAGTTGTTGGCATGGAAATCACCAACCCCAAAAGAAAAACTCAGGTCATTTGGGGAGTTTAGGAGAAAATTGCATTTTTCTCTGTCAAGAGGCCTAACTGGGCTTCTAGCATTGTAGCCCTTCCAAACCCTCAATTGGTGATTTAGTGAAAGCGATGGAGGATTGGGTTATGAAGGCTGTTCAAGAACCGTTAGAAGATTGATTTGAAGCTATGGAAGCTACTTACACCCCTGCAACAAGATTTGGAGGTATTAGTGATTCACTAGTCTTTAAGTGGATTAAGGGCTAGGTGGTGAAGGTGAGGGAAAACACCAAGAAATTCTTGGTAGCAGCAAATTGGAAAATGATAGCAAGGTTGGCAATCTAACCAGGGGTGCCTAAATAGCAGGGGACCTACAGGTTGAGTGGTGGATGAGACATCACCAAAGGGGTTATCAAATTGTGACCCAGAGCTTTGAGTCAGTGAGTGATTCAATCCAACCTTGTTCTATCAGATTGGTATCAGAGCAGTGAAAGATTTGGGAAGCAGCAGCTTATATGTCAGAGGAAGTTGAATCAAGTGAACCGCCCAAGATGGTGACAAATGTACAGTTAGCCAAGATGGTTGAAGAGCAAGAAGAGGATAACAAATCTTTAAAGGAAAGAATAGAACAGCTTGAAGCAGCATTGAACAAGGTGAAACTTGAAGGCAAAGTGCCAAAATAAGAAGAGGTTGCAGAGGAGGACAAAGTCCCTAAACCTGACCCTGTCTTGGAGGAGGAGCCTTTCTTGAAGGCATTAAAAGCCCTAAGTGGAAAAGGACTTGAGGGTGTACCCCTATTCCATGGAAAGATGGATCCTGATCTGGTCTTGGACTGGATAGATGGCATGGAGAATCACTTCGAATGTGATGGAGTTACAGAAGCACAGAAGGTGAAGGTTGCAAAGTCAAGGTTGAGAGGATTAGCGTTAACTTGGTGGAAGTTTATTCAGACTGAAAGGGAGAAACAAGGTAAGCAGCCTATATCAACCTGGAAAGGAATGGTTGCAAAAGTGAAAGAAGCCTATATGCCCGATGACTATGAAATTCAACTCCACAAGAAAAGGCAGAGTTTAAGACAAAAAGACCAAGATGTAAACACCTACACGGAAGAGTTTTAGAAGCTTTGTTTGAGATCAAATGTGGCAGAAGATGAGAGCCTGAAAGTGGCTAGGTATCTAAATGGATTGAAGTGGAATATACAGGAAGAGATGGCTTTGCTCAACCCCAAGACAGTCCACCAATGCTATTAGCTAGCTATCAAGATTGAAGAGAGGAACAAAAGGAAGCATGATCAGTCCTCTAAGGGTAGAGGAAGAGGTAGAGATCAAAAAGGACAACGTGGAGGTTACCAAGGAAGAGGTGGTGACCAAAGAAGCCAAGGTGAATCAAAGCTTACTAAGCATGGAGGTGAAACCTCATCAAGAGGAGGTTTTAATAGAGGAAGAGGACCTCAAGGAGGTTCAAACAGAGGTAGAGGAGCAGGCAGAAGTAACTCTTACTTTGCCACCATGAAGTGTTATAACTGCAATCAGCTAGGCCATCCAGCTTATAGGTGCCCGGAGAAAGCTTCATCTAGAAATGAGAAAAGAGTAGCTTATGCACAAGAGGACACCATGAGTGTAAAGACACCTGAGATCAGTCACATAGAATCAGAAGTAGGTGAAAATCTGATGTTTAATAGAGTGCTGATCAGACAACCGGTCAAGGAAGAACCCAAGCAAAGGAGAGCTTTGTTTAGAGCAAGGTGCAAGATATTGGGAAAGGTATGCAAGGTTATTGTAGATTCTGGTTCTATAGACAATATCATCTCTGAGGAGGCAGTAAATAAATTAAAATTGCAGAAGGTACCTCATGCCAATCCCTACAAAGTCACATGGTTGAACAAAGGGCAGAGTGTCTTAGTGAATGAGCAGGTTACAGTGGAATTTTCAATAGGAGGCTACAAAGACAAGCTGATTTGTGATGTGCTACCCATGGATGCATGCCATCTTCTTCTTGGCAGACCATGGCAATATGATAGAGGTGTTGTATATCATGGGAAGGAGAATACCATAGAATTCACGAAGGATGGAAGAACCTTCAAGCTGCAATCGTTGATTGAGGAAGATGAAGGGCAATCCAAGGTTCCAAACATTATGTTGAGTAGTGGCAAGGAGTTCATCAAGGATCTACATCAAGGGAATGAAGGGTATGTGATCATGATGCAGCCCAAAGAAGAGGAAAAGGCTGAAAGGACAGTGTTACCAGCAGCAGTCCAAAACTTGCTTAACAAATACAAGAGCATTGTGAGTGATGGAACACCATCCACTCTACCACCCAAGAGAGCAATAAGTCATCAAATTGACTTCATACCTGGAGCCTCATTGCCTAACAAAGCAGCATACAAACTGACCCCTGAGCAGAACAAAGAGGTGGCAAGACAAGTGGAAGAGTTGCTGAGTCAAGGTCCGATTCAAAAGAGTATTAGTCCATGTGCAGTCCCAGTTGTTTTGGCAACAAAAAAAGGAGGTAAATGGAGAATTTGTACTGATTCTAGAGCAATAAATAGAATCACAATTAGGTATAGATTTCCAATACCTAGGATTGAAGATTTATTGGATTGCCTTGGAGGTGCAAAATTTTACACTAAGCTAGATCTTAAGAGCGGGTATCACCAAATCAGAATTAAGGAGGGTGATGAATGGAAGACAGCTTTTAAGACGAATGATGGCTTATATGAGTGTAAAGTGATGCCATTTGGCCTCTCAAATTCCCCTAGCACGTTCATGAGACTAATGAATGAGGTGCTTAAAGATTTCACAGGGATTTTTGTGGTAGTTTACTTGGATGACATACTGATTTTCAGTAAGACAGCAGAAGAACATTTTAAGCATGTAGAGATGGTACTCAAAAGGTTGCAAGAACAGTTGGAAATCAACCTTGAGAAGTGTGAGTTCTTCAAACAAGAGCTTGTGTATCTAGGCTTTGTGGTATCCAAAGGAATGCTGAAGATGGATCCAAGTAAGGTGGAAGCTATCCTAAACTGGCCTACACCAACCACATCAACTGAGGTAAGAAGTTTTCATGGTTTGGCTCAGTTCTATAGGAAGTTTATAAGGAATTTTAGTGGTATATGTGCACCAGTGTTAGATACAATCAAGGGTGGTCAGAAAACAAAGTTTAAGTGGACTTTAGAGGCTGATAAAGGGTTTGAAAAGTTGAAAAAAGAAGTGGCAACACAACCTATCTTGTTATTGCCTAGTTTTGATAAATTGTTTACAGTTGAGTGTGATGCAAGTGGAGTAGCAGCAGGAGGAGTCCTTAGTCAAGAGGGTAGGCCTGTAGCCTTCTTTAGTGAAAAAATTAATGAAGCCAAACAAAAATACTCCACCTATGATCTGGAACTTTATGCTTTAGTGCAGTCCCTTAGGAAATGGAGGCATTATTTATTGCCCAAAGAGTTTGTGGTCTTCACGGATAACCAGGCACTCAGTTACATCAATACCCAAGAGAAGTTAAGCAATAGTCACTTGAAATGGATGGAGTATATTCAAGCTTTCACATTTACCATTAAGCACAAGAAGGGGCAGCAAAACAAAGTGGCAGATGCATTAAGCAGGAGGATGTTGACAGTCCAAGAGATACAGTTGAAAAGCATAGGATTGGAAAGTTTTAAGGATCTCTATGGTGATGATGAAGAATTTTCCGAAGCCTACAAGGTATGTTCAGACTTTGCAAATCATTTTCACAGTCAATATGTTGAGTATACATTGCAAAATGGGTTGTTATTCAAGGGCAATCTGTTGTGTGTCCCAAGAGGATCAATGAGAGAAAATCTGATCCAAGAAAAACACAATGGCAGTCTTAGTGGGCATTTTGGTATTAACAAAACTTTAGAGCTGGTACAAAGGTTTTACTATTGGCCTAAGTTAGCACGAGATGTCAGAAAGTATGTTGAATAGTGTGTTGTTTGCATGAAAGCCAAAGGGGGAGCTAGCAATGCTGGGTTATATCAGCCCTTGCCTATACCGAATAGACCATGGGAATGTGTGAGTATGGATTTTGTGGTGGGTCTTCCCAAGACTAAATCTGGTTTTGACAGTGTTTTTGTAGTTGTGGACAGATTTAGCAAGATGAGTCACTTTATTCCTTGCAAGACTACACACGATGCAAGCTATATTGCCCATCTCTTTTTCAGGGAAGTTGTGAGAATCCATGGATTGCCATTGAGTATTGTTTCTGACAGGGATGTGAAATTCATGAGTCATTTTTGGAAAACATTATGGAGCAGATTGGGAACTAATTTGTCATTTGGATCAGCTTACCATCCTTAGACCGATGGTCAAACCGAGGTGGTTAACAGAGTGTTAGGTAACCTAATGAGGTGCTTGACAAAGGAATATGGACAGACCTGGGATATGGTGATTTCCCAAGCAGAATATGCATACAATGATAGTGTGAACAGAACTATAGGAAAAAGCCCATTTGAAGTTGTGTATGGAATGCATCCAAGGGGAATTTGTGAGCTTAGAGACCTTGGAACAATGGAGAGTAGGAGTGGACATGCAGAAGACTTCACTCAAACCATGAAGGAGATTCATGAGCAGGTTAAGAGGACAATCACAGCAGCAACACAAAAGTTGAAGAACAAAGTTGATGAGACAAGAAGAGATGTGCAGTTCCAGGTGGGTGATTATGTGATGGTTCACCTCAACAAATCTAGATTGCAGAAGGGGATGTCCACCAAGTTGCAAATGAAACGGGTAGGACCATGCAAGGTGATAGCTAAGTATGGAAAAAATGCATACAAGGTGGAACTTCCATCGGATTTGGGTATATCTCCAGTCTTCAACGTTGCTGATTTGATCAGGTACAAGGGTACAGTAAATGATGACTTTCAGAACAATCAGGAAATCTTTCAGGATATCAGTAATATACCCCTTCCAAGTCAAGAGAAAGCTTAGGCAGAGAAGGTCTTGGAGTCTAGGGTGAAAAAGTCAACAAGGAATAAGGTATACATGGAGCACCTTATCAAGTGGAAGATAAAACCTGACTCAGAGGCTACATGGGTACAAGAGGATCAATTCAAGAAGCTTGGCATTGACCTGAAACTGATACCACCTTCCAGTTCTTCGTCTTTGTGCAATGGTGCAGGAGCACCTACCTTAAAAACAAGCATATTTTGATGTTTTGATTTTAAATCATTTCCTTTTTGTTGTGCAAGGTCCTAATGCCTTTTAGGATGTGTAAGGTGACCTTTTTAGAGCTTAGCTAAAATTAAAAATAAATTGGGAAGTCTTTTGTAGGCGTTTCCTAAGTTTTAGAAAAAAACTGGAAAACACAGTGTGTTTTCAAACGCGAATTGTTTTGTCTTTTTGGAGCCCGCAACAGCAAAACCTAACTGATTTTTCATGATGAAAAGGAAGCTCTCGAGTTGTTGAGAGGGTTGGAGGCATTTTGTATTGGCAGTTTTTGTAAAAAGAAGAGACACACGTTTTTTTTTTCCCTTCTTTTGATGTGAAAAATTCAGATTTTCTGTTCTTACGTTGGAAACAGCAACCAGAAGATTTATGTTAAATATTTGTTGATTTATTTAGTGCGTAGGAAGGCTCTTTGTATCAGATTAGTGGTGATTCAGTTAGGAAATCCATCGCTTTTATTATTCTTGTACATTTTTTTGGGTTTTGTCTCTTATTTTCTGTTTTGGCTGAAAGTAGTGAAAATGGGGTCTTAGGCCACATTTTTTTCTGTGCCAGCAACATGGGCATGTTGGGAAGGTGGCCAAGATCCTTGTCTATAAATAGTGTAAATATGGTAGACATTAGAGGTTCAATGAGCAAGCTTAAGGTCTTTTCCTAGGCAAGACAGTGAGAACCCGACTAGGAAAAGCTTGAGGACAGCGTAAATAATTTGCAGGGGAGTGAATATTTTTAAAAGATTCTTTTTTGAGGATTTAGGGGAGTGTCTTGGATCTACATGGTGACAAGGAAGAGCCCGTAACAGTCCGTTTTCATGAAGAACTTTTCACCAGTCCTAAACTGGTTCTGAACAGTTTTGAAACCCTAGTGTTCCTGGATCCTTTTGCATTTGGGCAGTGTACCGCCTGTAGAGGCTCAAAACCTCAAGAATATTTAATTTTTTGGCATGGAAATCACCAACCCCAAAAGAAAAACTCAGGTCATTTGGGGAGTTTAGGAGAAAATTGCATTTTTCTCTGTCAAGAGGCCTAACTGGGCTTCTAGCATTGTAGCCCTTCCAAACCCTCAATTGGTGATTTAGTGAAAGCGATGGAGGATTGGGTTATGAAGGCTGTTCAAGAACCGTTAGAAGATTGATTTGAAGCTATGGAAGCTACTTACACCCCTACAACAAGATTTGGAGGTATTAGTGATTCACTAGTCTTTAAGTGGATTAAGGGCTAGGTGGTGAAGGTGAGGGAAAACACCAGGAAATTCTTGGTAGCAGCAAATTGGAAAATGATAGCAAGGTTGGAAATCTAACCAAGGGTGCCTAAATATCAAGGGACCTACAGGTTGAGTGGTGGATGAGACATCACCAAAGGGGTTATCAAATTGTGACCCAGAGCTTTGAGTCAGTGAGTGATTCAATCCAACCTTGTTCTATCAATATGTATAGAGAGAGTTAGGGAGGAAGGGAGGGGTAGGTGGAGAGAGGTTAGGTAGGAGATGTAGTGTAGAAAGAGTTAGGGAGATAGGTAGGGATAGGTGGAGGGAGAGAAAGAGGGAAGGAGGGAGATAGGGATTGGTAAGTTGGGAGGGAGAGAGAGGGAAGGATGGAGGTATGGATTAGTAGGGTGGGAGGGAGAGAGGGAGAGATAAAAAGAGGGGAGGGAGATAGAGAGATGTATGATAAGAGGGATAGGTGTAGAGAGAGTTAAAGAGGAAAGGGAGGGGTAGGTTGAGAGTAGTAGGGTAGGAGAGGTATGTATAGAGAGAGATGGGGAGTGGTATGGTGCCCGAGGGATAGAGGGATGGAGAGAATGGGGGAAGGAGGGAGATATTGATTGGTAAGGTGGGAGGAAGAGAGAGAGGAGATAGGGATTGGTAGGGTGGGAGGGTGAGAGAGGAGGGATAATTGGAGAGAGAGAAAGAGGGGAGGGAGATAGGGAATGGTAGCTATGATGTCCCCTCAAGGTTTCAAAACTAACTTTTGAGTTTTCTAAATTAAATTTTGATTTTATTTTTTTTTGGTGCCAGTGACAGTGCCAGAAATTTCAAGAAATTATATAAAACAATAACGAAAGGGAAATTGCGTAAATAATTGAATACCCTGTAATATTTATTTATTCAAAACATAATTAGAATATAACCATAAGCCAAAATTCAACAATTTGAAACTTGGGGTTTAACACGACAGTCACGACAATCAAATGCAAGGATTCCATGCTTCAATATTCTTGTTTTTCTTCATGATTTTGAAGTTGATTTGTTGAATGTTGCTACACACCTCAAGAAAAGGATTTTACAACCTTCAAAATAAAGCGGTTTCCCTATAATCTCCCATGTGCTTCTTCCCCTTGAGATGTACGACCTTAGAGACTCCCACATGCCACTTTAAATGCATTTTTTCTATTTGAAAACCTTAGTTTCTTTTGTAGATCTGAATGCCTTGGCCCGGTGATGAACCAACCTCAACTACAAGCTCAAACCCTTACCTTGTGTCTCCTGAATAGTACGACCTACTGCAATACTAAGAATGGCTATAAACTCTTGAGAGTGTCTCTAGCACAACTTTCCACTATAGACCATAAAACCACTGAACTTGCACAACTTGCTATAAATAGCAAGTAGAAAATGACAAGTCCTGAACTACCTCATAAGGCCAACCAACCAACTAGATCATTGAATTGATTATGTAGAGACAAATACACAATCCTGCTAAAAACCCTAAATCCCCTCAAAAGGGACCCCCTAAAAATCTCGTTAACCTATGGGAACTATATAATAGGCTAACCACTGCAAAGATATAGATCCCCAAAAAAGGGGACATTACATTCTTCCCTTCCCAATATTGCTTGTCCCTAAGCAATCCTCACCTGAACAACCAAGCTTGTCCTAAATTTCAAGATCCGAAACAAGTTTGAACAATGATCTACCAAAAATCCATTGTAACCATTAGAGAAAGATAGAACCAAACTCGATAGCTCTATCAAAAATTATTTGCAGAAGAAGCATACTACCAAGTATAGAAGATCCCAAAGCCCACAACCTAGCTAGAAGCATTCCATACTCATCCCTTGTTGACCTCCACTGCATGAATCTGATAAATTCTTCACCAAGTTGAGGATGGTGAAGAAAAACATTGCAATAAACTCCTTGGAATTACCATACCCCTCCACGGGTGTACTCCACCTTGATCCCAGGGACAAAATGGGAATTTTTCCTCCCTACCTCCAACTGACTCTTGCTACACCAATCTAACCACACCAAGTATGCCACATCGTCCAATTTCAACCCCTATATCATGTTTCTTATAATCATGATCATCTTGTAGAAGCAACTCTAAGTACCTACAAGGTCTTTCCTCTTCATCCATAGAAAGAGACACCTCGTACAAACTATCCATCTTATGCGTGCATACCTTATGCATCGTACTCAAATCATATGTGAGTGGGCTGAAAGTAAAGCTGTATGCACATCACACAATACACACACTGTGGAATACATCCATCATCCCTTACTATAGTCTTAATCCACAACTAGGATCCGAAGTCTTGTGATTGTCACCCAATTCCACATAGGGGACAAAAAGAGTGTCATCATCCAACTCAAAGAGTGGATTATCATAAGTCAAATAAATGTTATCCTCAAATAATGGATTAATAAAAAGTTGTACACTGTCTTCTTGCTGATTTGAATTATCTCTCTTTGAAATTGTGGAACAATGAATGAAATCATACTCTTGAATGTGGTCTCACTCCTGCATCACATGTTCAATCTCTTTTCCTTTCCCTCTACTCTTCTTCTCACTAAAGGAGATGACATGTAGACTACCTTCAGGCATTCCCCTCAACACATATTTACTACCATCAATTGCAAATTTCATTTTCATTGTGCACAAGTTGAAGGAAGATTCACCAATTGCATGAGGCCACTTCATGCCTAAGACCAAATCCATCTCACCCATGCTGACAACATAATAATCAGCTTGGAATTTGTAATCATTTAGCTGCAAGGTGAGATTAAGAATCATCCTTGTACAAGTGAGAGTGAAACCATCTGCTACTTTTACCCTAAACCCTTCAAAATCCTCTATATGAAGTTTGCACCTAGCAACCAATCCCCCATCAATGAAGTTATGAGTAGCTCTTGTATCAAGCAAAGTGATCACGCATTGCTTTCTCAAGACTCCTCTAATTTTGAATGACCCCTTTCTTTGCATGCTAGAGAGTTGTGCCATCAGGGATGAATTTAGTAAGTTTGTTTCTAACTCTTTGGATGCTCAATTCCTATCTCATTGTCCTCTGAATCAGATCATTGTTCAAAAATTTTAGAATTAACTTCATCAGCATAAAAATATTCCATGTGATTTGCATTACCCTGCATAGAACACTTATGATCTTGGTCCCAAGGCCCTTTGCATTTGTAACATATTTTTTCCTCCTCAAGTCTTTTAAGGTATCATCATTAATTTTTTGTGGTGGTCTCTTTTATTGGTCTACAACTTGATGAAAACTCTCAATCCTTTACAGGAGTCTTTGTTTTAGGGGAAAATTCCCTTTTGGGGTAGCAATCTCCATGTCACGTGCCTTCTTCATCGCATCCTGCAATGAAGGTGGATCAAAATCTTTGATCCATCCATGTAAGGGTTCTAAGAGACCCTCACTAAAAATCACTACTAACCTTCTCTTTGATGTACCTGTGACCATCACTGATATCTGTTGGAACTCTAATATATAGGCCTCAAATGTCCCAACTTGCTTAACTTGTGCAAGTTCTCAAAAGAAAACCTTTGGATCTCTCTTGTCAAATGATTCAATGAGTTTTTTAGTGAAATCATCATAAGATATGATTGACCTGTGTGCCAAAGTCACCAATTTGTGGTACGACCACTCATGACCTATTGCATCTAGATGTAGTGTGGCGAACTTGACTACCTCTCCCTTAAGCATGGGCCTCAAGGAGAGGATGTTATCTAACTTCTAAACCCAACCACGTGCGGTACAACAATGGCCACCATCGAAAATGCTCCAATGTAAATTTTCTCACTACATGCTGGAGATCCCTAGTACCCTATGGTGCTCTAGTCTCTAGTTTGCAAACTGTCGTTTCCCTCTATCTCCTCTGGTTTAGGAATTGGTCAAATGTCAACATGTTCCTAATGTTAAGAGGAAGTGAAGTATATTTTGCATGACTGGCCCTAACCTCATCGACCATGTTTGTTGATTGCTCAGGAGGTCATTCTTGATGAACAAGAGCCTCAACCCTACATGTAAAGGTAGGTTGCAAGGGCCTAGATGTGGTATTGAGTGAAATCATTGGCCTATACTTAGCCTAAGCCTTAGAACTACTAGAATTATAATGTTATCCTATATGACCAGGAGTAGGAACTTGGTTCATCTTGTGCAAGAATTCGGCCAGCATATCCATCATAGTATCAAATTTACACTCTCTCCTAGCATCTGGGCTAATGCAACTAGCATGCCCTTTGTCTCTTTCTACCATTTCACCTACAATAATTTCACTGTCACTAGATATACTCCTTGGTATCTCTAGAGAATTGTGGATCCCTAAAACTCCTAAGATAGTTTCACCCTCTAGCAGCTGCAGAGGTTTCCATGACCATGAACCCCTATGATGAGTTTTTTCTTTCTCACTCATGAATTAATCTCACAGGATGGCAAGATATTTTTTTCTCTAATACCACTATGATGTCCCCTCATAGTTTCAAAACTGACTTTGATTTTTTTGTTAAATTTTGATTTTTTTGTTGTTTTGGTGTCGATGACAATGCCAAAAAATTCAAGAAATTTCATAAAACAATAATGGAAGGGAAATTGTGTAAATAATTGAAAACTTGTAATCTTTATTTATTCATAACATAATTAGAACATACCCATAAGCCAAAATGCAATAGTTTGAAACCTTGGGTTCTACATGGTAGTCACAATAGTCATGACAATCAGATGCAAGGACACCATGATTCAATCTTCTTCTTTTTTCTTCTTGATTTGTAAGCTAATCTATTGAATGTTGGTAGATGCCTCAAGACAAGGATTTTGCAACCTTAAAAAAAAGCGATTTTCCTCCAATCTCCCACATGCTTCTTCCCCTTGAGTTGTACGACCTTTAAGACTCCCACGTGCCACTTTAAATTCCTTTTTGTTGTTTGAAAACCTTGGTTTGTTTTAAAAAATTTAACTCCTTGGCTTGGTGAAGAACCAACCTCAACTGCAAGCTCAAACCCTCTCCTTGTGTCTTTTGAATAGTACAACCTGCTGCAATACTGAGAATGGCTTCTGTTTTGTTCAAACTTGTTGATGTAAATTGTAAATGCTGAAAGAAATTGCTAAGTAAATTTGTGAGATTCTCTGATAATGACCTCTAATGGAGACCATTCAATCTAGAACCCTTGGATGGTCTTTCATGCCTATAGATTCTATCATAATCAAGGGTTTTAATCCTCTAATCAGCTTGAAGCTTCATACTTGCAAACCTATAGCCCAACCATTATTTTGTAAATGATATCTTGGATGATTGAGAATGAACTCCTTTTTCCCCTTTAACATCCTCCAAAACCCTATGCCCAAAACCACAAGTGCTTTTTGAAATATTAAAATATCTCAACTCCTCAAAATAGGATGCCACATTTTGGACTTTAATTAATTGAATCATTTTCACTCTGATATTTGTGCCTCTTGATAAAGTATTTATTAAAGTAACTTTAAAATATATCATTTCACTTAAATTCACTTTATTACCCCCTTATAACAACATATTATAAAGTAACTTATTAAAATTACTTTATAACATTAAATTATAAAGTCACTTTAATAATATAAGATTATTAAAGTATTTTGACTTTAATAACTTGATTAAAAGCCAAATCTTGTAAAAAACTAAGCAATAGAATCCTGAGAATGCCTCTAGCACAACTTCCCAAATAGACCATAAAACCACTAAACTGGCACAACTTGCTATAAATAGCAAGTAGCAAATGACAAGTCCTGAACTGCCTCATAAAGCCAACCAACCAACTAGACCACTAAACTGAGTATCCAAAGATAAAGCCTACTGAAAACCCTATCCCCTTAGAAGGTCCCCCCTAAACATCTTGTTAACCTATGAGAACCAAATAATAGGCTAACCACTGCAAAGATACAAATCCCGGAAAAAGGGGATATTACAGGGTTGGAGGAATAGAGGGAGATAGGGATTGGTAGAGTGGGAAGGAGAGAGGGAGGGATAGGTAGAGGGAGAGAAAGAGGGAAGGAGGGAGATAGGGAGTGGTAGGGCGGGAAGAATAGAGGGACATAGAGAAAAAGGGAAGGAGAGATATATAGATTGGTAAGGTGGGAGGGAGGGAGAGGTAGGGAGGGAGATAGGTATTGGTAAGGTGGGAGGGTGAGAGAGGGAAGGAGGGAGATAGGGATTGGTAGGTGGAAGGGAGAGAGGGAGGGACAAAAAGAGTGGAGGAAGGAGATAGAGAGAGGTAGGATAGTAGGGATATGTATAGAGAGAGTTAGGGATGAAGGGAGGGGTAGGTGGAGAGAGGTAGGGTAGGAGAGTGGGTGTAGAGAGAGTTAGGGAGAGGAGGGGTAGGTTGAGGGAGAGAAAGAGGGAAGGAGGAGATAGGGAGTGGTAGGGTGGTAGGAATAGAGGGAGGGAGAGAAATAGGGAAGGAGGCAGATAGAGATTGGTAAGGTGGGAGGGAGAGAGAGGGAAGGAAGGAGATAGAGATTGGTAAGGTGGGAGGGAGAGAGAGGGAAGGAGGGAGATAGGGATTAGTAGGGTGGGAGGGAGAGAGGGAGGGACAAAAAGAGGGAAGGAGGGAGATAGAGAGAGGTAGGATATAAGGGATAAGTATAGAGAGTTGGGGAGGAAGGGATGGGTAGGTGAAAAGAGGTGGGGTAGGACAGGTAAGTAAAGAGAGAGTTGGGGAGAGAGGGAGGGGTAGATGGAGAGAGGTTGTCTATGTGTGTGTGTGAAGGAGAGAGGGAGGGATAGTTGGAGGGTGAGAAAGATGGAAGGAGGGAGTTAGGGAGTGATAGGGTGGGAGGGATAGGTATAGAGAGAGTTAGGAAGGAAGTGGTAGGTGGAGAGAAAGAGAGAAATCTAGGGAATATAATATATTATATTCTTAAATATATTTAATATTATAATATTTATAATTACAAAATGAATATCCTTTCCATCAATTTTCTTTTATAATATAATATACTATTATATATATTTAACATTATATTTATATTTAATATAACATTAAATATAATCTATATTATATTAATATTTTCTAGTATTTATTATTTATCATATATTATATATTATATTATATACTATATACTATTTATTAATATTATAATATATAATATATATAATATACTATATACTATATATATATTAATATTATAATATATAATATATAATATTATATATATATATTAATATTATATATTAAATATATATTATATTATATTATATTATATATATTAATATAAAATATATTAATATTAATATTAATTTTAATATTAAAACATTTTAAATTTTAACATATATTGATTTTTTATATATTAATATTTCTGGTTTTAAAAAATGGATATTCATTTCTTAGGCGTAAATAATAGATATTCATCATGCACCTTTAAGTAACAGATATCCGATTCATATTGGATATCCGTTTTGCTTCGGTATTGCTTTGGTATTTGGCTTGGGGGCAACCAACCTAAAAAGTCAACATCCCCAACATGTTTATAGGGGTTGTAAGAGTTTTTCAAACTTCACCCTTTGTGTTGAAAACTTTTTTTTCATCCAATTTTGATGAAATGAAAAAAGTTTGTTCAACAAATTGACAACATTCTATCGATATAACATATGCTTTATTTTAAATTTAATAGGTAATAATTATTGATTTTCTACATGCATTGTGTGGAAAGTCCTAATTGATAGGTTGATTAAAAAACATCTATAACTTTTAAATGGTTAAACGTTTTTTGAATTTGCAAGATGTGTTAGACACTATGCTTCACAAATTATAGTTAAAAAAAATCCATATTTTTTTGACCAAGTTAGGGTGGTTGGACAAATGGTTTTTAATATTTTAAAAATTCCTACTAGAAAATTCATAACTAATTATTTACTTACAAAAAATTTATAAAAAAATATGTCACATCTAGGCATGTGTCCTCTACTTATATTGAAAGATTAAAAAAAATAACTCCCCATTAGGATGGTTGAACAAACACTTTCTTTTTTCCTTTTTATGAAAATTTAGTACTACTCCACATTGAAATTTCAATTTTTCACCAAATAGATTTTATTTTTTGCAAAAAAGGACTAGTAGTTTAGGAACTACACTCAATTTTCTAAAAATTTTGTTCTTACATATTTTTTAAATTATGTTAATAACCTATTCAAATTTTTATGCAAAGTTTCCTAACTCTATTTTTCTAAATTTTCATTGCCACTTAGGGGTCTAGTTTGGACCCCCATGATCCTACATTGACCTTTGTATCACAAAGAATCAACACCTACCAGAGCATAGACTCTGAATATTGTTTGTAACAATTTATTACAATAATATAATTGATCCATGCTTTGGTGTGTGGGTTTTTTCTTGAAAGGGTTTTCTTGAATGCAAAATTTTGTGTTGTGTGGTTTATTTGTTTAAATATGAAATTAACTAATTGCATGTGCATTCTTAAGTGTAATTGTAAAAGTTTAAATATTTGAAACAAAGTTTTGCAACCCCTCTTTTGATTGATTTGCATTAGGGAAGTGTTTTCACACTCAACTTTCCTTTCAAAGAGTTTATCTCTTCTCCTCTAGATAAAAAAAAAAAGAAGAGGTTGAGAAGGGTGATATTGATGACATAATTGAGTGTGAGAAGAACTTTCTCATGTCTATTAGAACACAGTTGGAGGGTCTACAGATGAAAGTGAACAAAATGGAGAGTAAAATGAATGCCAATAGTTTCTATGAAAAAATGTAGAAAATGGAATCAACCTTCCAAAATATTATTTCTAGTACTGAGGGCATTAAGATGAAGGTTGTGATGGGGGCTATGTTAGGTAAATCCAAAATCAACAAATAAAGGAAGAAATAGGGAAAGGAAAAAGACTCTTAGTTGGTTAAAGCCAATAATAAGAAGGGAAAAAAGTCCAGGTCAAAGAGGACTAGGAGGAGTTGCTAGATGCATTAATGCATAATTGGAACTTGATCAAATAGTTGTTTCTAGCTCCTAGGTGTTGTTTCATTCCTGTTGTTTATGGAGTTGTTTCCTATTCTACTAGTTATCTATTTTTTGATGTTTTGTTTTGGTTGGCCTGAGTTCCTTACTATTCTCTTGGTGGCCTGCATGCCTCTTCTCTAGTTTTTTCTTCTTGCTTAAGTTGTTGATGTTCTAAACTTTGGTATCATGGTTGTTTCTCTACTAATTTAATAAAAATAATAATAATAAACATAAACTAAGTAGAACATACGAGAATTATTGATATATGAAATTGTCACACTATAAAATATTAATTGGTGTAATGTGTGATTTTTTTTATAAAAACTCTTAAAGAACTGAAAAAATTTGTAACAAAGTAAACTGAAAAATTGTAACTTTGTAACATTATTGAAAATAGAAGGGATGGTACATAGGAGAGAATAAAACTTCCATGCATAGATATAGAACACATGTAAGGAAAAAATATTTTTAGAAGCACTATATAGGCATACACTTGACTAATAGATTCAACCTTTTAGTTTGTCAAAGATAAAAACCCACACAAAATACCACCCATTTAGTTCATGACTGCCAAATCCTACCAAAAAACAAGATGAAAGATACCAATTCAACTATCAAAACATTTTTTTAGTGTCTAATAGTTTGTTTTATCATATGTACCTTTACTTTTGTTGGTGCTTTGTATGACGATAGTCTATTTACATGCCATTATCAAAGGTATATAAAGTTTGGTTTAGATGTATGAAGGTAGGGCATATGGTCACCATATTCACACAACCTCTTTCTCCCACTGCTCTCCACACAACCTTCTTTGCGATTGAAGTTTCCAATGCAAATAATAATTGCAACCAATCTATTAATTCATCTTGCATTTTCTATTATTTAAAAAGAAGAGGATAAAATTATACAATGTGTTTACAACCATACTCTGTACATAGATCATAAAATTGGTAACTCAAAAATAAAAGTATCCAAAATAAAATTAAATCATGAAATGCTTAAGCACATAAATCATAAATTATATCCTAATCAAACCCATTAAGTGAGCTTATAAAAACATAAGAAAAGAATCAGTAGTCCAAAATAAAACCCATTAAGTGATCTTGTAAAAAGAAGAAAAGCATGAGCACCGTAAGAGCAAAAAAGATATAATAGTACAAAAAAATTAGTATTTTCAGAGCATGTGGCTCTTAGCCACAACATAAACAAGGTACATACAAATTATTCTTTAAAACCTTAAAGTGAAACCAAAGATGTCAAAACCTTCAAAGACTTGATTAGCTTAATATACCGATACTTTGTTGAAATCCTATAATTTATCTATTCAATGTTCTTTGATGTTTAAGATTATGTTATTTGATGTTTCATATCTTGTCAAATTCTCCTACATACTGCCCTATACCAATTTTGTCTCACCATTTATGCCTAGATTTAATTATTACTACTTATTCAAAAAATAATTATATGTAGTATTTTAAAGTTTCTATCCAAATTATTGTTCTCATTGTTGATCCTCTTGGAGAAAGCAATGCCATTGATGACCGCGAGCTGCTAGAATGAAGAAATGACTACTTACCATCACAAGTTGTGGCTTATATTTTCTCTACATGTTGCACAAGGGATGTTTCATCATTTTTGATGTTTTTTGCTTCCATTATGGCCCCAAACTCCTCTTCAACATGTAGAGTGTCGCAAATGATTTGCAACTCATACATAGGCTCGAGGTCAAACAAATCCTTAATTTTAATATTTTAATGTACAAAATCAATAGAAACAATAATTATGGTCAATAAATTTCATGCTTAAATCTAAATAGAAGATGCTTAACCACTAGTAGAGGAGGAGAGAATAGTAGAAATAGATTATGCGGTTGATTGTGCCTAGGTAGAAATAGACCCAACCCAATAGATCATCAATTGGTTCACTTACTCAAATGTTATACAACACCACAAGCAACAGAGCCAAGTGCAGGTATTCACTCTACCTAGAGTATTTGTTGCTTTTGAAGCATAGTTTCGTGTTAAATTTTTTACTTTGGGAGCTTTAGAAGAGCTTTAGAAGTGCTTTCATAGTTTCATTTAAGGTGCAATAAGGACATTTGGACATAGATTGACAAACTCAAGATGAAAACATCTACTTAAAGGGAAAAAAATTAAGGAAAATTAGAGGAAACTAAAAACATTACAAACACAAAACTCCAATTTGAATGCATGTGTTGATCTTGTATCCATCAAGAAAGAATTTAAGAATATATGTTTGTTCAACAACTTATAATGGCTACACAGATTATATCAATGATTTTAACCAACCAATTCTATTATACTTGAATGTTACTATTAAAACCTATTATACTTGAATGTTACTATTAAAACTTGTGATACAATATATTTTGCTTTTGTGATCAATTATTAGTTGGGAGAACATTTTCCCTTGAAAAATTTATGACATTGACGTACAGATATTTATTTGTTGATTTATGTTTATGCATTACTAAGTTGAATTGTGGCCTTGAATAACATCTTCTGTGGCCATTCTTCGGCGTGCTTATTTGCTTTCAGGAGCCTTTTCACAAGAATATCAGCAGAAGCCACATTTCCAGTAACCGTCACCTTCTGCTCCGGAGCATCAATACTGGTGGTTATCACGCCTGCGAGAAACCGGCCGCAATTGTGAACACCGTTAAGGGTTTTAACCGTTCAATTAACAAACAATTCATCAGCTATTTCTCTAACTGTTTACTTGTAGGACTCGAAAGCGACGCCTACACACAGAAGAAACAAACTTAGTTAAAATACCTTCTTAACCTCCTTCGCAGTGGATATAAACCTTTAACACCCATGTCTACACATCAAAATAAACACACAGTGAGCTTAACACTCCATACAGTTTGCAGACGAATAACACACAGATGATCTGGAAGAAGAAAATGACTTTTTTCTTCCCCTGTAACAAATTCTGCCACCTTAACCGATTAACAGCAATAACAAGAAGTTGTTAAATCATGTAAACCTTAATGACTAATTCGCCGTCTCCGGTCATGTCTCTGAACTTTTAGCTCAGAGATTCGGAAGAGTTTATTGCGTGAGGGAACAAAATCTCCCACAGGCAGTCGCAACCATAAGACAACATTAACTAACTACTATTTTTCAAGGCTGAATCGCCTGGGATGTAAAGTGGAATACACCTGAAACTGAATCAAGACAGAGAGAGGGGATAAATATTGTAATGGAAAGGGAAAATAACGACTATTCGACCATGAAAAACCCCACCAAGCGCGAGTGAGGTGTAACTTTGATACTTTCTTCAACTTGGGTTGAGTGGATTGACAGAGGACTGAGGAGGGAGGGAGCCAAGAAATAGTAACATAGGAGGCATACATATCGCCTTCAACGCTTCTGGTTTTGTCTCTGCTAAAAATGGCATGGCAATATGATCGTGGTTGTCCATCTCAAAGATGGTGCTAGAACTCATCCTGTTAACGAATTACTATATTAGTTATTAAATTTTTTTGGTTGGTAAAGTAGGGAATCTGTTGGCCCGCCTTTTATACAAAATATTTTGATATAACTTTTAGATTTCAAGAAATTATATCATCATTTCTGAGTCATGCTAGTTAATTTTGAATTCAGCCATGACATGATTATCAATCAAGAATAAGCTACCTCAGATGTGCTGATCTGAAAATTAAACAAGGTCGACATTTGGAGCATTAAGATTACATCAAGAAATTCAATCGAGTTATATTATACCAAATCTATGTAATAAAGATTGTGAATTATGTGTTCTATGTATATGGTGATTTTAGGAATGGTGTAAGACAACTTAGAAATTTGATCCATAGATGTATAACTTTTAACACTAATTTAGCACGTCCAAGGCTTGGTAGACATAGTTATGTTACGAGGAAAAAAAAGGTGAAGTAATTACATGTTTAGATAGTCCTAAAATATAATACATCAACATGAGAGGAGAAGAAAGGTAAATTTTGTACCAGCTAAGTTGATGTTTGTAAATTCTAGTTCGATTCATAGATGCACAATTTTCTCCTTTTTCACATTTCAACTTCTACTTCTTAACCAAATGTTAAGAGGGGTTTGTATTTATCTTCTTTATGTGTTAATTAATAAGGAATGTTAATTAATAAGGAATGTGGACTTTTTAGTTTATAAATTAAAAGGATCATAGCTTAAGAGAAGAAGAAAGATAAAGTTGATAATGCAAGATGATTTGTCTCTCTTTTAAGATTTTTATACAATAGTTACAAAAGACATTCACAAGGTTGAGAGATGATCTAGATAATTGATTATAATTCAAATTATTCTATTGTTATATTTTGTAGATTAAATCTTAGGTGTTATGGTGTTTGTTATGAATGTTTTTATATCTGTCTTGTTTTATTTATAGATTAATATCTAACATTTTAGCTACTTAAATTTGTTCACTTGTACTATAATGCAATGAATGCATAATATAGTATGAGCATTTAAGGAGAGTGTATGATCATGTACAGATATAAGGTTAGTTTCCATGTTAGTTGGGGTTAAGAAAAATTCATCCACTCTACTATTATTTGTGTTGTATATTAATCAATTGGGGTTGGTGCAATATTATGTTAGGACTCTTTATTATTAATGAGTTGTAATGTGAAATATCCACCCATATTTATTAATCATACATACATTGATAAAATCTAGTTATACAAAATAATAAATTAGATCAATAAGTAGAATAAAATTTTACATGTGACCCATATGATGCTTTTGAATCCATCGAAATAAGAACTTATGTGACTTGTGACTTTAAAATCCCTTCATACCTCAAATCATGAAAGAAGATGAAGATAAAAAAGGTATGTAGAAGTTATCTTTTATTGCTTTCAAGTGTACTAGAAGAAATTTTTATGCATTTAAGTTTTTATCTATACTTCTATAATAGAGATACATTCTTCCACAAAAAATAGAATTCAATTGCATAAAAAATGTGGTTTAGTATGAGCTACATTTACATGTGCTTTAATTTCTAGAGAGAAAATGAATTAAATAATTACAATATTTTTCATGATACCAAACTTGTATTCAAACAAGAAATATTATAGTCCATAGCCAAGAATCCTAGGAAGAATTTTTTGTAATAATTAAATGTGATATAGTTAGGAGAATCAAACTCTTTTATATTAAAAAAGAAGATTATCTACAGAAACAAAAGATGCCCAAGCATGAATCTTAGTGAAAACATAAACAATAACACATCCCAAAAATTATTATAGAAAGGAAAGTAGGCATCAAGGTTCATCATCAAATGGCCCTTAAAGACTAGCAACTAGTACTAAGGTTGGAAATAGAATTGTATAATAGAATGCTACTAACCATAAAATACATAGAGAAGATACCACTAGATATTTAATTATGATACAAAATAATAATACCACAACCAATATTGTAAATAAAAAAATGAATCAAAATAGTGCCAACCCCATATGAGCACAAAGAAGACAACACTAAATACTATCTAAAATATTTTTTTAGTTACTACCACTAAAGTTATCAATAGGAATACCCTCTCTCTAATAATTATGGATTTCCCTTTGAAACCTAGAAAATAGGGGTAGTGCTTCTATCTTTTGGGAGATAGAGCCAAAGGGGATTAGAGTCTTTCCACCTATTTCCTTCAAGTTTCACTCAAGGAAACCCTAGAGATCTCAAGCAAAGGATGGAAAATAGGGAAAGAGATTTGTAATAAGGTGTCCTAGGGTGTGATTAAAGACAATAAGGGGGTTCACTATCAAGCAAGGCTTAGAAAGAAAGAAATGCAGTTATATGTAAACCTAACTATGCAACCTAAGATATGAAACTAAAAATCAGAATAATAAACTGAGAAAGGACAGAGGGGCACCTAGAAAACTGAAGAAATTAGAAACAAGGTTTGTACTCCCAAAAAATATGACTTTTAATGCACACTAGGACTCATATGCCACTAAGGGTGATTTAGTCCTAGTTTAAGGTTTCAAACTGAAACCAAAATCTAAAACTACTAAACCAAGATCTATAGAAAATGCTTGAAATTTGGTATACTGGGACTCATACACCAAAAGTGGCGATTTAGTCCCACTATCAGGGTTGATCTAAAACTCTGATATCCTCTAGTGGTCTTCTATAGCTTCTCTCCTGTCAAATCTCCAAGTTTGGAACATTGAATTTTGACTTGTAGGTGGCTTTATGTGATTTTGCAATGTAGATGACAACTTTACAACTTTGACAACTTTTCTCCAATCTTGCTCTTTAATGGATCTTCAACCTAGATCTATAAATCACACATCAAAGAGAGGGAGAAATGTCTTTTTCATTAGTGGATAGGGGTTTTCCTTGGTCAAACCCTGTTTTGGTAATCAAACCTTAAAATGAAATCAAATAGAATGAAGGAATGATGAATGAACAAATAAGCTATGTTGCAACTAACCAAACCCTTGTAACAAAGGTTGCAATCTTGCGTGTAATGGATAGAATGAATGTGGATCTTTACTCTTGATAATATGTTATAGATCTTGACTTGAATGCTTGCTTGAATCATAAGAACATACATCACAAATGTTAGCTCAAAAATAAACATGATGCAAGATGACTTTGACATGATGCTTGATTCTTGAATAATGCTCCAAAATGCTTAATAGTCACTCTTGAATGCTCTTGAATTGCTCAAATGCTTAAATTCTTAGATCACACTTGTTCATGAAAATTGCTAGGAGAAAATATGTGAAATAACCTTGTATTTATACTTGTTTATACCAAATTTCTTGAAATTACAACACTACAAGCTAACATTAGATCTAGGAGAATAAAATACTGCCAAGAGTTGAATTCAAAATTAGGTCCAAGCTAAGCGGGAATCATATTCCAATTGGGGTGTATGAGTCCCAATAGGCTAAGCTTAGGACACAAATTTTAAGAAATGCTTAGTTTAATGCCAAATTCAGGTTTAGGCCCCAAAACTTGGGTGGGACCCATACACACAAGGTGGCATATGAGTCCTAGATCACTAAATCTGGTCCATACAAACCAAAATCATAAAATCATGATTGGTTATTAGATATATATGTCAGGATTATCCTAAAAAAGATGCATTAAATAAGGCGTGTGGATGCAAAATAGGACCAAAATAAGGCATAAAGATGCCTAATTTTACTAGGAGGGCCCAAACAAGTGTGAAGATGTAGAGGGATACATTTTTCTACACTACATTTAGCCCCCACTTTAGTGAGAGGACGAACTTGCCTCAAACTCACACTAAAGTAGACAAACTTGCATCAAGAGGAGTCTAAGTGTACCGGTGCTAGTAAGAGAGGAAAACAATGATCAAGAGGGATGATCAATCCCCTAAGATTAAGATTTATAGAAAACCAACATAGGCACAAAAGAACACGCATGTAAATAATGTAAGTAGGAACAATAAGGAACAAGCATGTACACTGCCAAAGACAAAGAGAAAGGAAAACAAAAACAAAAATAAAAGGGGTGGATCAAGCTTCGATTGTTTGTCCCACATGTTGTGGATCAGATATAAGTTGTTTGTTCAAAAATGTTTACAAGTGGAGCACAATTTTCACTATGCAAACCAATGCATGCTCACAAGGGCTAGTGGAACCTCAGGCCCTCCACTAGGTGAGCCCCCAGCGAGACACATACACACGTAGCCGACATGCGCTCACACAGATAATCAAGTGGCTATGGGAAAGTCATGCCTAAGTTTGGATCCCATTGTACAACCATACCAAAGCTATACCTCTTGATAACATTGAAAATATGCCACACAACACGACAATAGGATTCATGAGGCAAGCAAAGCTTCGATGCTTGACACCCATGAACAAACAAGATGGCTCCACAGGAAAGCAAAGTGTGTTATGCAAGGTGGCCATATAACTGATATTGTAAATGAAAAATAGTGTAAGGTATGTTCAATGGAGTTATTCTTAGTTCATGTAAGGTCTTAACTTAGGGAACATTGTGCCTTTAATGTCTCTAAGAGAGCACCAATTGAAGAATAGAAGATTCACAACTTAGGGGATGCAGTGTGTCGCATCAAGCCACTAAGAAGAATATAATATGCTAAGAGAGATCATGCTCTTGAAGGACATCAAAACCAACACCACCACAAAGTGAAAGATGCATTGCATGAAGTAAGAAGACTACACATTGAAACATGAGTTGAAAAATAATAATGCCAATGTATGCCCCAACTTTAAAGAAATTGCTAAACAACATGTTGTGAGCAATTACTTTAAAGTAGCAAATGATAAATGCTAACAATAAAGAGGACATGAGAGTTTATTTGGAAAACACTATGCCAAGTCATATGTTTCCAAATAAAGATACATCATGAAAAGGGGAGGGGTCACCCAAAAAATGAAACTCCAACCACATGAGGGATCCATAGATTCGAGGTCAATATGTCTTTGCTACAATTTTTTTAGAGAGCTCAAAATTGTCATCATTCCCCAAATAATCATGGAACAAGAAGAATGAGAAAAAGATAGAGAAAAAAAAAAGAAAAACCTTTTAGGTCAACATGGAAGAGACCTAAATGTCTCAATGCCTTGTGTCATCCCCAAAAGGAAAACACAATACAAAGAAAAGATAAAGTTAAAAGCTTTTGGGTCAACATGGAAGAGATGTAAATTTCTTGATGCCTTGCGTCATCCCGAAAAGGAAAACACAAGACAAAGAAAAGATAAAATGTTTATGACATAGAGAATATTTTAGGTACAAATAGAGGAATCTCACAAAGAGAGAGAGATACATCAAACAAAATAGCATGGGGGATCACATTACGCACATGCAATCACACACATAACATTAAAAAGACTAGTAAGGCACATGCGAGTCAACCTATAGCAGGTCGTCTACATACCAATTGTGTTCATCGTATATGGAAGGCAGAAAACTAGCCAAAGGGACAATAGCAAGTGCTGAACTAGGGTCAATACCACTTGTTCAACACTTTTCCTAGGAGAATTATCATTTAATCTCATAGAAGAGGAAAACAAAGTATTTAATTCATTATGCACTTATTCATAAATTTTAGCAACCTCATCATCGCCATCCAAGTCAATCACAAGGGAAGGTCAAATGATAATGTTTAAAGAAGGATTTAGCTCCTGTTTCAATTGCAATATAGGATCTTTTTGTTGTGGGAAAGAGGAAGACTCATCGTGTATTTCTTTAGTCAAATTTGGATGTTGATTTTCTTTGTTGTTTTCTTCGTTTAACCTTCAAGTAAAAGCATGATGTATATGCCTACGCTCTCTAGTATTTTTGTTTATTTTAGTTCAATTTTTAAGTTGTGTTTGTGTAGGAGCAAGTTTATCAACCATAGATTTATTTTCTTCCCTAAGGGAAGGAATGAAAGGAACCATAGGAGGTTGTTCAACCACTTTCTCTTTAGATTTGTAAACTTGTTTTATTCTAGGAGGCATGACAGGATTGCTTTGGTTGTATCTTGGTCTTTTATAGGAGATAGGTGGAGGATCTATCATAGGTTGGTCAAGTGGTTACTTGGAATATCTTTAGGTTCAATCATGGTTTTGTTAAGGATAGGTGGCCCAACTGTAGGTTGGTGCATGTTTCTAAGGGATAGTTTTGCTATAAATTTTTCCTTTAACTTTTAATATGATTTGAAAAAGAAGTTCTCACAAGGTTTAATAGGTTCTATAAGCTTGGGCCAAAATAAATCCAATGAAAAATTCCCATGAGAAGATAGAGGATTAGAGCCACTATGGTGCATAGTAAATATTTCATTGTCAAATGGAAACTTTAAGCATTTATGCACGATCGATGAGACGACTTCCATGGATTGTATCCATGGGCAACCAAGCTTCACACGAAATTGATGTGACATCAAGATTATGGAGAATGAGACATCTAATTGTTTCAGTTCAATTTTAAAAGGAAGGGTGATCAATCCCATCATAGGGCAGGAAAAACCATTATGTGTTTTTATCCATGGATGCTTTCATTTTTTCATATGTTTCTTGATAGAGTTCATGCACAAGTAAGAATTCTTCAATGATCATATTCTCTCCACAAACGAGATCAATTAGTATCCCATTAGTGGGTTTGTCATTGATTCAATCGGCTATGTAAAGAGGATCATCTAGTGCATTTCCAATTATATCTTTAGATGAGAAAGCAATGTCAAGAGGCTTTTTAGTTCAGCCCTTATGAGGTAGAATTTTGATCTATCCCACCATGTTATCCATATGACTTTGTTCATCATTATCCATAGGACCTTGTTCAATGGTATCCATGTTGTCATCATCCGTATCAACATTCATCACATCATTCTTCTTAGTTTCACTAGCTTTAACAAATGAAATATCATGGTTAGGCATAGGATTGGTAAAGATTTACAAGTTTTGATTGGTAGGGGAAATAGACTCCTTTCCTTGATCATTGAAACCTCCAATTTGAAGTCAACCATAACCAATGAGGTCTTTCACAAGATGTTTAAGACACTTACAATATTTTGTTTCGTGTCCACTTTTTTGGTGATAATGGCAATAGGAATTTGATCTAAAGCTCAAAGGTAAAGGGTAATTAAGATTGGGAGTTATAACAGGAGGCAAAGTGATCATTTTTTGTTCTAGAAGTTGTGATAGTGTGTTATGTAGGGTATTGGTTAAGGGAGTAAATTGTCTAGCCGGATCCCCAAATGTAAAAGGACTTGTTTTCTTTATAGCAACCACTTGGGTATCGACATGTTGAGTTGGTTGAGGGGGATTTAGTTGAAGGAATCCTTTATTTTGTTTCCTAAAGGGTTGATAAATATTTTGGTTTGTGGATTCATACTTTTCATGTTGACTAGAGTTGGGTTATGTTTCACGACTACTAACTGAGTTTTGAAAATCACGAAGGGTAGTACACAAGTGTATGAAGGAAGGAAACTTCATCATGCTAAGCTTATCTTGTATCTTAGTTTGTAATTTCTCAATGAAAATTCATTGAAGGTGAAGATCGGTTTGAATCTTTATGTTGATTCGGGAATAAACCTATTAAAAGCGTGAAATAAGTCAGTAAATTTTCATCATCTTTTTGCTTACATCTCATAAAATCAACTAAAGTTATCTTAGGAGTCATGTGCACTTGGAAATGGTTTTTAAAGGCCTCAAAATTTGTATTGAATGAATGAATTGAGTTGTTAGGTAATGAGGAAAACCATTCTAAAGCGATTTCTTTCAAGGACCTAGGGAAAAGCTTAGCCAAGAGCTTATCCTCAAGGAAAAAATCACTACATAAGGCGATATAAGCAGAAACATGGTTAGAAGGATCTCCTTTCCCCCACATTTCTCAAACCTAGGAATCTCTAGACCTTGTGGTATCGACGTTCTCAATATCTCCAAGGATAAGAGATTGCTTTTGATATAGTATGTAGGTTCACAATTTTGATTTTGATTTATGGTGGAAATTTGATTTTGAAGGGATGAAACATTTTGCAAAAGTTGATTTATGATGGCATCATTGCTTGCATTTTGAGATGGAGGTGTATATGTGTTCGAGGGGAGAATGAATGGATTACTTATGGGAGGTAAAGTGGTAGGAGATATGACATGCGATGCCACAAATGTACAAGGATTGCTAGTGGAAATACCCAAGGTAGGAAAGACATTACTATTAGGTTGCATCGTTGTTGTAACTTGAGGGTTGGTATAGGTAGGAACAAAGGAAATGGTTGTGGGAGGAGGAATTTGAGTTCCTCCTTGAATTTGGACATTGTTCGGAGGTTGAGCACAAGTAGTCATTGAGGTAAGATGTTTTCCAAAAATCTGAGCTAGGTTACACACATGTTCTACTCCTTCATCACTTTCAATCATGTGATGTATGTTATCTATGGTAGGAATAACAATAGTGAAATTTTTTTTCAGTACTCAGTTGATTTTGTAGGTATGCTAAGTCTTCATAGATTTGGATTATATTTTCTTGTAGAATACTATTAACCATTATTTCAACACTTGTCACACTACTTTAAGGTAAAGAGTTGTTAAGGGTACAGTCCATGCCCAGTGAACTAGTGTCAATACTAGGAGTGAAAAAGCTAGATAACCTAAGGTCTACGACGATTGTGCTATCACAGGATGACATGAGTCTTGAACTTCGTCTCACTATAGTATTGGAAATAGGACACATAGTTGTAAAGCTCATGCAAGGGACAATCAATGAATACAAGATAAATGCAATGAACACAAGATAAATTATATTCTCTAATTCTGATTCAAATGAAATTAAGCTAGATGCACGGAAAAGAATGAAATAAAAATTCATTAAATTGAAACAAAAATATAACAACAGTAAACAAAAGCACAAAACCAAGGTTTCTAATGCTATAAAATGTAGTTTAAGCTATGACATGAGACTACATCACCTAGAGGGGCGTATGAGTCCCAGTTAAGGTTTTTCAAGGATTCAAATGTTGATAAATAGTCAACACATAGTACCCAAAAATCAGGTAAGACCACCTGCATTGGGACTAAATCGCCCAAAGGGGTGTACGAGTACCAGATTATGGTTTTGACACAAATTTCAACAAGTTCTGAGTGAATGTTAGGTTTTCTAGTTTGAATTGTGTCTAGACTAACTCTAATTACAGATGTCAAATGGAATTCAATGATGCAAGATGAAAAAATGTAACCTATATGCGCTTTCACTAATGCAATATTTTGAAATCCTAGATGCAAATTAACTAATGCAAGACCTAATGCAAAGTTAATGTAAGATAGATCTAGGAATATGATGCACTCCAAATAAAAGATGAGGTGTTTTAAAGGTCAAGTTCACCAAAATGAAACCTAGAAAATAGGGGTAGGGCTTCTATCTTTTGGGAGATAGAGATAAAAGGGATTAGAGTCCTAACTATTTCCTTCAAGTTTCACTTGAGGAAACCCTAGAGATCTCAAGAAAATGATGGAAAATAGGGAAACTCGCCAAACCCTTGTAACAAAGTCTACAATCTTGTATACATAATGGCTAGCATGAATGTGGATCTTGACTCTTGATAATATTTTATACAACTTGACTTGAATGCTTGCTCAAATCATAAGAACCTACATCACAAATGTTAGCTCAAAAACAAATATGATGCATGATGACTTTGACATGATGCTTGATTCTTGAATAATTCTCCAAAATGCTTGATAATCACTCTTGAATGCTCTTGAATCCAAGAATTCTTGAATGCTTAGATCACACTTGTTCATGAAAATTGCTAGGAGAAAATATGTGAAATAACCTTGTATTTATACTCGTTTATGCCAAATTTCCCAAAATTACAACACAACAAGCCGACATTAGATCTAGGAGAATAAAATCCTATCAAGAATTGAATTCCAAATTAAGTCCAAGCTAAGCGAGACTCATACGACAGTTGGGGCATATGAGTCCCAATAGGCTAAGCTCGGGACACAAATTTCAAGAAATACTTAGTTTAATGCCAAATTCAGGTTTAGGCCCTAAAACTTAGGTGGGACCCATATGCCCAAGGTGGCGTATGAGTCTCAAATCACTAAATATAGGTCATAAAAACCAAAATCATAAAATCTTGATTGGTTATTAGATATATGTTGGGATTATCCTCGAAAAGATGCATTAAATAAGGCTTTTGGATGCACAATAGGACCAAAATAAGGCATAAAGAAGCCCAATTTAGTAGGAGGGACCAAACAAGTGTGAAAATGTAGAGGTATACATTTTTCTACACCATACCCTTGCATGCTTCCTATTCATCATTTTTCTTAGTAGATAAAAGATGAAATGTGTTACCAAGTGTACCTTTGCAAGATAAAATTTTATATTTCCTTAGACTAAATCCAAATTGAAGTTATCAAGAGATTATTTAACAAGATCTACCATAGCCTTTAATAGAAAAGTGTTGGTCACTTAAAAATTAGTCAACACCTTAATAAGCAAGACACTACCCACATCTTGGTGAAGAATCAATTTTCTATTCATATTCAACCATAAAAATTTCCATGTTCTTCTCTTTGGGTGTAAATGTCATGTCCCTTTTTTGAATTTTCTAAAAAGATCAAATTGCACTATTTTTAGTAAGCCAGTTATCCAAAAATAGTAAGTCAGGACTTATGAATAAACTAGAAAAAATTATATTTCAAATTGATTGTGACAAACCTGATTTAATGATAAATATTAAATATTTTTGCAAGGTTTTTAATTTCCCCAAAGTGGCGTGGGTTTTTGGAAGAGCACATTTGGCTAAAAAAGAAGATTTAATTACTTATGACAATATTTGTCATACCTAGAGCAAATATTTTGGAAAAATAGTTGATTTCATGGAGGCCACTTGGGAAAAAAGAGTTACAAATCATGGCATGCAAGATTCTTTCCATTTTGATGTGGATTTTTGGGCACCCAACTTTTCCTTTAACATGTGGTTTACATTAAAGGAAAATTTCTGATTTTTCACTCATTATTCATGCATGTTTTCTCTCACACGTTGTGACAATTCTTATAAGGCTAAGGAACCAAGGAAGGATAATCTCAAAGGTTGGTAAACCAAGGAGATTGGGGCTCAAAGACAATGGTTTTTGAGGGTCTCTAAGAGAAATTTCATCTAGAGATTGCTAGTGTGCTAGAAAGATTCAGTTAGAGCTTTATTTTCCAGTTGCATGCAGGGGTTTGCTAGTGTAGAAATGTGTTACAGTGTTTTTAGATTTTGGTTTGGCTGTAGGTTGTAGAAAATATCAGTGTATGTAATGTTCTCCATTATATATGTTTTTGTGCATAATTTTATATTTCAATTTGGTGTGTGTTGGCAGTTTTCTTTTTAGTTTGGTGCATGTATTTTCTTCCAATTTGAAGATTTTCCATTATAATTTTTTGCAATTGTAATTTGTTGTTATTTTTTGTTGGTGATAGAAATATGATGTAATTTTCATGATAATAACAATAATACAACATCATATTAAATTTTTATACTTTCTTGAGTTATATTTTCATAATTTGATGAAGTTTATTTCATACCTAATTTCCACTATGTTCCAAATTGAATAACCTTTGTGAAATATTATTTAATTGCAAAAAACTGATATTATTTCCAGCAAGGGACATTATAGTGATATTAGAGCCATGATCTTTCTATCCTAAGGGTTTGATCATATTTTGCAAAAGAAAAGAGTTAAAAGATGGTTGATCGCATGGAAGAATTGGCCAGAGATCTAGCAGCCATTAGAGAAACATTTATTAACCAAGATGGAGGATTTAGAAATGCAATCCCATAAAATGATTATATCACTTAGATGCAGATCATAATGGCCATCAAGGGTCATATACAATATTGAAAATCTAATGGAAGAAATCTTAGGAGAAAAGTCACAAAATCTTCAACTCCCACTTTTGATTGATTAGACAAGATCTCAGTCAAAGATTGATTGTTTGAGATGCAAGATTGTTACTATTCTAGTTCCATGTAGGAGCAAGTTGCCACTCAATATATGATCCTACACCTTGAAGTATCTTCTCATGATTGGTGGTACCAAGGTATGAACACCCAAGTCCACATTAAGGTAGATTCTTTTGAAGAATTTTGTCAAATTTTGATGATAGATTTGAACAAAAGGTTGAAAGGGAGTGGATAGTTGTAGAATAATTTTATGTGCAGTGAATGTTTTGAAGAATGATTAATGTGTGATAAAGCCTCAAGATGATTCTTTGGACATGCAATAAATTTCTATGGATAATGTGATGCACAAATAATTGGAGACAGTGATAAAAAACTTGAGACACAAATTTAAAATATGGAAGGAATGGTGATGTTGTAGCATAAAGAAAAATTAGAATTGTGAGAAGAACAAATGGAATCCTTGAATCCTAATTTGGATTCATTTGTTGAAAAATATAAGACTATCAACCTCAAAGTGATGTCTTTTATGGATCTAAAACCGATGATGGGTTCTCTGAGGTTCTTTTAGAAGTTGATGAAGATTTTATTCCTAGTAAGATGGAGAATGGAACTTTCAAAGAGGCTACTACTCATGGGGAGAACAATGACTACTCATATTTTGATAAAATCAATCAAGCCCCTTTCATCTGGGATCAAGGTGTGTCAATATCTAAGCATGATGGGAATCTATCTTAGGATGAATTTCCCTTTCATTCTAATGTTGTTTTATATTCATCTCTAGAGACATGTAGGGAGGATGTCATTGAAGAAGCTAAGGCTGAAAAGTATGTTGATGAAATTGAATAAACATCTAATTCGTTATTGCTTGATGTTGATTTTGAGAAAAGATATAGTATCCTTGATTTTGATTAAAAAAAAAGAATCCTAGACAATGAGCTAAGACACAGTGGCATTACTGATTTGGTTCCTCAGCCCAATCTTACACATTTTCATGAAATTAGCAAAGAAGAGGTTTATGACTTTTGGTATAGCCATGGTGTAGTTGGTAATAGGTATGAGGATGACTTTAATGTTTGCATACATAATAATTTGTAAAAAATTGATATGCAAGAAGAAATTTTTAGTCATTAGTTTTTGGAGTCCTGTAAAAATGATTGCAAGTTTTATCTAGATTGGATAGTGCACTTATGCATGTAAAAAAACATTATTCAAAATGCACCAAGAAGTCAAAATGAGTTTAATGTTACCTTCTACCAAGTTTTAAATAATGAAGAACACCATGGAAGAAACCAAAATATCTCATTTGCATATGATACATGTTAGAGATAGGGCTAACAAGTTTGTAGATGAGACCCTATTCATGTCTAATAAATTAAGGGAAGAAGTCGGTAAGCTCACTAGTAAGCTTAAAACTACAAAGCTTACTTTGAAAGGTGTCCAAGAGGAAATTTTAGAGGAAATTGGTCAATTCTATGAGGCTCAAAAATTTAGGGAAAGGACCAAGGAGGACAAATAGGTGATGGAGGAGTTAGATTACATCTAGGAGGAGCATGACTTGGCACATTCAGATAGTTGGAGTTTAGTCCAACAAGAGGATGGATTTAATTTTGGAGTTGAAGAAAAATTTCAGATTGTTGATAATACTATATTTATGATGGATTTTAATTTAACCCATAATAATCCCAATTATTTGAGTTGGAGCTAATAGATTTCAGTGATTAGATTGGAGTTGATTCCAAGACTCGAGACCCTAGTGAAATTTCTTGCTATGAGATTTTTTCTCAATATTGGAGTAAAGGATCAATCTTTAGAATTAGTACTATTGCATACTTTCCAATCATTTTGTACATGACTCCAAATCCTAATTTGTAGATGAGTTGGATAGACTCTTTAGCCCTGTAGCAAAACAGTTCTTGGGTAGAGTTGGTTGGTAGAGGTATTGTTTCTATAGGGGATGATTTTGTTGCTACTACCATATATATCTCCCCTACGTTTCCAATTAGATTTAAATTTGGTTATTTCTGACCTTACACCATTTGGTTTGTTGTGGAGACATCATTTCATGAGTTGTTCATTGTTGAGCATAGGCAAAAATTTTGGATCTCAATCTAATTATGGGAATTCAAGAAATTTGATGAAATGAATCTCAAAGTTTTGAAATATGGATTCGAAAGGTATGACGATAAATTTTCTATTATTTATGATATGGAAGAACTCATAATTCATATGGTTCATGAAATACTTGTGTTAGAGATAGATCACTTTGAAAGGAGATTCTTTTTATTTTGTTCTATGGGAGTGAGGGGTCACAAAAATAGGAATCTCAAAGATGGTGATAGATGAATTTTTCAGAATGATTTTTTCTTGGCATTCTCCAGTCTTCCATAGACGTCAAGTTATTTTCCTCATGTTATATTTTGTTGATGATTCCTTTATCTCTAACATTATAAATGGATTTGTGAAGGAATTCAAGCATAAGCCAATGAATAATTCCAAAGAGTTCATCATCTTCCTATAGAATATAACTTGTTGTTTATCTTTTGGGCACTTAGAGTACCATGGAATTATTATTGCTATTGTATGGTCACTCCATTGCTGCATTTTGGATCCTATAGACCAACCCAAGAGGCTGAAAATATTTCTCTCAGATTGAGGTAATGTTTGGGTCTTTGGTTATGCATTTTCATGATATGAATCTCAACACTACAAATATGAATGGAGCGAATTTTCTAAAAGGATTTATGTTTTGTGATAGAAGATATAATGGTTGTTATAAAAGTCATACTAGTAGTACAAAAATCAGATTCATAGCATTATCGATTGTATCAGAAGTCTCAAGTACAAGTTAGTTATTGACAGTGCATTTCTTGCTAGAGAACCTAGGCACTATTTATCATGCAAAGAGAGCTTGTTTTGGAAGTTTTTCATGGTGGAGACATTCAAGAACATCAGTAAATCACTTTATTTATTATAAAATGCAATAAAATTCTTTTCTACTAACATTTTGAAGATTTTATTGAGTAATTAGTGTATGCTAGCTAGAGGACTCAAGGAGTTCATGGATTACCATCATAAGGGCTTGTGGTTTACAACATCAATATTCAAATTTTGGTGGGGTTCGGTGTGTTATTATGTGATATAGGAGCATCCAAGTGAATGTGCAATAAAAATCACCAAAAAATAATTGTTTCAGGTGTTGGTAAGGTTTCATGGAAAATTTTCTTACAAACAGAATTAATGGTAGATGTTTTGAAGTCAAATTGTTAATAGTTATGAAGAAGTAAGTGTTTCTCGACTTTCTCTAGTGATTTGGAAAAGTTCTAAAATTTCACAAACCATGAAGTTTGATAATGTTGATATGCTTTTCTCTGCAATTTTTTGAAAGAATTCGATCTCCTAGTAACAAACTGCATCAAAAATTAGTTTTGTTCCATACATCCATTTTATTGGAAAGATGATGATGTTATTCATCTACATGTTCTTAAGGTTCTTTGCAATATTATTTTGACTCACTCCAATTTGAAATGTTATGTACTCCATCATGCATTATTATGGTTGTTTCACCATCACCAAGAAATATTATTAATGCTAATGATTTTATGGAAAATAAGAGAGGTAAAATAGAGAATTCATGGTTTGAAAATAATATGGAGGAAGATAAATGGAAGGATAGAAGTTTAAAATACAAATGAATATGAATAAAAATTGGAGTCATTAAACGAAAAAAAGGTCGTCAAGAGGAGAGTAGAGAAGGAGAGGGGTGGCAGTTGAAGAGTAGAGGTGTGGCATTAGAGAATGAAGGAAGAAACTCATTGATGATGCCAAGACAACAAATTAAACACAAAATTATGGTTTATAAAACTAGCTCCAAGAAGGGAGGAGATTGACAACAATATCAGATGACAATTATCCTTGATGCCAAGACCAAATTCAATCAGAGCTATAAAGAGTAGATTTAATATATTAAGCTATAGGTTTGAATAAAGTCCACACCAAAGAGAATAGGGAGTCTGTAGGTAATTAGGGCAATGAATATAGTTTATAAATCAGCATTCAAGAATTTGGAGAGACAATGCAAGGAGAATTCCATGCTCCTAAATGAGTTGATTAAATATGTGTGAAATGGAATGTGAGACATTAGGCACTGGAAATTTAGTGACATGTACCTATGAATAGAGGCATAAGGCTACATAGTTGAAGTGTGAAGGAGGAGTGAGGAGGAAGGGTCATGTGGGCATAAAGAAGATAGATGGACAAAGAGAATGAGCACAAGTCAAAAGGTAGAGTTGGCCAGTATGTAGGAAAGGAGCTATAAGTTTGTGGAGTGTTGAGACTAGTAGAAGGAAGAATAATCATATTTGAATGTCAATTGTAGAGTGCAAGATGCGTGCAGTCAAATCCAAAAGAGATGGCATAGTAATTTGAATGCATCAAAAGTTTTCCCAAGGATGGAAATCAGACCAGTGTGAGGGGAAGAAGAAGATTTGGAGGGCAGGGAAGTTGTCTAGTTAATTGTAATTTGTATTTCATGAAATCTGAAAGAAATAATCTATTTGATTTATTTTTAAATCTGAATGTGAATTGTCCAATCATGAATCGATTTAAGAGATAATCATCTATAAAGTCTTTTTTAATTTGTATTTTGCAAAATTTATTTTGCAAAATTTAGTGAGAAACCGGAAGATTGAAGGTCTTTCTTCATCATTATGTTATGTCATTCTCTAACCTTCTTATGTGCCAATACTTCTCCAAAACAAATCATAAAGTTGCAACAAGTAACCTTCTAGCAACAACAAAGTTTGAAGAAATTTGTGATGTTTCTTGTAGGGCATGCCTCCACAACTTCAAGATTTATACCTTTGATAAAGATTGCATGAGTTTCTGGTCTAGCATTCTTGGTGACAATATACATATTTAGCCTTGGAGAGGAGTTGAAAGAAAGATACAATAGCAAATAGGTATAAGATCATCTTTTGTTAGGCAGATTGAAATGAATGGATATTTTGGGTATTAAGAATTTGAATCACCATGGTTTCAATTGCTTTAGGACAAGAAATTTTTGGAATGGAGGACTTGTCATGTCCCTTTTTTGAATTTTCTAAAACTAGCAAGTTACTATTTTAGTAAGTCAGTTATCCAAAAATAGTAAGTCATGACTTATGAATAAACTAAAAAAGTTTATATTTAAAATTGATTGGGACAAACCTAATTTAATGATAAATACTAATATCATTGCAAGTTTACTAATTTCCCCAAACTGGCATGGATTTTGGGAAGAGAATATTTAGCTAAAAAAGTGGATTTAATTTCTTATGACAATATTTGTCATAAAAGCAAATATTTTGGGGAAACAACTAATTTCATGGAGGAAAATTGGGAGAAAAGAGTTACAAATCATGGCATGCAAGATTCTTTCCATTTTGGTGTGAAGTTTTGGGTGCCCAACTTTTCCTTTTGCATGTGATTTGTATTAAAGGAAATTTTCTCATTTTTCACTCATTATTCATGCATGTTTTCTCTCACAGGTTGTGACAATTCTTCTAAGGCTATGAAACCAAGGAAGGATAATCTCCCAATATGGTAAACCAAGGAGATTGAGGCTCAAAGATAGTGGTTTTGAGGGTCTCCAATAGCAATTTCATCTAGAGATTGCTAGTGTGCTAGAACAATTCAGTTAGAGTTTTATTTTCCAGTTGCATGCAAGGGTTTGCTAGTGTAGAATTATGTTGTGGTTTCATATTTTGGTTTGGATATAGGTTTCAAAAAGTATTATTATATGTAATTTTCTCCATTATATATATTTATTCTCATAACACTATATTTCAGTTTAGTGTCTGTTGAGGGTTTTCTTTTTAGCTTGGTGCATGTATTTGCTTCTAGTTTTAGGATTTTCCATTATAATTTTCTACAGTTGTACTTCACCATTATTTGTTGTTTTTGAAAAGGAAAAAATAGGTTTTACAGGGACCTGAAACCGCAGAGTTTAAACAACATAAGATAACAAAAAAAGTTCAAACAAACAAACAGCTGTCCCAAAAAAGAAACGACAGCACCAAGAGACAACAGGGCCCAAAAAAGGACCACCCAAAAAAACCAGCAACAAACACCACCACGCTACTCCAAGGTGTTCAGTAACTCCTCAGCCTCCTTTTCAACATCCTGCATGTCCTGTAACCCCTGCTTGAGAATTTGAGCAGTATGTGATGAAGTCGGGGTATTTCTCTTAAGGTTAGCCCGGGTACGAGTCGAAATCCCTTCACCAGCCGATCTGCTGCCTCCCCTGTTTGCATCCAAATCCACAACCAGCGAACCCTTTTGGTTTTTTTCAAGCTTTTCCACCATCGCATTGATGATAATGGTGTTATGCCTAGCGATTTTGTGATTGTTCGCAATAGTGGCCCTAATGTTTTGGCCAATCTTGGACATACTGCACTCGATACTTTTCAATCTATCCTCTTGAGATTGTTGTCTTTTCCTCGGTAAGGGAGTTTCCTATCCTTCATTATCTCTACAATTCCAACTGATCTTTTGCTCCAAGTCCGTGACCCTATTGCTGAGATCAGTAAAACGGCCTTTCAAATCACAGACTTCTTTCTAGGTCCACTTTAGAACAGTGAAAAGGCCATCCGTACTTTTTTCCGCTATACTCACCATGTCCTCAGGCTTGAGCTTATTCAAGGCCGAATTAATTTCATCCTAAATAGGGGACTCATAATGATCATTCCCCAATCTTCCAGACGCAGGGGCACTAGGGGCCGATTCCTTACTGACCATGGGTTTATCAGAGAGGATTTCCATAGAATTCCCAGAATACGAAACAAGTTTTGTAACAGGGGTACCTTTAAAGCCAGGGGACAAGCCCAGAGTAGGGCATCCAGGAGATGGCTGGGGGTTAAGACAGGGCGGTGAAGCAAAACCCAGACTAGGGCACTCATGCAAAGGCTACAATTTAGGACAAGACAGCAGGGCAGAATCCTTAAGGGTTTTCTGACAAGACAGGGACTGGGGAGCAATGGTTTCATGACCAACAAGAACACAAGCAGGGGGGGCCCGGGGTTCGAACTCCCTACTACTTTCTGTCTCCTCATCATCCAAATCTTCAATATCAACAGTTTTAGGCAAAGCAGGTAAGTTTTGAAAATGCTCAAAAATGAGCCTAACAAGACCAGGGTGAATAATAGCATTCCTCCTAGGGTTTCTTTCCACATAATCAAGGCTATTCTTCAAAGAAGAAAATAAGTAAAAAGGCAGAGATATACGAACCTTGTGACGGAAATGGTTCAGTATGGCAAAGTGGTAACCATAAACTCTGGTGAAGCGCCCGTCAACCGTGATATATTCCATAATGACTCTTAAAACTTTCCTCCATATAGATTTGATGGACTCAACATCAAAGTAGCTATTGGCAACCTTAACCATCTTCGCTTTCTCCTTATCTTTTTTGGGAAATTTAATGACCACTTCATCAGAGAATCGCCGGTCCCGATAGAATTTAACACCCTTAGTTGAAAGACCTGTTATCTCACCAATTAAGTCCTCAGTCAACTTAACATTCCTACCAAACAGCACAATCTCGCCATTTTTCTAGTTTTTAACAAAATAGTCCAGCATCCCTTCATCCGTACCATGGAGCTTTTCCAGATACAGGATTAAACCTCCCTTTTCAATTCTTTCCCACGCTTTAGCGTTCTTTCTGTGCTCCTGGAAATTGCTCGGCTCCACACGTTTTCTTTCTCCGCCAATATTCATAACTCTGTAAAACAACACTCTACAGTTGCTCTGGGTCCCATTTTGGCATTTTTTGTCGAACACCTAGAAAGCGTGCTGAAGACTCTTCTTGAAAAAGAAAATGACGTCAGTCCCATCAAATCTAATGAAATCGATGTACCTGATCTTTATCTGTTTCATCATGACTAAGACTGCCTTCTCTTCCATGCACTGAATCATAATAAATTAGCGCTTTCACTTAAGGATGGAGGTTATCATTCTTCCTCCACGTGTTTTCCCCACCCTTCTTAACCCCTTCATTGGCGAAGAAATCCGCCACCTTATTGGCTTCTCTATAGGCATGGGATACTTTCACTTTATCAAATTTACTTAATAAAGTTTTCATATCTTCGATCCATTTTTTGATGGTCCACGAGGGGGGGGTAAGCCCAAGAATGCAATTTATTATATTTAATGAATCACCCTCCAACCAAAGATATTTCGTGTTGATCTTGAGGGCTAAGCTGACCGCATGAAAAGCCCCAACAGCTTCTGCAACATGATTAGTTTGAGTTCCAATGTCCATAGCAAAAGCTACAATAAAAGCCCCCGAGTTGTCCCTTAAAACACACCCACTACCAGCTTTCCCAGGATTACCTTTAGCCGCACCATCAAAATTGGCTTTCAGCCAGCCCAAAGGCAACATAGACCAATTAGTGTTCTCTCTCCCACAGACACCAGGTTTGAGGACATTTGACCCAAGTAATTTTGAATTCCACGTTTCGGCCATAGCAATATCAAAAGGAGACCAGATAGCTTTCTCAAACATTTTTTTAGGAATTAAAGATAAGTTTTCCTTTATAGCCCTTACAATTTTAGCATGCAAGTCCCCTTCCGACATCTCTTTATCCCTAAACACTCTGTTGTTCCTTTCCTTCCAAATATTCCAGGACACAAAAGGTAGAATAAAAGACCATAGCTTTCTCACAAAAAGATTTCTTGAAGGAGCTTTCCATTGCATGAAGAAATCTTCGACAGAGGCAGGAAAAATCCACGCCACATCAAGAAGCGCCAGAAGTTTATCCCAAATAATCGACACAAAAGGGCAATGAAGAAAAAGATGATTAACAGACTCGGCTTCATTCCTGCACATATAACATCTGTTTGGTAATTGAATTCCTCTTTTTCCAAGATTGTCCAAAGTGAGAATCTTATTCTGTAGCATTATCCAATAGAAAATATTGATTTTCGGAGTCAGGTGATTAATCCAAGCCTTAGCCCAGAAGGGAGGAGGCCCCATCGGACTAACCAACAAAGAAGTGGCAGAGGAAACTGAAAAAATACCAGACGGGTTGTCTAACCAGACAGCAAGATCCTCCACCTAGTGTTGAGCTGGTCTTAGGGCTCTGAAAGCCGACTGAACAGGGCCAAGATCCTGACTGATGGTTATCAAATCAACCCAACCACCATTCCTCCAATAATCTTTAACCAAGATTCCAAATTTCTTTTTACAGTCATTCATCCATTTACTAAATTTCTCTATTCTGATTAAAGGATCTTTAAAAAGCCACCTGTCTTCCCAAAATCTAACATAATTTCCATTTCCAATCAGCCATCCAATTCCCATTTCCAGCAACTTTCTTCCTCTACCCATATCATTCCAGCAGATAGACCCACGAGGTAAAGAAGAAGAATTTATAATCTCATTAGAAGACTCATAGTTATTAAAATATTTGGCTTTTAAAGTTTCACGCCATTCTCCATTTAAAGTAAGAGTTCTCCAAAGCTATTTAGCAAGAAGGGACATATTCAAAACTTTAATTTTCCTTAGACCCAGGCCCCCCCTTGACTTGGGTCTACAAACAAGATCCCATCCGACAAGTGGCATTCTCTTCTTGTCCTCCACTCCGGACCAGAGAAACCTTTTCTGAATTTTTTCAATGGCCTCAGCATATTTAGCAGGAATTTTAAATATACTGAGAGCATAAATAGGGAGATTTTGCAGAGAAGCCTTAAGGAGATGGATTTTTCCCGCTTGACTGAGTAGAGCACCTTTCCACCCCGATAGCTTCTTATTGAATTTTTCAACCAAAGAAATCCAGAACGATTCTGAAGGTTTAGAACAAAGAGGTAAGCCAAGATAGGTTGACGGAAGAGGCTCAACTCGACATCCAAGAATCTGAGCAAGTTTGACTTGTCTATACGCCGGAGTATTGATGAAAAAAATTGAACTCTTAGCCCTGTTGACAACTTGCCCAGAAGCAGATTCATAAAGATTTGGAATTTTTTTTAAAGTCTTAGCTTCAGTCATAGTAGATCTTCCCATGAGAATGGTGTCATCAACAAATTGCTGGTGGGAACAGGTAAGAAGAGAAGAAGAAGGTCTTAAGCCAACAAGGGATCTTTGATCAATAAGCTTTTTAATATTTCTCCCCAAACTCTCAGCCAAGATAGTAAACAGAATAGGAGAAATAGGATCTCCCTGTCTAAGGCCTCTGGAGGTATGAAAAAACCTTGATGGTGATCCATTCACAATGACAGAGGAGGTAACTGTCGAGACAAGTTGGTTCACCAACTAAATAACTCTATTATTAAAACCAAACTTGTCCAGGATTTTAAACAAGAAATTCCAATCAACTCGATCATAGGCTTTGGAAATGTCCAATTTAAGAATAAACCCTTTAGTTTTCAAAACCATTAACGAATGTAAGTTCTCATGAACAGTAACAACAGAGTCCAGAATGTACCTACCTGGCACAAAACCATTCTGCTGTGGGGCAATAATTTGGGGCAGCACAAAAAGCATTCTTGAAGTTAACACCTTCGAAATAATTTTGTAAATAGAATTACACAGGCTGATTGGCCGAAAAGCTTGAAACTCCGAAGCCCCAGGTTTTTTAGGAATAAGGACCACAAAAGTAGCATTCAATTCTTTCAACAAACGTCTTGATCCAAAGAATTCCTTGACAGCGTTCACCACATCCAGCTCAACAATTTCCCAAAACACTTGGAAGAAGAATAACGGAAAACCATCTGGTCCAGGAGCTTTGTTGCCATCAAAAGAGAAAACAACTTTCCTTATTTCAGCTTTGGAAGGAATAGTTGTGATCAAAGAATTCTCATTATGACCAATCACTTGAGGTATAGCCTCAATCAAGGAATCTTGAGCTTCAGTGACAATCTCTCCATTACAAGAAAGAAGGTTGCTAAAGAAAAGGACAACTTGTTCCCTAATATCATCTTCCTCCTCAAAACTAGTCTCATTAGACACAATATGAGTGATTCTATTAGCAGCCCTATGTTTCGAAGCAGACAGATGAAAGAATCTGGTATTCCTATCTCCCTCAGTCAACCAAGACACCCTAGATCTTTTCCGCCAAAACACTTCCTCTTTAGCAATTATGTCATGCAATTGAATGAGAAGTTCGTTTTCCTTTTCTCTGTAATTGTCAATGTATCCCCATTTCTGGATTTTAATTTGAATCTCCTGAATTTCACCCTGAATTTCCATTTTAGTGCCAAAAATATTCCCAAAGGCATCCTTTTTCCACCTTCTCACATTAGTTTTCACTTCCTTTAATTTTTTAGCAATCCTGAACATCGCTGTGCCAGTAATATCTATATTCCACCATCTACGAATTTCCTCAAAAATTCGAGGATGAGAAAGCCAGAATTTTTCAAATCTGAAAGGGAAGTTCTTTTTCACCCTAGTAGGATCCACCAAAAGAAAAATGGGAAAATGGTTAGATCCCACCCTTGACAAGGCACTCAAAGCACAAAAATAGTCTATAAACCATTGACCAGAAATAAGGGCCCTATCAAGCCTCACTTGGATCAAATCAGGCCCTAATCCCCTATTAGTCCAGGTATAAGAAGCCCCTTGAAGATCTAGGTCAATCAAGGCATTACTGTTTATGAAGTCGGATAGGCCAGATTTACTTTCCCAGTTGATTTGAGAGCCCCCAAATTTCTCATCGTTCAGGAGAGGAGTATTGAAGTCCCCCATGACCATCCAATGTTCATTAACAAAACATCTTCGAAAACCAGATAACTCTGACCAAAAGGAATTTCTAGCATTCTTACAATTCAGGGCATATATATTGGATTGAATCCAGCAAAAATTGTCTCTTATGTGGGTGAATCTAGTGGCCACAACATTACCATTTTCCATTAAGGGCTCACCTTTAATAAACATCTTATTCCAAAAAGCAACTATTCCCCCCGAGGCACACACAGAACTATTTCCATGAACCCCACAGTTCTGAAAATTTTTAAGACTTTCTACTTTATCTTTAGGCATTTTAGTTTCTTGAACAAGAAGAATATCGGGTTTGTGGTCCCTAACAAAATTTTGCAAAACATCCTTTTTATGACGGCTATTCAGCTCTCTTATATTCCATGACATAATTTTCATTTCTTACCTGGGGATTGAAGTATCTCCAGGATGGTCATTTGGATCCCATCCGCAATATCCTGAAGACTGCCTTGCTCCCTTTGCCATTTTTCTGATTTTCTTCCCAGGCAAGGCTTAGTACTCCCACAATCCGCCTTGGCTCTAGTTCTAGTATGATGTAATTTTCATGATAATAATATTAATACAACATCATATGATAGTTTCATACTTTCTTGAGTTATATTTGCATAATTTGATGAAATTTATTTCATACATGATTTCCACTCTATTACAAATTGAACAATCTTTGTGAAATATTATTTAATTGCAAAAATTTGATATTATTTATAGCAAGGTATATTACAGTAAAGGCCTATTAGATGAAATTTTATCCATGAAACTTCACCATTTTGATGTTCCAAATGAATTCCATCAAATTCTAGACAACAAAATGAAGATCACCTCATTGAACAAATTTTAATGAAAAAAATCCATTCATATCTCTTGGCCAAAAGGTTTATATTTTAGGGTTTTGGGTTTAAAGGTTTATATTTTAGGTTTTATAATTTACAATATCATGGTTTTAATATTTATGGTTTACACTTTAGGGTTGTAGAATATGATTAGTATTTCAAAATTTAAAATTCCCAATTTATCAACTAAAATCTTGTTTGAATTCATTGAGAAGTCTACACAAAAAAATGTAATTACATACGCAGAGTTTTCTTGGCTCTAAGTCTTCTTTTTCTTCCTCAATATCCTTGGCCATCCACATCAGCATTGGTTAACATCTATTTGAAGCACACATGATAAAGAAAGGTGATGTGGTATTGACATGGTAATTTCTAGCTTTCATTATGGGCTACATAGTGTATTTTACAAATATCACATAAGGGCCAATTTTTCAAAATCAACTTAGCCTTCAAATGAAGGTGCCATTTCTTGAAGAGGTATTCATTCAAAGGTACTTTCCTAACCCATGAAAATAAGAAAATAGTCCCACTAATTTGTAGGAACCTTTGAAAGAAGGTACGCCTTTGAAAGAAGGTGACGTATGCATCATCTTCAATCAAAGATACCTTTTGTTCTAGTGAAAATTTGTGAATCAAGGTCCTTTGTAAGTTTATTCACCCTTTTGATCCAATTTTTTTATTTCCACAATTGGAACCACTATTGTGGGTTCACCCTAAAGTAAGTTTTACCATTAGTAATCACCATGTATGCAAATATGTTATATAGATTTTGGTTAGATAAATTTATTCATATTTTTATTTGATGATGTAAAAAAATACTTCTCCTAATATTTGTGTATTAATTTAGATGGGCATTGCAGTGATAATTTTGTATTCTATGCCTCTCATATGATTATGAACCAATTTAATGTAAATTTCATTATATATATATATTGTCTAACATCATTTAATATAAATAAACGATATTTATCTTTAATATAATTGTATTCTTCATTATTTCCATAGGAGTGTTAAAGTAATCATGCATTAGCTAATAATTAATTAATCTTTAATTAATTATTAGTCTAATTTATTCTAATGCACTTAAGCGTAAACTTAGCAATGATTTACTATGTTAATTAGAGAGCTATTATTATATCATTTTGTTGCATTGCATGAGATGTTGAAACTTTTCATGATCTAATCCTTTTATCATTTAGGGTTGCTCCTATAGAGAACTCAACCCTCATTGTATTATATCTCTTGATCTCTTGAACTCTCAACCTTTGAAGATTTTTGTTTTCCTTGAAGATTCTTGAGGTTTATTATGTATCTTTTTCTTGTTGTGCAATATTGTATATATTGTTTGCAGATATCTTGCATGGAAAGTGTTTGTTCATTGTTTGATCCTATGGCTCATGGTTTTCACAATTCTAACATGGTATCAAAGCATGGATTCAACAAACCACTTCTCAATTTATGAGGGTTTTTCTTCAATAAGGGTTATAGTCTTTAGATCTGAATCCCCTTTGTTTTTTTTTTCAAATTTTGGAGGTGGGTGAAATTTTGGTGCATCTAGAACCAAAATAGAGTCTTCAATTAGATTTAGAGTTGTAGAGATAGTTAGATTTTCCTTTTGTTCGACCTGATTTGGACTCTTGAGGTCAGATCTGTGAGAGTTTGAAGTAACTTTATTTTTTTTTAGATCTGAAGGGTAGCTACAATTTTGGAGTATTTTGGGCCAAAAAGAACCTCATGGTTGCATTTAGGTGGCCAATTTGACAAATTTTGATTATAAATTTGTCCTATCTTGGCATCAAGAGCTTTTGAGGAAAAAATTTCTTGTACAAGAGCCATATTCCACCTGTACGGACACTGCACATTGTTCAAAAAAAGAAGCCAAAATATAAGGTTAGCTTTGTATTTTAATTTTTTTCTTTTTGGAAATTAAAAAAAAATCCATTATTAAAAAAGATTGTTTTTTAAGAAAATGGGTCTCATTTATTGGGGTGCCTATAGAGTACCTATGCATGTAGGCCCTACAGGCCCCACGCCCTTGTGGCCAACATTTCCTTTGCCACCGGTGGCCTCATAATCGCCAACCGAGGGCCTTTATAGCCACTTATGGCAGCTTAATAAGTGCCATCCAACGGCTTAAAATTTCAAGAGGCCTCAAATTTTCCTAGCTGATCATCATTAATTTTTTTCTTTTTCGATGTCTTTGCAACTTTTTGGCAGTCACTCAAAAATTTTTGGCGGATGTCAATCTTTCTTGGTCAACAACCCTTTTTGTAGCTAATCTTACTAGAATATTTTGATTTCTAGTTTTTCCAACCATCATTTTTTTTATAGTAGAGGAACATTCTGCAAATACTTCTCTAACATCATGTTGACATCAGCATGACATTAGTGGTACAGATGTTGGCAAGGGCCCCCAATGTTGAAAATGGAGGTAATTATGTAGCTTTAAAACTTGTAAACCTATGTGACTGTAGATCTAATTAAGTGCTCTTTGTCACAATTCTGTGTATGATTATCTATTTAGATCAATTACTAACAATTGTAGAAGTAGACAAAAGATTGTAGAAGAATAAGACTAGAAGATAGAAGTGACACATCATATACCATGGAGAAACCCTTTCAGGAAAAAGCTCCACCACCTGAATCAATAGTGCTTGTATTATTTAACCTTAGAAAAAGATTACAATAATTCTTTATCAATCCTTGCTTGGTATGCTTATTTTTCCTTCAACAAATCTTCTTCACAACTTGCAATAAAATCTTATCAAACTCTCTTCAACTTGCTACAATTTATAGACAATAATGAGCCTTGTAAACTCCAAAGAGTTTACAATTACAAAGCACAAAGGTTATCTCAAAAAACCTACACCTATTCTTTACAAGTAGAGTTCTTTCATGAAAAACAATGTCAAACCAAGTCCTTCATCAATTTGGGCATCCCAAACTGAAGTCATGACTCAACGTTGATTATGAAGATATCTTGTAAGCTCCTCCTCAAATTTGGCACCCAAGAATGGGTCCACTTAACTCAGCCTTATAAAATATCCTATCATGCAAAAGTGTTAACTCCAAGATGCCAACTTGGGCACCCAAGGTGGGTCCAAGTCAAACTCTGTTAACTGAAATATATCTCTCCATCAATTCATGCAAATATCATGCATGATTGATCATCCCCACTTAACTAAATGTATTGCCTATTATTTTTCATGCAACTCAAGTCATTAGTCATGCATTCCAAGTCAACTGAAGTCAACTAGCATTCAACTGAAACTAACTACATGCAACTAAAGATAATTGAACTAAACTAAACTAAACTCCATGCATGTAAACATCAATTCCTAACTTCTAAGATCATTGCATGCATTATTGAAGTGTCATCTTTCTCCAAATAGTTAACTTAACTCAAGGTGGGTTCCACCTTCCATGTGGGCACCCCATGTGCTCATATTTTGTAGGAGCTCTTCTTGGGCGTCCCCACATGCTCCTATCATTTAGAATTAATTACAAATGTCAATTTACATGTTCATTTCATTATAATTTAATCTCTTTCTAATCCTAGTATTGGGGAACACTTTCCAAGGACTTAGGAAATACATGAAATAATGTTTAGGATTGCAATTAAATGGCATCCTATTCCCAACATTCTCCCACTTGACATTATACATTGCAATTATTCTAAACAAGGTATCATTATTATAAATCAAGTACAATACTCAAGGTGAATGGCCTTCCTGCACCAACTAATCAATCCATGCCAACTTCAAATGCAACTTGCATAATCATGAAGCTCCAAGAAAATTATTAATACTCAAAACCAAGAGAACTTGCCTGTAGGAATTGGTTTCAAAAGATAATCTATAGCATTAATCAAAGTGTCAACTTTCTCAATTAATATCTTCCCACTCTCAACCATTTCTCACACAAAGTGATACTGAACATCAACATGCTTAGTAAGAGCATGATACCTAGGATTTTTGGCTAAACAAATAGCACTCTGACTATCACATTCAAGTTTAACTTACTTGCATTTAAAATCAATAGCTTTCCCAAGTCTCTGTAACCAAACTGCCTCTTTGGAGACATGTGAAACCGCCAAGTGTGTTGAACTCATGTCCAACCAAGGTATAGGCTCCTCGGTCTTTACTGTTGAAAAAGCTTTTCTTACAAGTAACCATTCCAACATATATCTCTTACCATAAGAGAACTCATAGAGAACTCAAGCCTCACCTATTTCTCCAAGTATCCATGAGGACCTATAACCAACCAATCCATGCCAAGATCCAAATGCAACATAGCACTATCATGAAGTAATCAAGCAAATGATTAATGCACCCAATACATAAGAGAACTACACAAGATAAATGTCAAAGCTCCAATCATGAATCAAGAACATAAACATGACATGTTCTCACCATCTCCTCCAAGGAGATCACATGCATCATAACATACATAAACATCCTAGTCTCAAGAGAACAAGTACCATGCCAAACTCTAAACACGTATCAAGAGTAAACAATGACATAATAGAAACCACTCTAAACCAAGAAAAAACATATCCCCAATCACATGAAGATAACCTTACCAATGATGCATCCACGCCACTTCCAACAACTCCCACTAAACCATGGTACGAGCTACACATGGCATCATGACTACCATCCTCTTTATGAAGATCACTCTTTAACATCAAGAAAAGAGTCATCACTAACATTTTTACATGAAATGATCAATGCATGATTACCATCATCCCAGGATTCCTCTGTAGAAGAATCAAAACTCTTTTTCTTGTTCTTACAATCCTTCTTCACATGTCTCAATTTCCCATAGTTCCAACACTTTATCTTACTTTGTCCTTTAGACTTACCCTTTCCTTCCTTGTCTCCCTTCTAGGTTCCTTTTTCTTAGGCCTACCTCTTACAAAAAAGGCATCTTGGATTTCCATTTTAGACTTCCTCCTCATCTCCTCTAATAGGAGAGTAGGAATTATATTTTCCATCTTTGGATCTGCACCATTACCACTGATAGCAACAATTAGATTTTCCCAACACTCTAGTATAGAAAAAAGTAACAAAATGCATTTATCTTCATCTTCTAGCTTTACATCTATAGATGCTAACTGACTTAGAATAAAATTAAAAGCATTCAAATTATTTGTAACAGAATCACCATCTTTCATCTTTAAAGAATACAACTGTCTTTTCAGATACAACTTATTAGTAAGACTTTTGGTTTGATAGATATCACCTATTCTCTTCCACAGCTTATATGCAGTAGTTTCTTCTGAAACATTCAAGAGAAAAGCATCAACAAGACATAATCTTATGGTCCCTCTTGCCTTCTTATCAAGCTTAGCCTAGTCCTCATCTCGTATCATTGTAGGTGACATTGTCTCATTACCAACAGCTAACCACTGATCTCTCTTGAAGGAGATCCTCCATTTTTTAGTTTTCGCATCTCATAATTAGATCCATTGAATCTTTTGATATCTAAATGAGAATTAAAACTCATTGTAACTATGATCAGGTAAAATCTCCTAGTCTAGATGATGCAAAATAAAGTGCTAAAACAAAGGAAACAACACCTAACACCTCGAATTAAGCCTAGTTGAATTCAAAACAAAGAAAGATAACAAAAAGTAGATATTTACTTAGTCTTGAATAGATCTTTGGTTGGCCCTTGATGGAAAAATGGATGAAAATGGATTCAAAATGATGAGGGTTTGATGAGGATTCAAATGGTGGATGTGGGTACTTGAGAAGATGAACAAAGTGGATACAATGAAAGCTTGTAGATGAGAAATAATGGTGGATGGTTGAGCTTGAGAGATGGAGTTGGTTGAGTTGCAAGTGTGTGAATTAGATAATGAAATACCAGAAGATAGAAGTAACACAACATATACCGTGGAGAAACCCTTTCAAGAAAAAACTCCACCACCAGAATCAATAGTGCTTGTATTATTTAACCTTAGAACAAGATTACAATAATTCTTTATCAATCCTTTCTTGAGATGCTTCTTTTCCCTTCAAAAAATCTTCTTCACAACTTGCAATAAAATCTAATCAAAATCTCTTCAACTTGCTGCAATTTATAGACAATAATGAGCCTACAATTACAAAGCACAAAGCTTATCTCAAAAAACCTATGCCTATTCTTTGCAAGTAGAGTTCTTCCGTGAAAAACAATTTCAAACCAATTCCTTCATCAATTTGGGCATCCCAAACTAAAGTCATAACTAAACGTTGATTATGAATATATCTTGTAAGCTCCTCCTCAAATTTGGCGCCCAAGAATGGGCCCACTTAACTCAACCTTATAAAATATTTTCTATTGCAAAAGTGTTAGCTACAAGATTCTTACTTGGCTACCGAAGGTGGGTGCAAGTCAATCTCTATTAACTAAAACATATCTCTCCATCAATTCATGCAAATATCATGCATTATTGATCATCCTCACTTAACTGAATGTATCACCTATTATCTATCATGCAACTCAAGTCAATAGTCATGCATTCCAAGTCAACTAAATTCAACTAGCATTCAACTGAAACTAACTACATGCAACTGAAGATAACTGGACTAAACTCCATGCATGTAAACATCAATTCCTAACTTCTAGGATCTTTACATGCATTACTAAAGTGTTATCTTTCTCCAAACAGTTAACTTAACTCAATGTGGGTTCCACCTTCCATGTGGGCACCCCATGTGCTCCTATTTTGTAGGAGCTCTTCTTGGGCATCCCCACATGTTCCTATCATTTAGAATTAATTACAAATGTTAATTTACATGTTCATTTCATTTGAATTTAATCTCTTTCTAATCCTAGTGTTGGGGAACACTTTCCAAGGACTTAGGAGATACATGAAATAATGTTTAGGATTTCAATTAAATGGCATCCTATTCCCAACATGCAAGACCCCTCTTTGGCCTCTTAAGGAGCGGATTTTTTTTCTTTTGGCCATAACTTGGGCATACAATATCATTTTTTAGTGAACAAGATATCGTCAGAAATCTAGTTCCACCAACTTTCCAGTGGTGTTGCTCTAATCACTTTTTTCTACTAGTGGTGCATTCTTTAGCCTATTGAAGTTAGAGGTGTTGTTTTCATTCCTGAGCTAATAAATTTTGAGCTATTTCTCTATTTTTCATGATTCCAATGGTATTCAGATGGTCTTTTAGAGCTCTTCATATCCATCCATGTCATTTTTCTAAATTGCTCTCCAGGTACATTTTATTCATTTTTTTTGTTTTCACACTCTAGTGAATTACTTAGATGTATTAGATTAGATAGAACAATGAAAGGGATTCTAAACAACATTTAGAGATTACACTAGGTGACTTAGGATGTTGATTGATTGGATTAAAGGATAGATAGATGGTTGTGGCATAGAATCCCCTTTGAGATTGAAAGTGGATTCATTAGGTCGACGATGATGATTAAATTAGGACATATGAAAAATCCTAAGTAGATGTGGATGATGACGATTGGATTCAGGTACCTAAACCAATTTGGATAATATCTTTTGAAACAAAGTTCAGAGGATTTGGATGGGGGAAAACGATGATGGATATGTAACCTAGAGTCATTCTAAGATGTGTTTATTTGATTTAGATGATGAATGGATGACTTGCAAATGGACTAAAGCTCATATTAGGATTGGATTAAAGCTTGTATTGGGATTGGATCAAAGGATATGATAGGATTGATTCTAAACCAAGTTTAGGGGTTTTAACTAGGGGACATAAGGTGCTAACAATCAGATTTTTCTGTATTTCACAGTTTTCAAAAATTCTTGAATTTTGCCATTTTAGGTAACTGCATAGGCATATCTTTGAGAGTCAATTTTTTTCCCAAAACTTCCTAAAACTAAGGTAGGATGCATTTCTAACTAACATCCTGAATCTGATACATGCATTTCGAGTCATTAAAAAAAATGATTTTTCAAAACTAAAAAAAAAAACACTAAATTATGATTTTGAGGGTCAAGATGGAAGTTTGAGGCCCCGAAAATGTGCCAAAATGGGGTTCAACTGACTCATAACACAACCACCTGTAAAATTTCAGCCCAAAGAGACACCCGAGTGAAAATTTATGGCCACCGAAATTTTTTGCATCAAAATCAAAATCCCTAAAACGAAGTCTAGGTGATTGGGATGGATGATTTGATGATGGATATGGACTCTAATGATGTTCTAAGAAGCACCTATGTGATTTGGTCGATGGAGCAATGACTTTCAGAAAGTGTTGATGAACATAAAAAGTGATGATAGGAAGATGGATGGAGGTCTACTTTTGGGCCAATTAGCCTACCTAGAGGGCAAGGTCACCTATCTATGGGTCAGGTTTGCCTATGGAAGGGAGAGTTCGCCTATTGGAGAGAAGGTTTGCCTATTGGCTAGGTAGGTTCACCTATTGAGGGGAAGGTTCACCTATGGAAGGGCAGGTTCACCTATGGAAGGGAAGGTTCACCTATTGGAGGGCAGGTTTTCCTATTGGCTAGGTAGGTTTGCCTATGGAAGGGTAGGTTTGCCTATTGGAGGGAAAGTTCACCTATTGGCTATATAGGTTTTCCTATTTTCTTTCAGACCCTTAGAACAAGGAAACTAACTCTTGGAACAGGTAGACGAACACTCGGAATGGGGAGATGAATGATCAGATTGAGGAAACAAATGCTCAGAATGGATAAAAAAAGATACTCTGAATGGATGAACGGATGCTCAAAATGAGTAAAATATTGCTCAAAATGGATGAACGGATGGTTAGAACAAGCAAATGATTGCTCAAAATGAGGGAATGACTCTCAGAACGAGGAGACAAATGTTCAAAATGGATGAACGAGTGCTCAGAATGGGTGAACGAATGCTCGAAACAGAGAAACAAAAACTCAAAATGACTAAACGAGAGATGAAATTGACTATTTTGGGGGAAAGTTCACCCAAGTTGGGGTAGGTTCACCCAAGTTAGGGAATTTTTTCCTAAAGTAAGGGCAGGTTCACCCAATCCTAAGGGTAGGTTCACCTATTGGTCTAAGATAGATAGGAAATAGGTGATTGAATTAGGTAAACAGGTGCTATGAATGAGGGGGTGTATGTTTGGATCAAGGAGATTAATTATTTGGGGTGGGGAATGGATATTTGGAATGGGGAGACGAATACTCAGAATGGGTAAATGAGTACTCGAAAGGAGAAAACGGGTGCTCGAAACGGGCAAACGGGTGCACGAAATGGCTGAACAGATGATGAAAAAGGCTGTTTGGAGGGCAGGTTTGCCCAAGTTACGGAAGGTTTTCCCAAAGTAGGGAAAGTTCACCCAAGTTAGGACAATTTCACCTATTCAGTTAAAAGATAGACAATTTTGACAAAAACAAGTTGAGGAATGACTGAGACAAAGGGCAGGTTTGCCCAAGTTGAGGGAAAGGTCACCTTTGTAAATTGACTTAGACTAAATTCAGATGAAAATGGCTAAGGAAAAGGACCAAAAACACTACAAATAACAAGCAAGCAATAATAAATGCACTAGTTTTGCACAAAGAAGACAATACAAACAACACAAACCTAAGATTAATGAATAGGGTATGGCCAACACATTCCTCTAACTAGGATGAATAAGGCAACTAGGGATTCATTGATATACACTTGATATGTGAGGCACAACCATGAACACTAGTCTATCACAGGTGTGAGTCGAGAACCTCAGTAGGATACTGAAGGCTCAGACCAACTCTTCACATCTATCTAGGTATCACCTTAGCTTCGACACTCCACCAGACACGACGTGACTAGATTGGGGTACAAATTTGGCTCTCCCCCCTTTGTATACCCCATCGATACGCGTAGTTGGGATCATCCCTTGGGTGATGAAATCCCCAAGCAAGTCTCGCTAAGAAGAGGGCATTAACTGTTTTCAGCTACTCCCCAGGCTCACACGAAGTGCAAGAGGAATGCGTGAACGAAGTAGTGCCCCCTTCAGTGACAAAAAATAATTACAAACACAAAAATCAATAAGTTGACTCCCACTAATTAGATCTATGTGCACATATTAATGAACAAAAATGATAAAGAAAGCTAAACAAACAGTGCAGGGATCGACTATCTTGCAAGAAAGTGTTAGTTGTTTTGATTTCCATTCTTCGAAAAGGATGAAACAAGATGCACAAATTTTATAAAAACTAACAAAAATGCCAACAAGACGGGTTAGGGGGTCAGTAATAATAAAAAAAAACCCAAAACAGAGTCTGAAAATGAAATTTACACATTGTTTTTACCTTGCAAAAACCTCTGTTCAGGGCAGGTTCACCCCTCCTTGGGTAGGTTTGCCCCTCCTTGGGAAGGTTTTCCCCTCCTTGGGCAAGTTTTCCCCTCCCCTAGTAGGTTCGCCCCTCTGTGAGGTAAGTCCTCTATCTTGGGTGGAGTCGCCTCTCTACAACAATGGAAAACTTTAAGAAACCCCCCCTCGAAAAAGCTATAAAATCCTGGCGAATCTTTCATACTTCCTGAAAAAAATATTAATTTTAGAGGAAATTTTTTTCATTTTTCATGAAAAAAAATAATCCCCATTGGCGAACCTTTTGTAATCGCTAGAAGTCTATGGAAAATACTGGCGAATTGCAAATTTTTTAAAACCACTAAAATATTTTCATTGGTGATTAAAATCTATTTTCAAACCAATAAAATATTTCCATTGGTGAATTAAACCTATTTTCCAACCAGAAAAAATAATTGTTTTGGCGATTTTATTTTTTTTCAAACAAAAAAATAAAATTCATTGGAAAATTAAACCTATTTTCAAATGATTAAGAAAAAAACATTGGCGAATTAAACATAATATCAAACTAATAAAAAAATTCATTGGCCAATTAAATTCAGTGGTGAATCCACTACCATTTGATGAATTTTCAATGGATGGTTGTACTTGCATTCTAGAAGTATATCTCTCAAGCACTAGATTTGTGAATGGAAACCTCTGAAATAACACTACAACCGTTAGATGTGGACACGTGGTGAGATCAAGGGTCATCATCGTGGTAATTAATCCGACGGGTTGGATTTTGGCGATGAGCAATAGAAGAACTTAAGTGGCAGAAATATGCACGTGCATTAAGTTTTTTTTAAAAGAGGGACCACCTAGAAAGAATGTAGGACTAAGGCTTAAAAACTTAAGAACGTTTTACAAAAAGGATGTGGCACATCAATCTAACCATGACCATTCGATGAATTTTTGATGGACGGCTTTAATTGCATTCTAGAAGTATATCTCTCAAGCACTAGATTTGTGAATTGAAACCTCCAAAATAATAGTAGAATCGTTAGATGCGGACACGTGCCGAGATCAAGGGTCATCATCATGGTAATGAACCCGATGGGTTGGATTTTGGCGATGAGCGATATCATAAAGTTTGTTTTAAAAGAGGGACCGCCTAGGAAGAACGTAGGACCAAGGCTTAAAAATTTATGAATGTTTTTTTTTATCAGTTGACAGTGATACTTTTCTATTTTATTAATTATAAAGCAAAAGATACAGATTCTATAAAGTTCGCAACATCCAAAAACTACCAAAAAAGTTGATTGGTGATACTTGTTTATTTTATTAATTATAAAGAAAAAAATATAGATTCTACAAACTTAGCAACATCCAAAAACTACCAAAAAAGTTGAATAACCAACTCAAAAACTAGAGTATCAGAACTTCCCTAAATAGCTACACCTTTGCAGTAGAGGCTAAAAACAAAATAGAAAACTACACTTTAGGCTAACCATTATTACTCATTCTTCTTCAAAGACTCACCCATCTCCAGTGGTAGTATCTCCTTTAATGGTTTTGGCTTCTTCCATGGACGTAGTCCCTTCTTTTCATGCATCTCCTCTTTGGCAACTTCTTTTAGATTTTCTATTATTTCCTCTAATTCCACTAGCTCAACATAGATTTTAAGTGCTTTCCACCCATGCTCGACTCCTTTTGACCACTGGTCTTTAGTGCAACCCTCTGGCCATCTGAGAAAGAGGTGATTTAAATCTGCAAGCTCCAGGCCCCCACCATCCATTCCTTCTATTTTTACCAACCCTACTCCTGGTATCACCTATTGTAGAATCCTTTCCATGTCCACTAAAAAATATTTATGCACCAAATTTTTCATTACTCTCCTCACCTCGTTCACCGATTCTCCTAAGTCTAAACCCCAAGCCATGACCAACGAATAGATATCCATATCCATTTTGAATCTGTGTCAATTTTTTGAATCCATCCCCCAACATTATTTGAACTACTTGCACCACTTGCTCTTCTTTGTAGAGAAATAAACCTCGTAGCCTCTACATAGACGCTTTACCCACAAAGGGGTCCAGCTTCCTCCGCGATGTCATGGTGAAACTGGCCTCCATTGCTTTTCTATTTCATTTGCTTCCAACCTATCACCCATTTCCAAAAGGATACAATCCTATTATCCTTACACACAAACTCTAAGAAGCATCGAGGGTGATAGGTGAATGTCATTATAACACCTCATTTCGCCAACCTTCTCCATAAATGCATCGTGCTTGTCACCTTTCCTATCTTAATTCACCAAAGTCAAGGTTTTGGTACTTTTCCTAACCTTACTACCTTAGTAACTTAGTTCCATGTCTTTCTTGGTCATCTTTGTAGTTGGTGGGTTAGAAGTTTCAAAAAAATTGAAACTGCAGACTTTGGTTTTAAGGTTCCAAGTTTTAGCGACCACTCGACATTATGGACCAGGTACTTTTTCTAACCTTACTACCTTAGTAACTTAGTTGCAAGTCTTTCTTGGTCATCTTTGTAGTCGGTGGGTCGAAAGTTTAAAAAAATTTGAAACTTTAGACTTTGGTTCTAAGGTTCCAAATTTTAGCGACCACGCGACATTATGGACCAAGACCGTTTGACGAATTTTCAATGGACGGTTGTAGTTGCATTCTAGAAGTATATTTCTCAAGCACTAAATTTGTGAATGGAAACCTCTGGAATAACACAAGAACTGCTAGATGTGGACATGTGGCTAGATCAAGGGTCATCATCATGGTAATGAATCTGATGGGTTGGATTTTGGTGATGAGCGATAGAAGAAATTAAGTGGTAGAAATATGCACATGCATTAAGTTTGTTTTAAAACAAGGACCGCCTAGGAAGAACGTAGGACCAATGCTTAAAAAATTAAGAAATTTTTACACAAAGGATGTTGCAAATCAATCTAACCACGACCATTCAATGAATTTTTGATGGACGGTTGTAGGTGCATTCCACAAGTAAATCTCTGAAGTAGTAGACTTGTGAATTGAAACCTCTGAAATAACACTAGAACCGTTAGATTCAGACATGTGGTGAGATCAAGACTCATTTCTCTCTTTTCAATGACTCGGTGTATTACATTTCATTTAATTGAAATTCTCAATCTTTTTGAAGTACGTGTGGTAGTCTTACTACTGGCGGTGATTAATGCCATATGAACATCTGAAGCGATTGATTGGACAACTCATGAGTCAACTTTAATGAAACAATATTTGTAATTGAACATCTGAAGCGATTAATTGAATTGTCATAAGGGTTTTCATTTTGTAGGGTTAATAAGGATTCAGGAAGAAGATCATGTGGCATTATTGGGGATACTCTAAATTCTCCTACCTACAGTTATGTAGTCTCAAAGTCAACGACCAATTTCATTCAGGCTTCAAGTTCAGAATGGGTGGAATTGGAAAGAAGTTGATTTGGTTCACCTGACTTCTCAGATAGGTTTTGAACTAGGAGAGGTGCTCTGATGGGCATAACCGCTATTCCTAGTGCATAGAAGCTACAAGTAAAAGATGGGAGAAATTTTACAACCCCTCATCTTCTGCATGACTTTGATTTTCAAAGGGGAGAAGTACATTTTGTATCTTCATGGCTCCCATTTCCCTAGTTTGATTGGCCCCCTTTTCTCTATGCATTCATTTTCAAAGCTACTACCTGATCTGGGAAGTCCCATGCATTTATTTTCAAAGCCCATGGTTGACTCGAAAAGTCTCATTATTTTTAGACAAACATGTATTACATTTAGGTTTTCACCAGCGGTCCAGCAGAAGCTTGGTGCTTGCACTTACAATTGTATTTGTACTATGTAATAATGTGACATTGTCATTCAGTTGCAATAAAATAAATGGTTGTGCTATTAAAAAGCAATTGATGAATCTATTCATATCATTTTTTTTTCCTTTAAGAAATTATCTATTTATGAAATAATTGCATGCAGATTTAAAAATTAAAAGTAAAACATAAAGCAATACAAATACTAAAGTTAAGTACTCGAATTGATTAAGTTGGTTTTTTGGTTTGTGTGAATTGTGATTATCACTATAGTAACCCAACCTCACATGTGACATGTGTGAGGTGTACATAGGGACCAAGCTGGTAGTGGCACTATTAGCGGCACTATTGGCCCATAAATAAGGATAGTGAGCACAACTGAAATAATTCGTTGAAGGTTAAAGGCTATACTATTGACTCTCAAGTGCAATGTTTGAATTGTCATAAGGCTTTTCATTTTGTAGGGTTAATAAGGATTTAGGAAGAAGATGATCTAGTATTATTGGGGATACTCTAAATTCTCCTTCCTGCAGTTATGTAGTTACAGAGTAAAAGACCAATTTCCTTCAAGTTCAGAATGGGTGGAATTGGAAAGAATTTGATTTGGTTGACCAACTTCTCAGACAAGTTTTGAGCCAGGATGGGGAGCTCTGATGGAGATAAGTGCTCTCCAAGTGCATGGAAGTAGCAAGTAGAAGATGGGAGTAGTTTTACAACCCCTCATCCTCTGCATGACTCTAATTTTCAAAGGGGATAAGTACTTTTTGCATCTTTAACAGCTCCAATTTCCCCCATTTGATTTTCCCCCCTTTCCCCATGCATATTTTTTAGAAACCGTGATTGGCATTGGCCCTCCTCCATGCATTTATTTTCAAATGACAGAGAGTCAGGACTCAGAGACCATGGCAGAAGCTTGGCGCTTGCACTTACATTTGTATTTGTACTATGTACTAATGTGAAATTGACAAATGACAATTGTCATTCAGTTGTAATAAAAATAAATGGTTTTGCTATTAATGTGATTACGTGACATTGTAATTCCTTTTATTAAGGTCTTTGCAATGTTAAGTGTTTGTTGTGCTATTAATGTGACATTGTAATTCATTTTATAAAGGTGTTGATGTAAATTATAGTGCATTAAAGGTTGAAAAAAACTTTAAAACACATGTTTAATATTTATAATATATATCATAAATTACTCAACCGTTCGATGAACATTTGATGTTTGGTTGTAGTTGCATTTCGGAATGAAATGCACGAAGCGCTAGGGTTGAGAACCTAAATTTCTAGAATTACCCTATAACCGTTAGATTTACAAAGATCAACGGTTTAGATTCTTTAGAATTTGTTGTCAATATAGAACTGAAAAAAGCACTTTTAGTTTATAATGCTAAGTGATTTTATTTTTAAGTGAGAGGGTCAGCACACGGGGAGATTTCAGTCTTCAGTTTGCTCATTGCAGCGCACCACGGCACCACCCTGTTCTGGGTTCCATAGTTCCACTTCCGACAAAGCCATTCCAAAAACCCAGTTTCCACGACTGTTGGCATTAATCTTTCCAAGAATCAAAAGACGGGTAAGTGAAAGAATTCCTGTGGCTACGTTTCATCGTTTGACGTTTCTTAAAATCTTATTTTTTCAAACTTTGAAGTTTGGGTTTAGGGATAAGAGACTTAAGAATTAAGAAAAAATAAGGACTAATAGGGAATTCACAGTTTCACATTGTATAAGCATGTCTACTAGCAGTACCACTAGAGCAATGTTAGATAAAAAAATACATTATTCAAAATTGCTTAAAACCCCAGGTTTCATTGATGAATACCATAATATTTATGATCTTAATACCTATGGTAGGTGTACCTCAGAACTTATATTTTCATTTGAGAATAAGGCCTCAAAGCAAATGCAAGTTGATAGTATCAGTGCACCGTGGGTAACTGGATTAGGGCGCATGATGTTACATGAGGTTTTCCCTTGCCCTAAATTTATCATGGTTTGTGCCTAAAATTAAGATGATAACAAAAGAGCAATTGTTAATAAAGATAGCAAAGAAGAATTGTTATCCATTAATGTAGAAGAACTTGGAAAAGTGTTGGGGTTTACATTTACAACTGAAGGCGAAGAATTTGGAAATGTCCACATTGACCTAGAAAATCTTGCTAGTGATTATGAAGTAGTGGATGAAATGGAGAAAAAAAAATTCTTAAACAGAATAGTTCAGGATAGAAAAAAATTGAAAGGTGATCATAAGCCTCCTTATGATTTGGAAATGTTTAAACCATGGGTTTAGGATACTATTTCCATGCTAGCATTTTTCCTCGGACTAGATAGCAATTTGGAAGTGGGTGCATGCCTCCTTAAAATGGTGTATAATATCCATTATGGTGTTCAACATGTCAAATATAAATTTATTGAGCACATTGTAGAATCCATGCATAAAAAAAATTTAATGATTAAAGGAGGTCCCACCAAGACATTTAGGTTCACAACCTACTTGTGCTATCTTTTTCTATTGAAATTCAGAGGAATGTTTCAGACCAACAAGCTTCAGATTCAACCCTATAGTAATCCTGAGGAAAAGAAAATGGCTCCAGTATATGAATGGGCCACTGTTATAAGGATGCATGATTCTCGGCAGAACTACAGTCATTTTTTAGACTAATTTTTGGCTCCATTGCATCAAGCAATTACAAATACGCCAATGCCTAGATTTCCTATGTCATGTAGAAACTGCATTCAACTAGGAAAAGAAACACAATTGGCTGATTGGTACTTAATAGAAGAATATATTGTGCTAAGATTTTATGGATCAGGAGTACAGCCATACAAACTTCCAATACATGTGATAGAAAGGGTTTTTTCTTTGGAATATGTAAGGTAGATGCAAAGTACTGATGAACTGTACTTTACCAGTCAACAAAAGAAGACCTTATTTTTTTCTTTACCTTTTTCATGTGGAGGGATCACATTCGAGAGAAAAGCATTTAGTGTGGCACATAATCTTTTGATTTTTTTTTATTTTGATGCTATCTATCACTGGCAGTATGATCCATGTGACACCATTAAATCAATGATTGTGCTCAATAAGAATGATGCAAGTACAATTCAACATGAAAGTAAACCCTTGCTCGAAAACTTGAGAAACAAGGATTCTTGGGATGAGGTCAAAATTGCAATGGAGAAAAGTGCTACTGAGAATGTTATTTCTTTTGAGCAATTGTTAGCAGAAATTATGGCATTGCATCAAAAGACAATCAGGAGGTACAACAATTTTTATCAAAAAAGTGCTAAACCATGTAGTAGAGTAAACATGCCAGGTTCTCTAGAGAAGGAAGTTACAGAAAAAAATGGGTCATGATAAAAAATTACTGCCTTTTGGTCTATGAGGAAGGAGTTAGGTGAACCAAGAGCTCTTGCAGAGTATGGAGATAATGAAGAAGACAGTGAGTTTAGAAAATTGTGGAATATAGAGCATCCAGATGAACAAGAAGATAAAGAAAGTGATCATGAATCTAATGATTATAGGGAAGAAGGAATCCATGTCAATTTCAAACTTGGTTTAAGTGAGGCCACAAAAGAAGCATATACTACTGGAGCAGCCATAGCTAAAAAAATGGGTTATGAAGGTGGTCCTTTGGGATCCCAGAGACAAGGCCCTTGGACGGTAATAGATGTAGAGCATAGAAAAGCAAGTGATTTTTCTGTCCTTGGGATTGGAGGTGAAAAAGTAGACCTAGGGCATACAAGACAATTTGTTAGAGCTTCAAATCCTCATCCTCATGGTCAGACACAATCACAACTAGGACATGCCCATGGTGGAGAGCTTAGTGCAACTGGAACTGCCTCTGGTGGCAATGGTACAGGTAGTAGTACTAGTAGTGGTCAACATGTGCTACAACAACAAACTACACACAAGAGGACAACAATACAATATACCACAGAAACACCAGGTGATCAAGGCATACAGAAGAGGAAAAGGATTTTGACAGGTCCAAGTCACACTACCAGTGGATCCACCACAAAGGAGTTATTTCCAGGCACCCCCCAGTGCTAGTTAGTCTGGTTGCGACATCATTAGCAACTGCAAGTACTACTGCTCCTATTCCTTTGCCATTCAAGCATTACATTGTTCTTGTGTCCCTTAGTTTTGATTACATTAAAGAGTTTAAAAAGAAATCAGACATGAATAAAAAGGAAAAGAAGCAACTAATGGAGAGTGCATCTATTGTAACTTCAGAGCCTGCCACAACCATGGTGTACACATTTCTTGTTCCCATAGTTCAAGAAAAACCAAAAAATCAAATGGCTCGATCTAAATTCCAAGTGAACAATATTCAATTGGATTTTTCTGAGAAATACTGACAAAATTAATGTATCAAAGAAGAACAATGAATTGGTGTACAAATCATTGCTAAAGCAAGATAGAGAGAAAAAAATGTTGCAGACTCAAATTGAAAAGTTACAGGCAGACCTAGCAAATGAGAAAGCAAAGAGGAAAGTAGCAGATAACAAGAGCAATGAATTAGAAAAGAGAATAATTTTTTTTTCCTCTGCATCAACAAGCAAAGAGGATAAGTAGAATGAGACTGCAGTGAATGAATTGAAGAAAAGGCTAGATGAGAGCAACAAGAAATATGATGAGGAAAAATCCACTTCATAAAAACTAAGAGTAAGAATTGTGAATGGAAATTCATAGTGGGAACAAAAATTGGAGGAGAGAAAAAGAAATGAAAGATTAGTGGCAGAGGTGATGGAAGCAAAAAATGAAATTGAGACTTGTCAAAATAAGTTATCTGCATTTTGTAGAGAGACAATGAGCCATATGAAACAAAAGATTTGGGATGAAATAATGCAGAGGATTGATCATTTGTGTGACATGTTTCAATTGATTGATGTTATTAGAAAACATCATAAGAAGCTCAACAAATATTTAGTGGACAACAAAAATGTGTTGGCATTAGAGAAATCTGCAAAAGAAATTCAAAAAATAGTCTACAAAGCCAGTGACAATGTTTTGAAATCAAAAGGGATTACTAATCGGCTTGCGACATCAATGACGTTATCATCTATCATTGAAAAGTGTTTGAGAATGCGTGAAACAAAGGAATATTTGAATTTGATTGTAGACAAGATGAAGAAGGTGGATGAAAATTTAAGGAACTTCACAAAACTTGGCTTGCCAGAGGGTTTTGAGACAAATGAGCAATTCATTGGAAAGAATGATTTCAGAAAGAAGATGGAGGATACAATGAAGATTGATTTGGGCCAGTTTCCTCAGAACCCAGATGTGGTGAACTACTTGGATTCCTTCAAACCATTGCTAACCTTGAATGTAAAATTGACTGAAGAATGTAAGACAGGTTCCAATTTGAATCATGAATTGTTAACAAATCTTCAAGTCAAATGACATCATTTAGAACAAATGACAATTTCACCACCTGAACAGTGGAAGTTGCTAGAAAAGGTATTGCAGTGATTTATTTTTTGATAATATGGGTTTCCATGTTCCAACTCAGCTCTGTGCAGAGTTATCATTGTTCCAACTTAGACTTCAGTAATGTGTTGATGTTAAATGATAAATTATCTGTATTATTTATTTTTTCATTTGAAGAAAAATTCCGATAGTGGTTTCAACTACTAGATACACTTCAAACAATTGTTGATGCTCATTGTTATATATGCTACTAATACTATTGCTAATATGTTATTAAGCATTGAGCTGAGTGATGAATCACTTAGTACATGTTCAAGTTTTACTTTTAGCACAATTAAAATATGAACTATAAGGTGACTTTAATTCTAGGCATCCATAATCTTAGTTAAATTGCATTACAATTCAAAAATAAATACTCAATCTCCATGACTAGTACTACTTATCAGATCCACTAAACATTTATATGAATTCATGTTTTAATCAAGGTACTTTAACTGGTTCATTAAACTAGATCTAAAATTAAAACATACATCAATGCATAATGACAAAGAATATTAATGACATGCTATGGTTACTATCACTCAAAGTTGTGGTTTTGGTGCTTTTCCTAACCTTAGTCACTAGTCCTGAGAGATTTATAATTTATAACGTTATCAGTCGCTAGTCGTCAAAGTTTTATAATTTATAAGCTTGTTTCGGAGTTCTGAATTTTCATAACTTCCCGATTCCCTGAGTTCATTCACTTTGTTGAGTTGAAAACTTGCAAGTCTTTCTAGTTTCTTGGTCATCTTTTTAGTCAGTGGGTCAGAGGTTTCGAAAACTTTGAAACTTTAGACTTTGGTTCTAAGGTTCCTAGTTTCAGCGACCATGTGACATTATGGACATATGTACAGACTAAACTAGAGTTTCCTTTTGAGGAATTTCCAAAAGCATGCATGTTTCAAGGCTATATTTTTGAGGAATGAAATTGAATGCTGCATTCAATGCACGTCCTATCAAAAATAACGACATAAGTGCATGGCAAAGTTTTACTCAGACATCTAGCCTACATTCTCGTTCTTTGGAAAGGCCAGTACTTCTCAAGTACAAACATTATTTTTACTCAGACATTTAGCCTGCATTCTCATTCTTTTCCAAGGCCAGTACTTTTAAGGTGCAAACATTCTTTCTCCGTAAATTTGCATTTTGCGCTCATGCAAAGTGAACAGACGGTCGGTGTAAGGGATACAGAGCTCATACCTTTTAAGTTAGAAGAATTTTGGGCGTGCCTGGAGAGGGATGACAAGTCTGAGCTAGATATAAAACTCTTAGAAAGTGGGATAGCTCAGGCTGGAGGGTTTATGGAAGTCGTGTTGAGTGTGGACTTGATAAGTGCATGTACAAGAAGGTACATTTCATAGACATGGGAAATTAAAGCCGTGAACAGGACTGTAATTGTAGAAATTTCTCTTGAAGTTGTTTCCCAAGCACTGGGGATTCCAAAAAGGGAACCTCTAGAAGACATGTTTGTCGTAGTGGCAGATGAATTTTTTGAAGCAAATAAAGACTAGTGTAAGAACTCCATGGCCAAAACCTAGTTGAACACTGAAAGGAAAGGTAAGTTGCAACTACCAAATAAACTCAGAAGATTGCATTTTAAGGGAGAAATTGCAAATGCTATTTCTTTATTGCACAAGTTGAGTTATTTGAGGATTGGATGTATCGATTTATCTTGACAGTTTGTAATGAGAACATTTTCATTGACTGGGCTAAAGTTATTTGCTTCCATTTGAATGAGCAATTAATTAATTTCCATAAGACTGCTACTTTCTGTATGTATTCTTGCCTGACCTACATTGTAGGTAGTCAGAGGTCCTTTTGGCCAGGGTTGGAGCCGCAAGGAACCCCAACTTCTTATATGCCTGTGTATAAATGCTTTCCTCAATTCACTAAAAAATTTGGAATGGATGATTTTTGTCGTGTTAATGATGCATTTTTAATGAAGGTCGTGAGGAAGCTGGATGGAAATCCAGAAATGTACCTTTCCCCTGAATCCATTTCTCTTGTATCAAAATATGGGAGTTTTTATATCCAATTTGATAAGTTTTCCTATCTGAGAATAGGGGGTTTTGAGAAAGCCCCATTGAAATTACCTTGGTATCCTAAAGATTTAATGATATTTCTGGAAGTTTTTGACAAATGGCAATGGTTAATATTAAGTATACGAACATGGGGAAACGAGGGTATTCCTTCCCATTGGAGACCCCTTCTTTTTTGTGCAAAACAAACTAGATGGATAGGGGAGTTGAAGGACTTCTCAAGGAATATAACCTCCAGAATTTGTCTATGAGAGCTAATTTTGACAATAAGGGTTTTGTGAAGCAAAATCTCTATGGAGGGAGCTCATATCGGCATCACCCATCTATCAAAGATTTCTAGGAAGATTTTGTCGATGAGAATGAAGTTTTGAGAAGAGATTATATGAGGCTAATGCTAAAACAAATACAGGCTTTCGGTCTTCAATTTGACATTCCTGAAAATGTAGCTGAGGATTCAACAATCTTAAATCCTGGATATGAAAAATTGCCTGATAAATCCCACCCTATGGTTGATTGGAACCAAAGTGAAATTTCAGATATGAGGGTGCGTGCGTGCAAGCATTTGGTGCAAGTGTATCATCAAGGAAACCCTCTGTTAGGTATTCTAGTGCAAATTATTAGTCAGGAGGTGATGGTGATAGGCCACAAGAAACAGTCAAGTTGAAGAGCATCTGTGAACAAGACAGTGTGCTTTCTCCTACCCCTAAGAAGAATACCAATCAAGAAAAAATTCAACTTGTGGCTGCAGATTCAAAAGCTATCTTTAAATAGATCACTGTAGATAATATATTTCCTCCTATGTCTGAAGACTCTAAAATTCCCTCTTCTTCACCTAATAATCCACCGTGCACTCCTAACGCTCCTAAAGAAACTATTACTAGAAAAGAAGATTCTAGTCTAGTAGTAGCCTCCCCAGGATGGCTGAAAAAAGCAGTGGAGAAGAAGAGAAATTATACTCCTACAATGATAGTTGGAGTGGATACAGTTGCAAATTTACTTCAAAGCTCTTCAAAACCTAAGAAAGCCAAGAGGATGTCAAGGATGGTGACTGATGCTACTGCTGGAAATCAAATGTTAGAAATTGTTGACCCTGTCAAGGATTTAAATGAAGATGAGATAATAGCAGCGGACTACAAAGTCACACATTTTGATATGGGGCCTCCAACACTGGAAGGTGATATGTACCATGTCAATTATTCAGTCATTACCTTGATTAAAATAGTGAAAGAATAGAGGAAAGAAAATATAAAACTGCAATCTCAAGTCCTCGCATTAAGTAACTTTATTTCTTCCATGGCCACTCCTCCTACATCTGATGAAGCCTCAAGTTCTCAGCCTTAGGTAGAGGGCATCGATGTGCTCACCATAGAGCAAATTAAAAATAATTTGAGCTATTCCAGAGCTGCTTGTGAGGGGATCGAAACAATATCTCAAGAGGCTATCTTCTTTTTGAATAAATCTTTGCAGTTTTACACTTGAGTTCTTGACAAGAGGAAGGAGTTAGTACGAGAACTTCAGGATGTCAGAAAAGATGAAACTAGTCTCTATGTGCTCTCTCAAGAAATGAAAGAATTGAAATCTATGGATCTGAAGATATTAATTGGTGAGAAAAATTTGAATAATCTTAAGGAGCTAGATCCTTCCTGGTCTGATTCATTAGAATAGAAATTGAATATATATGATAATCTAGTGAATGAAATTAAGAACACACTTGAAAAATATTATGAAATGCTGGAGGAAATTAAAAAAGATTTTCATATTCTAGGAGCATAAATTATTGATGAGTTTGATGAAAGGATTCTAGATATAAGAGAGATCTCTCTAAAGTTTAGAGAGAAATTCAATAAAGAAATATATGATCCTGCTATAGTGACATGGGAGTCCTTCTCGAAACTCAATGCAATGGAGCGCCACCTAAAGGCTTATAATTCTGGAGAAGAGAGAAGATCTCAGATGTTATTTGATTCTGAAAAGGCTTTGGGAAAATGGAGAACCAAGTTACAGATTACTACAACGCCGGGGAGAAAAAACATCACCACAATTGTCACCAAGTACCGGGAATACAGGAAAATATTAAAGGCAGAGGAGGTGTTACTGAAGGAGAAGGAGGTAGAAAATATTGAAAGCGAAGGAGTCGATGTTGTTTAGTTTTTATTTTTTATGTTATTTTCTTTAATTTGGCTCTCTTGATACTTCAAAGACTTTTTATTTTAATTTCTAAAACGGTTGTCTTCAAGGAACCATTATGAAGACAAAAAAAACTCTTCTATTTTAATTGCTTTTTTGTTATTTCAATATAGAAAGACAATGGTGAAGTTCATGCATGTGCAATCTCTGAGTTATGGTGTGTACTGTGTGGATTTATTGTGCTTTTGCTAAGTAGTTTGCCAGTGGATTGTCTATTATTGGAATGATAAATTTTTGGTTAATTTCATTGCTATGGAATGTTTATTTGTGAATAAAGATTTTATGGTGATGGATGCGTAAGGAGTTCTCTGAATAATTTAGGTGATTTGGTAGTTTAATATTTTATTGTTTAAGCTGTGTGGATGTCTTTATAAGTTATTTATGTTGAACTGTTAGCTTCTGTTAGCTTATAAGTTGTGGATGTTGAACTATTAACTTCTGTTCAAGGAATGGATTAATTTTTTTTGAGTTATTTATCAAAGATTTTGTGAATGGAAATGCAATAGGAAATTGTGAGTTGGGTGATAAGTGTTGTTCTTTAAAAATGATGCAGAAACACATATCAAATTCAATACCATGGAATACAATATAAAATATAAAATATCACAATTTCGTGGAATACAATATAAAATATCATCAACTAAAGTTTGGAATATGATTCATGAAGTGTAATATAAAATAAAATATCATGAAGTGCAATGATTCACAATTTCAATTTTCATTCAATACAATATAAAATATCATCAACTACAATTTGGAACAATGGAAACTAATTCATGAATCTTGTAGTGCAATATAAATACCTAAAAGCTGCTAATTCTCTTCCATTTCCCAAATGGATTCAGGGTCCTGAAACTGACGTTCAACATCAGATAGAGTAAAAGAGTCATCTTGAAGCTCTTGATTATGAGTCTGCTCTTCAACTTCTTCGTCCTTGTGTCTCAATTTCAACATTCACTATGTCATTTTTGTCAATGTCATATGTCCCAGTCTCATTGCCCATGGCAGTGTCACCAGTACCAGCCTTTAGAATTGGAGTGTTGCACAGACCGGTCCCTCTTCTTTCACATGTGGACCTCCAGATTGTGAGTGCCCTATCAAAAGGAAAATTTTTGATATTATACGCAGTTCCTTTCATCCTCAAGAAATTTTCCAAATTATTGTCTAGTTTGTTTCTTAACTTTGATTTCAAAAACCCTAATGTATTGAAAACTCTCTCATCCTCCACCAACCCCAATATCATTTTTTGACATAAATCAGCAAGTTTGAAATATTCTGATATCTTATCATGCAATATTTCACTCTGACCTAAGTTTGTCCAAACCCTTTTTATTGATCCTGGTTCAAAGGCCTTGTCCTTGCCCATGGATTTATACTGGTCCTTAATAGCTACTGCAAAATCCTTACATTGCTTTCTTAGCTTATCTTCATTTAAAATTCCTTCTATTTTTTGCTCATTGATTGTTATAGTTTTCAAAAATCATTCGATCAAGATTTTTACTTGAGTGTGAAAAAATCTTGGGTTATCTTGGTTTTCCCAAAATTGAGGATACACAATACTCATGGCTTCAATTATTTCATCTCAAGGGAATCTTTCACGAATCTCTAAGGAAAGAGGTTTTGCAATTTCTTTCAAATTATCACCAACAAATTTAGCAATGTCTTTAAAATCTTCCTCATTAACAAATACTTCTCTGCTAGAGTGCCTGGTAGTCTTACATCAGTACATTTGTATCTCATATCCACGTACACAGATACATAAGTGTCAACTTCCATTAAAAGGTAAATAATTATTAGGATCATTCAAATCAATAATTTTCTGCCACAGGTTATAATCTACGCCATCTTGTGTTAAATCTAGATATAGATGATCAAGGGCCAAGCATGTATGTTTACGCATATTGGAATATTCATTAATATACATAGCTCTGTCTTGGGCTTTCTTCACAAGATTGTTCATTTCATCCAGCATGGGGAGAAGACTAGCTAAAGTCAAGAGTATATCTATATCGCTTAACCTATGTAAGAGGTCAGGAGCTTTGTTTACCATGTTGCAGTTTTCGTACATCACTCCAATTAAGGATTGATATTCTGAAAGAACTCGTTGTGTTGGTCCATGCAGGGAGATCCATCTGGTATTGAAATCCTTGAGAATCTTGTTTCTTGGTGTTATTCCCTCAACAAAATTATGAAATTATGTGAAACATTTGGGACTTCGACAGAAGTATGCATAGATCTCACAGGCTAGATTTTCAACTTTTGATACTATAGGAAACTTTCTTATAATTTTGAATGCCAAGCATGTATGGTGCACAAGTAGTTTGTAACTTTTTGCAAACACAAATCCTTTGACCTTGCATCACTACAACTCCATCAGCTCCTACACACACCAACTTTTTTGCAATTGTCAACTCATCCATACTTGCAATTTCATTCAAATATTTCTTGACTAGTTCAAATATATTATGCGATGTTGAATTGTCCTTCATTTTATGAACACAGAGAAGATGAGCTTGGCGAACATGTTGTTGTATAGTATACAAGTGCATATTGACCCAAGAAGTATTGTCTACCACAATAACTTTATCTAAAGATAATGCAATGAAGTTTGACTCTTTTACTTTCTCCTTTAAATCTTCCTTTTCCACTACAGCAAGACACTTTTCCCATTCTCATCCAGTGTTTATTGACCAATGTGTGTAGGGATAGTGAGGAACATTCAAAAAAGATAATAAACCAGAATATTCTAGGTAGTCTGTCATAGGACGCCCTCTAGAAAAAATATGAAAAACAACAGTCATCTAAAATAGTTTTTGACATATTTGCTCCTTCCATTGCTTTTCCAAATTGAGCCTCAAGTGTACCTTTACATGCAGCAAGCTTCGACATGCTTTTCTAATGCTCTTCATAATCCGCAAAATACCTAACATGAAGACATTCTTCCTTTATTTTCCATCGTAAGACTGATTGTTCCTTTCCGTCTATGATTTGTTTTCCATAAACTTTACCGATATGATTTTCTATAGTGTCAATCTTTAGCTGCAAAGTCTTGGGTTTTCCCAATTTCTAAGTACAAATCATACATTTGGCATGTGTTTCTTTTTCAATATCGTCTAATTCCCCCACTACTACAATGAATGGGTACTTTGACAACCAACCAAGTTGAAAATTCCTTGTCATTTCCCACTCATGCCCCCTTTTTTGTTTTTTTTTCCTTTTCCTTCTACCAACATCATCCTCATCCAATTCAATTATCTCATTCTGGCTAACCAGGGTATCCCTTGGAGCATCTTCTATTGTATTTCCATCCCCATTTGAATTTGATACATTTTTATTTAAATCAATGACAATCTCAACTTGACCTTCCACTAGCACTGAGGTATTGTGAATGCTACCAATATTTGGTGGAAGAGTTGATGATGTAGCTCCATCTTGACCTGATCGATCAAAAGCTTTGGAAATTCCAAAGTAAGATTGTATGGTACGTCTAATTTTTGGGTGTTTTGATGGCCTCTGAGTCTCTTGATCTTCACCACACTGAGGGGCGGCAGGAGTATTTTCAGCACCCTGAGGAGTGGCAGGAGTATTTTCACCATCATAACTTTGAGGAGCAGCAGGAGTAGTTTCACCACCCTAAGGAGCAGCAGGAGTATTTTCAACACCCTGAGGAGCGGCAGGAGTATTTTCACCACCCTGACCTTGAGGAGCTGCAGGAGTATTTTCAACACCCTAAGGAGCGGTAGGAGTAGTTTCACCACCCTGAGGAGCGGCAGGAGCCTTACCGTTGTTGCTTGAGTCACTTGACATATTAATCTCTGATTTGATCGACATATGCATCTCTCACTTTGAATAAAAAACTAGAAAAAAATGTCTTGTTTAAGAAGGATAGAGAATAATAATATAGATCCCATTCCCTACTCAATATCATCTTTAACACTGAAGCAAGAATGGAAAAGAGATAAAGAAAACTTATTATTATAACTAATAACACTATGAAGAAATGATCAGTGATCACTCACCTTTAAGTCTACGTTTTCGGCTTTCGTTGACTTCTAAATCGAGAAGTAGAACCTCAGAACCGAACAAAATGTGTAAGAATAAATGACACTTTCGATTGTAATTATATCAATCCATGATTCCATATTTGGCGAATTCCACGGGATTTTTAAATGGTATATTAAAAATTTGGCGAATACATTGTAATTTTCAAGGTGAATTGTGTCCTCAAATTTAATTATTTTTTAATATTATTGGCGAAATAGGTCCTCATAAGCAACTATTTAGAAATTTTAATAGGTGAAATGAGTCTTCACAAGCAACTATTTCTAAATTTTAATTGGCGAAATGGGTCCTGATACAATGTCCTTTTAATAGTATTTGTGAATATGTAGGTGTTTTTTATTAAATGCTTCCGGGATTCAAGCGAAAATATTAGTCGGTCCATTTGAAACGTGTAGTTTGAAAATGGCGAATTTGTTGCTTAAACATGCCTCATAAAAAAAATTATTGGTGAATCGACATGCATTGGACCTATGTTTCGTAAATTCTGGGCGATTTGGATACCTTATGGATGCAAGAAATTCGCCAATTTCGAGTTGACCGATTCCTAGAATTTGCCAATTGGCAAAGATTCGCCACTAAATTTTTCATTGTCTACAACTTGAACCTGCAAAATGTCAAAAAATAGAAAACATAAAAGCTAGGGACCTGTTTGTGGGTCCCACTGGGTGTGCCAAAAATGTGATCAGGTGAAATCTCCTAGTCTAGATGCAAAATAAAGTGCTAAAATGAAGGAAACAACACCTAACACCTCAAGATAAGCCTAGTTGAATTCAAAACAAAGAAAGATAACAAAAAGCATATATTTACCTAGTCTTGAATTGATCTTTGATTGGCCCTTGATGGTTGATTTTGTGTGCTCCTTTGATGGAAAAATGGATGAAAATGGATTCAAAATGATGAGGGTTTGATGAGGATTCAAATGGTGGATGTGGGTATTTGAGAATATAAACAAAGTGGATACAATGAAAGCTTGAAGATGAGCAATAATGGTGGATGGTTGAGCTTGAGAGATGGAGTTGGTTGAGTTGAAAGTGTGTTTTTGAATGAAAAAGTGTTTCAAGTGTGTGAATTAGAAAATGAAAGAAAATTCTTTCATTTTATGGAAAGAAGCCCTAGAGGAATGGACGGTTGAGATCTTTCCACCATGGGCAAGATGAAGGCTAAAGTGAGTTGAGGACTCACAAGCCCTCACATCTTGCCATGTGGTGGATGATATGTCACAAGGACACATGACATGGAAGATGAAATGTGATGGGAAGGTACTTGTAAGTACCTTGGAATAAGGATGATGTGACCTCTTAATGATCACATGGGGAAGAGGAGAATCTTGGATAAATAAAAGTGAATTTAAAATTCACTTGATTGGGGATATCTTAAGGATAAGACAAGGTTCCCAAAAAGAGAGGTGAAAAGTACCTTCGATAAGACAAGGTCCTTAAAAAGGTAAGTACTTACCTACATGTGACTGATGTGACCTTTCAATGATCACATGGGAAAGAGGAAAGCCTTGGAAAGATAAAAAGGAATTAAAAATTCCTTGGGGGATGGGGAGTGTTGACCAAAGGGGGGTTGGTTAGACTATATAATCACCAATTAGGAGATAGTTAATGGTTAATGAAGATTAGAGGCCAACTTGCAAAATTTAGAGGATGTGACACATCCTAATCATGGATTAGACATGTGCATATCCCTAATGATGGAATTAGGAGGTTGATTAGGATTAAGGAAAAGTGATGGAGGATGTGACATGTGGGGAATTAATTCTTTTGAGGAAAAGGGGAAAAGGGAGTAAGGTATTTAATTATTTAACTAGATACTTTAGGAGTTTAGAGGACTTTAGAGGTATTAATTAAATAGTGATATTACTTAATTAATGCAGATAAGGGGATATTTAGACGAAAAGGGATAAGTTTGGGAAAATGGAAGTGTCCAAATTTGGATGTCTAAAGTAACAAACTCATTTTCCAAAAGCTCCCACAATAGCAAAAAAATCTTCAAAATTTTTAAGAGAAAGGTGTCCAAAACTCTACCCCAACTGTTAGCTTTGATACCAAATGTTGAAAATGGAGGTAATTATGTAGCTTTAAAACTTGTAAACCTATGTGACTGTAGATCTCATTAAGTTTTCTTTGTCACAATTCTTTGTATGATTATTTGTTTAGATAAATTATTACCAATTGTAGAAGTAGACAAAAGATTGTAGAAGAATAAGACTAGAAGATAGAAGTGACACATCATATACCGTGGAGAAACCTTTTCAAGAAAAGCTCCACTACCATAATCAATAGTGCTTGTATTATGTAACCTTAGAAAAATATTACAATAATACTTTATCAATCCTTGCTTGAGATGCTTCTTTTCTTTTACCTTCAACAATTCTTCTTTACAACTTGCAATAAAATCTAATCAAACTCTCTTCAACTTGCTGCAATTTATAGACAATAACAAGCCTTGTAAACTCCAAAGAGTTTACAATTACAAAGCACAAAGCTTATCTCACAAAACCTATGCATATTCTTTGCAAGTAGAGTTCTTCCATGAAAAATAATTTCAAACCAAGTCCATCAATTTGGGCATCCCAAACTGAAGTCATAACTCAACCATGATTATCAAGATATCTTGTAAGCTCCTCCTCAAAGTTGGCACCCAAGAATGGGCCCACTTAACTCAACCTTATAAAATATTTTCTCATGCAAAAGTGTTAACTCCAAGATGCTAACTTGGGTGCCCAAGATGGGTCCAAGTCAATCTTTGTTAATTGAAACATATCTCTCCATCAATTCATGCAAATATGATGTATGATTGATCATCCCCACTTAACTGAATGTATCGCATGTTATTTTTCATGCAACTCAAGTCATTAGTCATGCATTCCAAGTCAACTAAATTCAACTAGCATTCAACTGAAACTAACTACATGCAACTAAAGATAACTGAACTGAACTGAACTTCATGCATGTAAACATCAATTCCTAACTTCTAGGATCTTTACATGCATTACTGAAGTGTTATCTTTCTCCAAACAGTTAACTTAACTCAAGGTGGGTTCTACCTTCCATGTGGGCACCCCACGTTCTCCTATTTTGTAGGAGCTCTTCTTGGGCATCCCCACATGTTACTATCATTTAGAATTAATTACAAATGTTAATTTACATGTTCATTTCATTTGAATTTAATCTCTTTCTAAAGCTAGTGTTGGGGAACACTTTCCAAGGACTTAGGAGATACATGAAATAATTTTTAGGATTGCAATTAAATGGCATCCTATTCCCAACACGCAAGACCCCTCTTTGGCCTCTAAAGGAGCAGATTTTTTTCTTTTGGGCATACAATATCATTTTTTAGTGAACCAGATATCATCAGAAATCTAGTTCCAATAACTTTCCAGTGGTGTTGGTCTCATCACTTTTTTCTACTGGTGGTGCATTCTTTAGCTTTTTGAAGTTAGAGGTGTTGTTTTCATTCATGAGCTAATAAATTTTCACCTATTTCTCTATTTTTCATGATTCCAATGGTATTCAAATGGTCTTTTAGAGTTCTTCATATCCATCCATGTCATTTTTCTAAGTTTCTCTCCAGGTACATTTTATTCAAATCTTTTTGTTTTCACACTCTGGTGAATTACTTAGACATATTAGCTCTTGGAAACTTTTTGTTTATGTGGGTTGACTCATTTTTGGATTTTCTTCATGTATTTCTAGTATTATGTCCTATTTAGGCATTGTATACATCTTTTTCATGCACATTATCTTTTGTAGATGCACCGTGTAAGTGTGATTCTATTTTTTTATAGGATTTTTCACATCCTATTGTGCCTTTTGTACTTGCACTATGATATAAATTGCCATGGGGGGTTGGTGTTTTCCTTTGGTTTACCATAACACCTTTTTCTAGTGAGTGTCTCTTCTACAACAGTAGTGAATCCTTGTGATTCTTGCCTCATGCTTGTGTGCCTTAGTTTGCACACTCTTTTATTTGCATTTTTTTTCTCCTACATGCACATCTTGGTTTCACATAGTTTCAATGTACCTGTCTTGGCTCTCCCTTTTCAACATTATGATTGGGTTTCTACTGTTGGTGCTAATTCTTCTTTGATTTCACGTTTGGAGTGATCTATGTATCTAGTTCATGTTCCTATGTACTTTCAAATGTAGTGCACATCAATGATTGGTTACCCATGCATTTCAGTGAGATGGAACATTTACCATATGAAAATTCTTCGATTCCTATTTTTGGAGGCATCTTTCCTTTTTCATTTGATTAGAGTCTATTGGTACCTATATTTTCAACTTGTATCTTGCATATTAAGTAGTTTCATTGGGGTCACTCATATAGATTCATGTGTCATTTGTAACTTCGAGCTCTAGATATTTGCCTTTGTTTTCCATCTAATTTGAGTAGTGTTGTTTGGGACACTCATGTAGATTATTGTCTCTCTCTCTATCAATTTTCTTTATACTATTTGGTACATGTGTTTTTGACTTGCATCTTGCATGTTGAGTGGTGTCATTGGGGTCACTTGTGCAGATTCATGTACAATATATATCTTCAAATTTCAAATGTTTTCCTTTGTTTTTCATCTGATTCAAGTAGTGTTATTAGGGGAACTCATACAGATTATAGTCTCCTAGATCTTGAAATTTGTATCTTTGGTAAGGAAGGGCCATATATTACATTAGGTAAATACTACTAAATTATGAAAGCAAGTATTTTGTATTGGAGAAATAATACCTTGCTCTCATTTTCATAACATGGAAGCTATGACATTATCTTCTTCTTCTAGAAACTCAGATCCCATAATCAAGTTCAACCCTCTTAAATATTTATTCTATAAAATAGATCTTTCAAGAAGATTAGTTAAGTGGTTTATGGTACTAACAAAATTTGACCTTACATTTGTCTCTCAAAAAGCAATACAAGGATAAGTTGTAGCTGACTAGTTAGGTAAGACCCCTTTACCATATTCCTTTACTAATCTAGATTATTTCCTAATAAGCACATTCTGAAGCTACACAAAATTATCTTACATGGAAAATGTGTTTTATGGATTGATATGTAGAACTAGCGATGGAGCAAGAGTGATCTTAATTCCACTCTTTGGTAAACCACATCCACTTGTTAGGAAATAATGCATTCAAACCACATTCTTAATCCATTTTCTACATAACCCCATGAGAGATAAACATGCATACAAGTAACCATAATGCATAGATCAAATAGACAAGCCACAAGATAACACAAGATATACCTTGGAAAAACCCTCAAGAGGGAAAAACCTACCCTCCAAAAGTATCCATACTCCATCTATTATTCAACAATAAAGCAATATAAGAGTTACAATGAATGCCTTTGAAGCTTCAAGCCTCCCAATGCATCCTCCATGTGTCATGCTTCACATATTCACTCCTCAAAAAGACTCGATAATGATATCCTACTCACCCAACCAACCTTAACCACTAAACATGTCATTGCTTTTATAGATTCAATCTCACACAAATACAACCAAGTGGTAAGATAAAACCATGTGCCACAAAATCATGTGAACATAAAACCACTAATCCCTTATTTAATATTGGGTACTAATTTTTCACTTTACTAAATAGTTTCCCTAATATTAAATTATAATCACATGTCTCCCACACATTAAATAATAATACAATGTTACTATACAAAATAAAGTGGTCCCCAAATGATTACCTAGTGTGATTAACCACCACCTAGGTGCATCATAGCTAAATAATTATTTAATTACAACATTATAATAAATCAATTTATGCAATGGTGTACAACACCATATCCCAACACCTCTCTAATTTTTTTTACACTTTTTAGGTTCAAATAAAATAGTTGAGTATGAAGCCCTTATTGATATCTTGCATGCCATATTGTTGTTAAACATAAAAACATTCAAATATTCCATGACTCTCAATTAATAATAAATCAAATTATAGACTCTTATCAAGCTAAACATGATAAACTCTCTTAATATTAGTATTTAGTTGTATGTTTACAAAATAACTTATCTTCATTTACTATTGACACTATCCTTTGTGAAGAAAATCATCATGTGGATGAAATGTCAAGTACAAATTCCCTTGTACCCTTTGATGATGTAAAAAAACATTCAATTTGTGATTTAATTGCTCTCTTCACCTACTATTATCAATAGCTCCACTCCAAGTAGTCTCCTTTGTGCTAATATTTACTCTAGAGAGTGGTATTCACACATTTACAACTATTTAAATGATGAAACCTTTTTAATAATATTTTTAAAAGTGCTCACATCTATGTTAAAAATATTGTAGCACACTACATCATATTTCTAACATTCTTTATTGAAAATATTAAAATGATCTCCTAATATGATATTAACTAAGTCAGAAACAACCCTTGCCTTCCAAGAAACACATTCAAACTCTAGAGGTGAGAATTTTTGTGGTAATTCCCTAGTTAAAAAATTAATGTGCATGGGATACTATTAGAAAATAATGGAACAATATTCCTTTTCCTTTGTCATGAAATATCCTTATTTCCAACAACATATCAAATTAATCCAAGCTCTAATACAAGAACTTTGTGACTAGGCTTCACCTTGGCCATTTTCCATATGGGGATTGGATATCATCAATAAAATTTCTCCACCTTATCCAAAGGATATACATTCATCATTAGATCTATTGAATACTTCACAAAGTGGGTAGAATCTATTTCACTTCATTCCACCACTGCTAAGGTAATTTGTAAATTTCTTTAAAAAAAAATAATTTCTCATTTCTGATTGCCTTCCAATTTTGTTTTTGATAATGGTGGATCATTTAAGAATAATAAGTGGAACAATTCTTAGATAAATTACATATTAAACAACATTTTTCTACTCATTATTGTTGATGGGTGTTTTTGCATCTTCTCAACACAGGCAGCACACAAGTGCACTACCTCTCTTGAAAGATAGTTTCTACAAACAAGTTGCAGAAAATATCCCAAGGTCTCTCGGGTCTTAGGTCACGAAAATGCTTGGAATAGTTCAATTGGTTGATGTTATTTTCTAGTAATCATAGGGTGGCCTTTATGGTTTACAAAGCATGGGAATTTGGGTCTACAAATGGAGTTTCAAGGTGTTGGAAATGAATAAACAGTGGTTGCTCACTCAAAATAGCAAGCTAAAACTCACCATGTTCATTAGATTTAGCATTGTTGTGATGCTTTGAATCCTACTCTAACCAGGGACTAAAATAAATAGTAAAAGAGGAAAGGGTTGAGAGGGTTTTGCTTAAACTAAGCTATGAATGAACAGTAATAATGGAGGATGCCATAGTAGATAGATTCCCATAAACTAATTTTTTCTTGACCAAAAGGAACCTACAACTACACAAAACCAGTGCAATCTCCTAAGGTCTACAAATTTTCAGATTGTGCATTCACTTCATGAACATACAATTGAACTAAGTTGCATCACTGGAATAAAAAGCCCAAGCTAACTTTACACAGCAATTTTTCATCAACAAGTGCCAGAAGTATGAGCTAGAAGTCCATCAAATACTGTAACAACATTCACCATTAAATCCATTCAAGAAACTACCAAGATAAAACTAACATGGAGGTTGAATCATGCATGCATAATGAACAGGTTCAAAGAAAACACCCATAAAAGAATGCAATGCTTCCTTTTATTGCTCCAGAATGTCCTTTACAACAATTCACGACCACTACAAATAAGGAGCAAGCCCCTATTAATAGTTTTCTAAAGCCCAAATGAATGGCTAGGATTTAATTACAATAAATGGCTCAGATTCAATACAAGTTATAGTTTCACCTACCCCCAATATTTCACAATTTAAAATACATTCTTGTATTTTTCCCTATTTTGTCCTGTAGTGACCCTGGCACTATAGTAGTTTTTTCTTCTAGCGATTGCCTTCCCTACTGTAGCTAAGAATGGTAAAGGTTTCCCCTTTGTCTGATATGTTTCCAACATTCCTCATCCAATCAACTGGGTTTCCTTGCAGATTTGTGTTACTGAAAGGTAGACATGTTGCTCTTGATTGTGGTGGACAACTTCTGGTAATCATGGCTGCTTTGGGGAAGATAAGACAGTCCCCCATGCTATCATGTTTGAAAGAATTTCTCAACTTGGTATTGCTTGACATAGATTCTTGAGCGGGCTTATTCAATTAGGTAGAACTCCCCTTGACGTCAATATTCAGATAAGCGGCTCCTTTGGTGGTTGCAATCACCCTCCAAGCACAACAAAATCTATGCCTTTAGCATGGTTCCATGAATCTTGCACATAAGAGGTGTAGTAAGTGCTTTCAAACATAAATCAAGGAAAATGTTAGTCAAATTCTACAAACTCGTTGTTAGATCCATCCATACATCATTAAAAGATCATAATATTCATCATTGTTCCACATTTGGAGCTCATTTGGACCATAAACATAAATGCAAGTTCTAGGGTACGAGTTTCCCCTAGGTCAAAAGCTATTCAGAGTAGCTAGGAGCAAGACGAAGTTGAGGCCACGGAGACCCCCAAGCAGCCACCTATAGCAAAAATTTCCACATGGTGAACCTAGCGATCAAATTCCATGTGAGGCGCTTTGGCATGTGCAAAAATCAATTCTAAGACACTTGAAGTTACCAAGTTAAGCTTATGCATTTTTGGGTACAAGACATGCAAGTGTAGGAAGGTCAAAGGACATTTGGAGTCTCCGCTATTAAGCAACAAAATTTAGAGCATGACAACCCACTGGCGGAAGTCTACATTGTAGGACCTGCGGGTGTGTCAGACGTTAAGGGCTACGTATGAAAATTTGACCAATTTAGGAGATGCGAGAGGGAGCTACCGGGCCGCCATCATATGTTCACCATTAGGAATGGTGTTGGAGGGACAATGGTCGTAGGAAGTAGTCTTCTTAAGCAGATCCATAGCGAGCTCAAGGACCTAGCATGCATGCTAGCAGCTTTCAAATTTGGGCAAGGGAAAAGTCCCTTGTAGAACCCGCCATGTGAAAGGATGAGGGTGTAAGGATGTTAGGGAACGTCAATGGGGAAACAACCACTTGCATGCAGCCACCCATATGAATCAATTTGCATAATTTTTTGACTTAGTCGCTTTGGGAAAATTAGGGACGGTGATTAAAGGGAAAATCTCCTAAAGAATGATTAATCAAGGGCAAAAATGGGTCATGAGACACTTGAAGTCGTTAGATGAAGCTTTGATGCTCTTCTGGATTTGAAGGATGTGGGCACCATGAGGTGGAAAGGAATTAAATCTTGGTCATCAAGTGATGGCATTCAGGAGATGGCAACCCACATGCAGAGTTTTGCAAAGCCACAACTCTTAGCAATTTTGAGTTTTTTCAAATTAAGCACATGGAAGATGCATTAGAAGTGTGCCTAGACCTATTCCTCAATGATTTGGCCCCTTTCAAAAAATGTGGAAATCTAGAATACAGAAGCCGAAGGGTTCACCACCCTCAATGATAATCCACACATGAAAACCCGCACACAATGACCCACACACAGGATCCCACAGATGACAATGGAGGTACGATGACCCACAGTGAAATTCCCACAACTCTTGAAACTCAACAAAAACTTGGAAATTCGCTTAGGCATCATAGAAACATCCCAAATCCATAGGCAACTTGTCCCTAAAGTGAAAAAATGAAGGCAAAAGTGAAGCAAGTGAACAGGTACCAATTCAATAGGAGCAAGGCAAAAGAGAAAAAAAAGGAGGTCCCTACCTTCGGTAGGGCATGTGTGCAAAATATGCACAAAAAATGGTGACTTAGTTAGGGAAATGCTCCAGAGCATTTCGATGACAAACTGGAATCACAAACCCAGAATCTTTGGTTCTGACCTTCAAACTAGGGAAAACAAACCAGACACTCGACCAAAGGGTCAAAACCACTAGCCCACCAAACCAAAACCACTAGCCAAATGAACCTTCTATATACTAAAAAATCCAAGTGTGTGAAAATGCATTCGTTCCCATCCTTAAGCCACTATAGGAACCTAAGCTTCGTCAAGTTAAGCTATGTAGTTTATTCTAACTCCAGAAGCATCCTGGACATTACCTCATTGCCAGTCAGGCATCCATAGCCCCGACGAGGTTGTCATTGTGATTCAACCGAATATTGCTCTACTACCAGCCAAGCATCCATAGCCCTAGTAGAGTTGCTCAAATCCCCCTAAAAGTTGAATTTTCTTCTTTTTATTTTCAATGTTTTTCTTTCTTTCATTCTTTTTTGTTCATTTATTTTGATTTTTCTCTTTTCAATTCTTTTTGTTTCAAGCCGCAAGCAATGAAGCTTGCAATCAGGGCTTAGAATCACAGTGGCATTGAAGAAGAATTTTAGATTTTTCACTTAACTCAAATTCGCAAATGAACCTACAGTAACCTCAAGATTCTTAAAGTGTGTAAGAGATATAAGATTTCATAATACATCAGAATTAGACCAACCAATGACTCATCCCCTTTAAATCAAACATCCAGGTCACTTTTCACTAACATAAGACCCTCACCATCCACTCTGAAAACTTTATTAAAGTTTATCAAAGAAATACTTAGAACAACCCAAGAAATGAAAATGATTGTTGTGTATGCAAACATGCCCGACAATAAGCAAAAGAGACTCTGCAAAGAAACAAAGTGGAAGAAAAAAAAAAGCAACCAGAAATCGAATGAAAAGTGAACACCAAGGGAACTACTCTAAAGTAGACTAATCAATGTCAAACCAACTAACCTGACAAAAGCAAGAAAGCAGGACTATATACACGAAACCTACACTACCCCCAAAACAACTATGTACAAAGATATTTACAAAGAACCACGTTCAAGAAAGGAAAATTGACATTTATGCCCCTTGGAATTCGTAATTCATGTACAAGCAGAAAGGAAATCATTACAGTTCTAAGCCATGCAAACTCATCCTTATATTCAAAAAAATAAAAATTTATAGTCTTGCATCCAGATTCAATAACATCATCAAGAAAAATTAAAAGTTGAGGCAGTTCATCAATCCCATGATTGATCCATAAACAAGTATGTATGCCTTCGTTCCCATATGCAAAATGATAAATGAAGCCACAAGTATTGATAGGAGCAAGGAAGGATAGAACCTAGATGTCATTGCATAAGGGAAGTAGTATTGGATGGTCTGGAGCATGCACGACATCATTAGTCACAGTGTTGGAAACCTCGAATGGATGCAGTAGATGAGGCAACATCCCTCTCACATTATAAATCTGCAAGTTATAATCAAAACTATCAGGTAGTAGACACTGTAGAAAATCAAAAATTTCAAAATCAATGAACCTTTTACTTGATCTTGGGCTTGTATAAGGCTGGGAAAATGAGACAGCCAACACCTCTTCTAGGCTACTAGTGGGACCCGTAGCCTATATTAGTTGTTCTTCAAGGATATACACTTCATCTCCTCGATCCTTCATAGTCCATGGCTCCACATGATTGTTGTCTTCAAGAGGCAGTACACTATCCCACTTGATTTCCCTCACGCTAATATCAATTTGTTTATATTTCATGTCATAAAAACATGACATGGATGAATTTGTCCTATTGCAGCTCTTGGAGTGTGTAGGAGGATCAATAATAGGCAAGGAGGAAATATCCCTAGTTGTGGCCTATAGTTGACAAGGTATATCACCTTTGTGGGCACTTACCAAGACATCCTTGCCTTGGTCTTCTTCTCTTTTCAATTCATGTGGCTCATCAGGATGTTTACCTATTTCCTCTTGTTCATCGTCAATGTAGATGGAAGTGGAGTCCCTTTCCTAATCTGGGAGCTATACTGCTTCACCATCTGGAGGCTCAGACGATATTTCTTCATCACCACTATCTTTTGAAATGTACTCTTCCTCCATGTCACTATATCTTTGTGGCACAATTCCAAGTGGGAAGAAATTAGCAAGGGCTACTGGCTCATCAAGGGGGCTGAAGTATGACATCTGATTTCCCTCTGAACATCCTCCATAAAGCCTATCATCCATCGTGTATAAATGCTCTTCAAGAGGGAAAGATTCTTGATGATCAATGATAACTCTCCCATTTGATATGCTTCATCATTGAGAGGTTCGGGACTATGTTGTTCTCCTTCCATTGTTGCCCCAATTTCTCCTTGGGGGTTGCTTTCAGCTAGGTTATCACTTGGTTCTAGCTCTTGGACTTCTAGCTCAATCCTTGGAGCAACTGCATGAGGTTGTGCACTTGATTGTACCACCTATTCTTTAACTTGCATGATTTCCTCTTGACATAGCTCACATGTGAATTCTGAATGTGCCGAATCATGGAGCCTACAACAACTCAACAACAATAGCACCTCCAAATCCACTTTGTATCTCAGCTTTGACCAATCCCTCATGAATCTTGAGACAAGTTCATTATATCTTTCCATCCCTAGATCTTCATCATTAGTTGAGGAGGGAGTTTGATAGTGGATTTCCCCCACTTGTAATTGTTCCCAATCCTCTAGGTCTTCCTTTTCAAAGGTCTAATTTCCTTCATCCATTGAGAATGGGTCTTCAAATCCCATTTCACTTAAGCTTTCATCAATATTTTTTGTTGACCCAAGGCTTTCAACCTCATCCTTCTAACTTTCAGCATCAGTGTTGGTTGTCCCAAAATATACTATTGCAGAATTTTTTGATTTATCTTCTATAAAGTGCCTCTCAACTGTCAACTACTCTTCCACTTGAGTGGATGATTGCTCTTCACCGATAGAGAAAATAGTTTATAATTCCTTTCTGACTAAACTTTCATCAAGGCTCCCTGCTATACCAAGGAATTCAATTCCCTCCTCTTGATTGTTTGTTGTGCCAACACTTACTTCTATAGAATTTCTTAATTTAGCCTTAGTATGTTGTCCTCTAAATGTTAACTGCTCTCCTACCTTAGTGAATGAATCCTTTTCATTGATATTTGGCCGATCTATCTTGTTCAAGCTCTTAGCTTGGGCAATGATGTTTGCACATGATGGGAAAGTAAATTCAAAATGTGGTGCATTATGGACCCTGCACCATCCAGACATCAACATTTCTTCTTGCCTTAGTCCATCCTTACTACTCAAGTGTTCATAGATCAACTCTTTCAAGCTTCCATGTTAACCAATTCTTCTTTTGGGTTTGTAGGAGCCAAGGGTTGGTATATTTCCCAAAAGATAATTTCTCCTTGCAAAACCCTTTCAATTTTGCCCAAAAAAGTTAGACATTCCAATTCATTGTGTATGTGAGTGCCATGGATTTTACATTTGTCTACCAATGCAAAGTGTTGCAATGGCTTCCTCAATCTCCTATTTCAGCTCAATTGTCTTGAATTTATTACTCCATTTCAGCTCAGTTGTCACCTTGTCTTCAATTTTTTTATTTTAAATTTCTAGCATATGATGAGATCTTCTCTATCTCAGATTTTTACTTTAAAGTGCATTCAACTTCCAACTTTCAGCTTTGTAGCCTTGTGCTTAGCCATGCCCTCCTTCTAGCACCAGTTTTTTTGATGGGTGTTTTTGCACCTTCTCAACATAGGCGACACACAAGTGCACTACCTCTCTTGAAAGATAGTTCCTACAAACAAGTTGCAGAAAATATCCCAAGGTCTCTCGGGTGTCAAGTCATGACAATGCTTGGAATAGTTCAATTGGTTGATGTGATTTGTTGGTAATCACAGGGTAGCCTTTATGGTTTACAAAGCATGGGAAGTTGGGTTTGCAAATAGAGTTTCAAGGTGCTAGAAATTATTGAACAATGGATTCTCACTCAAAAGAGCAAGCTGAAACTCACCATGTTCATCGGATTTAGTATTGTTGTGATGCGTTGAATCCTACTCTAACCAAGGACTAAAAGAAATAGCAAAAGAGGAAAGAGTTGAGAGGACTATTCTAAATCTAAGTTATGAATGAACAATAATAATGGAGGATGTTACAATAGAAAAACTCCCATAAACTAAGTTTTTCTTGACCAAGAGGAACCTACATCTACACAAAACTAGTGCAATCTCCTAAGGTCTACAAATTTTCAGATTGTGCATTCAGTTCATGAACATACAATTAAACTAAGTTGCAGCAATGGAATAAACAAGCCCAGACTAACTTTACACAACATTTTGTCATCAACAAGTGCCAAAAGTATGGGCTAGAAGTCCATCAAATACTGTAACAACATTCACCATTAAATCCATTCAAGAAACTACCAAGCTAAAACTAACATGGAGATTGAATCATGCATGCATAATGAGAAAGTTCAAAGAAAACACCCATAAAATAATGCAATGCTTCCTTTTATTGCTCCAAAATTCCCTTTATAACAATTCACCACCACGACAAATAAGGAGCAAGCCCCTATTTATAGTTTTCCAAAGCCCAAATGAATGGCTAGGATTTAATTACAATGAATGTGTCATATTCAATACAAGTTAGGGTTTCACCTACCCCCAATATTTCACAATCTAAAATACATTCTTGTATTTTTCCCTATTTTGTTCTATAGTGACCCTGGCACTATAGCAGTTTTGTCTTCTAGCGACTGCATTCCCTGTTGTAGCTGAGACTGTTAAAGGCTGGCCCTTTTTCTGATATGTTTGCAACATTCCTCATCTGATCAACTAGGTTTCCTTGCAAATTTGTGTTATTGAAAGGTATACATGTTGCTCTTGATCATGGTGGACAGATTCTGGTAATCATGGCTGCTTTGGGGAAGATAAGACAATCCCCCATATTGTCCTGTTTGAAATAATTTCTCAACTTGGTATTGCTTGACATAGATTCTTGAGCGGGCTTATTCAATTAGGTAGAACTTTCCTTGATGTCAATATTCAGATAAGCGGCTCCTTTGGTGGTCGCAATCACCCTCTGAGCACAGCAAAATCTACGCCTTTAGCATAGTTCCATGAATCCTACACATAAGAGGTGTAGTAAGTGCTTTCATACGTAAATCAAGGAAAATGTTAGTCAAATCCTGCAAACTCATTGTTAGATCCATCCATGCATCATTAAAAGATCATAATATTCATCATTGTTCCACATTTGGAGCTCATTTGGACCATAAGCATAAATGCGAGTTCAGGGGTGCAGGTTTCCCCTAGGCCAGAATCCATTTGGAGCAACTAGGAGTAGGACAACAATGAGGCCACGGAGACCCACAGGAAACCACTCGTGGAAAAAAAATTTGCATGGTGAACCTGGCGATCAAATTCCATGTGAGGCACTTTGGCATGTGCAAAAATCAATTATAAGGCACTTGAAGTTACCAAGATAAGCTTGATGCATTTAAGGGTCCAAGGCATGTGGGTGTAGGAAGGTCAAAGGACGTTTGGAGTCTCCACTATTAAGCAATGGAATTTAGAGCACAGTGACCCATAGGCAGAAGTTTGCATTGTGGGACCCACGTGTGCCTCAGATGTTAAGGGCTATGTGCAAAATTTTGACCAATTTAGGAGATGTGGGAGGGAGCTACCAAGATTCCATTGTATGTTCATCATATGTTCATCATTAGGAATGGCATTCCAAAGGGATGGTGGCCATAGTCGGCGGTCCGCTTAGGAAGATCCATAGTGAAATCGAGGACCTAGTGTGTGCTAGCAAATTTGAAATTTGGGCAAGGGAAAAGCCCCTTGTGGAACCTGCCATGCAGAAGGATGAGAGTGTATGGACGTTAGGGAATGTCAATTGGGAAACAACCACCTACATGAATTGGTCTGGATAACATTTTGACTTAGTCACTTTAGGCAAACTGTGGATGGCGATGAAAGGGAAAATATCCTAAGGAATGATTAAGCAAGGGAAAAAATGGGTCATGAGACACTTGAAGTCATTAGATGAAGCTTTGATTCTCTTGTAGGTTTTAAGGATGTGGGTTTTGTGAGGTGGAAAGGCATTAAAGCTTGGTTGTTAAGTGATGACATTCAAGAGACGGTGACCCACATGCGGAGTTCCACAAAGCCACAACTCTTAGCAATTTTGAGTTTTTTCAAATTAAGCACATGGAAGATGCATTAGAAGGGTGCCTAGACCTATTCCTCAATGACTTGGCCCCTTTCAAAAAATGCAAAAATCTAGAATGCAGAAGCTGGAGGGTCCACCGCCCTAAAAATGGAAATCCACACACGAAATCTTGTGGATGACAATGGAGGGATGGCGACCTACAGTGAAATTCCTGCAACTTCTCGAAACTCAAAAAAACCTTGGAAGTTCACTTAGGCATCCCAAAAACATCCAAAATCCATAGGAAACTTGTCCCCAAATTCAAAAAATAAAGGCAAAAGCAAATCAAGTGAGCAGGGACCAAGTCAGCAAGAGCAAGGCAAAAATGAAAAAAAGGGGGTCCTTGCCTTTAGCGGGGCATGTGTGCAAAATATGCACAACAATTATCCTCAATCTAATGGTCAATTTGTGCCTTCTAATAAAACAATAGAATAATTCTTCACAAAATTTTCAACAAAAATGGTAAGGACTGAAATACTCAGTTGACATGTGTATTGTGGGCTTATCACATGAGTATTTGTATGGTTACTAGGATTACCCCGTATAATCTCTTGCATGGTGTAAATGTTATAATTCCTTTAGAGATGGAAATTATGTATTTTCTAGTTTCCCTTAAAGGACTAATTGATGATTATACTTACCATGAACAACACCTATATCAGCTTGAGTTGCTCAAAGAGCATTGATTAAACTCTCTCAAACACATTCAAGCCTATCAACATTCTCTATCTCATAAATACAACTATTTTTTTCTCATTCTTTTAGTAGGTGATTTGGTCCACAAGATCTAGTGTAATGTAAATGCACCCTAAGGTTCTAAACAAAAATTTATCCCTAACAGGTTGGGACCTTACATCATCACCTTCATTTATGGATCTAGATCTTATGGCCTATCTACAATGAATGGTAAGCCCTTAAAGAATCCATAAATGCTATGCATATTTCTCATTTTCATTCATAAATTCTTTATATGACTTTTGTATAATGACTTATCATTTAAGGATTGATATTGTTTACCTTGTTTTATTCAATCATCATCATATCCCATGTGTATTGTATATCCAATAAAAATATGCTATCCATGTTTATGAAACACATTACACTCAATCCTTTCTATAATAAACATTTCTTTATATACTTGTTATTTTCATTTGTGAATAGTTATTGTTATTAGCTTTAGAAAATGTTCAATTTAATTATTGTTTTAATGGTATAATTGTTAAGCTTATTTTAATTCTCAAGATTAAAATAGCATCAGCTTTGTTAAAAGTATTTAAATCAAATGTAAAAGCTTCTTGGACGGAAAAAAAGCAAGGAAGAGGAAAACATAAAGTTTTTCCTTAGGAAAGAGTAAGAAAAAATTCACTCATGTAGTAATGGAAATGTGAACAAGGGTTTGTTGTTTGGCTGGAGCTTCAACCACATTGCAAAGGAAAATGCTCCAGTTTAACGGTAGTATGTTAGAAGGTTTGTTGGGACTCATTGAAGATGCCCACATTGCAGGTTTAGAAGGAAGCTGCATGGTGTATCTTATGGAAAGGTAGAATTTTTGGGATATGATATCAAATCATCTCCACGTACTCAAAGGAATTCAATGTAAACATTTTTTGTGGTTGAAAATCCACCACTCTTCAGGTATGCCTTGTGTATTTTGAGACCTTGAGAGTAATAAAGAGTGTATACACAACCACGGGTTTTAAGTTTGTTGTAAATTCCTAAACATATGCAAATGGAATAAAACCCATGAAGACTTGTTCAATATTTTCAAAAAAACTTGATGCATTATATCATAGAAGGTAGCTTTGAGGTTTAAGTGCTAAGTATCATTTAGTTTGTATGTCAAGCTTGTAAATTTATGGTATGTGCACAAGATGTAGCTTCAGGTTTATTTCTTTCTTTTCTACTATTTTTCTTTGAGTGGGAGGATCACCATTCAAGGGAAGATTACACCCATAAACATGAGAGATTCATGCAATGTCTTTTTTCCAACATAATGATTTCTTAAATGGAGATTTTGTTGCTATGTTAGAAAAGGGGATAATGCTCAAAAGTCACCAATGAGAATTATTATTGAGCTTCCATCAGAGGATACAATTTTTTTTTTTTAGCCTTTTTCAATGAATAGAGATGATCATGTTGCTTCTCTAAATAGTGAAAGGGGTGTTGATGAGACCCAAGATTTAGAAGATTTAGAAAGTTAGTGGTTTCCAAAATTTGCATGAACCTGTTATATCTCATATGCACATGAATGATGAGGGTTCACTACAAGTCAGTGTCAGCCTATACATGGAAACACAATCAAATGGATGAAAGGACTGTGCAAATAAAATATGGAAGTGAACATTTCCATGGAAAGGATGAAGCTAGCAAAATATGTGAAAAATAGAGCCTACACTTATGGAAGCAAGTAATGTTCATGTTGTTCATGGCTTTGACTATGGTTTTTATGATTTTAATTATGACTTTTCTCATAATGACCCTTTCTAAGTCTCTACTGGCTATTGCAAATGGAAAAGTCATGCAGATAAAATCTTAAACTGAGTCATAGTTGGATGTTGAATAAATGATAACCCAATGTAATCATGTTTCAAAATGTTTGGAAGTTGTTCCAAAGGTTACCCTCGCTGATTGCTAATGAAGATAGGTAAAATCTGATGAAAATATATAGTGATTAAAATGGATGGTTAATTGGAAAGAAAGACACAAGGATGCAAATATTTACAAGCACATTCAAGTCATGAACAGAGCATAGACAAGGCACATGAAAAAAAATGGAAATACTATTCAAATGCCCCTTATAGACCTCTCACAAAGAGACAAAAATGCAACATTTCCTTGTTGCAAATCACAAGTGAGAGAAGAGAGTATAGATATGCATTGCTAAGGGTAAAGCCTGAGATATATGAACAAAATACCAAGAAGAAAACCCCTATGATAGTGAGGCATGCTTAACTGGGAAAGAAGGTTACAGTGATCTCCTTGAAGGCAGTAGTTTAGGCCCATGACAGTGTTTAAGAATTAGTGATATCAAGTTTCCACAATCCATAATGTTATTGGTAAGTGATTTCTGGATTTGATTGTGTGTGAATTTTTTTGATGCAAAAAAATTCGCACACAATCGAATCCAGAAATCACTTACCAATAAGTGTTTAAGAAGTCAGAATTTATGACTATATAGTGGAAGTTGTAATGACAATGACATTAAGAGTAAAAGAACATGGCAATCAATGACAAAGTTTGAAGTTGAAAGAGTTCATATTCTAACAAGGTGATTAATGATAGTTCAAGTTAGAAAGGAGAGCCACCCTCCCAAAAGGAAAGGGTGGTGATAGTCAAGATGATCATAAGGAATTTCATGGGATTGTCATAACCTTGGAAAGACATGTAGAAGATATTGCCAAGTTGGAGGGGATATGTTTGTGACAAGGCATTGGTAAAGGTAGCAATTGACCTATGAGGATATCCTGCTTAGACATAAAGTTGTTGAGCTTATAGATGCATAGTCAAATAAAAGATGGCAGTCATTGTCAATGAATATAAGGGCAGCTCATATGCAAAAGACAATCCCAATGACTATAATAAGTTCAAGGTACCATGACACAAATGACAGTGTTAAATCAAAGCGACAGATCTTAGAAGCTTCAAAGTGACTGCAATTGAGGATAGTTGAACAAGTTTAAGAACAACCATGCATAGTGGAGAATGGAAATGTGGCAGGGATATAACAGAGATAAGAGCAGATTACTATGATTCATTCTTGAGATGAGATAGAAGTATGGAGAAGTTTGAATTAGTCAAGCAAGTGGTAATGTCAAATCCTAAATAATACCCTGCATTTTCTATAAAACAAATATATAAAGGCAACAATTGCAATTATTTAAGGGAATTGGGGTGACTTGGACAGAGGTGGAGGGCATCTAGGAGGAGGTTGAGATGAGTTGTCCATGTGTGGGAGTAAAAATAGGGGTTGTTGAAGACCTTTTCCAGCCATTACCAAGTGTTTAGGAGCCAAATGAGGAACCTTGTCCATAGATAAGTTAAAGAGGAATTTTCTTCATAAATATGCCTTTTGGAGCACTTTTGGAGGCTCAAAAAATAGCACCAACTCAGTTGGACGCCCAAGAAGATTTGACCAAGAAAACTCATGTAACACTTGTTCTTTTTTTTCTCAAGCATATGCCCTTTGTTGTAGCAAGTTGTTGCACAGCTATAAGGCTCATCTTTCAGGCCTTTTTTCAGTTACTTCTTGTTGTTTACTAGCTTCATATTGTAACTTTATGAGTTCTTTCAAGCATGAACAGTATTGTAACTCCTTTTCAAACTTGTACAAGTTGTAAAAAACACCTTTTATCAATAAAATTTAGTTGATTTTACCTTAAAGTTTGTTTCATTATGTGCAAAGTGAAGATTGATGAAAGTACTTGTGAAATCTTATGTGCTTCCTCTTATGTATGTTTCTTTTAGCACCTTTAGTCAAGATACATCATATCTTCTATGTAGGTCATATGATTGTGTCAAGGATAGAAGCAACAACAAGTTGTGAAATCTTCTTTCCTTCTTGAGTTGTCAATGTCCCACCTTTCTATGAAACACATGCATATGTATGATGAAATTTTGAGTTGTGTTATGCTACAGCTGAATCATTGAGCAATTGTGTGTGTCAAACAACAAGTTATAGGTCTAAAACAACAATTTGGTGCATCACCTAGTTAGTTAATCATTTTTCAAGCATTTTTTAAGTTATTTATAATCTTCTTCTTACCCTTTTCCTTCAAAATAAGTAGGATTGATCAAGTTCTAGGTGATCAAGCAAGAGGAACCAACCTTCTTTGGAGTTTCATTCCAAGCTTTAGGCAACCCACAGACTTAGGAATGCTCCCATGTATCAACAAGTAGTTGAGTTGATAACTTAGCTTTAGGTGCATACTTTGTTGATAACAGTTTTTGGCACGCCTAGTGGGACAGTTTGGATTGTTTTAGTATATAATTTTTCCATACATTGGTGATATTTGGTGTGTATAACAGTGATTTCTGCCTTTGGAGGAAAGAAGACAACACACCTGGTGACTCTAGAGAGATTATCTATTGGTTTTAGCAATTCAAGTGCTGGTATGATTCAAGTTTTTCATCAAGAAAATATTATTTATTATGATTTTCCAGCTTTTTGAATGAATAGGCATGTCTATGTTTCATGGGAATATTCCTTATCACCCTCCATTTCATGACAATGTTTTTCATACTCCTTACCAACCATATCAAAGTAACCATACTACTAGTGTTATCCAAAATAGCCCTGTAATTGCAAGTAACTAGTAGATTCAATGTGCTTACCACTCGCCCACCCTTGCTCAGACTTCATTCCAGTCTATGTATGCTCAAAATCACTCTCAATAAAATAACTTTATAGAAAACCAACATGTTTATCACCATAGTCAATCTCAAAATTTGGAAAATTTGGGGAATGATGACATCAAAAACATATTTTTGGATTAGACTTGGCAATTGGGTTAGATCAAGTGGCAACAATAGCTTGAGTTGCAGTAGGAGGAGTTGGCTTACTAGGCTATCTAGCATCAACAAGAGCTAGAAATGCAAAAAAGACAATATGAGGAGAAGCTTGCACAAGATCTTGCAAAAGAGGAGCAAAAAAGGCTTTTGTTGGCTCCAATTCAAAGGTTGGAAACTCAATCAGCTATTTCTTTTCCAAATCCATTTTTTGAAGAAGAGGTATCCAAGTTCAAAGTACCAACCTTCAAGCAAGGTGAGTCTCCTAAGTCTCCTAAATTGAATATTCCAAATTTTAGAAGATATCATCCATTTAAAGAACCTATACTTGAACAAGAATAGCCTATATGTCTTCAAGAGACCAAGCCAATTGCTCAAGTTTTCCTGTCAAGTCAGCCTTCATGTCCTTCTACTATCCATCTTTGTCCAGGTGGAACTATTGTTTGCTAAGAGAGTTGGCCTAATGATAAAATGAATGAGTTTTGTGAGGTAGAACAAGAAAGAGTTTTTGTTGTTACTTCACTTCATATGATAAGGAAAAAAAATCAGACTTGTTGCAAATTAATTATGAGAAAAAATAGTTAGGACAACAGGGTATTAAGCAAAAGATAAGTGTTGAACACGAGATGCTAACAAGTTCTTTGGATGAACTTCTTGGTTTTGTTGAAAAAAGTGAGGATAAACAAGAATTTTGTTGCAAAATTGTGAGGTAATGACTAATTTATTCCATGAGCTTCCTAGTTTTTTTAATGAAGATGAAGAAAGCATACTTGTACTAACACCATTGCAAGTTTTGAGCAATAGGATGATGAGAATTTTGTTGCAAATTTGTGAGGTAATGACTGATTTATTCCATGAGCTTCCTAGTTTTTTTAATGAAGATGAAGAAAGCATACTTGTACTAACACCATTGCAAGTTTTGAGCAACATGATGATGAAAATAACATTGAAAAGATGCTAGTTCATAAAGAAGCAAGTGAAGACAGGCTCATCTTGAGAAGTGAAATTATCCAAAGTAAACAAGGAGGACCGAAGGCAGTCCTTGGGGTGGGAGGATATAGAGATGGGCCTTGGGTGGTGGGGTCGGCCACCAAGGCTTTTTTTTCAAGGTAAAGGCTTTAATGTCTTTAATAATCAAGAAGTCAATCCCAAAGTTGAGATATGACATGTGCATAAGAAGGGTAATGACGTGTTTGATGAAGACTTTTTCACAAGAACAATAGAGGATTTTTGTTCAAATCTTGTTGATAAGGCAACACTTCTTAAATCTGAAAGTTGTGAACATAATGAAATGGAGAAAGAAGACATGATTTCTCTTGTAAGACATGAGTTACCCCATACCATTCAACATAGTGAAGTTGAAGAAGTACTTCACAAGCAAGAAAGCAGCAAGAAGAGTTCCAAGTTTGTCATTTCAAGAGGATGTCCTATTAGGCATCTTGCCAGGACTAAGGCCAACAAAGAAATACCAATCATGTTTGCACCCAAACATGATTTTTCCATCCAAAATGGATTTGATCATGAAATTGAGCAAAATAAGAAGGGTTGCAACTAAATTTTCCATTCCGGAATAGTATTTTGCATACACAAGATGGAGAAGTAAGAAGTTTTGTCTATATTCTTCATGAAGTTTTGCACCTATTGGTTAGATTTCTATCTATACCTCATCTTTCTCTAGCTATTCAAAATCATATAAAGCATTTCATTTTGACCAAGAAGGGAAGTTACTTCAAAGAATGAGTTAATGGTTTTGTTTGACCAAGTTTCATTGTTAGTTAGTCTAGCAGTGTAATGCCCTGTCATGAAACCCTGGAGGACAACACACTAAAAACCTAAAAATGGGACAATTTTTTTTTGAAAGTGCAATATACACAAGATTGAAAAATAAATAATAACTCAAATTCTAACTTAAGTCCTCTAAGTTCTATTACTATGCTACTTGATTCCCAATAACTAAACTAACAAGAACTATAAATCATTACATTAACAAATTCCATTAACAGTGAGGATTTTATTTAATCATCACATTTAAATTGAACAATCAATATGAAATAACCATTATATGTTATCAATAGATATCATTTAGAATCAATCCATTTAGCTAGCATATACAAGAGCATCTTTTACATTATCCATTACATAAGAGAGTTCAACATTTATTAACATCACTGCATCATTACATTTGAACAACAATGTCTCCTCGTATATATGTGAGGAGAGTACATCAAAAGTATAATGCATTATACAATAAATTTATGGTACAATACAAGTACATGGAATATAATCCACATGAACTGGTACAAGTTCAAAAATCTTCAAATCTAAGAGTAGTCACCACGAACATGAACAAAGTGAGGGAACCCAATGGAGAACAAGGCACATTCCACCCAACCATGTGGAACCCTAAGGTCCACCCCCCGTCCTAGGAGATAGCATTAAGGTCCCACCACAAAAAAAACTAGAAGACAAGTATCAAAACAAGGCTAACATGACTCCAATGTACAAGTACAGTACAACATCACATGATAGTAACACCACTTCCAGAGGCACACAAATATCCAACAAAGATAAGAAGCAAGGGAATACTAGGTTTTCATAGGAGTGTCACCACATAGTTTTCTATGGGTTACCTTGGTAGATCTTCCTAGTCCTCGACCCCCATCCTGGGTTACCCTGGTAGCCTCTACCGATCTCCAGTCCCCATACAAACCTGTGTAGAATCAACATACCCCTCATGAGGATGAGGCAATTGATCTTTCCATTCTAGGTCTTCTAGACTCATCTCAAGCCTAAACGATCACTTGATCCATGAGTGAGGCATTCACTTATCTTGATTAGTGTGAATACTACCCAACCCCCTAATTCATTTTAGGTTATCACTTAATTACGAAACTCCCACATGGGTTACCCTAGCGCCACTTTGTGAACTGGCCCCCATTGAGAGCCACTCCCCTACTAGAAACTAGGAGACCCAATGAAATCAAAAGAGAAAATCCAACTTGGAAAATCATAAAATATCATTAACATACACAACAAGGTGAGGCATAACCCTTCCCACACACGAGTTCCAACCAAACTGGTGAATATACTATGCAAGGCAATTGACCATCATATACTCATGTAATACAAAAATAACCATCTCATAGGATTATCAAAGAATTCCATCAAGAAGACAAATCCCCCTAGCCTCTGGAAGACTCCTAATATTCACTTCACAAGATGACTTAAACATTTGAACAAAACCCCACAATTCATTCCCAATTCAACAATCATTCACTCTGCTTCACATAAACAATTCAAAACAATAATAGAAAAGTAGAATCTAGAGTGGGTTACAAGACTTCCATATCATACTGAATATTCATCTTAACCAAATTAATAATCTTTTTATTTCAAATAAACTAATCTTTCATTTACATAATGCACCAATCCTTACAAATTCAAATTTTACTATAATTCATTTGCTTCTCTTACATGATCATTTTATAATTAAAGCAACAATGTTCACTTATTGATCTCATCAAATATAAGCACATATTCCCAATTACAAGCCTATATACATATAAACATATATAAGTATGTATGTATATATATATACATATTTATATATCAATCCACATATATCTTAGATGATCAAGTAAAATCTTGTTTTCAAATGTAGAGAGTAAATTATAATCATATAAAAGTCTTTGTATGAATATATATTTATACTTATACAATTGTTGTTTAAACAATTCAGAATATAATAAGAAAGCCACATGTAGGATTATTTATTCGCATCACAGAGATCCTATATATATATATATATATATATATATATATATATACATACATACATACATATATGTATATATATATATATATATATATATATATTTCCAATCGAATTAAATGGATATATATATAAATTCCATGTGTTGTAAAGCATTTTAAATTGAAGGTCATTAATTTCTCATTCCATTGATTACTAAAATTCAAACTTGCAATGTATATCGATTGTTGATACTCAAACTTGCAGAGCATGTCGATTACGAATACCTATGCAAAGTTCATAAATTGGAGTTTACAATTAAAATCACTAAAATAACTAATGTTTTATGCAATTACACAATGATAAAGCCACCAGTTTAAACACAAAGTGAAGGTTTATACATAGTCTACAGTTAACCATCGATTCCAATGAATACCAAGAAGTTCAAGAAACAAGGAAATCTACAAGATGAGGTATGATTCGCCAGCCATAGGATTGAACACAAGTTTGGGGAAAGCAATGCGCACAGCATAACGATGGCAGTATACAATGCCAACCATGCTAAAATCACATTACAGTTACATTGAAAGCAAGGAATGCAAAATGCAACACATAAACTACGAACCAAGTTGAATATAAAAGGGACAATAAAGGCGATGCTAAAAGAAATACTTCTAGTTTAATCCACCCTCTTAGCTTTTTTTAAATCGGTGACATTTTAATAGGGAAAATATTGGTGATGCCAAAAGAAACAATCTGAGAAATAGGTTAGCACAAAAGAATTCACAGATTATGCATTTTCCCTTTTAGAAAATTCGACTGTATAAATAAAATAGGGGCACCGTATGCAACGAATTAAGAAAAATAGGGGATATCAAAAATACAACAAAAGAAAATCAAACGCCTTCAATGGAGCACAAAACAAAAAAAAAATGAAAAAACCATTGAATTGAAATATCAAATGTCCCAATCCTAGCTACTAGTTTCATTTGACATTCCTAAGTATAGTCTATGAAAGTTGAATTCTAACATAAGTTAGGCTAGTGGTTGAATGGTTGAAATGCACAATAGGGCATAGCAAAAGCATTGAATGCCAAACATGAATAAAAAAAGGGCTCAAACCAAGGTAAAATCATAAGAAAGGTGCTAGAGTTGGGAATTATACATAGCAATATCAAGATTGGATGACTTTCAAGAATTTATAGAACACACACAAAATGTTTTGCAGAGATAAGCCAAGATCCTTCAGAGATCTTCTTTATCAAATTTATTTCAATGTAAGATTAAATAGAGATGTAAATTAAAAAGCAGCGGTACCTGATAATAGTCATTTAGTTGGCCTGAAAATTGATGCAGAGTTCGCTACTTCCAATATGCAGCTTCAATACTCTTCAGAAATTCCCCAACACTGCAAACCCCAATTCCAAAGCTTCCCCCAAAACCCCCAAGAAAACTTTCAAGATAAAAAAAAAATGTTCATGGCAAGAACCAAAATTAGTTTTTCAAAGAATAATCAAAAGCCCCTTAACAAATTTATTTACCATTCTTTAATGCTCGTTCCCCATGCACTCTTGAAATTTATTACTTTCTTTTCTTTTTCCCCACTTGATCCAGAGGATCTTCATCAAAAATTGAAGTTTCTCTATTTTCTCCAAAAATGGCATCATCAGAAAGAGTCTGAAATTTTGACTCCAATGCAACTCGAATGAAGTTGAACGGAGCTGCGGAGCTCGAGTTATGCCTGGTCAAACCTTGGTCAACTTAGGGCTCAGGTTAGAGAAAAAAAGGTCAAAATTTGAAATTTCCAAAAGTGGTCAATATTGGTCTCATTGCGAAGAGCTCTACAAGAGCTTTTTGATGGCATTCGTTTCATGCAAATCGGAGGTCATATGCCCGAGTTATGAGTAGTCAAAGATCAAGTCAAAGTTTGACCATGCTGAGTCAACATGACATCAGCACAAAATAGTCAACACCATCGGCCAACCATGTGTTGACATGTGGTGTCATATGCAGTACAGTTGGCAAGGTTTAAATTTTAAATAAATAAATAAATATAAAAAAAGCCTACCACTCCTCCCATGAGCGGCTCACCAAAAATAAAGGGGGGAAAATCTTTAAAAGCCTTAATTTAAGGCTTGTATTAAGCCCCACATGTTTTATTAAAAAAAAAACAAAACAAACACTTTACCCCTAATTTAAAGGATAAACTATTTAAATGGGATAAACCCCTTTAGAATAGCTATTTAAAAATATATGTTAAGGGGTTAATATAATAAACAGAAAATATCCCCTAATATCAAGGAGAGCCAACTCTTTAATATTTTAAAAGCCCAATTATTTCATATGGTTATGGGGCTAAAATTATTGATGGCATATATGCCTCCCGAAAGAAAGATTTTTGTAACCAAAAGGGGACTTTTGATTTATTTTATTTGTAATGGGGGGATTTTTCAAGATTTTGATGTAAAAATGGAGGATATGGGAGATATTGTAAATCATTTGGTTACACACCAAATTGAGTAATTTTTTAGTATAAAAGGAGCGGGGTAGGATGTGAAAAGCTAAGAGGTGACTTGGGAGAATTATCTTGGTGAAATTTTGCTCTCATCCCATACTTTCAAGGAGATTGTTCTTGTGCACTTTGGAGGAGCTTTTCAAAATTTCTTTGTACTAGGGAGAACCTATGCTAGATTTTGTAACTGTTATTCTAGAGAATTAATTGGATTAGTCCACTCATTTGAGAGGGGCCCGGAGACGTAGTCGTTCTTATGACAAACTCCATTATCAATTTTGTTTGTGTTCTCTCTCTATTTTCTCGTTTTGAATTTCATCACTTTGTTACTTTCGTTTATTTAATCATGTTCGTGTGTCAATTTCGATTAAGTAATTTGGATTTCTTTAATTGTAATCATTGCGCATTCAATGCAATTGTCATAGATCCATAAAACAAATCAAATTTGGTATAAGAGCTTTGTGTGGCTAGTATTACAAAATTGGATGCTAACACATTCTAGGAAATAGCAAGGTGAAGGCGAACTAGAAGAATACAATCCTGAGATCGATAAACGAAGGACTTTTCCAACAATGGACAAAACTGAAGCTAGGAAAAGTATTGAGCAAGAGCTTGATGATAAGTCTTTTCAGTGAGCCTTTCTCGACATGAAGGCTATGGTGGAAGAGCTTTATGTGGAAAAGAAGAAGCATGAAAAGGGAGATTCTTCGAAGCGAGAAAAGAAGGAAGATCGAAAGGACAAAGAAGAAAAAGCTCCATCTCCTCCATCTTCCCCTTCTTCTTCTTTCTCTTCTACTACTGTTAATCCTTTCAAAAGCAATTCTAAGCCTATTATTAAACTAGATGTAAAATTTGAATTTCCTAAGTACTGTGGTGAGTTAAATGCTGAAAAGTTAGATGATTGGATTCAATAGGTAGAAGTTTATTGTAGGATTCAAGGCCTAACAAAAATGCTTCTATGATCCAGTTAGCCACTCTCTGGTTGGGAGGTACAGCTCTCACCTGGTGGGAGAGTAGGACTCGGGAGGAAATTGCTCACCATGGTCAGGTTAATATGACTTGGATGGAATTTTTTGCTGCCCTTAAAAAACAATTTTACCCTTTAGGTTATATGCAATAATTAACAATGAATTGGAAAACCTTTAGGCAAGGTAAGGGTCAGTTTTTCCAAGATTACATCCATGAGTTTAGAAAATGGGCTATTGCTTTAAATGTTCCATTGTATACTCAGGACACACTACTTAAGTACATAGGTAGTTTTCATTCTTACCTAAGACATACTATTCTAATGTTGAGTCTTAATAATTTGGATGAAGTTCCAGTCCAAGCTACTCACTTAGAGTCAAGGGGTAAGAACACTTTTAGTGATAATTTCTCAAATAAACCATCTAAATCTAAGGGGAAGTCTAAGGGTAAAGAAAAAGAAAAAGATAAAGGAAAAGGGAAAAAGATAGCTACAGTTAAGAAGGAGGGTGATAAGCCCACATGCTCCCATTGCAAGAAAGAGGGGCATGATGATTTGAAATTTTGGAAGCTACATCCTAAATTAAGGCCGAAAAGATATGGAGGCAATAAAGGCAAGCAAAAGACTACTGCAGTGATTCAATAAGATCTTGGATCCAATTTTAGAGATGAAACACAAATTCGTGCTACCGGGATCCAAGGTAAAGGGAAAGGTATAATTCTCTCTTCTGATACAATTTTTTCTTATGCAAGTACAAGTAAAGTATCTATTCCTCCTAAAGTTGATAAACAACAGAATGAATTGTTTCATATTCGAGTTGTAACTAAGCACACTAAGATTGACACACTATTTGATACGGGTTTTCAAGTCAACTTAATATTTGAAGAGGTGGTAAAGAAACTTAAGCTAGCTACGCCGCCTCATCCAAAGCCATATCCACTTGGATGGGTTTGTAATGATGCTCAATTGTAGATAATGAAACAGTGTAAATTAAAATTTTCTATCACTGCAAACTTTGTTGATGAGGTAGAAGTAGATGTTGTTCCTTTGGATATTTGTAGGCTTGTGTTAGGGAGTCCTTATCTGTATGATAGAAAAGAAATTTTTATAGGGGGAGAAAAAGTATCATCTCTTTAAGGATGGGATAGAATACATTGTACATGCACACAAAGTTAAGACTAATCTTGCACTAGTTAATGTCGATCAAATGAAAAGGTTGGTCAATTCTAGTAAGAACTTTGTATTAATGCTTGTAAAACCTCAAGAGGATGAAAAAGATGAAGCATTTAAGGGGTGTAATCCAAAGCATAAAATTGAGATGGTAAAAATAGTTTCTACTTATGATGACTTATTTCAGGAACCAAAGGGGTTACCATCTAAGAGAGAGATACAACATGAAATCCATCTACAACAAGATGTGCCTCTTCCAAACATCGGCATCTACCGTTTGTCAGTTTTGCAGAATGAGGAAATCAAAAAGAAAGTTCAGGAGTTGGTGGAAAAAAGAGTCATCCATCCTAGTACATCTCCTTGCGGTTCTCCAATTGTGTTGGTTCCAAAGAAGGATGGGTCTTGGAGAATGTGCATCGACTATCAAGCCCTAAACAAGATAACGTTAAAGAATAGGTATCCTCTTCCTCGAATTGACAATTTACTTGATCAGTTAAAGCATGCAGTTTATTTCTCTAAGTTAGACTTGCATAGCGGATATCATTAGATAAGAATTGTAGAAGATGACATTTGGAAAATTGCATTTAAGACAAAACAAGGACTGTTCGAGTGGTTGGTCATGCCCTTCGGGATTTGCAATGCACCAGCTACATTTATGAGAGTCATGAATGATGTCTTTCATCCTTTTATTGATGATTTTGTCATAGTTTGTTTGGATGATATTCTTGTATTCAGTCGAACTTGGGAAGATCATGTAATTCATGTAAAGAAAGTTTTTGATGTATTGAGAAAAGAAAAACTCTTTGTAAAGATGTCTAAATGTGAATTCACTAAGACATCCTTAGTTTACTTAGGCTATGTCGTAGGTGGTGGTCAATTGAAAGTAGACCCTGCGAAGGTTGAAGTTATTGTAAAATGGCCTAAGCCAAGTACAGTCACATAAGTCAAAAGTTTCTCAGGTGCAGTTTAGTTCTGGAGAAAGTTCATTGCATCACCATTGCATGCATCGACCAGTACGAAGACAACTTTTTAGTGGGGAGGTCCACAGCAGAAGGCCTTCAACACTTTGAAGGAAAATTTGACCACAACACTAGTTCTAGCTTTACCAAATTTACACCAACCGTTTGAGATTGAGACAGATGCAAGTGGATTTTCCATGGGAGCAATGCTAATGCAAGGAGGTAAACCAATTTGTTGTCACTCTAAAACCTTTTCAGGTGCAGTTATTAACTATCCTACTTATGATAAGGAACTTTATGCATTATTTCAAAGTGTAAAAAAATGGAAACACTACTTAATGGGGAAAGAAACTATAATCCACACTGATCACCAACCACTTCAGTACTTGCAATCACAATCCAAACTGCAATAAAGTAGGAACTTTAGGTGGATGGGTTTTCTTCAACAATTTCATTTGGTAATTAAGTATAAGAAAGGTGCCCATAACAAAGTAGTAGATATGTTATCTAGGCCTCCTGTTATGAATGATTTGATTATCCTTAAAGGTAGTTCCATTGTACATGAAATTTTTTAGGAACAATATACTAATGATGAAGAATTTAAGGAAATCTATTCAGCTCTAATTGCAGGAAAACATGTAGAAGATAAAGATTACTATGTGCAGGGTAAACTATTGTATCACTTGGGAAAATTATGCATTCCAAAAGACGAACAAGCATAGGTAATTAGAGAAGCACATACCTCATTAATTGCAAGACATTTTGGGGTAAGGAAGACAATCACTCAACTATAGAAATATTGTTACTAGCCTTGTATGCAAGAAACTATAACTAAGTATATTAGAGGTTGTGTCATGTGTGCAACAAGTAAGCCTAGTAACAGGAAATTAGGGTTGTACACACCTCTACATGTACCATATCATCCATGGGAATGTGTGTCTATGGATTTTGTTGGGGGTTTTCCTATGTCTAGGAAGGGTCATGATTATCTTTATGTAGTAGTTGATCAGTTTAGCAAGATGTGTATCTTAATGCCATGTAAAAAGCAAGTCACTGTTGAACTGATAGCTCAAATGTATTTTCAATTTGTATGGGTCCATTTCGGGTTACCTACTTCCATTGTATCAGATCAAGATTCTTGATTCCATGGGGAATTTTGGTTAGTTTTATGGGGACTTATGGATACCAAACTGAAGAAAAGTATAGCCTTCCATCCGCAGACTGACAAATAGACATAGGTAGTGAATAGGAAAGTTGTGCATCTACTCAGAGGTTACTGCAAAAAACATCCCAAGTTGTGGGATGGAATTCTTCATTATGTGCAGCATGCTTACAACCATGTGGCACACTCTTCTACAAAGAGGTCTCCTTTTGAGACTTGCTTCGATTATGTCCCTAAAACACCAATGGACTTTCCTTTTGGGAAGGAAAATGTTGAAGATGGACACCATAATGCAAAGAAGGCTTTGAAGTTCATCTAGAAAGTCCAAGCAATCCATCAGGCAGTGGAAGAACAATTGGAGAAGATTCAATCCAAATACAAGGCTCGTCATGATAAGCATTGCAACGATCACCATTTCTAGGTTGGAGACAGAGTTTGGTTACAAATCAACAAGAAAAGAATGCAAGGAAAAGGAAGGAAGCTCAAGTCAATTCGGTATGGTCCCTTTGAGATCTTGGAAAAGATTGGAACCAATTCCTTCCGCCTTAATCTTCCTCCATACATGCACATCTATTCAGTTGTCAATGTTGAAAATCTGAAGTTGTATGAGCCTCCAATGATACTGGATGAAGATAGAGACATTTAGGTTCCATCAGTTGATGATCTTTCACTGGAGTACATGTTAGAGTTTTCAGAGGATGACATCTTAGACAAGAAAATTAGGACTTCATGAAGAGGCGCAGTTGAGTACCTCAGAGTGGGACTGAAGGGGATGAATCCAAGCAAGGGAAAATGGATGGAGATTGGTAAAGTGAGGGAACTTTATCGTCACTTACTTTCTGAGTAACCAGCTTTCAGAGGTCCAAAAGATCTCCAATGGGGAGGACTAATCTAGAGGATCTTCGTCAAAAATTGAAGTTTCTCTATTTTCTCCAGAAATGGCATCATCAAAAAGAGTCTAAAATTTTGACTCCAACGCAACTCAAACAGATTCAAACAGAGCTATGGAGCTCGAGTTATGCCTGGTCAAACCTTGGTCAACTCAAGGCTTAGGTCAAAGAAATAAAAGGTAAAAATTTGACATTTTCAAAATTGGTCAATATTGGCCTCATTGTGAAGAGCTCAGCAAGAGCTTTCTGATGATGTTCGTTTCACGCAAATCTGAGGTCATATGCCCAAGTTATGAGCAGTCAAAGATCGGGTCAAAGTTTGACTGTGTTGACGTAAGCATGACATCAACACAAAATAGCCATCACCATTGGCCAACCATATGTTGACACATGGAATCATAAGTGGTACAGCTGGCAAGGTTTAAATTTTAAATAAATAAATAAATATAAAAAAAGCCTACCACTCCTCCCATGAGTGGCTCACCAAAAATAAAGGGGGGCGAGTCTTTAAAAGCCTTAATTTAAGGCTTGTATTAAGCCCCACACATTTTCTTTTAAAAAAAAAAAACAAACAAACACTTTACCCGTAATTTAAAGGATAAACCCTATTTAAATGGGATAAACCCCTTTAGAATAGCTATTTAAAAATATATCTTAAGGGGTTAATATAATAAACAAAAAATATCCCCTAATATCAAGGGGAGCCAACTCTTTAATATTTTAAAAGCCCAATTATATCATATGGTTATGGGGCTAAAAATATTGATGGCATATATATCTCCCGAAAGAAATATTTTTGTAACCAAAAGGGGACTTTTGATTTATTTTATTTGTAATGGGGGGCTTTTTCAAGATTTTGATGTAAAAATGGAGGATATGGGAGATATTGTAAATCATTTGGTTACACACCAAATTGAGTAAATTTTTAGTACAAAAGGAGGGGGGTAGGATGTGAAAAACTAAGTGGTGACTTGGGAGAATTATCTTGGTGAAATTTTTCTCTTATCATGTGCTTTCAAGGAGATTGTTCTTGCATACTTTGGAGGAGCTTTTCAAAATTTCTTTGTACCAAGGAGAACCTATGCTAGATTTTATAACCGTTATTCTGGATAATTAATCGGATCAGTCCACTCATTTGAGAGGGTCCTAGAGACATAGTCATTCTTACAACGAACTTTGTTATCAATTTTGTTTGTGTTCTCTCTCTTTTTCCTCATTCTGAATTTCATCACTTTGTTACTTCTGTTTATTTAATCATGTCCGTGTGTTAATTTCGATTAAGTAATTTGGATTTCTTTAATTGTAATCGATATGCATTCAATGCAATTTTCATAGATCTGTAAAACAGATCACCACTACTGACATCTACCACTATTCATTATCTTTTATAATTTACCATACTTTAATATTTGCATACATTAAATCAAACAATTAAAATATTAATTTATTAATTTAATCCTTCATTTCAATTTTGTTTGCACAATGTCATAGTTTAATATATTTATTCTTTACATTCCCTTATTAAATCATAATTTTAAATTTATTTAAATCAAATAAAGAAATTAATATTTATTTAATCAATACCTCAATTTTATAAAAGCTTTTATTTTAATTATCTCAAAGTCTTTTAATTTTAATAATATTTATATAATATAACAATTAATCAAAGTACTAATCAACCAATTTAATCAAATATACATAATACCCAGCAATACCAAACCTCACAGGAAAGATGGAAAATAGGACCACAACACAAGACACAAACAAACAACATTACCAAGGTGACAACAGATACACATCCTCATCGAGGATGATGGCTCAACATAGGGGACCCGATGCTATCTCCAAATCAACAATCTCCATTAGGATTAAGGCACACTCAAACCTAGCAATTCAGGTGGATTCAACACCTGGTACCTGCAACCTATAGCAAACCACACAGTCGAGAATGTACATAGGCAAATAGTCAAACACATTGTGAAGGAAAAATCGCAGCATCACAAGACACTCGCAAGCGAGAGATGTGACACTATTCCCCTTCACCAAAATACATCGATGCACAATAATCAAATACTAATAACATGATAAGAACATGCATCCAATAATCACATAATGCTCATTGCAGTAATAACCCACACAATCAATTAAATTGATCTACTAAGCTTGGTATAAGCATAAACATCAATTATAAAAGTGTTATCAAGTATCATCATAACTGTGCATCAAAGTATCATAATATCCAAGTACAACCAAGTCACTATTAGAAATAAAAGCAAACTAAGGGGCACTACGTCCTCCCCCCCTAGAACTAGGCTTACTCCAGGAAGCCTGCAAACAGATATGGGTACAACTCTCTCATCCTGGATGCATCCTCCCATGTAGTAGAAGACTCATCATTCAGGTCCCATTAGACCCTCACCTGCTCAATGTCTCAACCCTTGAGGGTGACTCTCCTATGTTGCATGATGCCCATGGGCTCCAAAGTCAACTGCCCATCCTATACCTGTAATTCATTCCAATCAAGGACATGAGATATGTCTGGTTAATAGGGTATGAGAACTGAAACATGAAACACATCATGAATGTGTGACAAACTGAGCAGTAAAGAAAGACACGACAAGACCAATCCTCTCCAAGATCTTGAAAGGCCCAACACAGCACAGTGTGAGCTTAGAGCATTTTCCATAACGGATCAGACTCTTTTGTGGATGCACCCGCAGGAATACGTGGTCACCAACTGAGAACTGATGGTCAACCTTGTGAGCATCAACATATTTCTTCTATCTATCCTGGGATGCCACCAAATGCTCCCTAATGTGAAACACCTAGTGCTCCATCTCCTACAAAATCTCTAGCCCAAGAAGTACTTTTTCCTCAAGGTGATCCCAACTCAACGGGGTCTGACAAGGATGACCATACAACTCTTGTAAAGGAGGCATGCCAATAGAGCTATAATAACTATTATTGTATGCAAAATCCACCAAATATAGGTAGTCCTCCCAATGATACTATTGATACATAACGTACATCTGAAGCATATCCTTGAGGATCTAATTAACCCTCTTGGTCTTCCTAGTAGTCTTTGGATGATAAGATGAACTAAAGTTCAACTGAGTACCCTATGCATGCTACAGGGACATCCAAAGAGCTGAAGTAAACACTAGATCTCTATCTAAGATAATCCTGTGAGGAATACCGTGAAACCTAACAATGTCCTCCATGAAAACTCTAACCACCGATGAAGCATTGTAAGAGGATCAAATGGGAGAAAAGTGTGCCACCTTAGTCAACTTGTCCACGGTGATCATGATGGCATCATGATGACAGGAAGAAATGGGCAAACCAACAATAAAATCCAATGAGATAATATCACATTTCCACTCTGGGACTAGATGAGGCTATAAAATACCTACAGGATGCTCATGTTTTTCCTTTAGTCTCTAAAACTCTAGACATCTGAACACAAAATCGGCAATGTATCTCCTCATTTCAGCCCAAAAGTATAGCTTACGAAGGTTTGTGTAAATCTTCTTGACACCCGAATGAGCTGAATAGGGTGCCTGATGTGCCTCTGACATTATCAAAGTACGAATATCTCCTGATGAAGGCACATAAATATGACCCAAGTGTCGTAAAAGGCCATCTAAGTCAAGGGAATATCCAATAAATCTGCCCTCTAAAACTCTGCCTGACTCCACCTTAGACCTCACCTCCTGATACCAACTATCTGAAAGAAGTGCTAAAAGGATTTAACTCCTCAAGCCCACTCCAAGAGTCACTACTGAAATCTCGTGTCTTCACTGACTAAGAGCATCTGCCACCACATTCTCCTTACCCTAAATGAATTTTACCTCAAAATTATACTCACACAAGAACTCCATCCATCGTCTCTACCTTGCATTCAGATTAGGCTACATGAAAATATACTACAAACTATGGTGATCACTGTTCAGCTCAAACCAATGCCCCAACAAAAAGTGCCTCCATCTTGTCAAAGCATGAACCACAGGTGCTAACTCTAGATCATGTGTAGGATAGTTCATCTCATGATCCTTGAGTTTGCAAGACTCATAGGCAATCACACAACCATCTTTCATCAACATTGCTCCTAAACCCTACAAGGAAGCATTTGTACAAACCACAAAATCCCTAGTAGGATCAGGAACTGCCAAGATAGGTGCACTAGTCAACCTCTCCTTAAGAGTCTAAAAAGCTCCCTAGCACTACTCTAACCAACTAAACTTCTTCCCTTTCTTCTATAGAGAAGTGATGGGGTGGGCTATCCTCAAGAACCCCTGTACAAATCATTGGTAGTAACCTACCAAACCCATGAAATTGTGAAGCTCTACAACATTAGTGGGCATAGGCCAATCAATGATAGCTTGGATCTTTGAAGGATCAACAACAATTCCCTCACCAAAGATAAGATGACCCAAATACTTCACCTCCTTCTGGAAGAACTCACATTTCGCCGAATTTGCAGACAATTGGTTCTCCCTCAAACACTGTAACACCTGCCTCAAATGCTCCTCATGCTCCTTCATGGTCCTCGAATAGATCAAAATTTCATCTAAAACACTAGGACAAACCTATTGAGATAGGTGAAAAACACACCATTCATCAAACTCATGAACATAGATATTTCATTCGTTAATCTGAATGGCACAACTATGAACTTGTAGTGTCCGTAACGAGTACAAAATATAGTCTTATGGATGTCTGCCTCGAAGATGCAATACTGATGATATCTCGACTTAAGATCAATCTTCGAAAACACCATAGCACCCTTGATTTGATCAAATAGATCATTGGTCCTCAGAAATGGATACCTGTTTCTCATTGTCGCCTTATTCAACTGTCGGTAATCAATGCACAATGGAAGGGACCCATCCTTCTTCTTGATAAAAATAACTAGTGCTCCCCAAGGAGAGACACTAGGATGAATATACCCCTTCACCAACAACTCCTCAAGCTACAATCAAGATCCTTAAGCTCCTAAGTAGTCATTTGATATGGAGCTAGTGAAATAGGCTCAGCTCCAAGTATTAAATCTATCTTAAAATCAATGTCATGCTTAGGTGGCATCCCTAGAATCTCACTAGGAAAGACATTTGCATACTGTCTAAGGATAGGATGACTATCAAGAGACACCTCTTGGCTCTCCCCTAACTCCAGATCATTCAATATCACTACAAACAACTAACAACCCTGACGCATACACCTCTTCAACTACATAACAGAGATCATCCACAAGGAAATAGGCCTTTGCACACCAACTACCTCAACCTCACTACCAGAATCATCTATGCACTACACTAACTTACGTCGACAATATATGACTGCTCTATGAGCCTCTAATCAATCCATGCCCAATACAATATCATATGATCCAAGGGGAATAATACAAAGGTCTACTATGGTGCAAAGAGACCCAATCCTCAAACCACAACCATGAACAAGAGACTCAACTACTAATTTAGCACTGGAGGCCAACTTGGCCTACCACCTATCCTGTTTCACTGCCACCAATCCACTTCACCTACTACAAAAGGAGAAATAAAATAATTTGAAGCACCTAAATCAAAGAGAATAGATACTCTACTTCCTATAACATACTTGTATTCTCAACCACTGTACCCTGATGCTCGGCCTGGTAGTTCTCAATCGCAACAAAAACTCTATGTGATCTGCCTACATCTCCTACTGTCAGCTCTGATGCCTCTGATCTCTAACTAAATCTAGATGTGCCCTTCTGAGGACACTATCTAGTAATGTGACCCTACTGACCACAAGAGAAGCACCCTATACCTCTGTCATAACTTCTACCACCTAGAGGTGCACTAGGCTGCTGAAAACTGTCCCTGCTAACTATAGACTGTGAACTTTGGGCTGACTGATCAGAGCGATAATGCTTGTTTTGCCTCCAATTTCGGTCTCTCCCAGACTAAAACCTATCACCCTTTTGAGACTGAGAGTTCTTCTGTTTTGACTGAGAGTGATGTTTTTGCTACTGCTAACCGCCCTTAGCAGGTGCATGGTGGCTCCTAGAGTGGCCAACTATCTGAGTCTAGCCACCTCAAGAACTGAAACCTACTAGAGGTGCACTACCAATCTGTACACATGTTTGAACACCTAGTTGCATCTAGCCAAATTCTCCTCTACTATCTGAGCCTTCTCCACAACCACCTCCATAGTTTTTGGGTCAAACACACGAACACCCCCACTTATACAGGCATTCAAGCCCCTGATAAAGTGTTGCACTAACATACCCTCATCATCACCTATGCCAGCATACTGCTTGAGCTCATAAAATCTCTATTCATACTACTCAATTGACATCACCATCTACCTCAGTGCATGGAACTCATCCACATGACATTGTCGCCAATAATTGACAAGAACTGAGCTCTGAATCTCTCTAAAAACATCTCCCGTGAGACTGAATCTATATCCAAACGAAGCTTCTACTCCTCCAAACACCACCACATGGAAGCAAAACCTCTAAGATGCATGATAGCGCACCTAGCCTTGGTGTTGCTACCATATGGATGCATAGTGAAACACCTATTCAGATCAATTAACTAGGTCTTTGCCTCCAAACCACTGCCAGTCCCATCAAAAGTAGGAGGATGTGCTCGTAAAAAGTCCCTCATATGTCTAGCTAATATAGCCTCCTACTCAACTGCAATCTCTCTCCTCCTAGGAGACCTCTCTCTCTCCCCAATCACCAACTGATCTCCCTCATGTCTCAAACCTAAGCATGCAAGAACCTCCTCAAGTAAGTGATGCAACTATGTGCCCTCCAACCCTGGCTTATTTGGATTCTAATCTCCAACTCCCTGATTATTCTAGGAACCTTGTTGTTCCTCACATTCAAACTCGTGGGAACTCTGAGGAGGGGAGTCTTGGTGATTATCCCCGTGGCCACCACCTCGACCTCTACCACGCCCTCAACCTTGACCCCAACCTTTAGGAATTATCCTACACAAACACCACCAAGGACAAGTTTAGGGTGTTAGACAAGGTCAACAAGGGAAAACATAAACTTCAGAATTTATACAACTAGGACAACATAATGGGCTCTTATATATATGCAGAGTACCCAGTGTTAGAACTTGGGCTCTAATACCATGTGTAACACCCCGCCATGAAACCCTAGAGGAAAACACACTAAAAACTTAAAAATGGGACAATTTTTGTTTTGAAACTGTAATATACACAAGATTGTAAAAGAAATAATAACTCAAATTCTAACCTAAGTCATCTAAGTTCTATAACTACGCTACTTGATTCCCAATAACTAAACTAACAAGAACTGTAAATCATTAAATTAATAAATTCCATCTAACAATAAGGACTTCATTTAATCATCACATTTAAATTGAACAATCAATATGAAATAACCATTACATGTGATCAATAGATATCATTTAGAATCAATCCATTTAACTAACATATAAAATAGCATCTTTTACATTGTCCATTACATACAAGAGTTCAACATTTATTTACATCATTACATTATTACATTTGAACAACCATGTCTCCTCATATACATGTGAGGAGAGTACATCAAAAGTATAATGCATTATACAATAGATCTATGGTACAATAAAACTACATGAAATATAATCCACATGGACTGGTACAAGTGCAGAAATATTCAAATCTAGGAGTAGTCACCATGAACACGAACAAAGTGAGGGAACCCAATAGAAAACAAGGCATATTCCACCCAACCATGTGGAACCCTAAGACCCACCCCCCGTGCTAGGAGATAGCATTAAGGTCCCACCACAAAATAGACTAGAAGATAAGTATCAACATAAGGCTAACATGACTCCAATGTACAAGTACAGTACAACATCACACAACAGTAACACCACTCCTAGAGGCACACAAACATCCAACAGAGATAAGAGGCAATGGAATACTAGGTTGCTATAGGAGTTTCATCACAGTTTGCTATGTGTTACCTTGGTAGATCTTCCTAGGCCTCAGCCCCCATCCTGGGTTACCCTAGTAGCCTCTATAAATCTCTGACCCCCATACAAACCTATGTGAAATCAACATACCCCTCATGAGGATGAGGAATTTTATCTTTCCATTCCAAGCCTTCTCAACTCATCTCAAGCCTAAATGAGCACTTGAGCCATAAGTGAGGCATTCACTTATCTTTACTGGTGTGAATACTACCCAACCCCCTAATTCATTTTAGGTTATCACTTAATTATGAAACTCCCACATGCGTTACCTCGGTGCCACTTTGTGCGCCTTCCCCCATTGAGAGCCACTCCTCTACTAGCAACTAGAAGACCCAATGAAATAAAAAGATCAAATCCAACTTGCACAATCACAAAATCTCATTAACATACACAACAAGGCAAGGCATAACCCTTCCTGCACACAAGTTCCAACCAGATTGATGAATATACTATGCAAGGCTATTGACCATCATATACTCATGTCATACAAAAACAATCATCTCATAGGATTATCAAAGAATTCCATCAAGAAGACAAATCTCCCTAGCCTCTAGAAGACTCCTAATATTCACTTTACAAGATGACTTAAACATTTGAACAAAACCCCACAATTCATTCCCAATTCAACAATCATTTGCTTTGCTTCACATAAATAATTCAAAACTATAATAGAAAAGTAGAATCTAGAGTGGGTTACAAGACTTCCATATCATGTTACCGAATATCCATCTTAACCAAATTAATAATCTTTTATTTCAAATAAACTAATCTTTCATTTACACAATGCACCAATCCTTACAAATTCAAATTTTACTCCAATTCATTTGCTTCTCTTACATGATCATTTTATAATTAAAGCATCAATGTTCACTTATTGATCTCATCAAATATATACACATATGCCCAATTACAAGCTTATACACACACACACACACACACACACACACACACACACATATATATATATATATCAATCCACATATATCTTATATGAGCAAGTAAAATTCTATTTTCAACTATAGAGAGTAAAATATAATCATATAAAAGTCTTTGTGTGTGTATATATATATACTTATACATTGTTGTTTAAACAATTCATAATATAATAAGAAAGCCACATGCAAGATTATTTATTCGCATCACAAAGATCCTATATATATATATATATAGATATAAGTACATATATACATATATATATATATAGATATAGATATATATTTATATATATTTATATCTATCAACATATGAATTCCTTTCTAATCGAATTAAATGGATATACATATAAATTCCATGTGTTGTAAAGCATTTTAAATCAAAGGTCATTAATTTCTCATTCCACCGATTACTAAAATTTAAACTTGCAATGCATATCGATTGCTAATACTCAAACTTGCAGAGCATGTCAATTACCAATTCCTACGTAAAGTTCATAACTTGGAGTTTATAGTTAAAATCACTAAAATAACTGATGTTTTATGTAGTTAGACAATGATAAAGCTGTTGGTTTAAACATAGAGTGAAGGTTTATACACAGTCTATAGTTAACCATTGATTCCAATGAATACCAAGAATAAGTTCAAGAAACACGGAAATCTATAGGATGAGGTGTGATTTTCCAGCCATAGGATTGAACGCAGGTTTGGGGAAAGTAGCACACATAGCATAATGACAGCAGTATACAATGTCAACCATGCCAACATCACATTCCAATTACATTGAAAGAAAGGAATGCAAAATGCAACACATAAACAACGAACCAAGTTGAATATAAAAGGGAGAATAAAGACAACACTAAAATAAATACTTCCAAAAAAATCCACCCTCATAGCTCATTTTAAATCGATGACATTTTAATAGGGAAAATATTGGTGATGCCAAAAGAAACAATCTGAGAAATAGGTTAGCATGAAAGAATCCATTGATTATGTTTTTTCCCTTTCAGACAATTTGGCTACATAAATGAAACAGGGGCACCTTATACAACGAATTAAGCAAAACAAGGGATATCAAAACTACAACAAAAGAAAATCGAACACCTTCAATGGAGCACAGAACAAAAAAAACAACGAAAGCACCATTGAGTTGAAATATCAAATGTCCCAATCCTAGCTATCGGTTTCATTTGACATTCCTAAGTATAGTGTATGAAAGTCAAATTCTAACATAAGGCTAGTGGTTGAATGGCTTAAATGAACAAATAGGGCATTGCAAAAGCATTGAATGCCAAACATGAATCAAACAAAAGGGCTCAAACCAAGGTAAAATCAGAAGAAAGGTGTTGGAGTTGGGAATTATACACAACAATATCAAGATTGAATGACTTTCAAGAATTTACAGAACACACACAAAATGTTTTGTAGAGATAAGCCAAGAAATTCCTTTAGAGATCTTCTTTAAAATTTATTTCAATGTAAGATTAAACAAAGATGTAAATTAGAAAGCAGTGAAACCTGATAATAGTCATTTAGCTAGCCTGAAAATTGATGCAGAGCTTGCTACTTCCAATATGCAACTTCAATACTCTTCGAAAATTCCACAACACTACAAACCTTAATTCCAAAGCTTCCCCCAAAACCCCCAAGAAAAATTTCAAGATCCAGCAAAAATGTTCACGACAAGAACCAAAATTAGTTTTCTGAAGAATAATCAAAATCCCTTAACTAATTTATTTACCATTATTTAATTCCCGTTCCCCATGCACTCTTGAAATTTCTTATTTTATTTTCTTTTTTCCCATGACCAACAACTACCACTATTCATTATCTTTTATAATTTACCATACTTTAATATTTGCATAAAACAAATCAAACAATTAAAATATTAATTTATTAATTTAATCCTTCATTTCAATTTTGTTTGCACAATGTCATAGTTTAATATATTTATTCTTTACATTCCCTTATTAAATCATAATTTTAAATTTATTTAAATCAAATAAAGACATTATTAATATTTATTTAATCAATACCTCAATTTTATAAAAGCTTTTATTTTAATTATCTCAAAGTCTTTTAATTTTTATAATCTTTATTTAATATAACAGTTAATCAAAGTACTAATCAACCAATTTAATCAAATATACAAAATACCCAACAATACCAGACCTCACGACGAAGACGGAAAATAGGACCACAACACAAGACTCAAATGAACAACACTTCCAAGGTGACAATGGATACACATCCTTGTCAAGGATGATGGCCCAACATAGGGGACCCGATGCTATATCCAAATTAACAATCTCCATTGGGATTAAGGCACGCTCAAACTTGGAAATTCAGGTGGAGTCAATGCCTAGTACCTGCAACCTACAACAAACCACACAATCGAGCATGTACACAGACAAATAGTCAAACACACCGTGAAGGAAAAATCACAATGTCGCAAGACACTCACAAGCGAGAGATGCAACATTATTCCCCTTCACCAAAATACATCGACGCACAATAATCAAATACTAATAACATGATAAGAACATACATCTAATAATCACATAATGCTCATAGCAACAATAACCCACACAATCAATTAAACTGATCTACTAAGCATGGTATAAGCATAAACATCATTGATAAAAGTGTCATCAAGTATCATCATAATTGTGCATCAAAGTATCATAATATCCAAGTACAACCAAGTCACTATCAAATACAAAAGAAAACTAAGGGGCACTACAAGGAGCAGGTTAGTTTTCCATTCCAATAAGTGTCATAGTGCACATTTTGTCATTTTAGAGTAGTTGTTTCATTTTTCTTTCCTAGTTTTTGAGTGTCTTACAGCTATTGTCAAGTTTGGTTTTGAGTTGTTTCAAGTCTCTTGTTGATTCCATGCCCAATGGATAGGTTAAGGCTACTAGTCTAAGTTTTAGCAGGCAAAACAATAATATAATCATTTAATATTCTTTATTTATTAATCATAACTTAGTATTAAGTACTTTAGTTAGTTTATTTATCTTTTTTTAATTTAGAATTTTTGGTTAAATTATTTTTGTATATTGCTTCATTATTTGCAGATAATGTGTTTTATAGCAGTAATTAATTAGTTTCATTAGTCCAATTATTCTTTTCATTATTCAATTAGATCATTATTACATTTAATTAAACAAATTTATCTAATTTTGTTCAAATGATTAGATCATAATAATATTTAATTGAAAATTTGCATCACAACACACTCATATAAACATCCATGAAGCATGAAAACATGTGCATGAAAATTATAACAATCTCTCATATATAAAAATGTAAAATTTCTAATATACATATATCATCACCATTGTAATAAAATATGGTGTATATACATTAAAACAATCTCAAAATACAAATATTTGCATCATGGAGCATGCATCCTTGACCCTTTAAGTGCTAGTGTCTCAATTGAGATTGTATCCTAGATATATTACATGATACAACCTACATACCCCTAATCTCACCCCTCAACTCAAATATCTCCTCCTGGAGAGTTATCTCTTACTCTCTCATCACTATCACCTAATCCATCAACTCCCATACTATGGGATGATCGAGATCAGTGGGGGCAACCACCTATTCTCTCTAGGTCGCCTCAAAGCTACTCAACTTGACTCTAAAGAGCATCACGTTCCCTCTCAATGCTCTTTTCTCTTGTCATAGCCAGGTCTTGTTCACTTGATTTTCAGTTAAGTGCAGATTGAATTGAAGGTTGATTGCCTCTCCAAAACCTCTTGAGTTGCTTGAATTTTATATTATTTGAACTCTAGGAATTAAGGATATCCTTATTTATTTTCTTAGTTTTTGGAAGTTTTTTACTTATGCTTTTGCATGCCCACTCTAATGGATGCATATGGCTTTTAATTGCAAATAAATTTATTTTCTTAAAATATTAAAAAAACAAAATTAAAATTAAATAAAAAAAATAAATTAAAAAATTAAAAAAAATTGAGCCATGATTATGGAAATTTTTTATGGATTCTTAGAATATGAATTTTATAGGATAAGAAGGGTGTTGTTCATATTTGAACCAAAGTGTGCTCTTAGTTTTCCAAAAAAAAGTTTAGATTGATGAGAATTTTTTTAAGGTTTATGTCTTAGAAGTTAATGGTGAAATTGGGAATTTCTACGGTTTTTGCATTGAAAAATATCTAGAAAGAATTTAATTGGAATAACATGTTAATTGATTGGAATGAGAGATATCATGAATCCTTAATATTTTTCCATTTACAAACTTTTGAGACTATCTAAAAATAAATTATTATAATTTTATTGCATTGATTTTCATGCCACACTCAAATAGTAATTTAGCATGATGAACCTAGATCTTTGAGTTATAGAGTGAAGGAAAGGAGTGGCTCTTGACATTTTTTAAGATCAAAAGTGATTTGAGGATATAACAAGGAAGATTTAGTAATTAAGTGAGTTAAAATTCACTGGGTGAATAAAATGAACCAAGATGTTAATTTTACATCATACTTGGAGTGCTTGTAAAGGCTTGGTAGTGGTGTAAAGGATATTCTTCACCGTGAAAATATAGGATTTCATTAGGTACCAATTCCTTGCGACTGGGATTCATACTAAATTTATAAAGCCATAAATTTGATCTATTGTGATGACTCTCCTTGTCTTACCTCCATAATCCTCATCCTTCTTACAATTAGATTGTGTATCTAATGTGAGACTTGAATATTGTCTTCTATGTGTGTGACTAGTTGAGGCTTTGATTGTATGTGCTCGTACATGTATTATATTCAAAGTGTTGTGTGTGTGAGAGCCATACTCCCCAACATACATGTGTTTTTGCATGATGTGGAATATCACTAGAACATCCTTGTTATGTCTTGTGGAGTCATTCTTGTGTTGTTCTTTAAAAAATGTTTGCTTGGATAATGTCCTAATTGTGAGGCTTGGGGCATTACATGTATATATAATGTAGTTTGGACTAGTGTAGATGGATTTTTATACTCCCATATGCACTTTATATTTGATACCATTATCATACTTACTGATAATGTTCTAGTGGATTACCATCAAAGTGTATGGAAAATGCATTTTGGACTCATGTATGTGGATTTGTATACATTCAAACTCACTTTGTATTTGATACCATTATCATACTTGTCAATGATATTCATGATGATTACCATCAAAGTGTAAGGATAATGTATTTCAAATTTGTATGTTTGAATTTGTATATATTTAGACTATTTTGTATTTATACTCTTATCGTACTTACCAATGATGTTCTTGTTGATTATCATTGAGGTGCAAGGATTTAATGTATTTTTTGTTCATGTTTGTAGATTTGTATATATTAGACTATATTGGTAGGACAAAGTTGCATGATGATTAAGAACAATATTATAATCAATACAAGGCACATACAACACCTATAATCAACCTACACTAACATCTAAAGGATATAACAAGAAAAAAAGGACATGCCTCTCAATATAACAATGTATATGTACGCTGCAAAGTGAAAATTAGAGAAGATGGGAAGATAAGATATCATAGAGAGAGAGAGAGAGAATATAGAGATGGGGCATAATTGAAGAATACTAGTAAGGTAGAGAAACAATGTATATATGGGAGATGTTATACTAATGTAAATTTGCCTCAAGCTCATGGAAAGAATATATGAGGGTGTGTATTGGTTGGAATATGAATATGACGAATGCTTATGTCTAATTATTTCAATCTACTTACATTTATTTGATTGCACAAATTGTTGTAATCAATTGCATTAATTCAAATATTCCTCTTTCCCTTTACACCAAGTATAAACTACACTTCAAAGAGCATAAGAAAATATCTTTGGTCTATGTCCCCTCTTTTGCCAATATTTTAGATCCATTGTTAGGGCCCTAGTAAAAGGTAAGGAAGGTTTGAATTTAGAATTAAAGTGTTACAACTCTATCCCACCAAGTGTTCTTCATAAGTAGCTTCCCCAATTAGTCTTATTGCACCTTAGTCCTTTTTCAATGCAAGAAAAAAGTATTAAACTTCTTTATTTTAATAAACTTGTAATTACTTAATAGTGCATGATGTTCCACTATACTTTGGATATATCAAAATGGTTTCCAATTAAACTTGGTGCTCCAATCAGGAAACTTTCTCCTAAACTTGTGGGTAGATCACCTCAACTCTAGCTTTAGCTTCTATGAGAATATGTTCAAGTTCCTCCTCAAGTTCTTTCCCTATATCCCTATAAACATTAATACCCCTTGCAATTTCCATAGGGTCTACATCACTCTTCTTCTCTTCCTTTGCCAATTCATGTATTTTTTGTGAGATACATAAATTTGTATAAATCATGAATAATTATATTTATCCTCTTAAAAGGTTCCTTATTTTTTATTTTTTTAGGGTAATTTGGATTCTTCTTCTTTTTTCTTAGCCTTTGTCTCTTGGATTCTACCTAATTGGACCTCTTCTCTAAAAAGGGTAATCTATATATAGTTCCTTTTTAGATGTTATCACTTGCTATCCCTACTTGATGTACAAAACCAATGTAAATTTTTTGTCACATAAATGAAAAATTAACATTTTAAAAAAAACTCTTCTTTCAACTACCCAAAAATCCTAATCTACTAATCCAAGCTACCTAATTAATTACAAGCTTATTATTTTGATAGAAATATGAAAGGAAAATCGTATGTAGATAGTTTTGATCCATACACTTTGATGTGTTTATTATACAAGTGAAGCCACTAATTTCCCCAATTATGGTTAGGATAAGATAGAATATTGAACTAATGAGACCTCAATATCTTCATCAAAGCCAATTCTAGCTAAAAATGGTCTTCAAATCTAGCATATTCTACCTTGAAATGATGCCTATCCATATATATACTTCATAGTTGTACAATCTTCTAAAAAATAACTGGATCACAACATCCTTAGAAAATATGCTCATTTCTATCTTCTTTGACCATAGCTTAGTATACTTGTGCAAATACATAAAACACAAGCGAGAATACAAACTAAAGTTATGGTGTGGTTGGTCCTTATATTCTATAAGACCTTGATCAATTATTTTAGAAATGAGTCTTGTATAATCATACAAAACCAAGGTTACAAATGCAAAATATGATAAAGGAACATTAATGTGGGTTTGTCTTCTATTTGGCCATTATCACTTTCTAACACTTGATAGAAACATAATAGGGTGGTTTGGAAGTAACTTTTTAAACATCCCTACATCAAATGACTCCACCACATCATCGGTCATGCTCCTCAAGTGATAGGGTGTATTATCTACATATTATACATGTATATGTAGCTCTACACTTATGTATAGTTGCTTGTTGTGGTTGCACCTTAACTTCAAGTCTCTTTGATGCAAAGATTTCAATTTGTCCTTCAAACCAAATGTTTCTTTAATCATAAGTTCATTTGCATCTATGATAAGTATTCCTACTTGGTTCTTCACCACACAACTTTTCTCATTATAGAGGTTAATAGTTTATGTTATAATGTTAAGGTTTTCAAAACAATTGTGACTCACCACTTGTCGAAATCATATTCTTAGATATTATTGAGTGTAGTCTAAGCCTTGCTTTTACCCCAAACATGAAAGAAAAGATTAAGGTTAGTTGAAAAGAGAGTTGTATCTCTATATATTGTCTCAGAAAATTTTATAGGCATTCATCTACTTATCTTTGTCCTAAGCCTTCCTAGCCTTCTTACAAGAAATAATAGAAATCATATACCCTCATCGACATTAAAGACATCCTTTGATCATATTTGATGCCACTATAAAATTAGAGATTTTATAAATATTTAACAAAGTTATGATTGAAATTTTAAAACTATAAATTCAAAGATGAAAACCAAGCTAAAGGTTTAGTTGTTTTGATCACTAGCTCCTTCACAAATTAACTCTCATTGTTTTTGAATTCGATTCCCAAATTACCATAAGCCTAGTTGGACATCAAACCTAAAGATTTAGTTAATATAGGTTCAACAAACTCAAATTAGGGCTTAACACTCGGATACTTGAGATCACAATTACCAATGGAAATTAAAAACCCCCCAACTTCAAGAAAATAATGAACCAGGTTACAAACTATTTAATGCTTTTGACTTCATTCATATGCAATTTTCTATTCTAATGGTGCAAATTCGCTCTATTCCTCAAATTTATTGTCATTGGCAAGGCGATGATTGGAAGTGAGCCACTCTATTGAATCGCTGAACAATCGCTCCAAGGCCTCCTGTCAACGTATTGATCGCTCTTTTAACATCATGCAAGTCTTAATGCCCTCTACATCTGCTTTAGGGCGCACCTGCTTTCATGGAGCAATCAAATCAACTGGATCAATAGATATCAATGGCCAACGCATATTCGAGCTTTCTCCATAAGTTGCTTATTATGATCGATGAATAACCGATCGAAAGGGACCTTTATGTTCATTCCTTCACCCATTCGGAAATTTGGTTTTGTAAGACTTCAATGAACTCTGAATGATCAATTGAACATCCTTTTGTTTCCCAATGGGACCAGAAGAACACATTGGATCATTTTGACCATTGAATCAGAAAGATCTATGATTATTGGGGGTTCCACATTAAATAATGGATCACTTTCCGGAATCTGCAAATACCCAATTGAAGAAACCAAATTCCTTTTAGTCATCAATTAGCAGATTGATTTTGTGTTCACTCTTCACGAAGTTGAACCGGCAATCAAGTGGATTTATCACTTCTACTGGGGCCTACGAATACACATGGATCTTCACCAGCCATTCAATCAAAAAGAGATCAACTGTCATCTCCTAATCTTTCGGTGGGACTTAGTTCTTTAGGACTTTTCGACCAATCAAAGCATAGCTTTCCTTCCATGTGGACCCCAGAAATGACTGTCTCAATCTCATTCATAGCAAGTTAAAGTGCTTTTGAATCTGAGAAGTATCGGGATGGGTGTCTTGGGAAGTTCCAATGCTTCATTCTTATAAACATTATCTAGATGCAATGAATGTTAGGTAGACCATTCAGATTAATGAAAGACGACTTCATTTGAATAAGATGATCGAACTTTGATAAAACATTATAAAAAAAACAAATAACAAAAATTTGTTGATCTATCAAAAATAAGTCTAAATCATCACCACAAAGCTCCTCCATTCAAATGCTTCAACTCAGACACATCACCTACTTAACTAATTCATCAAATGTGATAGAAAAAAAAAATACACAGTTAAATCATCTTCATCAACTATGAAAAAATCATGTCTACTTAGAAGCCTTCTCTAATTGTGCATTCAGATTTTATTCTCTTCAAAAACTTTAAAAATCTGTAACTATCTTATCAAATGACCAATGACAAATTCTTCGGTTGCATATTCATGAATTCACCTTGATACTTGAAACCCTACACCCTAAAAGGCAGTTGAAGACTCTTTGCATGACTTTCACACATAGACAAGTTCACATGATTTTTTATATACAAACATGACCTAAAGCATTGAGCTGTTGCAATGAATATATTGCCAATAAGGGCTATGCTATAGATCGAGTCCCTACTAAAGGTTGAAAGAGTGTTTTTGTACAGATGGTTAATAGACTGGCAAAGGTGCACATTTGGGAGACCTATTTTGAAGGGCATCTGACTTCATTAATGAGGAAACAGATACAAAATTTTCACAATCGATTTTGACAGTTCACTTGCCTAAGCTGGAATTAAATGCTTTATATACATGAATAACTATGGTTGTACAACATCTCAGCTCTATTAATTATTTAGTCCATTGATCAAGTTCAATTTATAGGATAGGAAATTGTGCATTCAATACAAGAATGAGCACGAGTTCATCCTCTGACATCGACACCACATAGCTTCCTATAAAATTTAGTACAAAGCAACAATCGAATTATAAAGCAATAGTACCAAATGCTGCACAGCAGCCTGCCATTGAATCTCAATCTATATAGTGTGTTCAAATGGCAATGTCATGATTGCCATAAGTAACTTAACACTGTTAGGGCCTTACCATTGGTTACAAAGTACTGACGTCCCTTCACTTGTAGGCACAGAAACCTCCTCGTAGCCAAGGAAGTTAGTAATCTGTTGAGCATATCATTGGCCTTGTAAAAGACCACAACAACATTATTAGCTCTTGCGGGATCCTGCATGACATGATAATTGAAAATCAGAATAAGAGGAGAAAAAGGCAACCCGTGATTATTAAACAGGATAATGGGAGAAGTACATTGCTTCACATGGTTTTTATTTGACCAACAAACTGATGCAAGTTACATAATAAAAATGAAAAGGCAATATTCAAACGACTAGAAAGTAGCTATAAAACTCTGATAACAGTTAATTGCACTATCTTGAGGCACCCATTTGTAACAAAACAGGGAATGCATCTAAACTATAAGCAAAATTTGTCATTCCTTAAAGAAATCCAAAGACTTCAAGTTTCAAATGGGGAAAAAATTGACATAGGAGGTTCACAGGGCTTCTGACTTTACTATAAGAGAAGAATCAATGACTACCTACGACATGCAAAGCAAATGAACGTTTTCAGATAAGGAATCCCAACCAGAATACAAATCCCATTACATCACGTGTGTGTCTGTTTTAGTTTTGTTTATGTGATTGTTCTCATTTGCCTCTCTGCACGTTTCACCAAATATGAATTTATTTTCAATCCCAGCGCATGTTCTTTATTCCAAGACTTTCTTGCACTTTAGCTTTTTGAACAAAGAAAGTCAGGCCCATATAATGAAAGAATTTGAATGATTTCAAGGTGCTACGAAAGATATAAGCCATGAATATATGGAAAACAAGGAATCTGCATAAGCTTTAGCTTGGTTGAAACAAATGGGCAACCAATTTTGAACAAAAAAATTGAGCTTACTAAAAGTAAATGTAAGGAATAAAGGAATAAACTGTCTACAGTGGCTGCACACAGGGATGAGATACTTAAGAACCCAGCCATGGTCTTGCTTAAGATATCAAGAACTGAAAATATGTCTCCAGAACAACCTAGTAGCGATCTTGCTTGTGATATTAGGTCCACTGAGATGTTGTGGCTTCTCTTAGTTATGTAGCATTAGAACCATTCACAATTCTATTAGTCCTCTGAATCTCCCGCCAAAGAGCTGCTGCAAATTCTTATTGGAAATGGAAATGATTGCTTAATATATTTAAAAGAATGATCAAATCTCAAGCAGGTGAGGAAATTTTTGTTCTCTTTCACTTACAAGTATAGCATGACAATTGGCAGGTGCTAAGCCAAATTCCATAGACTTTGCCAACATCCTCTCTGCCTGTGATAAAGTGGGTGCTTTGGAACAAGGTAGGGATATCCATTAAAGCGTAACGGAAGGGGTATTTTTGTCGAAGTATTACAGTTGGGAATGCTCTGGTAGACACTATGCAGAAAAAAGGTCAACAATTGACTCTGCTGCCCTTTAGGCTTCTGGATCAGCCGGTCATGTATCAGTATCCGGACAAGGCACCTGGCTCTCGAACAACCGCCAGCAGTTCCATCTAGATCAATTCTAGTCCATGACTCGTAGGGCAAGGCAGGGATAATAGCCTACCCCCGCTACTGGAAGTATTTGACAGAATGCCTCTACCAAATGTGCTCTCATGGAATGCCATGATTGTAGGATACGCACAAACTCGATTTTTTTAAAAAGGCTTTACAAACTTTCAAGCATACGCAATTGGCGGGTGTCAACCCAAATTCTGCAACTTTTTCCAGCATCCTGGTTGCCTATGCCAAAATGAAAGCTTTGGAACAGGGATCTATCAAAGGAGAAAGGAAGGGTGATTTTGATCAGGTGTTAACTGCCCTGTTAGACATATATGAGAAATGTGGAAGCATATACAAGCCATATGAACTGTTTGACAGAATGCCCTCAAAGAGATCTTCAGCTCTTTGTTTTTGGCTCAATATGATTGTAGCACAAAATGATTATTTTTAAAATACTTTTCAAACCTGAAACAGTTGAACTTCCCATTTCCAAATATTTGGAGGACCATGATCACAATTTTAAAATATCTGATTGAAAATGCTCCTTTGGTCAGTGCATTATTAATTAATAAAATTAGAGATTGTCTGCTATTAAGAGAATCAAGAACAGAAAGCTAAGTGTTCCCATTATAAAGGGTCTCTGCAAAGAGTAAACAGATCGTTCCTGGACTGCAGTTTCCATGGACTTTAGATACAACTTTAATTAACATAAGATGTGGGTCATAGGCAAACAAAGAATTAGACGAATTTCAGCTACATTCGAAACTTAAAGTTCCTTCCTTGAGCCTACACATTTCCACTGTGATGTCCAACTGTTTCTAAAAATGAACACAAGGCTACCTATGGCTCAGTCAATTTCTCTAAAGCCCTTTTTGGCTACTCAATTCTTGCTTCAATTTGCAACTTGTTCAATTCACTGAACTTTTTATGGAGGCAGGTCACAAATGGAGAAATGAAGAATAGAAAGAAAATTATCATGAATTAATGAAGTTATAATAATTGGTCGAAAGAAGTGTATTGTAGATGTCAACAATATAATTATTTTAACATTCATAAATCAAGTTATAACTGTTTTTTGTGTAATATTTTTAAATAATAGATAGTTTGCATACCAAAAATAAATTTTCCAAATCTTTATATCTTGTATTCAGTATGGAAAATGGAAAAAGAAAATTGCATTGACAACCAAAGAATCTAAAGGTAGTTGGAAGAGGTGAGAAAGAATAACTAAACCCAAGACAATGTACTATGATTTCATTCTTTTGTGAATTCCAACAACATAGGGACTATAAGGGACAACTAAATGCAAACATACTTCTAAAAATTCCAGCAATAGAGGGACATGTAAGGATACTCATGATTTCTATTATAATATAGTTCATTAAGGAAATTGAAAAACTATGAAGAGAATATATGAGAACAATGGTGGAAAAAATCTTCAAAAATAAGGCTAAATACTAAGATCAATCTATGATATTTTTGTGAATTGTATGTAAAATTAACATTTTAGATAAGATATTACCAGACTAATCTCCAAGACAAGCTAGTCGAGAGAGTCAAAATGAGGTCACCAACAAAACTATCCAAACATGCATAATTTACATTAAATAACCATATAAAACTTTCAACTTTGTCCTTATTTGACTTGCAAGTATATAGGCTAAGGTCCCAATTCATAATTGTAGGTGTATACACCTAAAAACGGTCATGGCATTTAATTAATTAAATATTAGTTATTTAATTAATATTCAACTACATATAAATAAATTCTCAATTTATTTATATTGTTCACTCTTCTCTAATTCTTCAAATCTAAAAACATATTCTTCTAAATTAATTAAATAAACAAATTTTCATAAGCTTGTTTTATTTAATTAATCTTCACTAATCTCAATTAGGAATTTGAGCACATGTCTACAACTTTTTGTGCCACCTCACCAAGGTCACATGAAATTAAATAATTCTAATTTTTAATTAGAATTATCTTTAACCAATTTTTAAAAGCACGTGGCTTATTCCTCACACACTTCCACCAATTTTGGAACACATAGTTTTTTCTTCCCACACCTGAGTCTTTCATCCAAATGGCATGTTGTCAATTGGTCAAGAGATTCTTCCATCCAAATGGCATGTTGTCTTTGGTCAAGGGGACAACATCTTGATTCTCTCCATCTCCACCATCCATTCTTCTTGTTTGAATCTAAACTATTGATCATTACCACCTCACAAGATGTTTGGAAAAGGCTATAAATACAACCCTTTGGCATTGTATTTTACATCCACTTTTGAATAAAGTTATCATGCAGGAATATCATTTGAGCTTGGGAGTATTATGGAGTCTTATAGTTACATTTTATGCCATGTTTTGCATCATAGTTAGATCTTAGAGTAGCACTTTGCTTCATAGTTGTATTTTATGTCATCCTTTGCATCATAGTTGCATTTTAGATTAGCATTTTCATAGTTAGCATTTGAGCATGTATGGAGTATCATTTTAGTTTTCCATAGTTTGCATTTGAGCATATGTAGAATCATATAGATCACTACCATAGTATCCACCACCGTTTGTCCATTCATCATAACACCATCATCCATTCATCATAGCATCCATTATCCTTTCCATTATATAGTTGCATGTAAGAATTTAATTGGCTTGCATGTTGAATACTAATCTCGTTTCTTAAGTGTCATTCTAATAACCTTTGTGCACATAGAAATTTGAGGGTCAAAAGGGTTAAAGAAATCATTAAGAATATAGGACAATGAGACGTTCTTGAAAGATTTGTTAAATTGCAATTTAGAGTAGCTTTTTTGCTTTGAATCTTTGATATAATTCGTTTCATTAAGGTTTGTGTTGATTTACTAACTTTTCACATCTCACACATGCACAGTAGGATACTTTTTAGATATTTTGATTTTCCAATAATAAAAAAATCTCCAAATGATTGCGGACATATATGTCCAAACTTAATATCAATAGAAATTACAAAGCTAAAACATATCATCCATAGTAATTGTTTGGTACTAGTATTAAGTTGTTGTCTATTCCTTGGACTTTAGAAATGATATTCCCACTAATTTATAGAAGCGAACAATTCCTACTTTTCAAACTACAAGCTCATCCTTTAATTAATATATTGGGTGGGGGAAGCATTATATTGATTAAATTCTTAGAATTTTTGGACATGTCCCCATTTCAAGCATGCAAGGATGCCTCAAAAATATCCTCTTGTCATCCTTGATCAATTTTTTTTTCCATGGCATCCCATAAATGTTCTAGAAATTGAGGACTTTGTAGGGACTTCACAGGGATGATTGGTCATTCCCAAGATAGTTGGGGACATCAATGACATCCCCTAATCATCCTAGGGACAACTAATCATCCCCTTGTAGTTACACTCATTTTAAAAATAAAAAAGGCCCAATATGAATTAAAAATGTGTTATTGTTCTTTTTATGGCCCTCATGCCACCCTCAATGCTAAATGGGAGATTTTAGTGTGCAAAACAATATATTTTCAAGCTATTTTATGTTATATGATAGTTTCATATTGTTAGGGTTGACTTCACAAGATTTGAAAGGAGTTTTCAATAATTTCATTTGAAAAAATAGCAAGATTTTCAAGACAAAATCGAGGAAAATAATACCTAGGATTTCAAGCTCCATTTGTACCTCTCAAGGTGATGTTTCAATCCCAAGATGATGGTTTTCTATTATTGGAAACAATAGCTTTTGATTGATTTTGTAATCACAAAATTATAGATTTACAACATATAATAGTAGAGATTTTAGTCTTATTCAAGCAACCTACTTTCTAATCTCAATACAAAGTCAGGAACTTGTTTTTGTTTATCTCAACCACTACAATAGTAAGACAAAGGAGATTGGCTCATTGATTGCACAAGTTCTTTGTAGTTCTTGCTCAAGGGTGGGAGCATATTTTTTATGTTTTTTTGTCATTTTGTAGTTGGAGCTTATAGCCTTTGGGTATATTATTGTAAATGATATGTATTAAGGATCTATAATGTATATGATGAACATCTTGTCAATGTTATTATATAAATATTTTTAGTTTTCCTATTTTTATTTGTCATCCCTTGTCATCCTCTAAAATGGCCTCCAAGAAAATGTTCCCAAAATGTGCCATCCATCCTTTTTCTTCCCCATCCAAGTAACTTGATAAAACACAGATTAAAACTTTAAAGTTAAGACTAATTAAGGAAAATTAATCATTGTAACTCCTAGCAGTTGAACAATGATAATTATTTATGTACTAATATATTACTCACCAAATTAGTGACGAATTCGATTGCTAGTATAATAGCAACAAAACAAAGCATTAGGCTTGGTTTATCAATTATTACATTTTCACATAATTGTAGAAAGGAAATAGAACACTTTTAAAATAAAAAAATCTCGATATTGAAGATGACAAGTAGTAAGAAAGAAAATTAATAAAATGCCTCAATTTAAAAGAAAAAATCCAACTCACCAAATAGTTTTAGTTTAAGCCATCATTCAATGACTACTTTTCCATGAAGGAGACCACATGTTTGAATCCATACAAATGTGTATTTTCTCATTATTTATTAAATACTTCAAGGCATCATTTGTGCCACTTTCAAATTGTCTAAGTGGATGAATAAATCAAGTTGTGTTCCACCACGAATCTAAAACATTCTACTCTCAAATTGTGGATGAATGAAGCAAGTTGTATTCCACCACTAATCTAAAACATTCTACTCCTCTCAAATTGTGGAAATAGAACATCCCTAGACTCATATGTGAAGAAGACTAATAACCATTTAGAATAACATCATGTATCAAAAAAAGGTTCTAGAAAAATAATGAATATTATATTAATTTCTTGCATATTCTAATTTTAACTTAGTCATAAATTGCATACAAGAAAAAATTTAGTTGCTAAGAAAGTAAGTGATACCTGCATTGACACTTATCACATCCTCTTTCGTAATGAAACAAGACATCTTTTATAGTCCATATCTCCTATAATTGAAAACAGAACATCTTCCCAAAGAAGAAATAACCATCTAACCTATCAATTCAACTAGTGTCTAATTATAAAACACTATTTTAATAATGCATTTAACCAAATCCACCCTTAGAAATTTTCAAGTACATTGAGTTAAATTCTTAATTACACATACATAAAATTGAATATAACTATACAAAATAAAATGCTCACTTGGAAGAGATATGTTTGAATTAGCCACTAAGGAATCTTGTATAAAACTTCACATGTGCATTACCAATTAGCCCCCATTTGGCACAATCAAGTAGGATGCTAGCAAAAGTTTTGGAATTTGACTTACACCTATCAGTTACGTTGTATTGAAAGTTTTTAAAGCCTTTTAAAAATCCATTTTATGCATATATTGCAATCATGGCATTCCATAAGACCACATTTCTTTGAGGCATAATGTCAAAGAGTTTGTTGCCTTGTCTATGCTTCCACATTCTGCACACATGTCTAAAGTTTGTTGAGAGGTGTTAAAGAAAAGAATTTGAAACTAGTGAAACAATGTAGCTTCCTTGTTGAAGGGTCAAGTTAAAATCCTCAAAGAGGTAGCTATGTGTTAAATTTGAGTAATATTCGTACTTTCTAAAAATAAAAAGTGTTATGCAAATAAATAAAATCCCACGAGAAGAAAATTTTGACTATCACATAATAATATTTTTTCTTCATTAACCTATCATTGATTTATTTGTGCAATGCAAAAAGGCCCATTATATTTGTAGTGAGCCCAATGAAATTCTATAGCAAAGAAACAATGAAATGAAATAAACTAAAGTAAAATAATACACCTAATCTAAGATTTATTTGAGCTCATACTTGAAAAGACTTCTTGATTACTGTTGTCACCTAGAAATGCACCCTATGCAAAGTTATAAAACTGAGCTTTCTAGTGAAACATTGGATCACTCCAAGGTTGTGGGTCACCTGAGATTGGAGTGAACCTTCGGAGAAGGCCGGCTTCCTTTGGGTATCACCTAAACTATTGATCTTTGTGAGGTAAAGGGAGAAGAAATGCATACAAAATGAAACTTTACTGAACTACTCCTATGGTGATACGCCGAGTTGATAAGAAATCAGAAGAATGAAAATAGAAAGCAACCACACTAAGAAAACTAGACTGCAGCTGCTTTACTTACTCAACATGGCCCCATTGGACTTATGCATCACTCTTTACATGCTTGATCCACATACATATCTCAAGAAGGAAGAAATAGACTTCACAACTTTGTGGTATGAATACAGATTGAGAAAAACACTATTAAAGAAATACATACATAAGCTAACATACAGAAATGAGAGTGGTAAGGGCATTAATACTTATTTTCAAGGTGAACTCTGTTTTACATTCCAGATTTCAGTTGAGTTATAAAACATACATTTAGTTGAGAAAGGATTGAGCAAAAATCACTAACTCTTCTGAGTGTATAATCCCAACTATCTACAAAAAGGAAAAAAAGCCTTATATATCAAAATGTGTCGGCCCCTTAGGGCTTACAAAATATCAGTCTCCGAAAAAACTATCTCTCCTCAGATCTTTTTGACTGAGTTAATGCAGAACCCTACATGTCCCTGCTGTGAAGAGTCATCCCTGGGGAAGCCTTCTTTAGATATTTCATAGCTACAACATTCATTCTGATCCTGGCATCGTGTCCTATTTGAACCACCTCGGCTGAACACCTTGAATGCTCTGAGCTCACAACAGATATGCGTTGCATTCATCCCATTGACATTCTTCATTCTGATCAGACTGCCACGGCTCTCTTCAGCTCCTCCTGGTTCGTCAAGCGTATTCCACGCAGGCTTTGTAGGCAGTCGAAGCTCTTTTTTAAAGAATCACATCTCGGCAAGACACTGAAAGTGTCTTGCCGATGCGATTATGTCATCTGAAACTATCGGCATAGCATGGATATATCGATGAGATTCTTTATCGAGCTTCAGAACTCATACCGATTCTGCCCGCTGAGAGTTCATTTTTCTTTCGGTCAGGGAGACATTTTCACTTCGGGGAAACCTCGGGGCGAAACACAACACTGTACTGAAGGCAATCCATGTCGGCAAGATCCACTCAGTTCGCCAAGACATCACGTAGAAACCCCCTCCCTTTGGCGAACTCCTTTTCATTTTGGAGGCTCCACTGGTCGGTAAGACCTTTGCCGATGACACCTTCTATGTCGCCAAGACTTCCTGATGTCGGCAGAACCTCAAGGCGATATCTTCAACTATTGGCGAGCCCCTTTCATTTTTTGGTGAGTCCTCCCTTTGACTTGTCGGCAAGACCTTTTGTGTTCGCCAAGACCTTTTGTCGAGCCCTTCACCTTTTGTTGAGCTCTAATCTCGGCGAGACATTATGAGTCGGGGAGACTTCTCGGCGAAGTCCCTTAGTCATACCGAGGGGTTCCTTTGTGTCAGTGGGACTCCTGCCGAAGACAACCATATTGAGGCCCCTTCCCTTCCTTTCAGCGAGACTTTCACCTTCGCTAAGACCTTTTAGCAAAGCCCGCCTTCTTATGTCGAAACATCTCTCCATCCAAGGCTCCTCATATGTCGGCGAGACATTAGGAGTCAAGGAGACATCCCGGCGACTTGAAAGCTACACCGAAGGTTCATTGTTGTCAGCGAGACATTAGCAGTCGTCGAGACTATATGCCGAAAGAGATCTCATGCCGATAGGATCCCTGGTTTGAAGCACTCATACTTAATGGAAACCCTGCTAGTCGGCGAGACCTTTTATGTGTCCTGTCAACTTTCTCCTTAGATGATTTTCATGCCGAAGCTCCCTAGGGCAGTTTTTCCCACTGAGTTCCCCGTGAAATAACAACAGATGTAGAGTATTTTCCCTCGTGTGAATGTTCCATTACTCTCTAAAGATCTAACATATGATTATCTTGTCTGATTTAAACTATAGGTGAAAAATAGACAGCAATTTTGGCAACCTTTGTAGGATGTTTTCCTGCTAAGCATGAGAACCAGTAGCTACAACTTTTCCATTGGGTATGGAGTCATTAGAAAGCTCAGAAAACAAGAAAAATATTAGTCTTGCACATGGCCTCAAATCCCTGAGATCCAGGGGTCATAACAGGTTGCCAAAAAACAAAACAGGGGAAACTGAAAAGAAAAATATTTACTGCGCTAAAACAACGCTTATGGAAAACATAAAGCCTAAACTAATATGTACAATAGATGGACCTGTCAAACTCGGAAATAGGGCTTGAGGTGTATCCCATTAACTAGGATAGGAAGCACTTCACCTTCTGTGGTGGCCAGTCGATACGCATTGTGCTCCTTACAGCTTGTGATAATAAATGGACCGGTCCACATATTGTCGAATTTGGTGTGATGGCCTGGCCTGCTTTTCAAAACGTCCCATTTGAGCACAAGGTCTCCCTCCTTAAAAGACTTTGTTGTTTCCCTTTTGTCAAATGTCTTCTTTGTCTGGAGTTGATGATACTCCAAAGTTTTCATTGCTCTGTCCCTTGATTTTTCGAGCCCTGTGAGCTCTGCATACCTTATAGACATTGGGTCTTGTCCCTCAAGCATCTCCAACTGGTGAACAATGTCTAGAGTTGGAAGCTCCATAGAGGTGAATTTCCAATATATGGTTTTCCAATAGACCTCTTAGGGGTCACTCTGTGTGCATTCTTTAAACTACTGTGCCAATTATCCTCTATGGTTCTTTTAATGATCCTGATGAGGTTCTTATTTGAGCTATGCCCAATCAGTCAGTCTTAATCCCATGAATGCAAGAGCATTATCAGATATGATAGAGTCGGGGACTCCAAATCTGGTGATTATATCTTCATAGAAGCTCAAAACTAAAGACTCTTTTGCTTCTTTCAATGCAACCGCTTTTGTCCACCTTGTAAAATAGTCAGTGGTTGTAAGTACCCACTTATGACCAGCACTGGAAGGTGGATTTATTGGCCCAATGAAATCAATGCCCCATCTCATGAAGGGCTGCTCCACTTGAATTGGATGTAGAGGCATAGCGGGCAGTTTTTCTTTCCTTGAAAACAGAGCGCATTTGATACACTTTCTTGACTAGGAATATGCATCTTTGAACAAGTTGGGCCAGTAGTAACCAGCTCTCATGATTTTCCAGGCAGTAGCTCTAGGAGAAAAGTGACCTCTTGCAACTCCGTCATGAAACTCATGAAGTACTTTTTCAATTTGATCACTGTGAATGCATCTTAATAGGACACCATTCAGATCCCTTTTGAAAAGAACATTGTTTACCAGTACATACCGTATGGATTGCAATCTGAAGTATCTCCTTTTGGCTCTGTTCAGACCTGGTGGACACTCGCCAGTTTGTAAAAATTGGGTCATATCTTGAACCCAATTAGTTATCCCTACAGGTACACTATCTCGAGCATCCTGAAACTCATTTGTATTAGCAAGGACCATATCCTTTTCTAGTTCACTTTCACTGCTTGACCCAGTAGCAAGTTGTTCACAGAGACCTCTGCCTCTAACCAATTTGGTGATCTTAATATCTACATCATCCTCCATGACCTTAGTGACCCACCCTGCTCTTTTTTCATTGAGATCTTTATTCAATAGAAAATCCTTCACACTTGAGTGTGCCACCATGACTGAATTTTATTATGGGAGATCAAAGGCTTGAATTTCTTAAGGCTTCTGATTACAACAAGAACATGCCTCTCTACAAAGGAGTATTTATGTTCATAATCAACCAATCCTTGACTGAAAAAGGCTATTGGTTGTTCTCAATTCTCTTCATTTTTTTGAACCAAAATTGTAGAAATGTTACTTCTGCTACCATAAGCATATAGATAAAAATGTTTAGAAAAATTGGGATTTACCAGCGTAGGAGATGCTACTAAGGCCTCCTTGAGCTTTTCAAAACTATTCTTGGCATCCTTTGTCCAATTGAAAACTGTGTTTTTCTTTAACATAGCTGTCAAAGGCTATAACAGGTTTGCAATGTCTGGGATGAACCTTCTTAGAAAGTTGATCTGGCCGAGAAAGCTTTGTAGACCCTTCTTGTGATTAGGTAGCGGCAGCTCAAGTATGGCTTTGACTCTCTCAGGATCAATAGTAATTCCTTGCTTTGACACTATGTGTCCTAATAATTTCCCTTCATGAACAACAAAGATACTCTTTTTTGGATTGAGAGAGATCCCAAACTCTCTGCATTTTTCAAAAACTTGCCTAAGATGTGACACATGTTCATCAACATTCTTGGAATATACTGTAATATCATCTAGGTAAATCAATATAATCTTGTTGATCAAACTTTGAAATGCAATGTCCATGGCCCTCTGAAACGTGGCACTAGTATTAGACAAACCAAAAGGCATCCTTTTGTATGCCACGGTGCCCCATTTAGTTGTAAAAGCAGTTTTAAACTGATCCTCTTCTTTAACTAGCACCTGATTATACCCTAAAAAACCATCTAATAAGGAAAATCTTTTAGAACCAACAACCTCTTGCAAGATTCGTTCCATGGAGGGCAGCGGGTAGTGGTCTTTCAAAGATGATCGGTTAAGGTCCCTAAAATCTACGCAAAGTCTGATTTCACCACTTTTCTTCCTAACCGGCACAAGGTTAGAAACCCATGAAGTGTGTTTGATAGGAAAGACAATACCCCCCTCGACTAGTTTAGTCATCTCTTTAATCATTAGGGGCTCAAGTTTAGGATTCAAGGGCCTTTGTTTCTGTCTTACTGGCTTAGCGTCAGGCTCTAACTCAATTATGTGCTAAGAAATATGGGGATCAAAACCTTTCAAATCCAAATATTCCCAAGCAAAGACATCATAGAATTCTTGACATAAAGCAACAAAAGCTTGTTTATCTTCATGTGAACAAATTTTTCCTATCTTAAGAAGTTTACCTTTAAAAATCTCCAGTTCTTCATAGTGTTCTTCTTTGATTTGCAAGCCAGCTCTACCCTTTTTAAGTTGATCATCGGTACTGAAAATCAACTCTAAGGTAACAAGGCCTTTGGGTAATTTATTTGTCTTGAGATGTATGACTTGACCACCATACTGCTGCTTGAGTTTTGCTTGATTCGCCATGGAGAATTGATTTTCTTCGAGCAACAAAGAAAGGATCTGTTCATCACTGTCAAAGACTTACCAGTGAATGTTGTTATCAGGAATTGATGGCCTGACTACAACCTTCACATATTGCTGCACTTTCTCTTTTCTAATATCTCCTGGAATATCAAACTATGCTCCAATGGTTGCAAGCCTGTCAGCATGCTTGTTCTGATTTCTTGGAATAGACACTAAGTTAAAGGCATCAAAATCTTCGAGCATGTCCCACACTCTGTTTCTATAAGACTTTAATGTGTCATTTTTAGCAACATTCAGGCCCCTTACTTGATTAACAATTAATTCGCTATCCCCATAGACTTTCAAGCTGGTTATTCTTCTCTTCCTTGCCCACTCTAGACCTTGAACAAGGCCTTCATACTCAACAGTGTTATTGGAGCATGCAAAAGAAAAACATAATGCAAAGTAGTACCTATCACCTTGTGGAGAAATCAACATTGCACCTCCTCCTTCCCCATTCTTACTTCTGGAACCATCGAAGAACATCTCCCAAAGTCCATTTAGTGGTTGCAACAACTGATCTGCATCTTTCTCCAAGTTTGGAATCTCTGTGTCAGTCTCAAGAATGACATAGTTTCCCATACCAACATCTTGAATGAGGTCCTCAGGACTATCCAATACATTCTCAACTGCCCATTCATGCAGCAGCATGTCAGGAACAACTTCTGATTGGAGTTCTTGAGCAGCAGCTAGTTCATTGTCAGAAAGAATGACACAATTTGTGTCGGCAGCAGTAGGAACAACATTAAAGGGACTTGGGTTATATGGCTCAATGTGATATTTAGCCAATCTCTCAAATTTAATGGTAACCTTGGTTCCATATCTTGTTCTAAATAACATATGTGACCAATCAGCTAATACATAACCACCTATCTTGGTTGTAAAGTCTCTAGATAAACACAAGGAAAAGAAAGGTGGAAGGTCTATGACACATATGTCTTGAGGAACTGAAAAATTTGGACAAGCATGGAGGGTGAGATTTAAATCCTTGATAATACCCAAAGTATTAACCGAGGTACCATCCAATTGGATCACTCCCTTCTCTAAAGGCTGGTATCTTAGTCCAAGTTTGTCAGCAATCTATTTTGGCATGACGGAGTTGCTAGCTCCACTATCTACCATACAATTATGGACTAATTTATCACCAATAATCACTGACACGTAGAAATGAGGTGGCTTAACTCCTTTTTCAGTCTCTATGCAAGGTTGTTGATCATTTCCCTGGGAATTATTTGTTAGCACAACTCTAACCTGACCTATTGGGGGCTCAGATTCATCAAACATTTTCAAACTTGACAGGGCTAACTGTAACATATCCTTTTGACCTGGGATGGATAATGAGTCCCACATGGACATTGTAACATTCATTTTTTTCATACTATCAAGGATATTATAAGGTATAATTGAATTTACTTTAGGATGTACCTTTATACCAGTATGATTAGCTTGCGGATGTGACTGCTCCTTGTCTGGGAGTTGATGATTTCTTTGCCAAGTAGGAGCCGCTCGAGATGTAGATGGTTCTACAGTCGCTTGACTAAGCTCAAAAGCTCTCTTCTTTTCCCTGGTGTTAGCTACAACTCGAGAACTATCTTCATTTAATCCACATAATTCCTGACCTTGCCAGTTAAGCAGGGTTGTATCATTGCTAAATTGGTCCTGGTGTTGTGAAGACGCCTCATTGCTTGTACCCTGCTGCGAACTTGAAGCATTCTGTACCATAAGTGCCTGATTGATTAGTCCATTTGAGCAAGTGGCTTGACTATGAGGTTGGTTACAAGGGTAACACCACTCATAGTCTGCTACTAAGTTGTTTTGGGTAGGAACCAACTCCTTGGTCGCACTAACAGGGGCTGGAGCATAGGCTTGAAAAGGCCTCGTGTTCACACTTTGTCTTGGGCCCTGATACTTGCCCTGATCCTGCTGTCTATTCCCTTGGAATTGCTGCTGCTAACCTTGAAAAGGCTAACTTGATGCCTGATTCTGTTGTTGATAAGGCCTGGAATAGGTTTGTTGCTTTTCCAAGTTCACCAACTTGTTACCAAAAGTTTGTAAGAGACTTTTGATCTCTTGCAACTCCTATGATGAGCTTGACGCAACACTTTCTTGTTTATCAATGGTTGGAACAGTAGATGGTAGTGTTGGTACAGCTGGTAGAGGTGTGAAAGGAGGTATTTGCAAAGGGATGTTTGCATGAATTTTTGGAATATAGGCATTGGTGGCCTAGGAGCAAGCTTACCAGCTTGAATTAAGTTGTTTTCAACTCTGAAAGCTATTTCAAAGGCATCTGGCAAGGACACTCCTCCCATTGACTGTATCATGACAACTATGTCATTGTTCAGAGCCCTCAAAAAATACAAAAATGAGTATTCTGGAGGTGGCCTCACCGTTGCAGGGATCCTATCCCAAGTTCTCTGAAATCTAAAGTTGAAATCATTCATCTGCTCTCATGGAGCCCTCTTAATTGTAGTCAATTGCTCCAGTAGAGACAAGTTGTTAGACCTATCTTGGAATTGCTTATGCAACTTATCCCCAAATTCGTCCCATGTTGCAATTGAACTAACTGGTAGGCTCCTATACCACTGTACAGCTCTTCCTTTCAGTGAAGCGGCTAGTAATCTCACTACAACGTCCCCTTAGGTTATGTGGTGGACTCTGCATAACGAAGCCACATCTCGCATGTGTTCAATTGGAGTAGTTTGGTCTTCCCCTGTAAAAATTGGCAAACTCTTCAAGGCTACCATTGGAATATCATTGTGTTGTGCCAAGTTCAAAGGACTCCCTCCATTGAAAGTGACAAAGGGTTGATTCCTTGGAGCGGCCATTGGAGGTATCTGAATTGGATTTACTTGTATAGAAAAATGAGATCCCACTAATGGAGGAGTAGACTGAGTTCTTCTAGAATAGATAACTGTTGTTCCTCTTTTTTTTGTTGCTCTGCCTTTCCTTCTTGGTGGTGATAGCTACAAATATTCGAAGGGACCTGAGTTGCCTCTCGTATGAACTTTTCTCATAAACTGAAGAAGGCATTGATTTCTAGAGCTCTTTCCTCTTTATGGAGTCGCCAAGTATGCCAAAGAACTTCTATAAAGCCTAAAATTCATTGGTTGCATACTAAACCAGCAGTCCAATCTAGTTCACTGTCCCACCGAGCGTGCCAGAAACTGTTGTCACCTAGAAATGCACCCTATGCAAAGTTATAAAACTGAGCTTTCTAGTGAAACATTGGATCAATCCAAGGCTGTGGGTCACCTGAGATTGGAGTGAACCTCCGGAGAAGGCCGACTTCCTTTGGGTATCACCTAAACTATTGATCTTTGTGAGGTAAAGGGAGAAGAAATGCATACAAAATGAAACTATACTGAACTACTCCTATGGTGATACACCGAGTTGATAAGAAATCAGAAGAATGAAAACATAAAGCAACCACACTGAGAAAACTAGACTGCAGCTACTTTACTTACTCAACATGGCCCCATTGGACTTATGCATCACTCTTTATAGGTTTGATCCACATACATATCTCAAGAAGGAAGAAACAAACTTCACAACTTTGTGGTATGAATATAGATTGAGAAAAACACTGTTAAAGAAATACATACATAAGCTAACATACATAAATGAGAGTGGTAAGGACATTAATACTTGTTTTCAAGGTGAACTCTGTTTTACATTCCAGATTTCAGTTGAGTTACAAAACATACATTTAGTCGAGAAAGGATTGACCAAAAATCACTAACTCTTCCGAGTGTATAATCCCAACTATCTACAAAAGGTAAAAAAGCCTTATATATCAAAATGTGTCGGCCCCTTAGGGCTTACAAAATATCAGTCTCCAAAAAAACTATCTCTCCTCAGATCTTTTCAACTGAGTTAATGCAGAACCCTGCGTGTCCTTGCTGTGAAGGGTCATCCTTGGGGAAGCCTTCTTTAGATATTTCATAGCTACAACATTCATTCTGATCCTGGCATTGTGTCCTGTTTGAACCACCTCGGTTGAACGCCTTGAATGCTCTGAGCTCACAACAGATACGCATTGCATTCATCCCGTTGACATTCTTCATTCTGATCAGACTACCATGGCTCTCTTCAGCTCCTCCTGGTTGGTCAAGCGTATTCCATGTAGGCTCTGTAGGTGGTTGAAGCTCTTTTGAAAAGAATCGCATCTCGGTGAGACACTAAAAGTGTCTCGCCGATGCGATTATGTCATCTAAAACTATCGGCATAGCATGGATATATCGATGAGAGTCTTTATCGAGCTTCATAACTCATACCGATGTTGCCTCTGTGGTCGCCAAGATAATCGCTTGTCAGTAAGACATCATACCAAGTGTACAGCCTCCCCCGAAGTCTCCTCAATCTTGATATTACAAACCATATCGGCAAGAGTCTGCCGATGTCACCCCGACGCATTTTGCTCTACCGAGCCTCTGCATTCTTTGTTGAGACCCTATATCGAGTCGGTAGGACTCTCACGGGTCGCTAAGACCTTTTACCGAATTCCTTCTGTCTGCCCGAGCTCACTTCGTTTTGTCGAGACTTCCGCTGGTCGGGAAGATATCATATCGAAGAAACTTTGCTTTGGCGAGGGTCTTTCCTTTCATCTGTTGGCAAGATTGCACCGCCTCGGTAGGACCTCATGTCGAGCTTGAAAACTTTTGGCGACTTCTACCTTTTGGAAAACTGCTTCCCATCAGGGTGACTCTCTGCATTCGGCGAGAGTTCATTTTTCTTTAGTCAGGGAGACATTACCAACTCGGCAAGACCTCTCGCCGATACCTGCGTCCTTTGCCGAGACTGTTTCACCTTGACGATTGTCGCCAAGACCTCTGTTGTCGCCGAGACCATATGCCGAAGGCACATCTTATGCCGATGGAAGAAACCCTCTTTAGGCGAGACACCTATTATTGGGAAGACTCCTGCCGAACCCTTCTCGTGATCACCAAGACATTCCATTCTCGCTAAGACTTCTTAGCGAGCTCCTTTACTTACCCCAAAGTTCCCAATCGGTGTAACCTTCATCCTTCAGCAAGATGCTTTGCCAAAGGCAATATCCTATGTCGAGCCTTCTCTATTTCTTTCGGAAAGAGGCCATTAGTGTCTCCCTGAATGCATTTTACCTTACCGAGCTCCGCTTTCCTTTCGCCAAGAGATCACCAAGTCGAGGAGACACCATAGCGAGGATCAAATGTTGTATCGATACCCGCTTCTATCACTGAGACCACATGATGTCGGTAAGACATCCTACCGAAGGCACCCACCTAAGCCGAAGAATCCATCCTCCGCCAAGTCGTCCACTTATCGGCAAGACATCATGAGTCAGGGAGACCTCTCTCTAACTTGGAATGCTATACCGAAGGTCTTCATATCGGTGAGACTTCACGGGTCACTGAGACCATATACCGAAGGCCCATCCTATGTCGAGCCTTCCTTGATCGCTGAGACATCTTGTAGACTTCCCCTTTGTTTCATGTGTTACACCGAAGATCTTTCTCGTTCGCCAAAACTCTATTCTGTCGGCCAGACCTCACATCGACATGACTTCATTGGTGGGACCGCTGGCTTTCTTCGGTGTGACCCTCATACTTCAGCAAGACATTATGCCAAATGCAATAACTTATGCCGAGAGCATTCCTCTTGGTATGACTCTACTCCTTCGACAAGACCTCTTGGCGATAACCTCCATTTTGCTTAGTGAGAATTCATTTTTCTTTCGGTCGGGGAGACATTTTCACTTCAGGGAAACCTCAGGGCGAAACACAACACTGTACCGAAGACAATCCATGTCGGCAAGATCCACTCAGTTCACCAAGACATCACGTAGAAACACCCTCCCTTTGGAAAACTCCTTTTCATTTTGGAGGCTCCACTGGTCGGTAAGACCTTTGCCGATGACACCTTCTATGTCGCCAAGACTTCCCGATGTCGGCAAAACCTTAGGGCGATATCTTCAACTGTTGGCGAGCCCCTTTCATTTTTTGGTGAGTCCTCCCTTTGACCTGTTGGCAAGACCTTTTGTGTTCGCGAAGACCTTTTTTCGAGCCCTTCGCCTTTTTCCGAGCTCTAATCTTGGCGAGACATTACGAGTCGGAGAGACTTCTCGGTGAAGTCCCTTAGTCATACCGAGGGGTTCCTTTGTGTCGGCGGGACTCCTGCTGAAGACAACCATATTGAGGCCCCTTCCCTTCCTTTCAGCAAGACTTTCGCCTCCTCTAAGACCTTTTAGCGAAGCCCGCCTTCTTATGCCGAAAGCATCTCTCCATCCAAGGCTCCTCATACGTCGGTGAGACATTAGGAGTCGGGGAGACATCCCGACAACTTGAAAGCTACACCGAAGGTTCACTGTTGTCGACGAGACATTAGCAGTCGCCGAGACTATATGCTGAAAGAGATCTCATGCCGATAGGATCCCTGGATTGAAGCACTCGGACTTAATGGAAACCCTGCTAGTTGGTGAGACCTTTTATGTGTCCTGCCGACTTTCTCCTTAGATGATTTTCATGTTGAAGCTCCCTAGGGTAGTTTTTCCCATTGAGTTCCCCATGACATAGCAACAGATATAGATTCTTTGCCCTCGTGTGAATGTTCCATTGCCCTCTGAAGATCTAACATATGATTATCTTGTCTGATTTAAACTATAGGTGAAAAATAGGCAACAATTACTCAACTTTGTACTCTCTAAAATAATCATATCCACTTTATAGAAAATAACATTAAAGTATTATGTGAAATAAAAATGACAAGACTAATCTCACCTATTTCTAAGCTCATTCTTAATAAGAGACTGCCACAACATTTAATTTAATTTTCCCATATGTAACTAACCAAACATAATATGAAAAATAATACAATAGGATTAAATAAGTATCCAACCAACCTAATCTAAGGTTTTCTCTAAGATGATACTTCATATGCAACTACCTTGACAACATGCATCCTCTATATCTTATGAATGCGACAACAATTGATTTCTAATTTTTCTCTATATCAACTAGGTTTCCTTTTTCAAATAATTTGTGTGCCTTGTCTACCCTTCCATAATTTATGTACATCTACAAAGGTACTTGCAACTACAACATCCAAAAAAACACAAATCAAATATAAATTTATCATTATACAACACCAAAATAAGAACTATATTATTGACAATACTAAAAAAGAATTAACTAATGTTAACATTACATAAAGATTAGCTCAAATAGAATTTGATAAGGAAATATATTAGAAAATGGTGTATCCTAATCTTTTGGAAAATATATTGTGAAAATTAAACTAAATATCTTCCAAGAAAATACAATTACCATAGATAAAGTTATAATCCATAGTATTTTCTTTCACCCTCCCTACATTTTCTTGAATTTTTTTACAACCATTTCAACAAATCCATTATATAGATATCCCATAATTATCATGGTCCAAATTTTTTTTTTTATTATTCATTCTATCAAACAATTCATGTGCCTTGTCAAAAATATCACATTTTTCATACATGCCTACTAGGGTAGTTGCAACTATAACATTTGAAAAAACCCTCCCTTCCTTTATCCTTTGATAAATGTTTATATATTTTCCAAAGCCTCAATTTTAGCATAGGCAAGTAGGATGCCTTGAAAAGTTGTGGAATTTGGCTCGAGCCGTAGCATTTTCCAAATTCAATTTTCTACTATCCTATCCCCTAAATGCAATATCGTTATATGGTCTATTTGAACAAGTAAATTAAGATTAAAATGAGGAGTGGGATATACTTTGAAGGAAATTATAAAAGAGAGAATATGAGTGTGCCATGTTTCCTAAAGTAATATTTGACATCTATATGGATCAAGCATGAAAAATTACTATACATATGAAAATAATGCAAAAAGATAATTATAAATAAATATTATTAGATATTGTGATTAACAATAGAAAAAATGACACATCATGTAGTCTTGGAATACCATAAAACCATAAATTTTGATTCAAAATATACATGGAATTAAAAACCCCTCTCCAACCACATTTTGTGGAATATTTGTTAAGGTGTCTCAATCTTTCTCCTAAAGTTAAAATTATAAACACTAAAATTTAATTTATGGGATATAGGGTTGGTTTTTAGGTAAAATAAATATGATGAGTTTTTGGAACTAACTTCTATTATACATGTGCATTTGATCTCTACAATTAAAAAGAAGGGAGGCCAATTAGCCTCCTAGATCAAAAGCGACAACCTCTAAAATTTAGGCCTTTTACATAGGAAATATAAAAATATGTTTGAAACATAAAGGAGCTATAAGGGGGAGTTACACTAGTTGACCAACTTATGATGCATGTTACAACACATCATAAGGTATCTCTAGTTAGAGGTAATGAAATAAAAATCAAATACCCAATTTAGTGAGTGGATTATAATGAGGTTATGATAGGTGAAAGAAATATGCTATTTTTAGCCTACAAACTCATCTTGAGATTTGGGTATTAGATTTCTAAGCTAAGTATTTGGGTGCCACATGTTTTTTGGTTTTATCTCATAGTTTTCTAATTACCATGTGATGGTTTTCTGTATTTTATCTCCTATATGTTAGGTTATTGATATGGAGGTCGTGTGAGAGTTTTTGTATATATTATTAAGTTATAAAAATTCCTCTAGATCTTTGGTTGGTGATACTCCTATGAAGGCTTTCTCTACAATTGTATTGTAACTATATTGTTTATTGAATAATGCATTGGGATGATTTGGAGTGTGGTGTTTTTCTCCCAAAAGGATTTTCCCCATGTATACTTATATTATGGTATATTATTTATTTTATGTTTGTATATATTTATTCTTTATGTAATTGTTAAAATATTGAAATTTGTACAACACTCTCCTAAAAAAATTAGTGCAAAAATCATTTCCACATACCTTTTTTCCTTTCATTTGGTATCAAAGCATAATCATCTCAAACTTTAGGTGTTGGGTAGAATTTTTGTACTAATCTACATTTAATTGGGAGCTTACATAGAGAGGTTTTAATATTATTATAGAAAGAGATGGAAAACACATTAAAGGTAGAGATAAATAATTTCTTAGGCACAGAGTTTTGAGTTGTAGAAGCTCAAGATGGAGAATGTACTCATAGAAAAAGACCCATGGGCTTTAATAGCTAAATCCAAAATTATAGCTATATCACAGGAAGACTGGGACAAGATGGATATAAATAAAAGGGTATCATTTTTTGCAAGTATGAGCAAGTTTGGTTGTGTTGTCCTTGATATCAACACAGTACAAGATGTTGCAAGTTGTGCATGTATAGTTGAGATGTTGATATGATGTTGTGAGTACATGGAGTTATCTTTGTGATGTTGCAAATGTGTTGATATAATGAATTGCTAAGTGTTGTAGTGAAGACAGAGTTGTGTAAGTTCAGAATGTGCTCCGGTTTGTGCTTCACATTTCTTCTGTATTGATCCTATGCTTGTGTGGGTCTGAGGTGTTGTTTATGGGCATCTGTTGGTGATATCTCCTAGTTTGTAGCTTTTGGTTTGATGGAGAGTGAAATATTTGTTCACTGGTATGCGAACTGGTTTGACATAGCTGCTTGGTTGTGGACTAGGAGAAATGTCTCTGCTTCATAGTCCTCCACTAGTTTTTTTCAAGTCTTACGGATCTTGAATGTCTTGTAATGTTCTCTATTTTTTGGCAAAGATGTTTGTGGTCTAGTTCTCTAGAAGTTGAGTTTCAATATTTTTGTGTGTTTGTACAGTCTGGATGGATTGATGAGATCTATTTTGGGGTTGAAGGTTGTTGCAGCTGATGCAAATGAGTCTAAAGAAATCTGAGATGTGTTATAGTGTTTGGTGAAGTGTGTTGTGTGGCATGCATGTCATCTTCTCATTGTGGAAGCATGTACCTCAAATTTCATTTGTGTTTTCATTAGGTTTGGCCAACCTAGTGCTTACACTTCATACCAATGATTAAGAATTAATTAAGGAAGCGTGTGATTGATTCGAGATGATATTTTGGGTCTTGGTTAAGTGTTGGTTTGGTCCACTCTCATTCCTTTCCACAACGAGAATGTTGAGTTGTTGACCTAATTTGAATTAATGAAATGAAGCGTTTGTAGCCGACCTTGGAGAAAGTTTCTAAGGTTGAAGATGGTATAAATACAAGTCAAGATGTTACAAATTAGTAAATTGATCAAGCCACAAGTTTAAGAAGCAAATTTGTGCGAAATTGAATTGAGGTAGTAGTACTTTAATGCGTTAGATTCTTGAAAGTAGTGAGTTGACGGTGTCTACAATCCTTTTGATCAGGTTCTAGATGTGTGTAACTTGTAGTGGTGGATCTTTCTGTAATATTTTGTATTTGTAGGCAATGAGCCTCCCTTTTGGACAGTGAGTCCTAGTTGTAGGCAGTGAGCCTTTGTATCTAGACAGTGAGCCTTTGGTAGTGAGCCTCTTTGTATTTAGTTGTGCAATTACTTTATATTGTGAGCTAATCCTCACTGTGGTTTTTCCCTTATTGGGTTTTCCACATAAATTCTAGTGTTTTTTGTGTTGATATTTCTTTCTATTTTTGCATTTCATGTTCATACTTAATAGCAAAATTGAATAGTTGTGAATTTGATAAGTGTTTGAAGTTTTGTGTTTAAATTTGGTGACAACTGATTCACCCACCCCTCTTAGTTATCTTTCACCTTTCAACAATTGGTATCAAATCTTTGGTTCATTGGAGAAGAGCTTAATCGCTTGAGGTAGATCTGATGGCACACAAATTGGCAATCCTTATGTTTTATGGATCTGACTATAGTGACTAGAAAGTGCAGATGAGAGGTTACATAATCTCTCTTGGTTACAAAACCTGGAAGGTTGTTGAGATAAAGTATGTTTCTCTGACAAGCGGTTCTACTACTACAAATGATGTTTTCGCCTATCTGGAGAATGAGAAAGTGAGGTATGCAATTTACAATGCTTTATATAAGATTGAGTGAACTAAATTTATTTCCTTAGGCACTACTTATGAAGTTTGGAAGAAGTTGGAAGATATCTATGAAGGAAATGATAGAGTGAAATTGAGAAATAAGCTGACAACAAAGCGCAGATATGAAATTTTGAAAATGGAAGAAGTTGAAGATATTGTAAGCTATTTCTAGAGGGTTGATCTTGCAGCAAATGAAGATATAATAGAGAAGATTCTAATGACCTTACCAAAGAGTTGCAGTGATAAGGTCTAAGTTATTGAGGAAGTATATGATCCTAAGAAGTTTACTGAAGAACAACTATTTGGAACCTTGACTATATTTGACATGATAAAGTTTGGAAAGAAAGAGGAGAAGACAGAGTCAACCTTTAAAGCTACAAAGAATGAAGATGATCTGGAGGATGATAGTGCAGATGAGTTGGAAGAAAATTTTACAAGGAAGTTGAAGAAAGGTACCGGTAAGTACAAAGGTATGTTACCTTTTAAATGTTTTAGTTGTGGAAATATTGTTCATTATGCTTCAAGATATCCAAATAGAGTTGTACATAAGAAAAACATAGATAATAATAAAGATAAAAAGGATAAGAAGTACAAGAAGTTATATTATGTCAGAGAAGATGTTGGAATTTATGATGATGAATCAAACTTTGAGGATAATGATGATGAATGCTTGTTTTTAGCTTTAGAGAATAAGCCTATGTCTGCTAACTCTAGAAGATGTGCAAGGGAAAATGGTCTGGAGGAAAAGGAAGGTACTTTGGTTATTAAATTTCATGCTAGACAAGATGAAGACTATTGGGTGATTGACAGTGGCTGCTCTAATCACATGACCAAAGATAAAAGTTTACTAAGCTTGAAAAGTATGATGGTGGTTTAGTTATGTTTGGAGATGATTTTGGAGTAAATATTGTTGGGAAAGGAACAATTAGCTTTGATGGAAAGCACAACACTGATGATGTATATTATGTTAAGGGATTAAGACATAATCTTTTGAGTGTTGGAAAAATGTGTAGCAAAGGATTCAAGCTTGTGTTTCAAGATAATACCTGTGAGATCTAAAAAGGGTTCAGAACTGTGGTTGCAGTAGGAAAAAGAACATATGGAATTATTTATCATCTTAAGGGTGTTGAGGGATAGTGCCTTGTATCTAAAGTTAATGAAAGTTGGCTATGGCACCAAAGGATGGGACATGTAAACTTTGATAATTTGATTAGGATCAGTTCAAGAGAGGTTGTTCGAGATTTTCCTAAGATCACAAAGCCTAATACTGTGTGCAGGAGTTTTCAGTTGGGAAAGCAAACTAGATGTATTTTTAAAGGAAAAGATTAGTTAGCTATTAGAATGTTGGAATTGGTTCATACTAACCTTTGTGGCCCTACAAGAATAGGAAGTCTAAATGGTGACATGTATTTCATTCTCCTTGTTGATGATTATTCAAGAATGACATGGGTTACATTTCTTAGAGAGAAGACTCGGGATCTGGATAGATTTAAAGTATTTAAGGCAAGGGTAGAGAATGAAGTAAACATGAGAATCAAATGTTTAAGGTCTGATAGACATGGAGAATTCATTTCCAATGAGTTTAATACATTTTGTGAAGAGCATGGCATAAAGAGACATTTTTCCACTCCTAGAACTTCTCAATAGAATGGAGTTGTTGAGAGAAAGAAGCGGATTGTATAGGAGGTTGTTAGGACTATGATGAAAGAATAAAATGTACTTGATGTATATTGGAGAGAGGAAATACACACTATTTTTTACATTCTTAATCAAGTTTAGATCAGAGGTAACACTAAGACTCCTTATGAGTTGTGGACTGGTAAGATTCCTACTGTGAAGTACTTTAAGGTGTTTGGAAGCAAGTGTTACATAAAAAGAGATGATGAGAACCCTGGGAAGTTTGATGCTAGATGTGATGAAGGAATTTTCCTTGGGTATTCAACTAGTAGAAAAGCATGTAGATGCTTCAATAAGAGATTGAGGAAGATATTTGAAAGTGAAAATGTGAAGGTTGATGAGGATATGCACAAACTAGTTGAGATAAGTGAAGTTGAACCAGATGAGCCTATCTACGAACTTGTACTAGAAGAGAATAAAGAGGAAGGAGAAGAATGGATTGAAGAAGAGGAAGAGATTCTAGAACCTGCTCCTAAGATCCCTAAGTATGTAAAAAAGAATCATCCTAAAGAATAGATAATTGGAGATAAGAGTGAAGGTGTGAATACAAGAAGCAAAGTGGTGGCAGGTGAGGTAAATTTGTGTTTACTTTCAAAGATAGAACCTAAGTCTGTGTGAAGCATGTAAAGATGAAAGTTAGGTTAGAGCTATGAAAGAAGAGTTGCAGCAGATAGAGAAGAATCAGACATGGGAATTGGTTCCTAGACTATTGGTACTAAGTAGGTGTTCAAAAATAAGTTGAATGAGAATGGTGAAGTTGTGAGAAACAAAGAAAAACTTGTATGCAAAGGATATTCATATGTTGAAGGCATAGAATTTGAAGAGACATTTTCCCTAATGGCAAGAATAGATGACTCCAAACCTGTTTGTACTCCTATGGTGACCGGATGTAAGCTAAGTAAAGATGATGAATTTGCTAAAGCTGATAAGAGAAAGTACAAATCTATGATTGGTGGTGTAGACACCTAAAAATGACCTAGGCCTACAAGCTTCATTTTTACCACTTTCGTCCTAGCATAATTATGACATTTAATTATGTCCTTGGTCCACATTCGACTATTAATTAAATAGTTTATAATTGTTTAAGTAATTCATGTCTTTGTATTCTTCATGATTATTAAATAAATAAATAAATAAATTTATTAAATACGTCATTAATTGTCTCAAGTCTTCCCTTAATTAAATAAATTTCTAAATTTGTTTAATTATCCTTATTCATTAATTCTTCTTGATTATTAAATGAATAAATCTTATTTATTTATTTATTTATTTAATATGTCACTAATCCTATTAATTAAATAAATTGATTAATTTATTTAATTAATTAATCTTGTCTTCTAAATTAAATAATTAAATTTAATTATTTAATTGCCAATTTAATATTCCTCTCATTTTAAATAAATCAATTATTTAAAATGTCATCACAATCTTAACTGTCAATCTATTTTGGTAAATAATCTGAAAAAGATTATTTATTATCTCTTAAAATCCATAATTTGAATTAATTTAATTCAAATTGGCAACTAATCTTCCAAAAATCAAGTAATCGGGCAGATTCTTGATTTTTCAAATCTGATCTTCTTGATTTTTTGAATCTCGCAAATTGGGCAATCTTATCTTCTTGATTTTTCGAAAATCTTTATTTCTTTAATTAATTTCCTCATTTATTCTCCACCGTCGATCCGATTATCTGAGGTTTTATTCTGACCGTTCGATTAAAGAATTTTCCCTAACCCTAATTAGGGATTCTCAGACTTAATCTGGACCTCTCATTTTAGGGTCTCATCATCAATTAATCTCGTTCGTCCATTCGAAATGGCATTTTCTATAAAATGCCATTTTCCTCGCACTTTTGGATTACACACGCACATGCTAAAATTTTAGATTTACGCACATATTATAGGCATTTATTAGCTTGCACACTTAAGGCTTTTCATTTTTCAATTATTGTCATTGTTCGATCAAAGTCTTAGACATTGTCATAGGAATTTAGATTTTAATTAAATCCTTCGAAACTTGCTTTAGTCTTGTCTCTTGTCATAGTTGCTCATACACAAATCTGAGGGCATCTTTATTTACTACAAGCTAGGAGGTGTAACGAAGGTGAACCATGGAAGATGAAGAGTTCTGGTGATATAATTGCCTTTTGTTTTCATTGTATTCCTTTGTGCTTCGTTATTTTTAGTGGATTTTGATGTTATTGATCTAACAATCTAACAATCTATTTTTCCCTTGATTACAGGTGGACTGTTGTATCTTACTGCTACAAGACCAGATATCATGCACATAGTATGTTTAGTTGTCATATTTCAAGTAGAACTGAAAGAAGCACATGTTACAGCTATGAAGAGGATATTCATATATCTTAAGGGAACTTCATATTATGGCTTGTGGTATCCTAAGGATACTAATTTCACTTTGAATGCTTGCACTAATACAGATTGGGTTGGTTGTGTAGATGATTGAAAGAGTACAAGTGGTGGTTCTTTCTTTCGTGGTGGAAGATTGGTTTCATGGCTTACTAAGAAAAAAGATTCAGTTTCTTTATCCAATGTAGAAACTGAGTATATTGCAGTAGCATCTTGTTGCACACAGGTTTTGTGGATGAAGCAAACATTGAAGGACATAGGAGTAATATGTGATGAACCTATACCTATCTTCTATGATAATACAAGTGTTATAAATATTTCAAAGAATTTGGTAATGCATTCAAAGACAAAACATATATCTATCAAATATCATTTCTTGAGAGAAAAAATATTGGAGAATGAAGTTAGATTGGAGTATGTACCTACAAATGATTAGATTGTAGACATATTTACCAGGGCTCTCCTGAAGGATACATTTGAGTATCTTAGGGAGAATTTGGGGGTCATTGGACCTCCTTCTTTGAACTAAGTGCACATGGAGGTGCATTAGTCTAGTGGATTTGCAAATTTTTCATTTGTTTGGACTGATGGATGGGTCTACTCCGAAGGGGTAGTAGAAAGTTTCATTGTTGCAGTATGAGTTGTGTGGGTGCACTCCTAAGGGGGAGCGATTAGAAGTTGTATTTTCCATTAATGTCAAAGGGGGAGAGAGTGTCATGTGAAAAATAGTAAAAGGGGAGAGATAAATAAGTTGAAAGGAAGAGAGAATATTGAGAATGTGTTTTTGATAGTTTTTCACATCATGTGTTGTCATCAATGACAAAGGGGGAGATTTTTGAAAGCATGAGCAAGTTTGGTTGTCTTGTCATTGATGTCAACATAGTATAGGATGTTGCAGGTTGTGCATGTATAGTTGAGATGTTGTGAGTAGATAGAACTATCTTTATGATGTTGCAAATGTGTTGACATGGTGAGTTGCTGTGTTGTAGTGAAGAAAAAGTTGTGTATGTTCAGAATGTGCTCTGAGTTGTGCTCTACATTTCTTGTGTGTTGATCCTATGCTTGTGTGAATCTGAGGTGTTATTTATAGGCATTTGTTGGTGATATCTCCTGGTTTGTAGCTTCTAGTTTGATGGAGAGTGAAACATGTGTCCACCAATATGTGAACAGGTTTGACAGAGTTGTTTGTCTGTGGACTAGGAGAAATGTCTCTACTTCGCAGTCCTCTGCTAGTTTGTTTCAAGTCTTGTGGATCTGGAATATGTCTTGTAATGGTGTTCTCTATGTTTTGGAAAAGATGTTCATGGTTGAGCACTTCAAAAGTTGAGTTTCAGTACTGTTGTGTGTGTTTGTACAGTCTGGATGGACTGATGAGAATTTTTTTTAGGTTTGAAGGTCATTTCAGTTGATGCAGGTGAGTCTAAAGGAATTTGAGATGTGTTACAATGTTTGGTGAAGCATGTTGTGTGGTCCACATGTCACCTTCTCATTGTGGAAGCGTGTACCTCAAAGTTCATTTTTTTTTTCATTAGGTTTGGTCGACCTGGTGCTTACACTTCATACAAAGGATTAAGAATTAATTAAGGAAGCATGTGATTGATCCGAGACAATTTTTTGGGTCTTGGTTAAGTGTTGGTTTGTTCCACTCTCATTGCTTTCCACCATGGGAATGTTGAGTTTCCAACCTAATTTGAATTTATAAACATGTGTAACCGACCTTGGAGAAAGTTTCTAAGGTTGAAGATGGTATAAATACAAGTCAAGATGTTACAAATTAATCAATCGATCAATCCACAAGTTTGAGAAGCACAATTGTGCGAAAGTGAATTGAGGCAGTAGTACTTTAATGTGTTAGATTCTTGAAAGCAATGAGTTGACGATGTCTACAATCCTTCTAATCAGGCTGTGGATGTGTGTAACTTGCAGTGGTGGATCTTTTTGTAATCTTTTATATTTGTAGGTAGTGAGTCTCCCTTTTGGATGAGTCGGGTATCTATAGGCAGTGAGCCTTTGTATTTGGACAGTGAGTCCTTTTCAGTAGTGAGCCTATTTGTATTCAGTTGTGCAATTACTTTATATTGTGAGCTAATCCTCACCATGGTTTTTCCCTTATTGGGTTTTCCATATAAAATATGGTGTTTTTTGTGTTGATATTTCTTTCTATTTTTGCATTTCATGTTCATACTTAATAACATAATTGAGTAGTTGTGAAGTTGATAAGTGTTTGAAGTTTTGTGTTTTAATTTGGTGACAACTGATTCACCCCCCCTCTCAGTTGTCTTATGCCTTTCAACATCATTAAACTTAGTTTAAGTGATTCAATTCTACTAAATGTGCATGAGGAGACTACTATAACAAGCCTTTGGAATAAGCTTAGGAATATTTAACAACATAAATCCCTAGTGAATGAGATTTTTCCTAAGAAAGAAGTTGTATACCCTCAAGATGGAGGATGGTATGTCTATGGTTGAATGTCTAAATTCCTACAATATGGTAGTTACTCAATCACCCTCCATAGGAGTGAAAATAGAGAAGTGGGATTGATGTATGAACTTGTATTTTTTACCAAATTTTTGGGACCACCTAGTTATGGACATAGGGAGAAAAAACACGAAGTTCAAGATGGACAAAGTGGGTGCATCTTTACTTTCTAAAGAAATGAGGAATGCTTTTGAGTCAGCTAAGTAGGCCCTAGTAGTTTGTGGAATATCAAAGGAAAAAAGAAGAAGGATAAGAAACAAGATCATTCTACTCCAAATCCCATGGGAGATCCAAGTTTCTTAGTTAATTCAAGTAAAAATATTGGGACTATGCCAAAGCTAGACATCTAAGAAGAGATTGTAAGGATGAGAAGAAGAAGAGAAAAAAGATTTATTTTAATGACGAATCTAAGATATCCTCTTAGGATAAAGGTGATGTTTTCATCTTTGCCTTAGTTACTCATGGATCAGAAGTTGTGTGGTTGATATACTATGGTAACTCTTTCCACATGACCTTACATTGAGGTTGGCTTATAAACTATCAAAAATATGAAGGTGGGAAGGTGTACCTTGGAGATAATTCTTATATGTTTTTTTTCCATGGTAGAGTGTTAAATAAATTCCCTAATGGATGAGTGAATTAAATTGATGGTGTACTACATATCCTTGGTTTGACATGGAACCTACTTTCTATAAGTAAATTGAATGGTGTAGATATGCAAGTTGTTTTCTTGAGTGGAGGGTGCAAGATGGTTAGAAGAGCCATGGTTCTCGATAAGATTATTCAAGTTGGAACTCTATTTCAAATAGATGCATGAAAAATACAATGCAAAATTCCTCCAATGAAGATATTTATATAATATTTATCTTCACCATTGGAACCAATAAAAAAGAGGTGGGTTATGTCTACTTCTAATGGTCATTATTTTTGGGTACCAAGGCATGATCACATGTTTGAGAGACTAAGCTACCAAAAAAGAAAAAATGTTATGTCACCAAAGGATGGGTCACATAGGTAAGAATGGTTTGAGGAGCCTACAAAATAAAAATATTGTTGGGGGGTTAAATGATTGTAATATTGAATTTAAATTTTATGAATGTTGTGTATATGGAAAACAAAATTACATTTAGTTTTATTCTAGTTAGATCGTAAATATTATGGGGTTTTGGGTTAAATTCATTCTAATTTATTTGATCTTGTTAATGTTTATTCAACTTTCAAATATATATATTATGTTTCTTTCATTAACGATAGTATAAGGACATACGTATATTTCCTTAGAAGTATATCTAAATTATTTAGTCATTTTATAAAGTTTAAGGCTCTTGTAGAGATTCAAACTAGTAGGAGTATTATGATTTTGAGGATTGATAATGGTGGTGATATTTTTCATGACATTTTGATAGATTCTATAAAGATCATGGGATAGAAAGACATAAGACAACTTTGTACCCTCCTCAACAAAATGGAGTTGCAGAAAGCATGAATAGGATGTGGGATAAAATTATGCTTAATGGGGTTGGCATTGAATAAAAAAATTGGGTAGAAATAATTGCCATATCTTGTTACTTGATAAACATGTCTCTTATATCAACTCTTATTGATGTGTGATTGATAAAATGACTCATTGAGACATCTTTGAGTCTTTGGTTGTGGGGCATATGCACATATTCTTTGGGAGAACTGGTCAAAGTTGGAAAAAAAGGTGTAAAATGTATCTTCATTGACCATGTGTTGGTGTTAAAGGATATGAGCTTTGGGACCCTATGAGTAAGAGATTTTTATATAGTAAAATTTTTTTCTTTAGAGAAGTCATTTTTCTTCCATGGTTTTATATCATAAGAAGGATGGAAAGAAAAATATGGTTCAACTAACCCAAAAGATCAAGAAATTTGAAACAAAAATTCCATGAAGAACCTGAAGAGGAGGAGAGATTAAATAGTTTAGAGTTATTAAGAAGAGATAGAACCTATTCCTCATTCATTGAGACTGCCCATTCGACAAAGATAACAACTAGACAAGTATAGTTATAATTGGAGATGTTTTTTTTTTTAATAACTAGACAAGTATAATGAGATGGTCATGTATCTATAAGTCATGATTGGATGATATTGTTAATGGATTTCAAATTGAAAGAGTGCATGACATGATCTACCTTCATTTTGATTCAACTAGAGAATAGTATCTTAAATCCAAGATGGGTTGTTAGATATCAAAAATTTAGGTAGTTCTTTTCTTCCAACATCTAAATTGATATGTTTCAAATCATAATGATTGGAGATCAGTTCCATAAGTTCCAGTGGAAGATACATATCAAATGTTAAGTTTAAAGGCTCATTAGAAAGGACTTGCCCCTATACCCTATCTAATTCTAACATATTCTAGGGGTATTAGAAGTACTATTAAATAATGAAATCAAAATGAAGAGAGAGAAATGAAGATGAAAAGAAGAAAATTATTAAATGTGAGTTCTAACTCACATAAAAGGATTTGTATTTCACATCGATTTTTCCAAAATGTGTGATCGTCAAAAGCAGTTCAAGCACCGCATGAATTATTTAGACTCTTGATAGTATACACACTAGATCCTTTCTAACAATAACTTTCCAAGTTATTCCTACTCTTGTTGCAAGATCCATTCTAATAAGATTTGGACTAAGGGGCTATTTAGTTCATGTGAAAGTAAAACATCATGGATGGTATTGGGGTTAGTGAACTCTAAATATATAGAATCGTCATTGAAGTGTACTATATCCTTTTACCAATATTACTCTCAAACTTATGCATATAAATAATAGTGTTATATATGTAAGGTATTATGTCCTAACCAACTTTGAATGCTATGTTAATTTTTTTTAAAGGAGTACCAATTAATAGGGAAACAATAACAATAGAAATGATTATTATTATTTTCTCACATTTAATCATAATCATTAATATGCACTGTAGAGATTTAAACATGCATAAGAATCAGAACTAAAAGAATCAATCTCTCTCTCCCTCCCTCCCCCTCTCTCTTCTAATGTGGAACATATAGCCAAGAAAGCCTAAGTTTCTACTTTCATAAATAAACACCACAATAAAACAAATTCAATCAAATAAAGATAATGGACATTTATAATAACTTACCTAGTGATATATCTTGTAAATACTTTTTATAATTACCACCTATTATATATTAGACATAATTAAAAAATCTCTCTCCCTCTCCCTCTCCTCCTCTCTCCCCCTCCCTCCCTCCTAATGTGGTACATATAGCCAAGAAAGTCTAAGTTTCTACTTCCATAAATAAACTCCACAATAAAACCAATTCAATCAAATAAAGATAATGGACATTTATAATAACTTACCTAGTGATATATCTTGTAAATACTTTTTATAATTACCACCTAGTATATGTCAGACATAATTAAAACTATTATTCACCTTTTCATATAACATGTACTAAGTGGAATTAATATATTCATAGATATCATTTTATCTTAGGTAATTGATGATCCTAGCATCAATCATTAAGTTATATTTTCATTGATGAATATTATAATACATAATATTTTTACATTAAGGAAATAAATAGGTTATGATTAACGATAATTAAACACAATTTTAGTGTAGGTTCTTTTGTCCCAATTATGTGTGATACTTGCACGCTATCATGTGATCTGGTTCTCTTGAGATTATCTTCAAGTCATGACTATATTATCCATTTCTTTGGTGTTGTTATTAAATTTGATAGGTTTTTATATATTGCATTCTTTGTTACTGTGATATGGTTATATTAACCTCATTAGTATTGCATGCTAAATCTAATAAATTGATATTCATATGCATGTAATAGATTGATATTTTTATACTCACTAGTTAACAACTTTGTTATCATTTTGGATAGTTTTGGTTATCATTTTAGTTTATTATCATTTAGAAGTATTATTGCTTTGTATATTTTTTCTATAGTTATCAAGTTGTAATAATTTTTATTAATCATTGCATGGTTGTTTTTCATTGACATTATATGCGAGAGATATTAGTTTGATATTCATTATTAGCTAATTATGTGATATTCATTTGTATTATTTTGAATATTTAAGGTTGCATGATTAATTTGGGTATTCACTCTTGATGATGTAGTTTTCTTTCTTCTTAAATAGGAAATTATTGTATCGAATTAGTCCTAGTAAAGTTAAGAATTGAATGTAAATTATCTATATGCATTTTTATTAGGACTTGGAAAGAGAACATTTAACTTTTCAAATAGGTTTGGTAACTTATTACATTCATTATATTTTTAGTTGGATTTTAAAATTATAAACAAGATTATGAAACCAAATATTGTATGCTCTCACCTCATCCATAGGGATCTTGGTTATCAAAAAGTGGTGCCTAATCTATTTATTTTTGTTTAATACTTGATGAGATTTCTTTTTTGAATGATATTGATTGAAAATTATTATAATATTCATGCCAATAAATTTCAAATCATTAAAGTTATTTTTTTTAGCTGATAATGACATAACATAATGAAAAATAATAAAATATAAAATATAAGTTAGGGGAATAGTTTAAGAAGGTCATTGATGATGTGGATTACTAGAAACATAGATTTATGTAGATCACTTTTAGACAACAGTAAGTTTACTATTGCAACATATTTATTTTAGTTGAATAATTATGATTATGATAAATTATGTTGTTGATTATTTGTATTTGTCTAAATGATCTAGTTTTCTATACTATTTGGATATGGGAGTAAAGTGATTATTGAATCAATTGATTTTAAGGTAAAATTCTTAGGTATTGGGCATTATACACCTAATAAGAAAATCTTATAACTTTTTTGGAATATGGAAAATTAAAAATTAAATGGTTTGAGTAAATGAGAAACCTTTCTTGAACTAAATTTGTGTTCTAGGTACACAAGAAATTATTTTTAATTGAAAATTAAAGTCAAAGATCTTCTTCTAGGTGTTTGCAAGTAGGTTTTTATTTATGTTTCCATCTTTATTTCATTTGACTAGGTTACATTCGATGATGAAATTCAAACATCAAACTCCAAACAACAATGTGAATATTGCAGCCCCATAAAGCAAATTCATGCAACTCTGAAATTGCACTCAAAAACTCATGACAGACCCTCTTTTGAAGTTTATTTTGAACAATCTATTGAATGCATTTTCTACTAAAAACTTGGATATTGAAAGCCCCCATATTCATCTGCAAGAATGTAAGAAGATAATAATTTTTTATCCCAAAAATACCCCCTCAACTACATAGCTGAAACTCAGAAAAACCCTTAAAATTCCACATTGTAAAAAAGTTATTGATGCAACCAAAACAATTCAAACAAGATATTTTTATTTTAAATCACAAATTGAGAGGTTGGCTAAAAATGAAGGAGATGGGAGTGATGGTGGGTTGTGGACACGATGGTTTGAGGGCCCATGGCCTATAACAGGTCGCGGGTTCTCCCTCTCTCCTTCCCGCATTGGAGTTGCATGCGACATAAACACTTTTCTTTGGTTGTGACTTATAGTGGGGATTTGTTTCAGCTTGCAGGGGAGGGGGGTGTTTTGGTGTTTTTATTTGTTTCCTTGATTCTGGTATTGCTTGGTGTTTGGGGTGGGTTCTTTCTACTATCAGGGGGGTTTATTTTGTTTGTTTCATGGTGGAGCAACATGTCTCTTATAGTTTGGTGGTAGCTAATTGTGGTGGGTTTCACAATGGATCTTCATCGAGGTTGAATGCTCCGCACTGAGTCATTTTGTGTGGGGAAGGGCCCAAAACTTAAGAAAGTGAATGGTTGTTTTCCCAGGAGTCAAGATCGTCCAATCTTGGTTCTTTCTCCAGAATTTTTGGTTGATGTTTCTTATTGGAGTAGACATGCTTTAATCTACAAATTTCTTGTGATTTGTATTCCTATGTCAACTTTGGATGCTTGGATTAGGCGTACGTGGTAGGTTGAGGGTGACATAGAGTTAATGGTGGCTTCAAACAATTATTTTGTGGTTTTTTTTTCCAATATGGCTGACAGGAATTGGGTTTTTAAGGGAGGACCCTACTTCTATAATCATGTTGGGTTGTGTTATAAAACCCTGTCATATGGATTTTAATACAATTGAATATTTTCCATCGAGGGTTCTGGTCTAGGTCTGTTTGTCGTGGCTCCCCTTGGAGATTTGGAGAGAAGATATTTTACAACGGATTATGGCTCTTCTTGGTAAGCTTGTTGCAGTTGCTCAACAAACCCTTGAAAGAAAGGTTATTTCCTTTGCTTGGATTTGTGTGGAGGTTAATTTTGAATAATCCCTTGTCAAATTCTTTGGAAATTTTTCTTGGTTCTTTGTCTTGGATTTAACAACTTGATTATGAGTCCCTTCCTTTTCGTTGTTGGATTTGTCATGAGTATGGACATCTTCAGAAGCAATGTCCTAGGATTAATAAGGCCCCTCCTTCTAATTCCACCCCTTCGTCTTCGACTCCAAAAGTGGTTAAGGTGGATAAAGGAAAATCTTCCATGATGGAGGGTGAATCGGATAAAGATGGATTTGTGCCAGTTAAGCCTCGGGCTAAAGGTCATGATTAGAAGAGATCATTCAAAGACAGGAAGAATGAAGAGGACTTTAATCGGTTTGAGGTGTTGGACACCTCAACCTTGGAGGAAGGAATCTCATCATATGTGCCTTCCGATGTTATTGGTACAGGTTGTGTTGTGGGGCGGGGACAAGGTTTTGATTGTGATATTCATTTAGCTCAAGGTATGCAGGATCCATTGGTATCTCTAAATGACCCATGCACGATGAAGATGATATTATTCTAGTAGATTTTGCAAAGAAGGGGCTAGTTTCTAGCAAGAGCAAGGGGTCTTCTCTAGCCTTGGGGGTGCAACATTGCATAATTACGAAGGGTTTGTTTGAGCATTCTTCTAAAAGTGGCTACAAGAAGGATGTTGAGAAGATTAAGTGTACTAGAAATTTGTTGGTGGAATATGGGCCTGTTAAACCCATTGATGCTCACTTTTCTCCATATCCCTCATGATTGTTCTCTCATGGAATGTAAGGGGGCTGAATAACACCTCTCGTCAAAAGGATATTCATGATTTGGTTGCTGTTCATTCTCCAGATATTTTTGTGTTCAGGAGACTAAACTTTCAATTGATTTCATGCTTCAGTGTGTTTCTCGTATCTAGAATTTTGGTCAATGTTAGTGCATTGGTTCTTAGGGGAGTTTTGTGGGTTTGGCTCTTTTTTGAGATCCAACAAAGATTGTTCCGTTTTGGTGGATTTCAATCATTCTACTATTTCCATGGTTGATGTAGACACCGAAATCTGGTTTTAGGCCTGCGACTTCAATATTCTTCATAATTCGTATTCTTCATGGTCATGATTAAATAATGTCAATTATTTAATTATTCTCTATAGTCTCCATTTCTTCTATTAATTAAATAATCTTAATTATTTAATTAATTCATATTTTTCTTTATTCTATCTGATTAATTAAATAAACGCTTTTTATTTAATTATGTTACTAATTAACCTTATCATTCTTATTTAATTTACTCTTTATCATACTTCAACTATAATTAAATAAATTCTTTATTTATTTAATTATTCATTTAAAATCCCTTCATCACTTAATTAAATAAATCTTATTTATTTAATTATTCTTCAAATATCGGATCTTGAATTAAATGAATTATTTAATTCATAAATTCTATTTTAACGCATTCCTCTATACTTTAGATAATTGTGTGAGTTATCTAAGTATTCACTTTTACTCAACTTGACATCTATTTTAATCGCTCAGTTAACTCTTGATTTAATGTCTGAGTGGCATTCTCGATTAATCTCTTCGTCAAATTATTCAATCCTCCAGTTCTAACTCATTTGCATGTACATGCGGATTAATTAAATATTCTTATTTAATTAATTAAACATTGTGCGTGCATTCGAACATGAGTTGCTTTAATCAATCTTTATCTTTGTCATGCAAAGATATTTCTTCTGTTTTCGAATACCAAACTAAAGCTTAAATCATTTATTTAATCTTTAATTCTATTCCTAATTTGTATCACTCATGTCACTTCTGACAGTTATCAGAATGCATGTCTAATCAGTCAATCTCAACCGTCTGTTAATCTTTCGATCCTGACCTGTCATTCGAATAATCAATTTTCTATAAATTGATTTGTCATTCTTCATTCCAATCTCTCGCGAAATCTTATGACTTTTCAAAGCACTCAATCTTGAATCTTTGATATTTTGCTAATCATTATCTTAGGCTATACTTGCACGAATTATGAGAAATCTGAGGGCAATTATACTACAACAGCAAAATGGAGAAGGGCAATCGAGATGAATCATGGAAATACGTTTGAAATTGGTGAGATTGTTTCAGTTTGTTTACGTTTTACTTTCCTTTGTTCTTTGTTGCTTAACATTAGATTTGCATTTTAGATTTAGTATTGCATGTTTGCTTCTAATCTATTTCTTGTGCACTTTCCTGGCATTACATTTGGTGAACCCGATGTGAAGACACCATCTTCGTGTATCCGTAGACTTTTATTTTAATTTTTGTAGGTTTTTCGTACGGAACGACGCATTAGTTTGATGAAGTGACGCAATTGACTTCCTGAACCGCATCTAACAGAATAAACGACGCATCTGAAAAGCTATGACGCATCTAAAAATTCCTGAACCACAATTGACTGGTGAATATTGAGCCGCAATTGAAGAAAATATCGACGCATCTGACTGGTAACACAGCAACGCAATTGACTAGTAAATCTTTATTTCTGTTCTCAGAAGTCTAAAATTTTCAATTGATTTGTGTGTTACTAATATCTGATTTTCAGTGTGTGGCCTTTTGGAGTTAACAAGTTTTTGCAGGACGATTGACAAAGACGATATTGAAAACTACTAACGAGTTTTTCTGCAGGACGCTTGTCGAAGACCCTAGTTAATTTTGAAACAGATTGTATGGTAGCGTAGCAAATCTTTCGTTTGGTTTAAAATTAACAAGTGTCTACTGTGTTTGGTGCGAAAGCACAAGTCTGGTTACCCTCACAACTTGGTACATCGAAGTATCCTCTGCCCTTGCGCATCCTGAACCCGAGGGACTTCCAGCCGGTATATAAAAGTGGGTTCTTTGGGAAAACCCAAGAATCACGAGTATGGTTCCAATGAGATGGATTCAAAAGGGGACTCTCGCCGTATGGATCATGCCCCACGAACAAAATTCTCGTACTAAATACCTTTTGTTTTAGAGACCAACCTATTTGTGGTTGTTGCTTGGTATAGTGCAGGGTACAGTATCATGCCCGAAGAGACTCACTATTGATCCCCTTGAGTAGAGATAGCAATTCTTGGGAGGTCATTACCCAAAGAATTCAAAATTGGTGTGCTCGAAAGACGTTAATGAGCCATGGAGGGGAGCCAATGCCACCAAATTTCTAAGCTATCCGCTCTCGAGAAGAAAAGGTGTTTATCACCAATCTGGGGTATAAAAGGTGGGCTATACCAAGTATACAAACCCTAGGCCTTTGGCCTATTAGGATGTGCTTGTCTGTTATCAACTTAAATGTTCTTTGAGTCCAAAATCGAAACTGAAAACACTTTTTCTTATGATTGTCTTTGATTGCTAGAATTTGATCACAGAAAACGGAGTCAATTTAAATCTCATCACTCAAAATACACAGAGAGTCACAACTATTCACTAGAAGGTCGCAATTGATTTTTAGAGTCGCATTTGTTTAATCTTCAGTCGCATCTGTTATTAGGAGTCGCATTTATTATGGGAGGATTAAACCAATATTTGTTTCTCAGTGGCCAAAAGGAGTAGGGCTAGGGTTTCAACCAATTCAGATTGGCGTTCCTAGTACCCCATTACCCTTAATTGAGGAAGTAAGTGCTTCAGAAGATATTAAGACATCTCACGAACCAGTGGACCAATATCATTGTGATTCCCCCGACTCTAACGATTATGAGTGGGATTCCCTATCCTCTACTTCTTCTATGGACCTTGACAAGTTATTTGGAGAACTTGACTTGATGCTAAGTTCCTCACCCAATCCCTTGAATTCCTCTCCACCAACGAAAAATAACAAAAGAGGAATGGTTTAAACACTACTATTGGAAATCACTTGACCCTACCTCGTGGCAACCTGAGCCACCTGTTTTCGATAGTCAAACCTTGGCATTAGGCCCACCTATCCATCCACCTAGACCCAAACCTAAGAGCAAAAGGGACCTGGTACAAGACTTTTGTAACCACATGAATAATTCAATCCTTACCTTGAATCCATTGACCTTGAATCCATTGAACTTTGATAACTCTGACGATGACATGCCCTTAGTCTATCCCCAACTTATTGATTGGGACCAACAAGACACACCCGTCTTAGATATGTTTAAGAACAACGAAGCAATTGTTGAGTTCCTAGGATTACGAGAAGGCATACCAAACGGTGATCATAAGGCTGGTTTTACCATTGACTTGGACAACAAAGCATATTTTGGGGAATCTGTTCAACCCTCTAGTCGCAAAAATGAGAAAAAGAATAAACAAGATAAAAAGGATGAGTCTCTAGGTGAAAACTGAAAGGCACCTTTAGACAATGAAAAAGTAAAAAGAAAGGACGCATCTGGAGGTGAAAACCTCTCTGATGCACCTAAGGATGGACATTTGAACATTCTCCCCGTTGCACAAGAAAGGTCACCCATGCTCGTTGAAGAATCAGTAGAAGTCAACATAGGTACCAAAGAGAATCCTCAACTGGTTTATTTTGCAGCGTCATTGACAACAAAAGAGCAGCCGAAGTTCCATAACTTCTTTGCACAAAGACAGATAAATTTTGCTTGGTCATATGTCGACATGCCGGGGTTGGATCCTGAACTTGTTCTGCATCATTTTCCCTTACGACCAGGTTCCAAACCAATGAAACAAAAGTTGAGAAAAATGCACCCACAGATTACTTTATTAGTCAAGGCAGAACTCAAGAAACTCTTAGACGTTGGTCTCATTAGATCTATCGACTATGCAGATTGGATTTCCAATCTTGTACTAGTCACTAAACCAACTGGGGGCATCCACATTTGTACCAATTTTAGAGATATCAACAAAGCTTGTCCTAAGGATGATTTTCCTTTGCCTAATATAGACATGATAGTTGACATGACAGCAGGATATGAGATGTTGTCCCTTATGGATGGATTCTCAGGATATAACTAGATCAGAATTGCAACTGAAGACCAACCTAAGACAGCTTTCACTTGTCCTTGGGGAATGTATGTTGGAATGTTATGCCCTTTGGACTCAAAAATGCTGGAGCAACCTATCAACGGGCCATGACTACTATCTTTCATGATCTCGTACACACTCTTATGGAGGATTATGTCGATGACCTTATTGTAAAATACAAGACAAGGGCAGAACATTTACAGGTTTTAGACAAGATCTTTCAGAGGTTGGAGAAGTATAAAGTAAGACTCAATCCAAAGAAATGTGTGTTTGGAGTCAAGTCAGAAAAGTTGTTAGGTTATATCATTTCTAGATGATGCATTGAAGTGGATCCGGCTAAGGTAAAAGCAATCATGGACATGCCACCACCTACTAATCTTAGTCAACTAAGGACATTACAGGGAAGGTTGCAATCTATCAGAAGATTTATAGTGCAATTAGCAGATAAGACACATCCTTTTCAACATCTACTTAAGAAAGGAGTACCCTTTGCATGGACAACTAGGTGTGAAGAGGCTTTTCAACTGATTAAAGAATATTTACTCACACCCCTGTCTTAATGCCACCTGTTGAAGGAAGACCATTGATTCTTTATATTACAGCAACCCATTCATCACTCCGAGCATTGCTTGCACAGAATGACAATGGTCGTGAAAGGGCAGTCTATTATATCAGTCAAACTTTGGTAGGTTATGAGCTCAACTATAGTACCATTGAACGTGCATGTCTTGCAGTAGTATTTGCTACTCAAAAATTAAGGCACTATATGCTAAACCATCAAACAATGTTGATTGCTAAAATAGACCCTCTTAAATATCTTCTCAGCAAGGCAGCATTAACAGGGCGACTGGCCAAATGGGTTATGATACTTAGTGAGTATGATATCCAGTATGTAGAAAAAAAGGCTATTAAAGGATAGGTCATTGTTGATTAGTTAGCTAACACACCCATACAGGCAGATCACCCATTAGTTGCAGACTTTCCTAATGATTTCATATTCACAATTGACACAAACATAACATGGAAACTGTACTTTGATGGTTCACATACAAATCATGGTTAAGGGGCTGGTATACTGTTTATTACACCATAGGGTGATTCCATCCCTAAGTCATTCAGGATTGCATTCCCATGCACTAACAACATAATAGAGTATGAAGCTCTAGTGACAGGGTTACGTATGGCAGTCAAGTGGAAAATTAAGATTTTACAAGTATATGGGGATTCTCAACTAGTAATCAGACAAGTAAATGATGATTATGAGACTAAGGACGAGAAACTTGCTCCATACAAGCGCATGGCTGATAGCTTTAAAGAGTACTTTGACAAAGTCGAATTTCATCAAATACCTCATGTTTTAAACGGGTCAGCAGATGCTATGGCTACAATTGCATCACTTCTTGGCATTCCTAACAACGTGCCTAAGTTTGAGTTCTTGGTAGAACAGCTTTTGGTCCCAGCCTACGATATCCCAGATTCTGAAATGGTGTGTGACATTGTTGGTCCTGATTCCCCATGGTACAAAGAAATCTATGATTACCTTCATGCCGAAGTCATACACACTGGCCTATCAAATAACCAACGTAGGACATTCCTTTGCAAGTCAGCCAAATACACCATTGTCGGAGACACCTTATATAGATGTGCCTTAGATAATACCTTACTGAGATGTCTTGATTCTAAATAAGCACAAGCAACCTTGTGTGGGGTGCATGAGGGTATATGTGGTTCCCATTCTAGCGGTCCTACCTTAGCCAAAAAGATTATGAGACTAGGTTATTACTAGCCTACTATGGAAAAATACTCATATGTCTTTGTAACGAAATGCCGCTAATGCCAAGTTCATGGAGACTTGATACATGCACCAGCACAGGAGCTCTGTCCTATAACGTCACCATGGCCCTTTGCCCAATGGGGACTCGACCTCATAGGTAAGATCCACCCCACATCATCTAATGGACATAAATTCATTATCACTACCACCAGTCCAGTGAGTATTTTATGAAGTGGATCGAAGCCATTCCTATGACATACATTACCGGCACACAGATTTCTAGGTTTATCCTAAACTATATCATATGTCAGTATGGTGTCCCTCAGTCCATAATCACTGATAATGGCTGCCCATTTAAGAACCAAGAAGTCTGCCACCTGTGTGATGAATTTCATATCCAACATCACTTTTCCACTCCATACTACCCACAAGGTAACGGCCAAGCAGAGGCATCTAACAAGACCATTATCAGAATCCTCAAGAAGACTGTCAATGATGCTTGTCGTGACTGGCATTTACAGCTTAACCCAGCCTTATGGGCTTATCGCACAAGTATTCGTACTCCTACTGGTGCTACTCCATATTCACTTGTATTTGGTTATGAAGCTATTTTGCCTATTGAGGTTGAGATTCCTTCCCTAAGGGTATCCCTGAAAGGCCACATTGATGATGAAGAGTACCGAGTATTGAGACTCCATGAGCTAGAATTCCTGGATGAGTGAAGACAGAAGGAACTAGACCATCTTCAAGCATATCAAAATCTCCTTCATCGTAGCTATAACAGGAAGGTATTGAACATAAAATTTGACATTGGTGACCTAGTTTTGATGGAGAACCCAAAGAATCAAGCAGAAAGAGAAAAACTAGGAAAGTTTGAACCAAATTGGTTAGGACCTTATGTTGTTACAGAAGCTTTTGGATCAAGAGCATACCAACTCTCTACTCCTGAAGGGGAACCATTGTCCTCACCAATCAATAGTCTGCATCTGAAGAAGTTCTACGCATAGCTTCTAGGAGCCTTTGTCTTAATTAGAAAAAATACAAAAAAATCAGAAAATCACAAAAAATCGTTATCAAGGTGAAAACCTAGCAAACAGGCATTTTGGTAACACCAAAAATATTAGATAATCTAGAAAATAGTAAAGAAAAATCATTCGTCCAATAGTGAAAACCACTTCGGCGGCACTTTGGATAGGTACCATGGTGAAAACCTGGCAAACAGGCGCCATGTGTAGTTAACTCTGCTCCTTTGTCTACTATTATTCTAATCATGATCTTTATCCTTGTACATAGTCCTTATCCTTGTACATACTACCTATCCCTGTACATATCCCTTATCTTTCATGTCCATCGCTTGTATATACCATTCATAATAAGTGGTAGTCTTTCCCATGACTTGGAACGATTGAAATCAAGTGTAGTTCATATCCCCCATTTTACCCTATTCATAGTCAATTGGTCTTGTACTTGACTGGGGGCAAATACTTGACATGTGTCATATTGGTTCTTACATTGGTTGTGTTGAAGACGTAAAACCATGGAAAATCCAAGAACATTGCAAAATGACCTGAGAAAACACAAAAACATCAGAAAACTTCAAAAAGACAAAAAAATCAAAACATTTCAAAAATCCAAAAATAGAGTCAAAGTCAGTCGCACTTGTTAGTCTTTGTCGTTTGTCGAACTACGTTGCCTCTACGACTGGACGTAGGCAAGGCCATTTTTTGATGTGCCCCTGAGGCATTAGGTCAGTCCGTTTAGGTTTGTCTGTATAAATTCATGATTTAATCCATATGTCTATATGACAAGGTCATTGGTCGTGTCGAACTACGAGGTCTCTGCGTGTATAACGTAGGCAAGGCCATCAATCGATGAGCCCCCGAGGCCGCACTAGGTCAGTGTATTAGGGTTCATCACATTCATTTTCACACATGTCTTCTATTTGTAGTCAGTCTTGTCAGTCGCAATCAAGTTGAACTATGAGGTCTCTGCGTGTATAACGTAGGCAAGGCCATCAATCGATGAGCCCTCGAGGCCGCACTAGGTCAGTCCTTTAGGGTTTTGTCATCACACAGTCAATTGTCAACGCATCGTCTCAATTCATGCATCAATCTAGTGAACAAATCAGCAATGTCTCTAAGTCAAATCAAACAACTTTCCAAACAAAACAATCAAAACAGATCAACAAATGTCTGCTACAGGATGTGTCCTTCCTGGAAACAAACATCATCATCATGGAAATTGACCTATATCTTGTTCAGGATGAGTCCTTCCTGAATATTGATATCAGCAAAACAATCTATGTCTTATACAGGATGAGTCTTTCCTCCATAATCGACAAGGTCAAACAATCAAACATAGCCTTACACAGGTTATCACATCAACGGCATCTGACTCAACATCTTATACGATACATGTCTTTTTGAAACCAGGCTTTGTCATGCCTTATACAGATAGTCATAACATCAAAACCAGATTCACAGTCTTATCCGGTATGTGTATCTCCTGAAATCAGGCTCTGTCAATCAATCCTTTTATCAATCAAAACAAATCAAACAAACAAATCAAATTTTGGCAAATAATTTACTAGCTTTTTGACTTTTTGACTTATTTATCTTATCTTTTCGCTTGGCTTTATGATGGGAATTATGTTACTAGCTTTCTCAAGGATGTCCCATGAGGGATTTAGAGAAGCAACGATGTATTGGAATTCTATTTTCTTTGACTTTTGTCTGTCGACTATCTTTTAAATTTGATTTTTGAGTCATGTTACTAGTTTCCTCAAGGATGTCCCATGGAGGATTTAGAGGAGAAATGACGTCTCATGACCCATCTTTTACTTTGTTTGTTGTCTATGGTTTGTCCTGACAAAAAGACTGGGGAAACTTGTGCCCTTAGTATGAGTTAATGACAATCCTTGTCTGTGATTATCTGTTAATAGAAAGTGGGTGAACTTGCACACCTTGATTTATGTCATATCATGGTGTTTTTCTCCATTTGTATTAGTCCCTCCCAATGATGATAAAGTGAAATACCTTTTGTGATACAGCGAAATATCAAAGATTGCTAATACTAACATCTATCTCATGTCTTTCGTTCTTTCTTGATCTTTCTTTTCGCACTAACAATTCTTCTTTCTTGCATTATGATGGAGTCCTATGACACAAAACATTATACATCATCCTGCATCAATGTACATGTTAGAAAAATACATACATATAGGCATATTTCATATCTAGATCATCATGGCATAATAGACATTCATCATAAAACACTACATATCATAAGCATTCCATACATAAAGTAACTGTAAATACATGCATCACATTACATTTGTATAGCATCACATGTAGCCGGATTATACATATAACATCATATTGCATCTCATAATTTCTAAATTGCATATATCACATAGAATCAACATTATCTCATTAGCTGCATAAACATCATAAAATACATATACTCATCCATCACATAGGCATATCATATAAACATCACATGTATAAATAAAGACTGCATAATCAATACATAGACATGCATATCATGAGAATCACCGCCAAAATCATATATATATATATATATATATATATCGCTCAACTGTGTCACATCACAATGTCATAATGTATCAATAATACATAGAGGCCCGCAGGCTATAAGATCAAAATACAATGTCTCGATACATCTCAAGAAGTACCCCTATCCTGAACTACCACTGCTATCATGCCTGAAGTGTGTGGGGGAATGATGATGGGAACCCGATGAACTATGAGCTGAGGGAGGTCTGTCATATGGACTTGCTCTGCATGGTTGCTCCACCCCCTCTGTGCTAACTGTGCTACTGTGGGTTTTGGTATGGGACCTGCTATTGTGTGCCTCTGAGAAACTGGGAGCCCATCTCTCTAGTGGAACCTCGGCCTCATACAGATCTCGATAGTATCTCTCTCTCTCTCCCCAGCTCTGACTAGCTCTCTGGAAAATGCAACTGATGGCCCAGTACATAAGGATCTGAGCTCTGAGAATCTCTGCTCTGTCTCCTATCGCCGAGCTATGGCCTAATCTCTCTCCATCACTGCTCTTTCCCTCTCCATCCAATATGCATCCCTCTCAGACATCAGAACTCTCATCTACTCCTCCAAGGATGCAACCTGAGCACGCAATGTATCTGTGTCTGGATCCTCTGCCCATGTCTCCTCCTGTCTGTCCCTCACTCTCCCATCCTCCTCCTCATCTAACTCCTCTAGGATCTGATCCCGAATCTCTCTCTCATGATCATCATCTCCCTCATCATCTTCCTCGTAGGCACCCAACAAACCCAGAGCATCAATCTCTGCCTCCTCTCTCCCTGCCTCCTCGGTACCTATCTCCTCCTCTGCCGGGATGTCTAAAATAGTTGCCTCTGTGGGATGCACCTCCTCTCCACCTCTCGCAATATCCTCCTCTCCACCTCTCACAATATCCTCCTCCCCTCCTCTCCCAATGTCTGGCATGGCCACATCCTCCTCTCCTTGTCCCTCCTCATGGATCAGTGACAATGGTGGTCCTCGTCCCCTCCGACCACGTCTCCCTCTCTTGCCTCCATGTCGTCCACCTCAGCCATCATCTCCTTCCATCACCATAGCCTCCTCTGCCTCCCTGACCTCTACCTCTATCGTGCCTACCTCGTGGACCTATCCCTCACCGCTCTACCGGCGCTGGCTGCTCTAGATCTGTCAAGGGGATCGACCTATGAACTGCCCACCACTGGTTGTACTCTGCTGTGGTCCTGGGTCTGCTGGACCATCTCTCCATCTCCATGGAACTGCCTGCAATGCATCAATATAAGCCTCTGCTGTGGCAACTGGAATCTCTGGACCCCATAGCAGGACCTCTCGCGAGGATCTCGCAAACTCTGCCTGACCTCTAGGCACATCCTGCACCTCTCCAAACTGCCGTAGGACACGATCTGGAAACTGACACTCTATGATGTGGACATGTGACACTGTCCGCCCAACCAAGAACTGTGTCTGTCTGCAAAATGACAAATGCTCATCCTCGTCTGACCACTCGTCACAGCCCAAGTACGATCTCCATGTAAACTGATGCATAGTGTCTATGGCATGTCTGAAGTAACCCGTATCTCCTATGTGGTGCTGAGTATTCGCCCCCGCATAATGGAAGGTGTAAGGAGCACCATATGGAAGATCAACTATCACAGGTGGCCGAAAAATGGCAATGTGCTCCCACGCCCATACTATCAGGAGCATGGTACCACAACTCATCGATTGTGCCTCTCAGTAGGCAATATCATGCAAGTGAAAATATAACATCCTAAGCACAGAGGAACCCCAGGCATATGCCACTCGACGCTCGAGCATGCCCACTAGCATCTCCCCCCACCCCATGGGAAAACCATGACCTCAGCGGTCAGGAAGTACTATCTCGCCTATCAATGTACACAATAGACAGTCTAGCTGTCTATACCTCTGGGCCATCACGCGCCACCTAATCTCATAATCATCAAATCTTAACTACCTAATGTTAGCATGGGGGTAATATCTACACATCTCGGTTGCACCCCTCTGGGTATCATATGTCACCCATGTCCCTCTAATAGGAAGTCTCAGGATCCTATAGACATCCTCTAGGGTAACCGTGGCCTCTCCAGTCGATAGGTGGAAAGACAATGTCTCTGAGTGCCACCGCTCACACAAAGCTATCAATAATCCCCGATTCGCCCGAATCTGGGGCATGTCTATCACGTGCAATAAACCAAGGTGCCATAGAATCCGTCACTCTGTTGGCTGCAAGCTATCTCTGAATCGAAATGTAGTAGGTCTCGACTCCCATGTATATATCATGTCTAGCACAACCTGCAATGGCATTATGCATGCCTCATGTCAGCCTCAATCATCTATTCTAGTGCAAACTAATTATACTAAATAAAATTCAAGTGCGTCGTTATTTTGCACATGGGTCATTATTTTTCACATGCGTCGCTTTTTAACATATGCGGTTCATAAACTTCATATGCGTCATTCTTAAACAAATGCGGCTAATTACATCACATGTGTTACACTAAATTCATATGCGTTGAAAAATAAATGTTGCGTTGCAAATTATTCAAATGTGTTTCAAAATAAGCACATGCGGCTATTCTAAATGCAAATGCGATGCACAATGTCAAATGCGATTCAAAATTATTCAAATGCGTTGAACCGCAAACTACCTATGCAAAATGGCTAACGTAAAATTACAAATGTGGTTTTCCGCAGACAGATGCGTTGTTCGCGCATGCAAATGCAGTGATTTATTAAAATGACGCATAACTAAAAATTGAATTAAATGCATAAAAATGCGCGCAAGTGAAAAATTTCAAAAGGCAAGTTTGAGGTACATACCGGGGGGTCCGCGTCAGCTAGTCTCTGGAAGGTCCGGATCCTGTAGGTTCGGTGATGGGTGTTTGGAACAGGAGACATCGTCGCTAGGAGTACAGAGAAAATTCTCAAATTTCCAAGGAAGGTGAGTGAAAATGAATAGGTTTTTACCCCACTTCCTATATATACCTAGGGCTAAGGTGGCATTTCTGTCCTACTGGCCATGTTAACTTCCATTTTCAATCAACCCGTACCTGTCCATCACATTTCCAAACCCAATTCCGCAAACTCCACTGCATTTCTGCCTATCCAATGGACTAATCGGGAGCATTTCCAAATTTTTCTGCACTTTTCAAAAATTTGACAATTTTCCTGAGGGGGCATACCTTCACCTATTTTACACTGGAGCATTACTGGGGCATATTTCTTATCGATTTTCTTTGACACAACGCCGAAATGACATTGTATCAAAGAGGGGCAAATGTAGACACCGAAATCTGGTTTTAGGCCTGCGACTTCAATATTCTTCATAATTCGTATTCTTTATGGTCATGATTAAATAATGTCAATTATTTAATTATTCTCTATAGTCTCCATTTCTTCTATTAATTAAATAATCTTAATTATTTAATTAATTCATATTTTTCTTTATTCTATATGATTAATTAAATAAACGCTTTTTATTTAATTATGTTACTAATTAACCTTATCATTCTTATTTAATTTACTCTTTATCATACTTCAACTATAATTAAATAAATTCTTTATTTATTTAATTATTCATTTAAAATCCCTTCATCACTTAATTAAATAAATCTTATTTATTTAATTATTCTTCAAATATTGAATCTTGAATTAAATGAATTATTTAATTCATAAATTCTATTTTAACGCATTCCTCTATACTTTAGATAATTGTGTGAGTTATCTAAGTATTCACTTTTACTCGACTCGACATCTATTTTAATCGCTCAGTTAACTCTTGATTTAATGTCTGAGTGGCGTTCTCGAGTAATCTCTTCGTCAAATTATTCTATCCTCCAGTTCTAACTCATTTGCGTGTACATGCAAATTAATTAAATATTCTTATTTAATTAATTAAACCTTGTGTGTGCATTCGAACATGAGTTGCTTTAATCAATCTTTATCTTTGTCATGCAAAGATATTTCTTCTGTTTTCGAATACCAAACTGAAGATTAAATCATTTATTTAATCTTTAATTCTATTCCTAATTTGTATCACTCATGTCACTTCTGACAGTTATCAGAATGCATGTCTAATCAATCAATCTCAACCGTCTGTTAATCTTTCGATCCTGACCTATCATTCAAATAATCAATTTTCAATAAATTGATTTGTCATTCTTCATTCCAATCTCTCGCGAAATCTTATGACTTTTCAGAGCACTCAATCTTGAATCTTCGATATTTTGCTAATCATTATCTTAGGCTATACTTGCACAAATTACGAGAAATCTGAGGGCAATTATACTACAACAGCAAAATGGAGAAGGGCAATCGAGATGAATCATGGAAATACGTTTGAAATTGGTGAGATTGTTTCAGTTTGTTTACGTTTTACTTTCCTTTGTTCTTTGTTGCTTAACATTAGATTTGCATTTTAGATTTAGTATTGCATGTTTGCTTCTAATCTGTTTCTTGTGCACTTTCCTGGCGTTACAGTTGCCTCTTCCTTGGAAACTGGTGAGACTATTTTGGTTACCAATGTTTATGGGCCAATTGATATTCATGGAAAAATATAGCTTTGGGCTCATATAAGGTATGTTAGATCATGTGCTCCATATCTTCCTTGGATTTTGGCTAGTGATTTTAATTTTGTGTTGAGCTTGGAGGAGAAAAGAGGTGGGTTTCCCCGGCTTGGTCCTACTTCTGATCTTTTTGAGAGAATGTGGATTTTCTTGATTTAATTAATGTTAAGCCTTCTAATGGGGTTTTTACTTGGAATAATAAATGAAGTGGAGAGGAAGCGATCTCTGAAAGGTTGGATAGATTTCTTGTTTCTTGTTTTTGGATGGGAGGTAGGTTGGTTACTGGTTCTGAGATTCTTGATTAGAGGGGTTCTAATCATTAGCCAATTAAAATTTCAATAATCTATTTTACAACTCTCAAGAGTTCTCCCTTTAAGTTTCAGCTTATGTGGCTTTGGGAGTCTTGTTTGCATGATCTTATGTCCCGGTGGTGGTGTGATGGAAACCCAGATTATGGTACTATTATGTACACCTTTGTTAAGAAACTTCAGTATGTTAAATTTCACCTTAAGAGATGGAATAGGATGAGTTTTGGAAACTTTAAGGTTATGAAGAGGAATGCCTAGGAAATCCTTGATGTGATTGCTTGCAAAATTTTGGATTTTAGTTTCTCGGATGCTTTGGGTCAAGCGGAATCCTAGGCTATGAGAGTAGTAGAGGAGTGGGAGCTTCGGAAGGAGATCTTCTAGAAGCAAAAGGCTTAGATTGATTGGCTTCGGGAAGGGGATAGGAATACTACTTTCTTCCATCATTTTGTGCAGGCTCGTCACAATAGAAGTTATATCTCCTCTTTCGCCACTACAGATGGAATACACATTTCTACTTTACAAGCTTTATCTCGTGAGGCTAGACAATTTTATTCTACTCTTTTTTTGAGGATTTTCCCCCTGTAGAAGATGAGGAGAATTTGATCCTTTCTTGCATTCCTTCCCTGATATCCAAGGAGATGAATGATTTCCTCATCTTTCTGATTTCTTTGCTTGAATTGGAAGAGGTTGTTTTTGGGATGAATAAAGGTAAAGCCCCTAGTCTGGATGGTTTTCCTATTGAATGTTTTAGGAATTTATGGATATTATAAGTTTGGATTTGTTGGAGGTTTCCTAATAATCTCTTCGTAGTAAGCAGATGCTTCATGCCTTGAACTCTACTTTTTTGGTCCTCATTCCTAAAAAGGAAGGTGTTGATCAACTTGAATTATTTTGACCTATTGCTCTCTGTAATGTGATGTGTAAAATTATTACTAAATTGATTGCAAAGAGGCTCAACGTTTTTCTTCCTTCTATAATCTTTGAGGAGCAAGGAGGCTTTATGGTTGGTAGACAGATCCTAGATGGGGTGGTGGTTGCCTCTGAAGTAATTCACTCTATGGTGACTTCTAAAGACAATTCTATGTTTATCAAATTGGATATGTCTAAAGCTTATGATAGAGTTAGTGGCATTTTTTGTAGAAAATTCTCTTAGGCTTTGGTTTTAGTCTAGATTGAGTCAATTGGACTATAATTTGTGTTACCTCTTCCTCTTTTTTGTTCTTATGAATTAGGAACCTTTTGTGTTTTTTGAGGCTTCCAAGGGCCTTCGTCAAGGAGATCCTCTCTCCCCTTATTTGTTTATTATTATGGTTAAGGGACTAGGCAGATTTCTTAAGTCGTGGGTTGCCCAAAGCAAGATTCAAGGTTGGTTTTTGGGAAATGGGCTACCGTAGATCTCTCATCTTCAATTTTTGGATGAAACTTCTCTTATGGGGAGGGTCTGCCTTCAAGAGGTTTGTTTTCTTTTAGGCAGGCTTTGGATATTTACCTCGCTACTTCTGGTCAGAAAGTCAATGAGCACAAGTATTATATCTTCTTTTCTAATACTCCTCAAGCTATTCAATGGTGGATTGCTGATATTTTGAGGTTTTATATTGTGTCTCTTCCCTTTGTCTATTTGGAAATACCTCTTGTTGTTGGTAGGCAGCCCAAGTCTTCTTGGAAAATCTTGCTTGATAAGTTGCATAGTAAACTCAATCATTGGACTCACTGTTGGCTTCCTACTGCTGCAAGAGTGACTCTTCTGAAGTCTGTTATCCAAGATCTCCCTATTTATAGGTGTTTTATTCAGATGGATCCTTTGTATTTCCTAAGGGAATTTGATAATCTCTCATGACAATTTCTTTGGAGTGGTAATTTGTAGTCAGTTAAGTGGAGTCTTGTCAAGTGGGATACAGTGTGAAGGTTACAAAAAGAGGGGGGCCTTGGATTACATTCTGTTGTTTTGAATGGGAAAGCTCTTGCTGCCAAGTTATATTGGTGTTGGTGTACTAGTCAGCATCATCTTTAGGCCTGTATTCTTACCCACAAATATCTTAAGGATGTTAACACTTTTGATGTTCCTCATTTTCTTTTGGAAGGAAGGGGATTTATAATTTGGAATACCCTCAAATCGGGGGCTTAGTTGGTCAAGAAGGGGATTTTTTGGATATGTCATATGGGTTCTTAGGCTCTTTTTTGGTGGGATTTTTAGGATGGTCTTCCTCCTATTCTTTCTACTTACCTTCACCTCCAGTCTCTTTGTGACCATTTTACTACTACAGGTTGGAACATGATTGAGCATTATAAGTTTTTTCAAAATATTGGACTAGCTTCTAGCCTTAAATGGAATCACTCCTCAGATTGGCCACTACGAGGGTCAGACGGGGATAGGAAAGAGTTGGCTTAGATTCTTGCTTCACGGGAATGCAATTCCATGGCGGGGTAGGATGTCCTGGCGTGGAGTAATAGTGATTTATTTGGTAAGTACTCAATTTCAGTTGGTTATGGTGATTTTCTTAGGTAGGTGTTTGGGAACATTGAGGTTCCTTGGTGGAAACAAATGTGGAATAAATTTTCTTGGCCCAGATGCAATTTTTTCTGTGGTTGGTGGTCCAAAACAAGTATCTTACTTGGGATAACTTGCGAAAGAGAGGGTTCTAGGGGCCCTCGATGTGTGTTTTGTGTTGTAAAAGTGAAGAGAATATCTCTCATCTCTTCTTCCAATGTCCCTTTTCTAGGAGGCTTTGGCACCTTTGGTGGGCTATGTGGAGCTAGGATTGTTGGCATGTCTCTTCTTTGGTGAAGTTCTTTTCCCAATGGGGGAAGGCCCCTGTTAAAACCTCTTTTCTTCAAGTTTCTTGGGCTCTGGGACTGACTTTTATTATCTGGCATATTTGGCTAGAGAGGAATTACTAGATTTTTTAGGATGTGAAGCTAGTCATCCAACATTTTTGTTGGAGGATTCTTCATTATGTGGGAGAAACTACTGTGGCTAAGTGTGACTTGGATAAGGTTGTGGATCCAAGAGAGGTTGTCTTTTATACTTGTCTCAATCTTCCTCTTCAGTGAGGGGTTGCTCAAAGTGTTAGTTAGAGCAGGAAAAATAGATGTCGTCATCCCCTTTAGAAGATAAATAGGGAGGGGTGTTGGTGTCCTCCTCCTTAGGGTGTGTTGAAAATCAACACTAATTGTTCTTCTCATGGAAATCCTAGTCATGCTAGTATTGGAAGTGTTGGGCGAACTAGTTTTGGGACTGTTTAGTTTATCTTTTCTATTTATAAGGGTTGGTATACTAATAATGTGATGGAGGCTCTTGCCATTTTTTGTGTTGTGGAGCATGGTTGTGCTCTCGGGTGGAGACAAATCATTTGTGAATCTGATTCTCAAGTGGTTGTGACTTTTTTGAAGAGATAGTAGTTAGAGGATGTTAGTTGGAATTTGGTTGTTATTATAAAACAGATTCTTAATTTGTGTGCTTCCTTGGATTTTATTTCTTTTTATTATATTTCACGTGAATGGAATGGAGTTGTAGATTATTTCGCTAAATGGGCTTTTGATCATTTGCAAGATTGGAATATTATGGAAAGGGGTCAATAACCCCCATATTTGTCTCAAAATTTGGACCAATTAGTGGAGATTGATAGGGATGTGTAATGCCCTTGATTTGTATTGCTCCTTTTTTTATTTGAATAAATTTTTACCCCTCTTTTATTCAAAAAATCACAAACTGGGAATTAGATAAACACATTCCCAATGTTAACCGGCATAAGTAATTGCAATAAATTCAAATGAAAAAATCTGATTTTTCATTCCAAGCTTCCACAGTTTGTAACAACTAGCTACAAAGAGCAAACAAATCATAGCCAAAACTGTGCTACAAGCATGAATGACCTCACAACCACTTCAAATCAGCTCCAAAACTCTACAATCAAATACAATCAATAGAAAATTTAGCTCCCAATCTCTAACACTTCATTTCTGGATGCCAAGGCATGGTTTCTTTGATTTTTCACCTCATTTCTATATCATTTTCTTCATTATGCTTTCCCTTTTTTTTCTCAATCTTGGGCATTGCAAATCTATTCCAAAATATGTTGCATTTAATAATTGACTCTAATTTTTTTGGGCATTTAATTCACCTCTCTTCCTATTAGAATAGTGAAACAAGCAAACAACCATGAGCCACAGGATCAAACAACAAACAAAGACACCTTCCATGCAAGAGATCTGCAAACAAGAATTGCTATATTCATCAAGGAAAAGTTACAGAAAAAACTTTCAAGAATATATGAAAGTCGTGATATTTCCCATGAATTAATTACAATGAGGGTTGAATGCTTATAAGAGAAAAGCCCTGAGTGAGAAAAGGATCAGATCATGACAAGTGTCAACATCACATGAGATGTGACGTAATGATCTAATATTAAGTCAACTAATAAAGCATTCCTAAGTTTAGCTAAAGTCTGTGAGAATAAATTATACTAATAATCAATTAAAGATTAATTAATTATTAGCTAATGTATGATAACTCTAACACCTCCCCTGAAGATGAACTTCGGGAGTAGCTAAAAACCCTAAAAAGAATACAAGATGGGTCCCGACAAAAAAGACCAAATAAGGTACCCATGTACAAACAAAAGATCTCTATAATGTGGAGAAATAGAGAAAACCTCATCAAAAAAACTCTACTTCGAAAAGAGATCAAAGGCGACTGAAGGACTGAAAAGCCTCCAAAAAGTCTTGAAAAAGAACATGTAGAACACCATTGAATCATGAAGAAGAGCTATAAACATTGTCGAAGAATGACCGTTGTAATGTCGAAAGAAGAACCTCCTCTAAAACAAATGATGATCATGATCAAGAAGACAAGAATTTGTATGAGTTCCCCCAATGACACTACTCAAATCCAATGGAAAACCAAGGAAAAGACATCTGGAAATCGAATATACAGATGGCACGAGTACCAATAGTCTGAAGAACTGATCAAGTGAAAATGGAAGGTCGCCTCCAGAAATAGGAATGAAAGAGTGTCCATATGGTAAGTGCTCCATCTCACTGAATGCATGGGTAACCAACCGCTACATCCGCCTAGTACATAGAAAAAAATACTGTATACATAGCTCACTCCAACATGAAACCAAGGAAGCATTAGCACCAACAGTAGAAACCCCCCCATAATGCTGAAAATGGAGAGGCATGAAAGGTACACTGAAATTGAATGCCAGAAAGTAGTGCATGAAGAGGAACCAAGAACCCTGAAGGTGCAAGCATGAAAGTACAAGTAGATAGAAAGGATGTGAAAATAAAAGTTACATACGCATGAGAAAGGTATGAAGGCAAACAAAGGAAAACATCAACCCCCATGGCACTTTATATCATAGTGTGAGTACAATAAGGAAAAAAGTGATGTGGAAGATCCCATAATATAGGTGCAATACAAAGGCACTTTATCTCAGTGTGTTAACAAAATCATAAGTGCTTACAATGAAAGCTCAGAATGTCACAAAAATACACAAGACTAGAAATACATGAAGAACAACCAAAAATGAAGCATCCCATGCAAACAAAAATTTTCCAGGAGCTAAAACATCCAAGTAATTCAATAGAGTATGAAAACACAAAAATATGAATAAAATATACTTGGAGAACAATCTAGAAAAATTGTATGGATAGAACTGAAGAGCTCTAAAAGACAGTTCCAACAATGTTGGAATCATGAAAAACAGAGAAACTAGTCAAAAGTTACAAACTCAGTACTTAAAATAGCTCCTTTGACTTCAACTGATTGTAGAATGCACCAGAAGCAGAAATAGGTGATGAAACCCACACCACTGGAAGGATGACAAAATCAGCTTTTTGATGATATCTCATTTGCTAAAAAATGATATCATATTCCAAAGTTATGGCCAAATGAAAAAAAACCCCTTTTAGGGCACAAAAGGGGTCAAATGGGGCCATAGGGTACAGTTTGTACTACTAACATCATGCTAACATCGAAATATTCACGAAATATTCCCCGTTGATGGAAAAAAAAATTCCATTCACTTGGAAAAAAAATTTGTTGCTAGAAAATGTGCAATTTGATGGTTTATTCGCAAAAAATCCCTGCCTTGAAAAAAAATGACGCCGTCGAAAAAAGGGAGTATGTTGGCATTTGGGAGAGGGAGTCTACCGGCTGAAGAAGCTAGCAGTCAGCGGTGAATGGTCGCCGGTCAGCCAAAGAAGAAACCGCCAATGATGGGTGAAGGCCCGAACCCTCAAAACCTGCACCTCTTAAAAATCCATCAGAGATGAAGAGAATGTCGGGGAAATAAATGTGTCAATGGGTGGAGTACGGGGCCCGTAGGGACATATGCAAGCAGGTACCCTATGGGTACCTCATTAAATGTTCCCCAAAAAAGACAAAAAAAAAAATTCCTAGTTTTTTTTTCTTTTTTAAAAAAAATAAAAAAAACTTTTCAAAATTTTATTAATTTTCTAACAAAAAAATAAAGCCAGAAAAATGAAAATTTTACAAAGCCTTGTAACAAAAAATTTCTCGATTCACATGTAGACGATCGTATGGGGCCGTACGAGAAAAAAAATTGCCTTAGAGGTCAACTACTCGGATTTCGATGATTTGAAAGTCAATCTTAGGGTTTTTGGGCCTTCTGAGCGCAATGGTGATGTCTATTTCATGCCAAAGTGCACCAAAATTGCCGCTACCCTTTAGATTTTGAAACAAAGCAACTGCTTCAAATCCTTGTAGATCTCACATTAAGAATCGAAATCAAGCGAAGAAAAAGCCAAATTTGACTTTCTCTACAGCTCTGAATCCAACAGCGTGGTCCTTTTCACACAAAAATGCTTCAAAAAATGCCAACCTCCAAAATTTGCAAAACAAGCAAAGGGGATCTAGATTTGAAGCTTGCAACCCTTGTTGAAGAAGAAAACCTCATAAATCGAGAAGAGGTTTGTTGAATCCACACTTTGATACCATGTAGAAGTTGATAATCCAACCTCACGGATCCCAATGAACACCTGCAAGCAAATAACCTGTTACCAAAGGAGATCAAGAGACACAAGAATGGTGCTCTGCAAATATGAAGCAAAAATGCATTTCCTAAGCAGGTTAATAATTACAAAGAGATCAATCCTTAAGAAAGGAGATCAAAACCCTAAAGAGAACCCTAGGATGACGATTAAATTAGCACATGACAAGTGTCAAGATTATAATGAATGATGCATTTTTGCTTCATGTTTGTAGAGAACCATTCTTGTCTCTTGATCTCCTTTGGTGACAGGTTATTTGTTTGCAGGTGTTCATTGGGATCTATGAGGTTGGATTATCAACTTCTACATGGTATCAAAGCTCCAAATCTACAAGCTTCTTATTCTTTTTTTGTGAGATCATGCCTTGAAGCAGTTTTCCAGTGCATCTAGGGTCAAATCAAACCTCTCCATTGAATCTAGAGCTACCAAAATAGTCAAGATTAACCTTTGTTTCATCAAATTTGGCTTTCGTTTGTCAGATCTGTGAGGGTTTGAAGAAAGGGCTTTTTTGCCAGATCCAAAAGGTGCTTGATTTTTGGGGTGTTTTGAGCCCAAATGGACCTCACTATTACATTTGCAGTGGCCAAAAAGCTTAAGATTGACTGTGAAATCATCGAAATCTAAGCAATTGAATTCTAAGGAAAAAAAAAATTACCTATACACTTTGCACACATTTCGAGGTAAAAATTTTCTCAAAAAAAAAATGCAATTTTTTTAATTGTAAATCTTTTTTTTTAAGCTTTTAAAGTTTGAAATTTTTTGTTTGTTTTAAAAAAGAAAATTAAAAAGAGGGGAGTACCCTGTGTAGGCTATTACGCAGGGATGTACCTGTGCCCTCATGGAGGGGTGGGGGTGGCCCACGTGCCCCCCCACCAATAAATTTTTCTAAAAGAAAAATTATGTGTAATTTTTTTATTGTTTTTGAAAAAAAAAACTTTTTTTTTCAAATAAGCCAAATTGTAAAAATGTGTCGATGGTCATTTGGGTCAAATTTAAGCTTGTAGTTTTGTTGCAATCGCCATTTGGTCATCAAATTTAATGTCACAAACTATCTTTTTTGCACTTTGAGAGTTGTTTTCTTCCGGAGGCCATAACTTTTGCCCACGGTGTCGAAATTGGGTGAATGAGATATTGTCGAAAAGAGGATTCAAAGTACTTTCCAGTGGTGTAGGTATTTTTTGGAGATTTTTCTCGAGTCCTTGTTATTTCCAGTCAAAGTCAAATCTTCTTTTCTAAGGTTTCCTTTAGTGTTTTCAGCGTAACTTTTGCATACGATGTCAAAAATGGGCAAACAAAATATCGTCAGAAAGTTGTTTCTGAGCTCTTCGAAGTGGTGCAGGTGGTTTCCATATTTTATTTTTTTCTAGAAATCCTTCTTCTCAACTATAGTTCTTTTTGAACCTTATGGGCTCACCTTGCATGTATTTATCATTTGTAAACGCACTGAAATAAAGTTCCTCAGCATTGTATGTGTAGAATTGGGATTCTTGCACATCACTTTGTGCCTTGTTGTACTCGCACTATGATATAAAGTACCATGGGGGTTGATGTTTTCCTTTGTTTTCCTTCATACCTTCCTCATGTGTATGTGACTTTTGTTTTCACATCCTTATATCTGCTTGTACTTTCATGTCTGCACCTTCAGATGTTCTTGGTTCCTCTTCATGTACTACTTTCAGGCATTCAATTTCAATGTACCTATCATTCTTCTCCCTTGTCAACATTATGGGGGGGTTTCTACTATTGGTGTTAATGCTTCTTTGGTTTCGCATTGGAGTGAGCTATGTATACAGTATTTTTTCCTATGTACTAGGCATATGCAGTGGTTGGTTATCCATGAATTTCGGTGAGATGGAGCACTTAACATATGGATACTCTCACATTCCTTCTTTCAACATTTCAACAGTCATTCTACGACAGAGTTTGCAACTTCTTCATGCTTCAGTGATGTTTTCCATGTTCATCCTTTGTTCTTGTCTTTTGGGACAATTTCTTCTTGATTGGAGGCTTCTTCATCCTTCACTCTTGTTTGGAGGCTTCTTAGACCTTCACTTGTATTTCTCTCTTTTGGAGAGGATTTTTTCCCATGAGGTTTTCTCCTTTTCTCCTATTGTGAGAGATCTTTTACATTTGTACATGGGTACCTCATATGGCCTTGTTTGTCAGGACCCATCTTTGCTTTCATTCTTTTTGTTTTTAGTTTCTTAGCTTCTCCCTAAGTTCATCTTAAGGGGGGGTGTTAGAGTAATAGGTTTTTTACTTGATTAATTTAATCATGTTGATTAATTAATTAAGCCACCTTTACTTTATTTCACTTAAGCTAAAGCATTATTAAATTAGTCATGTTGTCTCGTTCATTATGATCTTGACACTTGTCACATGCTAATGTAATCCTCTCCTATGGTTCTTACTTTAGGGTTGCTCTCCTTTCTCAAGGATTGATCTCTTTGTAATTATTAACATTCTCGGGTAATGCATTTTTGGTTCATATTTGCAGAGCACCATTCTTGTGTCTCTTGATCTCCTTTGGTAACAGGTTATTTTCTTGCAGGTGTTCATTGGGATTTGTGAGGTTGGATTATCAACTTCTTCACTTCCTCCCCTCTTCATTTCCTATAGGAAAAATTCAATTTGTTTGCTAAAAATTGACTTTTGTTGTCTCACTCCACTACCTCCACTTCCCAACATCTAGATTCCTCCACCATCAATTAAGAATCAATTTTTAAATACAAATGTGAGTACAAATTAAAATAAATTCCCACTCACATGCTTGGGCGTTGTATTTTTTTATCCTCCAATTTGGTGAGGAAAAATTCAAATTTTAAGCCTCTACACACATGAAAGTTAAGCCTTTGGTGCCACATATCCAATACATATAAGAATTTGATTTTAAATATGCTAGAAATGTGTGAAAAGTGCTATGAAATCATGCCTAAAAGATCAAAAATCAAACACACCACCAAAAATGAGAAAATAAAAAGAAAATATTTTTGGGTGATGCAGGATTGCCTGTGGACCCAAATGCTCCTGCATCAAACACACCAGGTAATATGAAATTTTCCATGAGTTGAAAGCTCATGAACATTTGGATGAGTTTGGGATTGTGATCCCATACTTATTCTTGATCCATATGTCCTCCTTGTCCTCACATTCTTTCTTATTCACTTCATTATGAAATTTTGCAACTCCCTTTTGTTTCATCTTTTATTTTCCTTTTCGTTGTTTTCTACCTGCACATTGTAAGATTTCATTGCTCACCTTCTGTAAATCTGATTTACATTCTTCATGAGACTTGACCATTTCTACAACCAATGATCTTTTTTGTTCTATCTTAACATCACTTCTATTCTTATGTACCTCCCTTGTATCTCTATTCTCAGGAGCCTTCTTTGAACTATTTCCAACCTCTATTGCAACCATTACCTCTAGTTTTTCTAACCTGCAACAATTCATAGGATTTCTTCCCTACACCCCCTTCTCTTTCTCCTTCAATGAACTCAAAGTATACTTCTACCCCTCTTTCACAATGGTGTACAAATTCTCTCTACAATCATAAATAGCTTTTCTATCAAATTGCCAAGGCCTTCCTAACAAAACATGGCATGCACTCATGGACATAATATCACATAAAACTTCATCTTTATAAGGACCAATATGGAAATTTACTAAGCATCCCTTTCACCTCTAACTCGTGATCTTCTTGCAACCAACTTACTTTATAGGGATTAGGATGCTTAATCCTCTTCAATCCTATTTTTTATAACATCTCCTCATAAACCAAGCTATTTATACTACCACTATCTACAATAACCCTACAACACTTACCTCCTAATTTGAATACAATATGAAAGAGACTCCTTCTCTAAGATGGTCCATTCTCCTCTTTGCTTGGATTCACCAACACTCTTCTAAACATAAGGGATTCTTCATGCTCTAGTTCTACCACCTCCTCTGGTGATGCTACACTCTACTTTTCTTTTTGCACCATGTGATTTCTTGTTGCACCTCTTTTACTGGTTTCTTGGTGTATGTGTGGACACTCAATAGATCTATGTCCAACTTCCCCACACTGGAAACACTTGCCCAAGAACTCTTTGCTATTGCTGCCACGTCCTCTTGTTGAATACTCTTTTCCTTGTGCTCCTTTGTTCCATTTTGGACTTTTTTCTTCTTCAAAATTTTTCTTTCCATTGCTATCTTTCCCTTTCCTCTTGAATTATTTCGTTGCCTTCTATTTACCTTTTCTTCTGCTTTTAGAGCATACTAGTAAGCCTCTTGAATAGTAGAAATCTTCAACATGCTCATCTCATCCTGGATATTGAATTTGAGTCCATTTATATATCTATCCATCTTCTCTCTATCCATTCCTATGTATACTCCTTCACACTCATGTCTTTCTGTTTTAAATTTTGAAGCTTTTTGAATAGCTCCAACTCATAATCTCCTGGAATAAACTTTGCCTTGAATTTAGCAATCATCTGTATCCACTATATGTTATTCTCATCTCACTATTATCTACTCTTTCCTTTTTCAACTCTTTCCACCACAATGCAGCATATCCCTTAAGCTTTTTTTGTGTCAACCTTACCCTTTGTGGGTCTCTAATATTTTCAAACTCAAAATAATCTTCCAACTCTCCCATCCAATCTATTAGATTCCCAGGATTCAATGTTCCTAAAAAATTAGGAACTTCCGTTTTATGGCATCTATTGATTTGAGTTATTGCTCTCAAAAATGTGTCTTCTCCTTCATCTCTTAGCTCCCCAATTTCCTCTCTCAGGCTCATCTACAACTTCCTCATCTTCAGCATGTGCATCTTCAAGCTCTAGATTTCTTCCCAAACCTGAAGCTATATTTCTTAGCTCATTTCTCATTTCATCGCAAAATTCCTCTAGCATTTTCTCTAATCTTCTAGGTATTATCCTTCTCAGAGGCATCTTGAAACCCTCTCAACCTCTTCTTTTGTGAATCTATTATCTTCTCAACTCTCCACAACCACAGGACTCCGCACACCTGCAACCACCTCTAGAGCTTTGAAACAATTTCAATCCTCACCCATAGATATTGGCATAAGATGCCTCACATTCGATGCTTTGCTTGTGCACTCAAGATCACTAGCTCTAATACCATCTGATGCAATTCAAACATCAAATTCCAAACAACAATGTGAATATTGCAGCCCCATAAAGAAAATTCATGCAGCTTTGAAACTACACTTAAAAACTCATGACATACCCTCTTTTGAAGTATATTTTTAACCATCTATTGAATTCATTTTCTACTAAAAACTTGGATATTTAAATCCCCCATATTCATCTATAATAATGTAAGAAGATAATAATTTTTATCCCAAAAATAGCCCCTCAATTTCATAACTGAAACTCAAAAAAACCCATAAAATTCCACATTGTAAAAAAGTTGTTGATGCAACCCAAACAATTCAAACAAGATATTTTTATTTTAAATCACAAACTAAGAACTAGGTAAACACATTCCCAATGTTAACCAACATAATTAATTGCAATAAATTCAAATGAACAAATCTATTTTTTCATTCCAAGCTTCCACAGTTTGCAACAACTAGCTATAGAGAGCAAACAAATCATAGCCAAAACTCTACTACAAGCATGAATGACCTCACAACCACTTCAAATCAGCTCCAAAACTCCACAATCAAATAAAAACAATAGAAAATGTATATCCCAATCTCTAGTACTTCATTTATGGATGTCAAGGCATGGTTTCTTTGATTTTTTGCCTCATTTCTATATCATTTTCTTCATTACGCTTTCCCTTTTATTTTCTCAATCTTTGGAATTGCAAATCTCTTCCAAAATCTACTACATTTAATAATTTATTCTACTTTTCTAGGCATTGAATTCACCCCTCTTCTTCCCCTCTTCATTTCCTGCAGGAAAAATTCAAATTGTTTGCTAAAAATTGTCTTTTGTTGTCTCACTCCACTACCTCTACTTCCCAACATCTAGATTCCTACACCATCAATTAAGAATCAATTTTTAAATACAAATTTGAGTTACAAATTAAAATAAATTCCCACTCACATGCCTGGGCATTGGATTTTTTTGTCCTCCAATTTAGAGAGGAAAAATTCAAATTTTAAGCCTCTACACGCATTAAAATTAAGCCTTTAGTGCCACATATCTAATACATATAAGAATTTGATTTTAAATATGCTGGAAATGTGTGAAAAGTGCTCTGAAATCATGCCTAAAAGATCAAAAAATCAAACACACAACCAAAAATTAGAAAATAAAAAGAAAATATTTTTGGGCAATGCAGGATTGCCTATGGACCTAGATGCTCCTGCATCAGTCGATTGAGAACTACCTAGGTAAATTAGACCCTAAAAAGTGTTGTGTACCCACTCATACAATTTTGTAAACATAATGCCAAACAAAAATACATATTTCATACACTAGTTCTCTAATATCTTGATTCCATGGATATAAGGTATAGGTTATTTGGGGAATTAAAAATGTTTCTAGTACTTAGATAAAAATGACATCATGAGGTTTTGTGACTTCTTCATTAAGATAAAAGTTAAATTTAACTAGTTAAAAGAATATAAATATGATGGTTGATGGTACTCAAAAGAATCCTCGGGGTGCATTTATCTTTTACTTAGTTGGTAGCCAAAAATATGAGGAAGGGTACAAGATACATAGAAAACCTTGGTACAATATAATGGGAATGCTATGGTTTTTCTATAAGTGACTCAAAACCCAGTTGGTCCAAATGAGTCAAAGTCTCTAGCCAAAGCTTTGTTATTATCATTGTTTATTCTTATAAGCCCATATGCTTGATTTAGTTGCCTATCTTGTATTGGATAGAGGATTGGTCTGAAATGATCATGATTTAATAATCCTCTTATATGGATGAATAAGACAATGGACAAAAGAGCCTAGATTAGTTATTTAATTTTTTTCATGTATTAGACAAGATAGTTTGAATTGGCTATTGTTAATTCTTGTGTTTTTATTATAGACTATCAAATATTAAATAAATGCCAAGTTCTTACTCTTTATTTCTTATGAATAATCATTATGAAATTTATTATCAACTAGGTGGCTTATTATTGTGTCTATTCTATTTGGATATAGACCATCCCATTTGGATGTGTTTGCCCTATATAGATAGAAAATAAACTTGAGCTAAGAAAATAGATAAAAATAAAAAATAATGTAAAATTTAATAAATACAACTTCAAGGTTGTTTTAGACACACTTTGAGTAGAGCAATATATTCTTAGGAAGTTGAACTATATGTAACATTAGAAAAATACTTCTATTTTTTAGGGGACACATGAAGAAATTTCATTTTGAATACAAGAATTAAACTACGGATCATGTGGGTTTTTCCTTGAAGGAAATAATGACTATTGGGTCTAGAGTCAACCTTAGGCACAACCTTAGAAGTGTCGGGTGTATTGATTAGAAAAAATAGTTTTCTTGTTGATCTTTGTTTATTTTTAAGGGTACTTGGGATGGGATACTTATGTGAATGAAGTGGTTAGAAGGAAAGTTTATGCTATTGAATTTCTTTCATTGATCAAAGAGTGTTGATCTCTTGTTATTAGTTGTGATATTATACAATGGCTATGAATGCACATGATTGTGATATTGTTAGATTATTCACAAGATAGAGAGAATTTCTTAGAGTTGACAAAGATGATCTCCTCTTGCTCCTAATTGAGCACTAACACTCATAAATAAATTTATGAGTATAAATAAATTTGTAAATAAATTTGTTGTTGATTAATATATTGAGTGGAGGCTAAGTTTTTTTGAAAGGGTTTTTTCTAAAGGTATATCTTGTGCTATGTCTTTATTTCTCTGTTAAAAATTTGTTATTTTTATTTTATCTTACAAATATTCTTCTATTAGATTAAATATGATTTCCTATATTAAGTATCAATGCTAATCTAAAGAGAGTTGGTTGTTATGTTGGATTTCTTATACATATCCATTGGTGGTGGTAATGGTTGATAATTTTAATATTCCTTTATTTGATAAGCTTACATCCTTGCTAGTTTATTCATTTATTGATGTTGTTTCTAAACCTTGGGTTGAAAAAATTGGATGTTAAGGATTTTATGTTTGGGGCTTTAAAGGTGAAGGTATTGCTTGTCCTAACTTGAACACTCAATGGTGTTGGTGGAAGGACATGGTATGTGGTATGGTTTACAAGTTTTCTATCTATGGTATATTGTTTCTTCTTGGATTTTTTATTCATATGACATCGGAGTTGGGATTTATTAATCTATTGTGATCATTATGTTTGTGGTCATTTATCGATATTGTAGATTTTATTGTTTTAGTGATAATATTGGAACTCTTTAATCTTTTTCCTTTGTTATGTAGATAAATTGGGAAAGATGAAGAGATCAAGGGTGAGAGAATGAATAGTTTTGGGGAAATCATTATGTTTTTTCTTCAAAACTAAATTATTTTGATGACATGAGCCACACCCTTTATGTGAGTATTGTTGGTGGAATTTTGTGTTGTTTAGATCTATTCCAAACTAAACATTACCCATGTAGTTGAAGTCCTAGGAGGTATATGTTTCTTTGGTAGAAAAGTTCCATCAAATTATGGTATTGAGGGTCTTCATGTTTTTGGACATCAATGTTCGATAGTAGGGAGATAGTAACTCTGAGTAAGCCAATGCATATACAAAGACATGAGTTGTAGAGTAGGTTGGAGGATGTCATTAATAAACGATCTATCAATAGTTGGGCTTAGTTGGATCTCAGAAATTGTATTGGTTGTTATTCCAACTAGAATTGAGTTTGTGGTGAATAATTTATTCTATTTTTTAGGAGAACATACTTTTTATTGTGTTATAATAACAAATTGGAGCTAGATACAACATTATGTCTGTGTGACATTCAACACATCATCTTTTCTTTGGGTTCTTATTTTTCATTCTTAAGCATGTGGAGGATGAGATAGTTATGGTCATGATGGAATCACTTTGAAGATGTTGTTGATGCTTCTATGAAGCCTATGCAAACAAAGGAGTTAGTTTTTATATTAGTTATACCCTTAGTGTATAGTTCATGGTTTTGTTACAGATTTGTTTTTCTCTTGAATTAGACATCCCAAACACCTTGCAAGTCCTAATGTCTAGATTAATTATTGATTTGTAATATTTTATGTGTCCTCATTGAAAAGGACATCTCACTTGTGGCTTGTCCATTATGGCATGTATTCCTTTGTATGATATGTGTGTAATATTTTATAATAACATAATGTCATTTAAGATGTGCATGAGAATTTATGGAAATATAAGTGTGTAAGGTATGTTTTTGATAAGATAAGCAACATTTACAAGGTGTCATACCCTTTACACAATGAGCCACAGGGACCAAATAGAACGAGCAAGGTTTTGAAAGGACCAAGAACCTTTACAAAGCTAAAAAAGGACATGAATAAATGAAACAAAACATCACCAGTGGAAGAACCACAAAAACACAACAGAGGACAAACAAAACCTGGTCACCAGACAACCAGAAGTGATAGAAAACAAAGGACCAACAAACGTCCAAAGTCAATAAGTAACAAATATATGAGCTAGGAAACAACCCACAGCACAACAACCCCTAGAAACTGCCTGAAACAACCAGACCACAAGCCACCTGCAACAGCTAGACTACAGTAGACCTTCCACTCAGAATAGACAAAACTAAGCCTTCCAAATTCCCACCAAAAGACCGAGGGCCCAAAAAAACCACCAAGAAAGTCAAACAATGAACCACCTGCAACAACAAGACTACAACAGACCTCCTACTCAATTTTGGAAAAACTAAGCCTATCAGATACCCACCATATGAGGGGTAAAAAACCTAAGCAACAACAGAGAAATGTTCTTCAAATTGCACCATCCAACTAGACACCAACCCCAAAACCACCTCAAAAGAATAGGGCTCCCCTCTATAGGAGAGGAAGAAGTTGGGACCAAAACTACAAGAGAAACTTCCCTCCAGAGCAAGCACTTCCCACCATTTTTACAACCACCAGCTCCAACTTAATAGGAGCAATATTCACCTCAATAGAATACGACGATAGTAGAACATGGTAGCAATCAAGAACTCCAATAGAAAAGGAAAACACCTCCTCTTGAGGCACCCAAAAGGATGAAAACAAAAGGAAGGACAACACCAACCTCCCAACCAACATAATCGACCTAAGCCACCATAAAACCAATAGATCCTTCCTTAGATCAAGCACCAACCACCACAATGGGCCACCAACCAACTGAGAACCCAACACCATCCTCCTAGGAATGGAATTTGTCACAAAAAAAACCACTAGCCAATCACAAGCCTTTTCTTAGAACTAATCCACACCCTTACACAAACTAACCAACAAGGAAATCAAGGCATCCTTCATAAGACCAACCCAAAAAACATGGGCTTTCACCAAAAAACTTATCAAAGATTCAATATGAACCAAGCCCAAGCCAAGCACCCTACACTGCACCAACCTGGAGTAGAAAAATAGCAGAACCAACACTCTACAGTAGCAAACCCTAGCTAACCATGTCATGAAAGGCCATAGAAACCTGCAAAACCTAAAAAAAAGAAGCAACTACTAAGGAGCAACACTTCCCATAGCCAACCAGAACCCACCAAATAGGCTCAACACCATAGAGCATGACAACAGAGGAACTAACCCCTAGCACCCTACTAACAGCCCAATACATCCAATGCATCCCCTAAGACTCAAGTTCAAAGCAATGAAGAAGAAATGCAGGGTGGGAAGAAGCACCCAAAACAAACACAACAGGAGAAAGTGACCCCAGACCAACAAACCCCAGGCTCACACCATAATAGGATAGCAAGGACATGTCCAAAACATTCCCCAAACCCATAGGGACACCACCCCCATAGACTCGAGAAAACTCTGTTTGAGATGGAACTAGCCAAGCCACCACCATTAGAGAGCAATAAACAACTCTCGTCCCCAAAATCCACAAAAGGAGCCCAATAAAATGCCCTAGTCCAGACAAAGTCAAACTTAACACATAAGGGAGAAAACCCGCAAGTAAAAAACTTCTCAGAGGAATCGAAGAAAAGTAGCCACCCGCACCAAGATAGACGCACCCATTCAATAGCCAGAATGATAGGAAAATCATCAGTAAACCTAGGTCGATCAAGAAGCAACCAACCTCTAACCTCAATAACAACAAAACCTAGCTAGACTCCATCCTCATCAACATTCGATCCATCATCCCCATCCTCAGATCCTTCAACCCTAACCACTACAAATTTGAAGGGTGAAACCACACCCCCACGAAATATGACAAGCAATGAATAGGCTACTCAGGCCTTCCAAAAAACACCAAAGAAGAGGATGCAAAGCCTCATCAAGCACGACACCAGCAACAAAGCCACAAAATCCCAAAAAAAACTATAGAGAACTCCCACAGGTGACCAATGAAAGGGGAATAGTCGATATCCTAGAGCACCATGCAACATACAACAACCCCCGATTAGGATCACCATCATTCTTAGATTCCCCAACATCGATTCCCTCAGAAAAATTCAAAATGCCTACTCCAAGGCATTTCCCACTCGACGACGTAGCCATTCTTTTTCTCAATGACTTTGAATCGAACATTTTTACGATACCATAGTGTGTAAGGTATGTTATGACACTTGCAAGAGAATTATTATAAGAATTTATAAAGTGGGATAGGAATCTTGACCTACTTATAATGCATGTTATGATGTGTTATTGTGCATTTTTTAATAGAGATAAGAAATCCAAAATGGGATGTGGGTCATGAGAATTTTTTGTTGGGAATAGGATGCCATTTAATTGCAATCCTAAACATTATTTCATGTATCTCCTAAGTCCTTGGAAAGTGTTCCCCAATGCTAGGATTAGAAAGAGATTAAATTCAAATGAAATTAACATGTTAATTGACATTTGTAATTAATTCTAAATGATAGGAACATGTGAGGGTGTCCAATAAGAGTTCCTAAATAATAGGAGCACATGGGGCACCCACATGGAAGGTGGAACCCACCTTGAATTAAGTTAACTATTTGGAGAAATATAACACTTTAGTAATGCATGTAAAGATCCTAGAAGTTAGGGATTGATGTTTACATGCATGAAGTTTAGTTTAGTTCAATTCAGTTCAGTTCAGTTATGGTTAAGTTATCTTCAGTTGCACGTAGTTAGTTTTAGTTGAATGTTGGTTGACTTTAGTTGACTTGGAATTCATGACTAATGACTTAAGTTGCATGAAAAATAACAAGTGATACATTCAGTTAAGTGGGGATGATCAATCATGCATCTTGTTTGTATGAATTGATGGAAAGATATGTCTTAGTTAACAAAGATTGACTTAGACCCACCTTGGGAGCCCAAGTTTGCATCTTGGAGTTAACACTTTTGCATGAGAATATATTTTATAAGGCTGAGTTAAGTGGGCCCATTCTTGGGTGCCAACTTTGAGGAGAAGCTTACAAGATACCTTCATAATCAACGTTGACATAGGACTTCAGTTTGGGATGCCCAAATTGATGGACTTGGTTTGACATTGTTTTTCACGGAAGAACTCTACTTGAAAAGAATAGGTGTAGGTTTTGTGTATAATATTTGTGCTTTGTAATTGTCAACTCTTTCGAGTTTACAAGGCTCATTATTGTCTATTAATTGAAACAAGTTGAAGAGATTTTTATCAGAGTTTATTGTAGGTTGTGAAGAAGAATTATTAAAGGAAAAAGAAGCATCTCAAGCAAGGATTGATAAAGAATTATTGTAATCTTATTCTAAGGTTAAACAATACAAGCACTATTGATTCTAGTGGTGGAGTTTTTTCCTGAAATGGTTTCTCCATGGTATATGTTGTGTCACTTCTATCTTTTGGTCTTATTCTTCTACAATCTTTTGTCTACTTCTACAAATGGTAAAATTGATCTAAACAGATAATCATACACAAAGAATTTGTAACAAATAACACTTAATTAGATCTATAATCTCACAGTTTTACAAAGTATTAAGCTACATAATTACGTCCATTTTCAACATTTGGTATCAAATCTAACGGTTGGGTAGAGTTTGGGATACCTTTCTCTTAAAATTTTGAATGTTTTTTTGTTGTAGTGGGAGCTTTTACTATTGTGTTATTGCTGATTTTGGAAAATACGTTTGTTACAATGAGTTATAATTCTCGTTTAGATATTGAAAGATTAAATGATCTAATTATGAGATGTGGAAACTCAAAATGGAGGATCTCCTTGAAGAGAGAGGTCAATGGTTAGTTGTTGGTAATGAGACAAAGTCACCTACAATGATGTTAGATGAGGATTGGGTTAAGCTTGATAAGAAGGCAAGAGGGACCATAATATTATGTCTTGTTGATGCTATTCTCTTGAATGTTTCAAATGAAACTACCACATATAAGTTGTGGAAGAGAATAGGTGATATCTATCAAACCAAATGTATTACTAATAAGTTGTATCTAAAAAAGACAGTTGTATTCTTTAAAGATGAAATATGGTGATTCTATTGCAAATCATTTGAATGCTTTTAATTTGATTCTAAGTCAGTTAGAATCTGTAGATGTAAAGCTAGAAGATGAAGATAAATGCATTTTGTCACTTTTTTCTTTACTAGATTTTTGGGAAAATCTAATTGTTGCTATCAGTGGTAGTGGTGCAGATCCAAAGATGGACAATATAATTCCTACTCTCCTATCAGAGGAGATGAGGAGGAAGTCTAAAACGGAAATCCAAGATGCCTTGTTTGTAAGAGGTAGGCTTGAGAAAAAGGAACCTAAGGGAGACAAGGAAGGAAAGGGTAAGTCTGAAGGACGGAGTAAGGTAAAGTGTTGGAACTGTGGGAAACTAGGACATGTGAAAAAGGATTGTAAGAACAAGAAAAAGAGTTTTGATTCTTCTACAGAGGAATCCTTAGATGACGGTAATCATGCATTGATCATTTCAAGTAAAAATGTGAGTGATGACTCTTTGCTTTATGTTTCATAGTGATCTTCATGAAGAGGATGGTAGTCATGATGCCATGTGTAGCTTGTACCACGGTTTAGTGGGAGTTGTTGGAAGTGACATGGATGCATCATTGGTAAGGTTATCTTCATGTGTTTGGAGATATGATTTATTGGTTTAGAGTGTATTTGTTATGATGTCATGGTATACTCTTGATTCTAGATTAGATTTTGGCATATTACATGTTCTCTTGAGACCAGGATGTATGTTATGATGCATGTGATCTCCTTGGAGGAGATGGTTAGATCATGGATGTCATGTTTATGTTTCTAATTCATGATTGGAGCTTTGAAATTGATCATAGTAGTTCTCTTATGTATTGGGTACATTAATTATTTGGTTGATTACTTCATGATAGTGTTATGTTTCATTTGGGGTTTGGCATGGAGTGGTTGGTTACAGGTCCTCATGGATACTTGGAGACATAGGTGAGGCTTGACTTCTTTTATGGTTAGAGACATGTGTTGAGATGGTCACTCTTGATGAGATTTCAGTAGGAAGTCTGAGGAGCCTACACCTTGGTTGGACGTGAGTTCAACACACTCGATGGTTTCACATGCCTCTAAAGAGGCAATTTGGTTACAAATACTTGGGAAAGGTATTGGTTTTAATTGCAAGAAAAATAGACTTGAATGTGATAGTCAGAATGCTATTTGTTTAGCCAAAAATCCTATGTATCATGTTTGTACTAAGCTTGTTGATATATAGTATCACTTTGTGAAAGAAATGATTAAGAGTGGGAAGGTATTAATTGAGAAAGTTGACACTTTGATTAATGTTGCAGGTTATCTTACGAAACCAGTTCCTATAGATACGTTCTCTTGGTGCAGGAAGGAAATTGGCCTTGAGTCTTGTACTTGATTTATAATAATGATTCCTTGTTTAGAATAATTGCAATGTATAAAGTAAAGTGGGAGAAAGTTGGGAATAGGATGCCATTTAATTGCAATCCTAAACATTATTTCATGTATCTCCTAAGTCCTTGGAAAGTGTTCCCCAAAATTAAGATTAGAAAGAGATTAAATTCAAATGAAATGAACATGTTAATTGATATTTGTAATTAATTCTAAATGATAGGAACATGTGAGGGTGTTCAAGAAGAGTTCCTAAATAATAGGAGCACATGGGGCGCCCACATGGAAGGTGGAACCCACCTTGAGTTAAGTTAACTATTTGGAGAAAGATAATACTCCAGTAATGCATGTAAAGATCCTAGAAGTTAGGGATTGATGTTTACATGCATGAAGTTCAATTTAGTTCAGTTATATTCAATTGCATATAGTTAGTTTCAGTTGAATGCTAGTTGAATTTAGTTTACTTGGAATGCATGACTAATGACTTGAGTTGCATGACAGATAACGGGTGATACATTCAATTAAGTGGGGATGATCAATCATGCATCCTATTTGCATGAATTGATGTAGAGATATGTTTCAATTAACAAAGATTGACTTGGACCCACCTTGGGCACCCAAGTTAGCATCTTGGAGTTAACACTTTTGCATGAGAAGATATTTTATATGGCTGAGTTAAGTGGGCCATTCTTGGGCGCCAACTTTGAGGAAAAGCTTACAAGATACCTTCATAATCAACATTGAGTTGGGACTTTAGTTTGGGATGCCCAAATTGATGGACTTGGTTTGACAATGTTTTTCACGGAAGAAATCTACTTAAAAAGAATAGGTGTAGGTTTTGTGAGATAAGCTTTGTGCTTTGTAATTGTCAACTCTTTGGAGTTTACAAAGCTCATTATTGTCTATTAATTGCAACAAGTTGAAGATATTTTTATCAGAGTTTATTGTAGGTTGTGAAGAAGAATTGTTGAAGGAAAAAGAAGCATCTCAAGTAAGGATTGATAAAGAATTATTGTAATCTTATTCTAAGGTTAAATAATACAAGCACTATTGATTCTGGTGGTGGAGTTTTTTCCTGAAAGGGTTTCTCCACGGTATATGTTGTGTCACTTCTATCTTCTGGTCTTATTCTTCTACAATCTTTTGTTTACTTCTACAAATGGTAAAATTGATCTAAATAGATAATCATAAACGAAGAATGTGTAACAAAGAACACTTAATTAGATCTACAATCTCATAGTTTTACAAAGTATTAAGCTACATAATTACCTCCATTTTCAACATTTTTATCATGGTAGTTTGGGACCTTGTTTATAAAAGGAAGCAACAATATGCAAAAAGCTTTATACACTAAAATTTTAGGGGAAATATATATTTTAAAAAATATTTACATTTGCAAGAAAGAATACACAATTAAAAATATACAATAACACATGTTTACATGGGGAAAACCATTTTAGGAGAAAAACCCCATAATCCAAAGCATGAACCAATTATATTATCAACAATAGAAGCTACACTACAAGCTTAGGGGAAAGCTTTTATAGGAGCATCACCAAAATACAAAACTAGAGAAATTTTAGCAACCTAGAAATATTGAAAAACCAACCATTTAATTCATGCCATATGATGAGTCCAATTTATGGCTCAATTTTGATAGAGTTTATTATCCATTTGTTGTTGTTGTCATAGAATTTAATACTTGGATGTTGACCTTTTTATGATATTTCCTCAAAACCATAAACATTGGGCATAAGTTTATTTTTGTAACCTTTAAATGACATTAACATGCTATATGAACTATCTATGTTAATTTTACATGTGGATTAATAAATGTTACTTTAACATAGTTACAGATATGCAATTGTTGTGTGTACTAATATTGTTATGCAAATATAATTAGAGCCTACAAAGTTGAGGAAGATTCTGCCAGTTGGTTGTTTGTCATAAAGGTCAACAAGGTGATCATTCAAAGGTCAATGGAGGGAAGACTCAATCGAGGTAGATTCCTAGTTTAAATCGAAGAATTGTAATTGCCTTGTAAATGGTCATAATAGTTTGTTTAGTGAATATAGGAGTTACTGTTGTGCTAGATCTGTGTCAAATCAAACATGCTTGAATGGATTCCATGCATGCATAACCTTCTTTCCACTTTTTACGCTTTCCCTAAAGTGGTGTCCTCCTAATCTATTGGAGCTAACCACCTCTCTAGGTAGTTAGTTAGTAGTTTTTCTTCCTATAAATAAGACTCAAATTCTTCTTCTCAGGGGGTTGATTCATCTTATGATGTACTCACATTCTTAGTTTCTTACTAATATATTTTTGTTGCTCGATTGTACTCATTCTTTACGGTGAATAAAATGAAGTTATAAGTTTGTGCATCTGAGTTTATATTTATCTTAAGGAATACTCATCCAAGGGGGGCCACTTGGTGAGCATTCCATCCTTTAGTTTAGTTAGTACTTTATGTTCAACAATTAGTTAAGAATCTGGCAATTGTTTGTTCCTGTAGCCACTAGAATTCCATTTTGTGAATGTTCCTGCAGCCAAAGTAGACAAAGTAGTTTCCTATTTGTTTGCTCATATTATCATTTGTCATGTACTTTAGTTTAGTATAGTTATTGGTTGATGCTCAACACTTAAGTTATTTCTTTCCAAGCAATTTACTTTCAGCATTATGTCTTTCTTAGCTATAGAATGAATATGGCTACTATGGATTCCTAGTGCACATACTATGTTGACCCATTTCAAGTCTACATCCCTGGGTTGACAAGTTAAATGCACTTTCATGATGATTAAGATAGTTATTTAGATTAGATTTCCAATCTTTGAATCACAACTTTAAGGGCTTAGTTGTTAAATCATTGTAGGAGGCCAACATTTTTGGTGTCATTGTCGGGGATGGTGTCAAACTAGAGAGTTCTTTGGAGTCATTGATAGTTTCTTTCCTATTGAAGTATTTATGCAAGTTTGTTCTTAGTATACCCCTCATTTAGGAAAGTAATGATCCACTATTCTTTTCCAATTATTTGTGTGAGCTGGCTAATATTGAGTTGATACCATATGCATAGAGGAAGGAGGAGAGATGCTCATGGGAGATTCCTTCCTAATAACCCTGATCCATTCCAGCTAGTTGAGCATTAGAATCTTCCAAGAGATGATGAAGAAGAAGAGACACACCCCTTTACTAATGCATTTCCTAATATAACCAGTTTTGAAGTTTCCTCTGAAGACCAAAATCAGATTGGCAATCCCTTTGCTTTGGAACTTCATCAGGAAGACATGGGTGATGCAAATAGAAATAGACCTAATCAACTAGCTTTTCCTATCCCCATTGCTCATCAGAATGAAGTTGGCAACCTCAAAAATATCCCTACTTCAGTCCTTCCTAAGTTCTATGGACTTGTCATAGAAGATCTTGATACTTTCTTGTTCGAGTTTGATATACTTTGTAGGAGTTATGACTATACCACTAATTCCCATAGGCTTAAGTTGTTTCCTACCACCTTGAAAGAAGTTGCATTAAGATGCTTTATGAGCCTAAGTAGAAATACTATGGAGACTTGGGAATACATGAAGACAAAGTTCCTTGAGAAGTACAAGGAATATTGTAGGGGTAGTGACATGAGGGGAGATAACATTTTTTAGATGCAGTAAAAGGAAGATGAGAGCCTGGAGGATTACATTTCAAGGTTTTTGTTTTTCCTAAAGAAATATCCACACCATACACTCAATGAAGAATCACAAAATTTTCTCTTCCTAAGAGGAATCAATGATAGTTGCACTGATGCCTTGGACCTGATGGGAGGAGGAGATATCACCCAAGTTCCTTGGGAGGATATCAAGAAGATATGTCAAAACTATTCTAGGGCAGCTTCAAATAAAGGGAGAGCTTACCAATCCTCTATGGGTAATTCATCTTCCAGTGGAGTTTCAAGAATGGAGATTACTCACTTACTGGAAAATTTCAAGCAAGACATCATAAAGAATCTGGCTACTCAGCTGGATACACTTCAAGCAGAGAAGAAACAAGAGGAGGCAGAGGCAATGCTGGAAAAATATTGCCCTCATTGCAAACAAAAGAAGAAGGATTGCAGATGCAAAATGATAGCTAATATTGACAATAAGAAAATTCCACCCAAGTTCAAGCCAATGCAAGGTGAAGATGATCAATTCTACTACAGTACACAAAGGAGGCCATGGGCTCCAAGACAAGGTATGCCACCAAATCCATTATCCTTTGTTGGGCCTTATTTTAATTCTTATGTATCTGGTAACCAATGGAAATCTCCGTATCCATCCCATTATGGAGGATATCTACCACAACCTTGGAATAACCCTCCAAATACTTGGCCCAATCACCAAAACTCTCCACCTCAATGGAAACAACCTTAGGGAAATTGGCAGCCACCTCCAGGAAATTGGCAACAAACATCTCAATGGAGGGGAGGACAACAATGGACAAACCAAACAACCAGTTACATGCAACCACCTTCTCAGCCCTAGTAACCTACTATAATGCCTCCTCCTAGTTCAAGTTCAACTACACCTAAACTTTCTCAACTACCAGCTCAGCCCACACCTAAACCAAATAACAAACCACAATAGCAGTCTGTCTACTTTTTTGATCCAAATCAATTCCCTGCATATGTTGTGAGTGTAAGTGACATCCACTTGCATTCAAGAACTACTTTGTTAGCTCCTTCCACACCCATTATTACTGAGATTCATGTGGAAGAAGAGGAGCATCTAAATGACCCCATTCAGCCAAGTGCACTTAAGAATCTTGAACCAGTCCCAGTCCAACAAGTCAAACAAGAGCCACCATTTCCTTAGAGGTTGGAAATTGCTAAACAAAAGGAAGAGAAAGAGGAACCAACCTTTCACATTCTAGATCAATTGAAGCATATATGTGTCAAGATACCCTTATTTTAGGTCATAAAAGATGTTCCCATATATGGCAAAGCAATTAAGGAAGCATGCCTTAAGAAGCCAGGAAGGAAGACAAAAGAACCCACTACAGTTCATGTGGTGGGACAGTTGGCTGACATCATGCTTGGGAAAGTGATCGTTCCCAAATATAATGACCTAGGTAGTCTTGTGGTAGGAGTTGTTATAAATAAGAGCCAAATAAAGAATGCTCTAATTGATTTGGGAGCAACAATAAATGTAATGACCAAGGATATCCTGCAACAACTAAATGTTGCAAGCATGAGACCTAATCTTACTGTCCTACAGCTTGGTGATAGTTCCACTGTTAAACATGATGGTATAGTAGAGGATCTTGTGGTAACTCTAGACTCTTGGGAGTATCTAGCATATTTCATGATTCTTTCTCCTAAAGCTACACTAGGCGAGTACCCCATTATTCTAGAAAGGTTGTGATTACCAGCAACAGATGCCTATATTGGACGTCAGACAGGAGACATGACCATTTTTGATGTAAAGAACACCAAAAAGCTTGTTCTCTATCCTCCTACTCAGCCATACCATGATATGGATAACCCCATATGGCCACTTGTTGGTGAAGAGGCCGAGGAAGTTAATTATATGGCACAACTTATGATGTTAGGTAGAAGTTCTTTTATGCAACTTCAAGAGGAAGATGAAGTATTGCCTAACGTAATTCAGAACCATTGTGAAGTAGAGGAAGCATCATCCTCTCATGCATTTGGTTATGTTGGTCTAGTGAAGACCCATATGCCTGCTCTTCCTGCAGCAATAGGTATGTCTCATACATTGCTGCCACATGAACTCAAGGTACCAAGCGTTAGTGAAGCAGCTATGGTAGAGTTGACTACACAAGTGCAAGTGTCAGAAGGAAAATATCTAAATATTAACAACAAATTGAGTGAAGACCAACAATTGTCATTGACAAACTTATTGAGGACCCACCAACATGCATTTGCATGGGACTATCATGATATGAAGGCATTGGATCCTAAGCTCTACACTCATAGGATATACATAAGAGATGATTGTACAATAGTGAGGCAACTGCAAAGAAGAATTAACCCTGCATTGAGGGAAATTGTAAAAGGAGAACTACAAAAATTGTTGGATGCAAGATTTATCTACCCCATTTCAGATAGCCAGTGGGTGTCTCCATTGGTGATTGTGCCCAAAAAGGGATGGAAGTGGCAAGTTTGTGTTGATTACAAGGAACTCAATGCTGCCACCAAAAAGGACCATTTTCCCCTTCCTTTCATAGACCAATTTCTAGATTCACTTGTAGGAAAGCATTACTTTTCTTTTCTAGATGGATTCAACAACTATAACTAGATCCAAATTGCACCTGAGGACCAGGAGAAGACCACCTTTACCTTTCCATGGGGAACTTATGCCTACTAAGTACTTTCATTTGGCTTATGCAATGCACCTACAACTTTTTGGAGGGAAGTCACTAGCATATTTTTAGATATCTCTCATGATTGTATGGAAATTTATATGGATGACTTTACTACCTATGGTGTTGATTTCAATGAAGCATTGGAAAATTTCAGGAGATTCCTACAGAGATGTGAAGACCATAATTTGTCTTTAAACAGTGAAAAGTGCTTCATGATGATGCAGGAAGGTGTATTCCTTTTCCACTACATTGCTCACAAAGGGATTTAAGTAGATCCTACCAAAATTGAGGTGATCACCAACCTACCTATACCTACAAAACAAAAAGATGTTAGGATTTTCTTGGGATATGCAAGTTATTACAGGTGTTTCATCAAAGACTTCAACAAATTGGCAACACCATTGTACAATCTCCTAACTAAAGATGTTGCATTCCACTAGACAAAGGACTGTGACAAGGCATTCTCTGATCTCAAGGAAACTTTAACTCATGCTCCTTTAAGTTCAAAGGTCCCAATTAGGAGCTTCCCTTTCACATTCATACAAATGCATCATACTATGCTATAGGAACATTCTTGGGACAAAAAGAAGGAGAAATTGAGAATGCTATTTATTTAGTCAGCAAACACCTCCAAGGAGCTGAATTTAATTATACAGTGACAGAAAAGGAAATGCTGGCAGTAATTTATTCCCTTAAGAAATTCAGGCACTACATAACAAGCTATCAGATCTTTGTGCACACAAATCATGCATCCATTAGGTACCTCATGAATAAACGTATGATCTCGGGTAGGCTAGCAAGATGGTTATTGTTGATGCAGGATTTTTAATAAACCAGGGAAGGTCGATGTCATTGTAGACTTTCTTTCAAGGTTGTCTACATCATAGGACAATCAAGTCATTGATGACTCTTTTCCTGATGAACACTTATTTTCCATTAGTGTGCATACACCCTGGCATGCTGACATAACTAATCATATAGTCACAGGGAGAGATCCTCCTCATTTCTCTTCAAAAGAGAGAAGGGTGTTCATTGAAAAATATTTTCCTTTCTCACGGATTGTACGATGCTTGTTCTACACTAGACCAGACCATGTCATGAGGAGATGTGTGAGGGAAGATGAGACATATGATATTTTGCATGCATGTTACAATGAACCTTGTGGAGGGTATTTTGCAGCCAAGAGGACAACAATGAAGATTTTGAACATAGGATATTACTAGCCCACACTCCACAAGGATGCAAGGTAATATACAAGGAAGTGTGGCAAATGCTAGAGGATGGGCCAACCAACCAAATATGATGAGATGCCCCTTTACCCCCAAGTAGTAAGCACTCCATTTGATAAGTGGGGATTGGATTTTGTAGGACCCATTGATCCTCCATCAAATGGTAAATCCTATATCTTTGTATGCACTGATTATGTAACCAAGTGGGTTGAAGTTAAAGCCATGAAGCATACAAGAGATAATAAGGTTGCATAATTTCTTTATGACAAAATTTTCACACGATATGGGGTTCTAAGAGAGATAGTGACTAATCAAGGGGCTCAATTCACCTCAACCCTTGTTACAACATGGTCAATGAGTACAACATAAGGCATATAAAGTCTACTTCTTATCACCCTCAAGCCAATGGCCAAATTGAGGTGATTAATAGGGAAATTGAAGCCATTCTGACCAAAATAGTGGCTATCCATAGGAAGGATTGGGGAAATAGGCTACTAGAAGCTATTTGGGCATATAGGAAAACCTGGAAGACAACCATAGGCTTCACTCCTTTTGAGTTGTTGTATGGAAAGATAACTATGATGCCCATTGAATTTGAGCATAAGACTCTTAGGATTGCACTAAACTTAGGGATGGATATCTTTGAGGCACAAAAGGACATAATCATGCAGCTGAACAGTATGATGAGATGAGAAAGATAGCCTTGCATCACACAAAGGTAGTGCAGAATTAGAGAATAAAGTGGCATGACAAATTCATAAAGGATAAGAAATTCCAGCTAGGTGACTGGGCACTGCTCTATGACTCAAGGTGTTAGGATAATGCAGGAAAATTGCAAACAAGGTGGCTAGGACCATATAAGGTTGCTGAAGTCTTCCCCAATGGTGTTTTTCAATTCACTACCATTGACCCTATCAAATTTAAGCTGGTAGTCAATGGTCATCGCCTCAGGTTGTATCAAAAGCCAACTTCCAAGGAGGAATTCCTGCAACAATTCACTCGGCATGCAACACCTGAACTTCCTGCAGCTAAAGGAAGTAGACCTATTGTCCCTCCTTCTAGCTAACCAAGGTACATAAATTGTCATAATAAAGACTTCCACTTTGATGGGAGTCCACTTCTTCATTCATCCACCCATCCATTTCCACATTTCTCTCTCTTCCATCACTCCACCATCATTTCACTTCATTCCATCTCCCCTTTCATTAATTGCTCAACTAACTTCTTAAAGGTGATTGGTACTTTCTCCATAATCTTTGCAACAGATCTTCCAAGAATTCAAGTAATGCGCATCAATTTGTTACATCTTAATTATCTTTTAGTACATTCATTTAATTATTGTACATTAATATAGACATTCTCCATAGCATGTAATTATTCCTTGCCCTTGTCAAATCATCATTACTACCTTGCATGTGAGGACACATGCTCAAATTTAGGTTGGGGGGGAAGTGTGAATAACTTTTCCATGTGTTCGTTTATGTTGGTCCATGTCAGCAAAGTTTAAATTGAGCCAATTTGAATTATGAGTGAGGTGACGACTTGCATGTGTGAGATGACATCAACCACCACTATTTTTATTCATCATATCCTTCATTTATTACTCCTTTATTTCCTTTATTTCCTCTATCATAATCCTAAGTCACCAAAAAGGTAAAATTCAAATGACATTGGCATTGGGAATTTAGCAGTGTTGCAAGAAGGAGAAATTTGGCTTTCAAACGAAGATTGCGGGAAGGGAAACCTTGCAGAGTGATTGTTTAATTGCAGATAGCTAAAAAATGGGAGGTGGGTTAATTAGAAATGAACCCATGGTTCATGATGTATTACTGCAAGATGCACCTTTCCAAGACGAGTTCAAAAACTATAGATGGTTAGATTATTTCTTGAAGCTGAAAGGTTATAATGAAGATATTGCATTGGAATTTTTCTAGACATTGTCTGAAGGAAAAGCCATGGTAAAAGGGTTGGAGGTAATAGCTACTAAAGAGAAGATTACAGAAGTTACAAGTTTGCCTGCCGATGGTGAACATTACCTTGCTACCAGAGACACAAGGTTAGCTAGGGCTGAATTTATAGAACCTGGTGACCCTCCATGGAATGTGGACAAGCAAGGTGTGAAGAGAACCTCTCTACCTGAGCCATGGAAGAAAGTAGCTATTTATATTGTGAAGTACCTCACTTGTGAGGGTCATCAGTCGAATCTACATTCTATGCACTTCAAACTCCTGAATCATATGAGGCATGGGAGAAGAATGACCGTGCCAAATGTGTTGTATCACCTTCTTTCAATCATGGTGGTTGAGACCCAAAAAGGTAGGGATAATTCCATTTCCCACCATTGTCTGATCAAATTATTAGTAGAGAAGTCTTTGCATGATGTGTCTAATATGACTTGGGAAAAATTCTTAAATATTGATCAATTTAGACTAGAGAATTTGCAACCTAGGGTTTTGCCTCAACCTCGTAGGGCTAGTGGGAGAGTGATTTTTGTCAAAGCCACTTCTAGAGCCTCAAATTTTGGTGTAAGCTCTGGTGTAAACCCTCTTGTAGCTAAGCAAACTATAGAGATTAGTTCTTTTGAGACAGAACATTTAGAAAAAGAAAGTTCCTCTTTAGATTATGATGATGATGTCCCTCTTGGCATCCCAATTCGAACTAGGGCAAAAAAGAAAGAGGCATAAATGAGGAAGGGAAAAGCTAAAAAGAAAATGACAAAAAAGGAAGTGCCACGGTCTAAGAAATGGAAGGCTGACATTGTTCTTCCTACAGCCAAAGAAAAACATGAGATCCCTCCTACAAAAACAAGTCCAGTTGGACCCACCACTAGTATGTCTTCGCAGGGAAGCCCTAGGACTAGAGAAACATCACGGGAGGACATAGAAGCCCCAATGGGGCAGGTGAATGTTGAGGAAAAGGACATTTTTGAGGAATAGACAAATATAAGGTTGGCAAAGCTTATTTCCATCACATAACAAGTTAAGAGTCAAAAGTATGAGGAGAATCAAGAGCTCCTACAACAAGAGCAAGAGAAAGAGTTCCTATAGCTAAAGCAAGAGCAAGAGTCCCTGTGGCTAGAATTGGGTGAACAATCAACACCCCTACAGCCAAAATTGGGTGAACAATCAAAATCCCTACAGTTGGGGCCACATGAAAAGCAAGCATCAGTGGCAAGAATTTTTTTGGTAGGAATACATAAGCCCTTTGATTTTTCAATGCACATGGTAGCCATGAAATTATGGAGTGAGATGCAAAGGAGGGAAGAGGAATGGAAAGAGGAGAAACATAGGCTAAAGAAGGAAATTAAGAAGAAAGATAAGAATACATAAATTGTTTCTTTAAAGGAAAAGGTGGACAATATAGTAGCCTTAGTACCTCAAATATTAGAGTGTAGGACTCCTCCAAGGGTCTATGCTCTATATTTGAAGGAGAAGAATATTTCTTTTAAACTAGCAATGATTATTTCAAGTTTGAATCCTTCCATTGAGACTTCTCTTGAATTTTTCTAGGCTTATCAGATTGCTCGTCCTAAAATGAAAAATTTGTTGTGTGAATTCTATTTTCATAATTATGTTGTATCTTGAGATCATGATTGAAATCCATTGTTGTATGTTGGGGATCTCCAATTAAGGGAATTCATGTCCTGGATACAGAATGAAATTAGTTGGGGACAATAGTTCAGGACTTATAGGCAAATAGAATCCAACACTCCCCTGCCCATTAGGGTTGAATCTAGAAACCCAAGAGACATTTTTAGGGAATGGCACATATTCCTTTGCCCACCAAGCTATAGCAGTAGGATCCTTCCTGCGAGAGAAGCAATTTACAAAGAATATGAGAAGGTAGCAAAAAACCACAAGGGAATCTATAATGGGATATCTGTCACAGAGGTGGAACAGTCTAATTGATGAGTTAAAACAAGTTGAGACTCACTCTTTGTAGAACTATGCTACAACATGCAAAAGAGTTGATAGGTATATACAGATTGGAAGGTCGAAGGGACAATTTTGGCTTCCATTAACTTTTTAGCCACCTATCCAATTATGCAATGTGCCAAATTTTAGGTATTACTAGTATGATATAGCTGCAAAGAGGAAAAGATGGAATAGGTTGGACAACAAGCAAGGGTTCTATTGGGACCCTAATTCATACACTACAAGAACTAATATAGGATAGCTACCAGTTGCAAATTTCAAGGCATTGACTAAGCAAAAGAACAACCCTTCCTTTTTTGGAGGACCAACAAAGCCTTAGGTTGGGGGGAGTGATGAGTCCAATTTATGGCTCAATTTTGATAGAGTTTATTATCCATTTATTGTTGTTGTCATAGACTTTGATACTTGGATGTTGACCTTTTTATGATATTTCCTCAAAACCATAAACATTGGGCATAAGTTTATTTTTGTAACCTTTAAATGACATTGACATGCTATATGAACTACCTATGTTAATTTTACATGTGGATTAATAAATGTTACTTTAACATAGTTACAAATATGCAATTGTTGTGTGTACTAATATTGTTATGTAGATATAATTAGAGCCTACAAAGCTGAGGAAGATTCTGCCAGTTGGTCATTTGTCATAAAGGTCAATAAGGTGATCATTCAAAGGTCAATAGAGGGAAGACTCTCAATCGAGGGAGATTCCTAGTTTAAATCAAAGAATTGTAACTGCCTTGTAAATGGTCATAATAGTTTGTTGAGTGAATATAGGAGTTACTGTTGTGTTAGATCTGCGTTAAGGAAAACATGCTTGACCGGATTTCACACATGCATAACCTTCTTTCCACTTTTTGCACTTTCCCTAAAGTGGTGTCCTCCTAATTTGTTGGAGTTGATTTCCTTGCTAGGTAGTTAGTTAGTAGTTTTTCTTTCTATAAATAAGACTCGAATGCTCCTTCTTAGGGGGTTGATTGATCTAATGATGTACTCGCATTCTTAGTTTTCAGTAATATAATTATGTTGCTCGATTGTACTCATGCTTTCCAATGAATAAAATGAAGTTATAAGTTTGTGTATCTGAGTTTACATTTGTCTTAAGGAATACTCATCCAAGGGGGCCCACTTGGTGAGCATTTCATCCTTTAGTTTAGTTAGTACTTTTTGTTCAAAAATTAGTTAAGAATTTGACAACTATTTGTTCCTACAACCACTAGAATTCCATTTTGTGACTGTTCCTGCAACCAAAGAAGATAGAGTAGTTTCCTATCTGTTCGCTTAGATTTTCATTTATGTCATGTACTTCAATTTAGTATAGTTATTGGTTGATGCTCAAATCTTATGTTATTTCTTTCCAAGCAATTTACTTTTAGCATTATGTCTTTCTTAGTTGTAGAATGAATATGGCTACTATGGATTCCTAGTGCACATATTGTGCTGACCCATTTCAAGTCTACGTCCCTGGGTTGACAAGTTAAATGAACCTTCATGATGATTAAGATATCTATTCAAATTAGATGTCCAATCTCTGAATCACAACTTTAAGGGCTTAGTTGTTAAATCATTGTAGGAGGGCCACACCATACTCCATCTATAAACAACAATAAATAAGAAAAAATTGAACCAAAAACCAAGAGTAGTTTTCAAAAACCATCAATGGAAAAAAATTCCAACACCCAAGTTGGTCATGGTCTTCCAAGCTATTTAGGAAGATGCTCTTACATTTTTTATAATCTATCATACACAACTCTCCAATTTGAGCATCCCATTTTTATATTAAACCCATTCAATGATGCATTTTGATTTTTCATTATGCTAGTCAAGATTCCAATCAACCCTTCTCTTGCATGCTCTTGTGCATCATAAGAATATGTCATAAGTAACTCTCATCTTATGATGTCATAAAATTCTCTTTCACACCATAATGACATTATATTATCTTATAAGCTCTTACACACTTCTCAAAGTATTTGACAAATGTCAAAGAGTGCCACCTCACAGTGGGATACTCATGAGCTTCATTAATGCATCTATAACATTTTCTAGAGTGTCAACCAATTCTAACATCACTCTCCCATCCTCTACGATGTCATGAACAAAATCTTACTAGAAATCAAGATATGCTTAGTCCTCACATGAAAGGTTAGTTATTTGTTAGAAATATGGCAATCTAGCTACAACATAGAACTATAATAGCTCCTTGAGTTAGCCCCACATTTGAACACAATTCCTTAAGCTAAATGAATTATTTACAAGCATGAGTAGCTACCATGTACTTAGCTTCTATAGTGGACAAAGTGACCAAAGCCTACCACTTCCACATCCAACTAATAGTACCATTGAACAAAGTGTAAACATAAACACTAATGGATCTCATACCCAATCTAAATCCACAAATATATAATAAGTGTTGGTCCCAATAGAATTATCATGATTAAAATAGAGTATTGGGACATACCCTAATAATATTTAAAAACCCTCTTCAATGCATCCCAATAAATTCATCCTATATTAACCATGAAACAACTAAGGAATCTCACTACTTGGGTAATGTATGGTCTAGTATAGAGCATAACATACATCAAACTCTTAATATAACTAGCATAAGTAGTCGTTCCATGTCCTCCATATCAGTAGTTGAAGTTAAAGACTACTCTATAGATAATTCCCACCAAAATAGGAAAGCATAAATTAAATATAAATAATTAATAAATACAAACATTCAAAATGCAAGTTTGAGACACCTCTTCCCAATAATTATGACACGTAGTAATGTCTTTTGGTGGTTTACTAGGATTCCTTAAAGACCTTTATATTTAGGGCTTGAGATGAAAGCGTTAAGGAGTTTCATTGTATGGTTACATTGTTGGATTTCTTAGAGGAGCAAGATGTTGATATCCTTGTTAAGGCTTTGAGAGCACAATTATATTCTAATTGTTTTTGTTGTTTAATGATGATTATTTTGGTGCTTTGAAGGGTGGGGTTGTATACCTCAATGGGTTTACCCCAATATATCTTGTGTTTCTTCTCTCTTATCTATGTTTCTTCTATTCTTCTCTTATTCTTGTTTCTAAAGTGTTGAATTACATGCTATTGTCTTGTTAATTTTTTTTATAAATCTAATATTTGCATTTATCTCTTCATAGGGACTACTTTATGGGCATAATTTGTTGCACTTGTATCAATATTTTTTCTTAGTTAATCATATGCTACTAGAGGTGCATACAAGGTATTTTCCTAATATTGATCATTTCCCAAATTACTCCTTTTGAAGCAAATTGATGTCCTTTTTGACTTTGAGATATACATTTGTCATACTTGAGCACATAATAACACTCAACAAGCTTCCTAGTTAAAATCATCTTTCATTTAAGATCATGATAGTCATCCTTCTAAGACCTCTTTCCAAGACAAGGTACATAACAACAATTGTGATTCATACATTCAATTTGGTAGTGATAAGACTATATAGTGCACAATCTTCATCAAATTTGTCACCCAACATAGAAGGCATTACTTGGCATTCTACTTCACTCGTCAATCCTCATGTATCTCCAAGTGGTATAGTTGTCCTATCTTCAATTTATTTTGGTCAAGTGTGTCTTAAGAAAGTCATTATATATTGTCATTGAAAAGGACCGCTTTAAGCTATATTTATTTTTTCACATAATAAAATTTATTTAATTTATTTATGAATTAATACATTATTAAAATGTAAAAAGATACTTCATTACAAATCAAATGACATGCAAAATGGAGGTGGTGGAATATTGTCATACAAATAAATTCATCATGTACTACAATAAATAGTAGAAGAGAGATATAGTGGGGATTGAACGTTAGTTTTTTAAATTCTAGGAAGCATATTTGTGAAGAATCTCTTCCAGAGTTTGTTCATATTTTTAAGTTTTTGTCAAAACATCACTCTTTTCTTCTTAAATCATGCAATTACATAATTTTTGCTATTGTTAATGGAATGCAATTGTAACAAAAATTCAATGATACTAACAAATATATACCTATTATATTTCTTTCTTACAAAATATAATTTTCTAATTCATTGAAAGAGATACAATCATATATTGTAGATTTTTCTCACTTCCAAGGCAAATTTAATCTATTTCATAATTTATGATTGTAGAGTTTGAATTATCAAACAACCTATATATAGTCTAATCTATAAAATAAAAATAAAAAATTAAAATTTGTTATTATTTGTTGTATAAATCATATGTCCATTTTCATTACCATTAGAGAAGAGGTATTCATGTATGTAATATTTTTTTTTTTCTTCAATTATTAAAGCATTCCTTTGCATATTTAATTCTTCTCAAATCACTCTCTTATGCCCTTCACTTCCTTTCAGTCTCTATTGCATCTTAGGCCCTCTAATAAAAGGTGCACAAAACCATGATATAAGAAAGTTACCCTTCTCAAATGCAAAAGGAGACAACCATAATCACAATAGTCCTGCATAATGTTATTTGGTTTTTTTTTATTCATCAATGAAAGTAATTGACTCGAATCAAATCATCTAGTTGAAAAGTTAAAAATTGCCAAAAGTGTTTATTACCTTTGGAAAACATATTTGATGTTGATGATTCAATCTGACAAAGCAGGAAAACTATGATCCTCAAGGCAAAGGATTACATTGAGAATGAAATATATCCAAGAAATGCACTGAAACTTCTATAACCCTACTTAGACTAGTCAGAAATTAGAGAATATAATTGTTGAAATTATTAGAATGTTTCATACATAGATCCTTCCACCATATTTAGTGCTACATGATCACCGTGTTGCACAATTATTTTGCTCAACAATTAATCATCCCTTCTAAATTCTAAACTCAATTGTCTTTCTTCATTTCTTAGAGATTTGTCTGTGTTAAAATCTACTTGTAATAACTCTTCTGACAAGACATATGGAACACTAAATGAGCCCAAAGAGAAAGTATGCAGCCCCAATTCGTAATCCCATTACCTACTCTAAAGGCTATTGTCTGAATACCCTAAATCTTGAATGGGAGCTTTTGATCCTTTTGTTACTTGAGAAACACTAGCTTCCATTCTATAGAATTTGGCTTCATCCTTAGTTCTCTATTATTTTGATATTTCTTGGTTCCTCAAATCTGCCATTGATGAGAAAAAATACTTTTTTTTGGCTTCTCTGTCTAACATAAGCATTCCCGTTTATGAACAATCTACTCTCTTGTAGAGAAGCATACCAACCTTAGTCCCTTCATATTGCCAAAAAAATTGCTTTGGTATGCATAAATCTGATTTACAGCTGGCTATTAAAAAAATCAGAACAATTTGTAAAACACATTTCAAAATAAAAATCCACCGTATAATTATTAAACAAATGATTTTATATTGAAATTTCCCAAGTCACTTGATTATTAAATCCTCTTTATCTTTCCCTGGTGATGTAGTCCTAGCAAGGTGCCCGAATTGATGCCCTTCTGAGTTTATATGATAAAGAAGAATCTTAGAATTGTTTGTGTGGTGCTAATGTGATATTCCAAACGATGCCTTTCGTTAGTTTAAAGTTTCATAGATCAAGAAAGATCATTAACCTATTCTAAAACAAGTGAACTGTCAATTTATCAACCTCAGTTCAATTTTGCTTGAATCTTCAAGAGTTATATCCACCTGAAACAAAAGCATATGCTTCACCACTTTTCTCTTTGAAATTCCTTGGAGCTGGCACATATTTCTTTGGGGAGAGCGGAACAAATTCTGCCTCAACACACATGTTGGGGACACCACCCCCTGACACATGCAGGAAGCAGAATGAAAATAGAAGTCAGTCTAACTAATGGCGGATGTGCATTGAACTGACATCTGCATCTAGTCTTTTTTTTTAATCTTCCCCTGTTGTTTTACCTAATCCACTTCAGGTCATGGGGAATTTTATGGTCTTTTTAGCTATGGTCATGTCTTAGAATTTATAGTATAATAAGTCTAGGCAAGAAACTTTGAATTAATGCAAGACCAAGGTTACTCCCAATGCTGTGAAGGTGCTGGACTCAAACTCAAAGTTGTTGAGAACTTGAGCGTTTTGAATCCCATTAACAAGTGGTAAGATCAAAACCAACACTCAGAACCTCAGGTTTACCTGCAATATTGCAGGCCCAAAGAATTAAAATCTGGCTTATGACAAAATCTCACTGCACAAATGAGTTCATCCTGTCTGACTATTTCTACATGCAAAGCACTGATACCCTTGAGGCCAGATGCATGATTCACTCTCACAATTACACCATATTTTTGATAAAGGGTGAAGGTGGGTTTTTGAAAGGACCCAAACCCTTCTACAAAAACGGATTCAGATATAACAATACAGTCCAACTATCAACCATGAAACACTAGCTACATAAACAAAAAAGTCAGTCCTAGGACTGCACTAAAAGCGAGTAGCTTAGACTCAACACATATACATCGCTGAGCAAATCAAGGCAGATTGAATCCAAAGAGCACCAACAAGCTCTGAAAACCAACCACAGTCCTGCCTTCAGTAACTTTGCTACAGGATTTCATCTTCATCTCAAGCTCATTCACTCTCACAATTACACCATATTCAACAGCATGCGAAATGAAGATTATTTCTACCAATTCAAGTACAAAGAAGCAATTGGCTTTTTCACTCTCAACAGAGTGCAGGTGTACCACAAATGTAGCAATATCATCCCAATTATTTGATGGTGCAATTCCAATCAAGCAAGGACAATTATTTTTCTGACAAAAGATGATACATGGTCTCAAAGAAGACGCCATCCCATAAGCTGATCTGATGTCACATGATTTGAAAATGCCAAATTCAGATAACAAAAACTTATTACAACTGACGAAACTTCAAATAGCTATATCATTCTTTCTTTAGAGGATAAATTATTAGCTCCTAATTCTCCTGTAAAAACTGCATACTTGAAATTTTACACAAAATCTAGCACATGTATTGAGAAACATTTATTTTTATTCCTCTTCATTTGTGAAGTATGCAATAATAAACTGAGATAATTATTCAATTTGGTAAATATCAACTTATCAGGGCCATCTTTTTATTAAAGAGCCAGAGGATACTCTTTTGCAATACATACAACTAGAAACTGTAGTAGCTCAAAACAAGTAATTGAAACATTCACATTTTGAACTATCCTATTTGACTTTTCTTGGTGATAGATAACCAACACCCAAATTTTGCTTTGGAATTAAAATCAGATCTAACTTGATTTATCAAAATGTGTTGGTATATAATCAATCAATGAAGGAAGACTAAATACTTCTCCACAGAACATGAATACAATGAGGGAGTACAATGAGCACAAATCACACAATCATGACAAACTGCTGTTTTATCTTACAACAAATTACTTTTTATTGAAAATAATAAACTAGGAAAAAATTCTTCGACATCAATTTATTGAAAGATTTAGCTTCTCTTCCATCATTTGATATCTGTTCAAGAATTTTATTATTAATGAACATTTTTGATAGCACACCATACAGCACTTCAGCTTCCTCATATTCCACAACATCGATTAATGTTGAGGCTCCATAGACATAAGGCCATGTTTATGCTGCCCAGTGGCCTTTATTGACCCCAAAGTAAATATCCACAGAGAAATACATGCTCTGGAAATAAATACATTTCTATATGATACAAAACAACATGTTTTGCAGTTCACTCAACCAGTTGTTGAAGGGGACAGTGGCTAACTCCTGCAATTACTCTATGAGCTATCATTTCGTCCGTTGAAACCTTGCTTTCACTGTTCAATTTATCTGACTTTATTTCATAAGTTACCTTATGTTCTTTCCACTTCCCCTCTTCCAAATATTGCTCATAGAATGTCAACTGACCTGTTGGTTTCAAAGAGAGAACCACCATACTCCTTGTACCATAAGGACCCTGCATGGAAACAATCATTCACTTTCACTTGAAAGACTATAGTGTCAGGAAAAAGCAGACTCAGAAATAAAATTAAAAATTAAAAACTTGACAGCTTTAATATAAAGTCTATACACAGTATTATTTCTAAGAACAACAAAATCTGCTTGCTGCCATATTGTCAAGAAAGTTGAATGAAACGACTTAAGAAGATAAAACAATCAATCTCAATGTCATTGGAGCTAAGCCAACACCATAATGTGCAAATTGCAAACTCCACAGGAATAGAAGGGATTAAAGCTTAAAATTACCCTATCACTCTCACAATCGATAAATATAGGGCTGAGTTCGTATTCCCAGTCAGGATCACAACCAGTTCTCGGCAGCATTGTTCTATCAGCGTGAACAGTGTCTTTCATTATATTTTCAATTATTTGAGTTTCTGGGATTTCGTCTTGACCAAATTTTTGCAACAATTCCTCAAATTTATGTCTCATACGTTGAACCTGATGTGTTGAACAACAAATTATGTGATCAGACAGTGAAATAGGGGAACATGAAAATTATCTAACCTAAGAAACAGTTTAAGAATATTCTAGTCCTACATAGTAATTAAGTTCTTATGATTAAGTTTTAAATATAAGCATAATCTGTTTCCCTGAAAAGAATAAAACTATGTTTTGAAAGTTTACCTTTGGCCAAGGGGTATCAAGCTGGGCATTAGAAAGAACATGCATACCAGGAGAAACTTCTTTAACAGAACATGAAGTGCCTTCTGCACGGTTTGTCACATAAGCAATTTTACCAGAGCAGAGATCCATCAAGATCAAATTGAAACCATTGTATTGTTCTCCATCCTGCGCTACCTCATGTGCAAACTCCATTGGGGTTTTGGAACTCTGCAGTTCAATTTAAGCTTGAGATGACGGTTGTTAATACAAGATGTCCTCTAGGAGAATATTTTTCCATCTTGATTTTAATAATCACTACCCAAACATATAAATGCAGATAAAAAATAATTGGAGTGTCAGTGGATTAGCCTGCTAAATCTTACTACTTGGTAATGAGGTTAAAACTAGGAATTACAAAATTTAAACAATATATATGGTAAACAGACACACAATTCCCTTTTCCCCTGCCACAAAGGGAGTAATACACCAAATTGGCCTCTCTTTGACAGTGACTAAATAACTGTATTAATTATAGATTAATAAAGATTGACTCGAAATTATTATTAATGTATAAAAACTAATTGAAATTGCATATAGAGAGAGAAGTAAACTGAAAATCCTATCCAAGGCTTTGCCCCAATATACAATAAACCCACAAAGCTGCTAAAAACTTGGACTACTTACAATGACAACCTGAAAACCAAAATCAGTTATACATACAGCCATGAAAATTGAATAAAAACCAGTATGTCCATGTCGAGTAATGAACAAAGAAAGACCTTTAAGAAGTCGGTAATGAGGTGTCCCCTAGATTTTGCCTGAAGAATGGTGGTGGGCTCTCTGAAATTGGTGACAAAAGCGAGACGGCCATTGGCGGAAGAAGCCAGCCATGTCCCTCCTGCCACACAATCCTTTCCTCCCACGATGTCTGCATTTTCTTCTTCCCACCAATGCACCGCCTGTGTGGGTCTGATCAAAACAATTCAATACTCGCTTGGATACCCAAAAAACAATACATAATTTCATAAAGAATTATGGCAGATTCAAAATACCTGCTATGAACCTCGTCTCTGTTGAGAGCGAGGAGGAAGCGATACTGCGGATGGGTTTCCAATAACCAGAAAGCTATACACATTTTTCTTCTTTGACTGTCATGCCGACAAAAACTAAGAATCCAAGATATATATAGCTTCTCATTCAAGAGCGTCCACAACGAATATAAATGGCGGCAGATGGAAAAGCCAAATCAGCTGCGTCCTGTCCGTTGTATTGGCTACAATTTTGAGTCGAAAGGGGTTTCGGGCAGGGCTTAAATTTGATGGCCGTATGACCGTATTTAGAGATTTTTTCTGTAAAATACAATCAAAATTTTAAGAAGATTGTATCAGATGAAAGGAGAGATTTTGGATAAACTGTCAAAATTTATATCGAATTATAATGATATATATATTTGATTTATATATAATTTTACTTACACAGGTATATTTGTAATGTTTTAAGGGCACCTTTGAATAGATAACCGTCATTAAAAAATTGTTGACAGGTAAGGTCGACCGTCAAATTTAAGCCCTGGTTTCGGGGTCCAATTATCGTGAATTTAAAGGATTCTTTTTTATTTTAGTAGAAATAACTTTAAAAAAAAAAAAAAAATTAGAACAAGAAATATGTGGAAGAAAATAAGGGCTCCTTTTTTAAAAAATTGAATTATTGTATATATTTTTTCAAAATTGTTTAGATTATAATTTTGATCTTATCTTTTTAGAGTGTTATAGATTCTTATATTCAAAGGGTTTGATCAAATTGGATAAATTCTTTGTGAGTCATCCAACTTTATCAATGATTTAAAAATTTAGATACATTATTTCCTACATAACATAGAATAGATTTAATTAAGTAATATAAATAATTATATTTAAATTGAAAGAGTCAAAAAATGTAAAGTTGGGAAAAGTTGAAAAAGAATATTTAGCTAATTTACAATGATCTTTGATATGAGTTGGTTTGTTGTAATTGGTGCTTAAAGATCTAAAATTTGGTTATGGAATTAATATCAAGAACTTGTGACAAAGATTTATTAGAAATTGATTTGTTGTGGTCAAGATCACATGTGTGTCCTAGTCAAGGATAAGGTTGCACCCTAATCCTATTATGTGCTTAGTCTTATACTGATGTTACCTATGGAATTTGTTGTACATATGTCTTTATCGAAAATTGGTTGTGTTAAAATCACAATGGGGTTTTCTTTAAAATAAGAGATGAAGACTTAGGCTTGCCTAAGTTACAAGTCAAGCCCCTAGAATGTTGATGTGCAAGATCATAAGCATGTCATGTAAAAAGATGCAAGATGTAGATGAAATGATGGACTAATGTGTGATGTAAAGATATGAATTTTTGAACTCTCTAATCAAAATGTGTGACATGAGTGATTATCACTATTTCTTGGTGTTACTTTATCATTATTATCCTTTAAGGACTATATGGATATAAGAATGAGACATCTACCAAACAGAGGAAATAGAGATCATTGTAATGACCTAAGGAGGAAAATAGGTAAGCTTAACTTACCATACTTTGATGGTTCTAGAAAGATCACTACATGATTGTGGGTCCAAAAGGTGGACACATACTTCCAACTCAATCCCATGCCGAAGGATGAAGCCTTACATCTGGACAGGATGGCGCATGAATGGTGGTGCCATGGTATGGTTACCTTAGGCCATGACCAAATCACTTCATATGTGGATTTCATGGAGAAGCTCATAGAGCAGTTCAACAACAAGGACCCCAAGCTCTACTTCAAGGAGTTGGCACAATTAAAGAAAGATGGGCACATTGACGAATATATTGCAAACTTTCAAAGGCTTTTGGTATTGGTCACCGACATATCCGAAAGAAGATTGGTTGTCCTATTCATGGATGGCCTAATGAATCCTTTAAGGGGTTGGGTTAAGGCACTTGACCCTAATACGCTTCAAGAAGCCATTAAAAAGGCTAGAGATATGGACTCTAGTGCTACAAAGAACAAGATTACATCTAAAGGGTCCTATTTTCAAAGGGACAAATCAAAGCCACCTATCTCAAGAGATGGTCGAGAAAATAGATGGATGAAGAAATTAGGGTAGGGTTAAAAAGAAAGAAACTTTGCTATACTTGCAAAGAACCTTGGGAACCGAGACATATATGTCTGGGAAAGGAAAAGTACATTACATAGAAGTCATACCTAGGAGTGAGGAAGAGGAAAAATCTGATGTAAGTAGTGAGAAAAATGAAGTAGAAGAAGACCCACGAAAAGAGTAGGAGCCTACACCTAAAGGGAAGAAGGATGGTATATTTGCTACCATGACAGGAACTCCAAAATGTGAACTCCTTTAGAGTTCGTGGTGTGTTGCAAGGGCAAATGATAACGATATTGATAAATAGCAGAGCTACTCACAACTTTATTGATTCATCATTGGTAGCCAATAGAGGGCTCCCAAAGGCTGAGCATGAAGGATTTAGTGTGATGGTAGCAGATGGCTACCAAATATCTTGTTCCACCAAGGTACCAAAATTGAAGTTTACAGTTGGTGACTACACCATCACTGATGACTTTTATGTTATAGAATTGGGTGATTCAAATGCAATACTTGGAATTCAATGGATGATATGTCCATTGGCAAGTATTCACAAAAATTTTAAACCATGGAATTTAAATTGAAAGTGGATGGTAAGAAGGTAGTATTCAAGGGACTATCTGGTGGGGCCCCCCGAGTTGTTTCAGCCATGAAGATGGAAATTATATTTAGGCATAGAGATATAGCTTGGGTTGCCCAATGTCTTGTTCTCCCCAAATCATCAAGCATCAAACCTAACCATCACCCATGATGATTTACAAACCATCTTGGACAAGCATAGTCTTATTTTTGGGGATATACCACCGGGGAGACCCCCTCATAGAATATTCAAACACACTATTGAATTGGAAGAAGGTGCCAAGCCAATTATCACCAAACCATATAGGCACCCAAAAAGATTCAAGGATGAAATAGAAAAATGCATCAAGGAGATACTCGAAATGGGTCATATAAGACTTAGTCCTAGTCCATTCACATCTTCCATAGTACTAGTAAAAAAAAGGATGGAACCTTACGAATGTGCATTAACTATATAGCACTCAATAAGAAAACAGTCAAGAATCACTACCCCATACCCAGGATTGATGAGTTGATAGATGAAATTCATGGTGTCGTATATTTTTCTAAGATTGACTTGCGTTCGAGGTACCACCAAATAAGAGATGAGAGAGGAGGATGTGCATAAGACGGCTTTTTGTTGCCACTATGGTCACTATGAATTTTTGGTTATGCCCTTTGGCTTAATGAATGCACCTACCACTTTTCAACCTTGTATAAACCACATATTCAAGAGGCAATTGCAAAAGTTCTTGCTCATATTCTTTGATGATATACTCATTTGTAGCAAGACATGGGAAGATCACTTGAAACACTTGAACAAAGACTTGGGGTTCATGGATGACCAAAATCCTATACTTAGGGCATATTATTAGTGCCAAGGGAGTATAAGTACATCAAGAAAAGATCCAAGCCATCCTAGAATGGCCCCCACAAAACACCCTCACCAAATTATGTGGCTTCTATGGGTTATGTAGCTATTATAGGAGATTTGTAAAAGGGTTTTCCCAACTTGGGTCCACCTTAACAAGCCTCACTAAAAAGGGAGCATTCCAATGGTTTGATAATGCACAACAAGTGTTTGATAAGTTGAAGAAGAGCATGAGCAGTTGCCCAGTCCTTGCCCTACCTGAAGAAATGCTTGTTATAATGCATGCATTATCTAAATTTTGGCAATACTTGGTTGGTGGAAGATTCATTGTGAGAATGGACCACAACAACCTAAAGTTTTTCTTGGAGCAAAAGGATCCCAATGAACAACAATGAAAGTGGGTTAGCAAAATCCAAGCCTACAATTTTTATATTGAGTACATTAAGGGGAAGATAAACGTAGTGGTTGATACTCGATCCCGAAAAACCCTCTATTTGCTCATTGTTTGAAATCTCCATGGATTGGAAGGCATAATTACTAGTGGAGTATGTGAAGAATACTTTTGCAAGCAAACTATTGGAGGGAGAAGTACATGATGATCAATATAAGGTAGTAGACAAATGTTTTGTAGAAAAATGTATCCCTTTACATTTTCACAATTTTTTGGGCCCTTCCTACTAAAATTGGGCCTCTTTATGCCTTATTTGGTCCTATTTTGCATCCACAAGCCTTATTTAATGCATTTCTCTGAGGATAATCCTGACACTTAACTATTGACCAATCATAATTTAATGTTTTTGGGTCATGTGTTCTAGATTTAGTAATTTGAGACCCATACACCACCTTGGGTGTATGGGTCCCACTTACGTCTCAAGGCCTAATCTTGAATTTGGCATAGAACTCAACACTTTTTGAAATTTGTGTCCCAAGCCTAGACTACTATGACTCATATGCCCCAACTAGTGTATGAGTCCCACCTTAGCTTGGACCTATTTTGAATTCAATTCTTCGTGGGATTTTGTTCTCCTAGATTTGATATTAGCTTGTAGTGTTGTAATTTAGGGAAATTTGGCATAAACAAGTATAAATATATAGTTATTTCACATATTTTTTCCTAGCAATTTGATGAAAGCATTCCTACAACAAGTTTATGAGATCAAGAGCATTCAAGAGCTGATTATCCAACATTTGGAGCTACATTCTAGAATCAAGCATCATGTTAAAGTCACCATGCATCATGTGTAATTTTGAGCTAACATTTGCGATGTAGGTTTTCATGATTCAAGTCAAGATTCATAGTATACAATAAAGAGTCAAGATCTACATTCATGCTAGCCATTTCATACAAGATTGTAGCCTTTGTTACAAGGGTTTGGTGAGTTGCAACATAACATATTTATTCATTCATCAAATTTTTTCATTCTATTTGATTTCATTTCAAGCTTTGATTACCAAAACAAAGTTTGATAAAGGAAACCACTATCCACTAACAAAACAACATTTTTCTCTCCTCTACATGTGTGATTGCAAATCTAGGTGCTTTGAGGCTTGAAGATTGTTTGAAGACAAAGTTTCAAGATTGAAAAAAAATGTCAAAGTTGTCATCTTCATGGGAAGTCGTCTACAAGCCAAAATTCAAGGTTTCAAATTCGAAGATCAAACAAGAGAGAAGCTACAACAGATCACTAGAGGATACCAGAGTTTTAGTCAAACCATAATACTAGGACTAAATTGTCACCTTGGGTGTATGAGTCCTAGTATACCACTTTGTAGACATTTCTTGTAGATCTTGGTGTACTAGTTATAGATTCTGAATTCATCCCAAAACCCTAAACTGGGACTAAATTTCCTAGCCTGGTGTATGATTCCCAGTATGCATCAAAAGTCATAATTTCAGGATTATAGGCCTTATTTCAAGCATCTCTAGTTTTCCAAGTGCACCTATGTTCTTTATTCTAATTTCAAGCTTTATTTCCTAAGTTACATAGTTAGATTTACATATCATTTATATTTCCTTCTTTCTAAGAACTCGCTTAGTGGTGAACCCTTTCTTTCATTTAATCACACCCAAGGAAACCATCCTAACCCTAGCCCATTCCCCAATCAAATCAATTGATTGAGGGATCTCGGTTTCCTTTAATGAACTACAGTGAAATAGGCCCTTATCCTCATGTGTTTCATCTCCTAGAAGGTGGAGCACCCTATTTCTTTGTGTTCATTTTGGTGAACCTAGCCTTTGGACACCTTATTTCTAATTTGGAGTGCATTTCAGTCCTAGATCTAGCTTACATTAGCTTTGCATTAGTTAATTTGCATTTATGGCTTCTAAACATTGCATTAGTGAAAGTGCATATAGGTTGTATTTTTGCATCTTACATCATTAAATTTCATTTGAAATTTGTAATTGCACATATTCAAGATAACATAAACCAAAAACCTTAACATTCACTTAGAATTTGTTGAATTTAGTGTCAAAACCCTAATCTGGGACTCATTCGCCCCTCTGGGTGATTTAGTCTCAATACAGGTTGTTTTACCTGATTTATGGGAATTCCATGTTGACTATTTTTCAGCATTTGAACCCTTCAAAAACCCTAATTGGGACTCATACGCCCCTCTAGGCGATTTAGTCCTGTATCAAACCTGAAACGACATTTTACAACATTAAAAACCTTGTTTTGTACTTTTGTTTGTTGTTGTTGGATCTCTGTTTTAGATTACTAAGTTTTTGTTTAATTCATTTCATTATTGTAAGAGAGGGGGACCACTGCATGCAAGACCCCAGGTCATGGAGGGTCGAGATGTGAGAGGCTTCCCTAACTTACCTCAGCTAAGTGTATGTTTAGGGTGTGAGGATGAGAATGATGAGGACTCCTATGATCCTATAATCACTTTGAAATCTAAGTTTCAATGTGGGGCTAGGCAAGTTGATCTTCAGGTCTAACTCTATGCCTTAGGGAGCTCTTTGCTCGAGGATGTCAGTGCGAACTTTGGATGACAGCACAACACGTTGGAGTCTCTGAAATGCCCTATGGTCCGTACGGTCAGACAACAGCTAAGATGAGGTTAAACACCCTAAGATGACTTATCAACCTAGCTTAGCTACTTTTAAGAGGACAAAACAACACTATGAAATATGAAAAGTATAAGTGAAGGTGATAGAGTAGATATACCAAAGACAAGGTGATGAAGATGATCTTGTAGAAGACCCTGTTTGCCAACTAGCTCCTCAAAATGCGTCCACCTACACACAACAAGAGAGAGAATGTTAGGGGGTGGCTATATAGGGGCTTGCCTCAGTCAGAACCCCATTTAGGTGTTCCCATCTCCATGGACAACCAATGGAAAGGATATAAAGAAATGATAAACACAAGCACTACAAAAACAATACTATTCTACTCAACCAAATGATAGAGAGGAGAGGGAAGCTTACCACCTCCACCAAGAGCACTCAAGGCTGCTTGGGGGAGAAATGAGAGGAACTCAAGCCTCTGCTGCAATGGTGTGGTCCCAAAATTGCTCTACCAATGTAATGGAGCATGATATTGCTGCTATGGAATGCTTGGAATGCTTGGAAGTGAGCTTGTGAGAGTGAGAGTGTGAGAGCCAAGTCTGTTCAAGATTTCTTCCAACCTTCATCCAACCTCCTAATGCAAGTTCAAAGACTTGATTATGAAGGAATGAGGAAAGAAATGGCCATATTCGGGTCAGGTGGCCAAAGGAGGCATTACAACTTCGCTGCTAATGGGAAGAGTAACGCCTCTACTGGATCAGTCGCAGGAATCTGCCAAGGAAATAAGCACGTCGTGGGGGGTCCCCGATAGAAATGCCTCCACCGACACACAAAACAGGCACCAAGTGGACTGCCATCAGCAGGCTTAAGTGAATTAAGCCTCCGACTTAGGTTTTCTAAAGTGTAATAAGGAAAAAAGGGGAATTGCACCTAGGGTGCAAATTTGCTCTTATACATTTTTCCCCCACTTTAGTGAGCATGAGTACTAACGAGTGCTCAGTAAAGTAGATCAAGAAGAGAGTAGGGTTAGAAAAGTATACCTGAACCATCGAGGATGCAAACCATGATCTGGTGAACCCGAAGATGCAGGGCAAACAAAGGACTCCATAGTTGCTCGGAACTATGAAGTTGGAATAACAAAGCACCTTGTAGGCCCACAGACCTACAAGGAGGCAACCTCCAAGATCTCTCACATGGAGGAGGCCCCAAGGAAGCAGACTCAGTAGAGTTAGGAAGAGGTGACATGTCTACCCACAGATAGAACATGTCAAAAATGGTGACATGTCTACCTGCAGATAGAGTGTGTCTAAAGCGTCGATGCGTCTACCCATAGATAGAACGCATCTAAAAGCAGCCACATGCCTACCCATAGATAGGGCATTTCTAAAGTGTCGATGTGTCTACCCATATATAGAACACATCCAAAAGTGATGACATGTCTACCCATAGATAAAACATGTCTAAAGCGTCGATGCATCTACCCACCAATAGAACACATCTAAAAGTGATGACATGTCTACATGTAGATAAAACATGTCTAAAGCGGCCAGTCACATAGACCAAGAAACTTTCAAAGGGGTCCCTTGGGAACCCTTCAAAAGGAGAGGGGTCCACTCAAGGGATGCACAACTTGAAACAACAAGGTCTAGTCAGGCTTCCCCCAAGCTAGACGTGAATGGATGAATGGAATGAGTCTAATCGGGCCATCCCTAGACTAGACGTGCAAGAGTCCATTCGTTACAAAGGATTTTGAAGAAAGGGTCCTTGAGGAACCCGCCGTGAAAGAGAGGGGATCCACTCAAGGGACACACAGTTCAAAAGGTGCCACCTTAGAATGATTCGTCATCAAGGGATCCTTTCAAAAGATGTTCACTTCATCAAGGAATTCGAAAGGAAGGTCAGCCCCCATGTGAGGGGAAGTCAAATAGTTCCCACTTCAGAGGAAGGTCTTCAAGTCCTTTCTTTAGGAACCCATGATGAAGGAAACACATTCCATTAGGGTTCCATGTTGAGAATGTGCTTCCAAGGAAAGGGTGTTGCGAGGACTTTCAAGAAAATATTCGTTGGTGGTGAATTCATTTTCTGAAAGTTGAAGTGTTAAAGAACGTTGTCACACATAGGAGGGACAACTCAAGCAAAGAAGAGAGAAAGATAAAGAAAAGGAAAAAAGCACAAACAAAGGGCACAGGGGGATTTGGTTTAGCGAGGTTAGATCTGTTTGAGCTCATATAATAGTAGGTAACCGCAATGCAAGGTGAAAGATCATCAATCCCCAACCAGATCAAGAAGAATGCACGAAAAACAAAGTAAAAATAAAAAATTGGGTCAACACGGAAGGGAAGCCTAAATGCCCCCAACACTTTGCATCGTCCCCAATTTACCAAAAATCAAGCACAAACATGGAAGAATGATGGTACAAATAGAAGAAGGTTTACGACAAAAAAACCGTGCCTGTATCCAAGCACCAACAAGGGTAACAAGGGTCATCCAAGAACATATAGCACGAGTACGGGGGAACACATCACAAGACACACACACATGCACACAAGATCAAGAAAAGGAAAAAGGGCCTCCTCCTAACACTGCTCGGCCAAGAGGTCATTCGCTTCCCAATCCAAAACCTCATAAGGGGAAGGAGGACGAGTCTACACAAGAAGAATGTTAAGAGGAGGGGCATATGACCCCCTGCAACAAGGGAAAAGGAAGAGGGCCCCTTAAGGTCCTCTCCATCGAGCTCCTATGGAGTCAGATTCAACGATTTTGTGAAGATCACCGACAAGGTTGGGACTTCATCCACAGAGTTGAACATGCATCCCATGGGAGTGCTATGCCTTACTTCAGTGGATGGGATGGGCTATGCCTGAGATCCACCACTAGGATTTCTGAATGATTCAGGAGCGGTGACGAACTCAGGAGAGGCCGAGATTGGTTTTGTCACAAGGAAAAAATAGGTCATCACAGGGCCACCTTGCAAAGGTGGGCTCTTCCTACGTCTTTATCACGAGAAGGACTAGCCCCTGCCTTCTTCTTCGCAAGAGGAGATGAACTCCCCGCAGACAAAGCTAGAGGTGCAGAGAAAGAAGAGGATAGAACTGTAGTGGATATGACCAAAGTTTTAACCATATCCATAGGTTTTGGGAAGGGCTGAATATTTGGAATGGACATCAGCAAAGGCAGCTCTACTGAAGGATCAATAAACACTTGTACCCAATTGGGGTTAGGTGCTTTCATGCTCGCAACGGGAGCTAGGAATGGATTAGGTAGAAGGGACACAATATGAGTAGAGGAAGATGACACTGTAGAGGGCCCTAAAGTGGGGGTGGTCGTTTCTTCTTCCTTCTATTGTGAAGCGGCCTGCTCAGCTAGGAGAGCCTTTCGCTGGCACTTGCGCTCTCGTGCAAGGTGGTTCCTACAACTCTTAGAGTTAAAAGCTGCAACTTGTGAAGGGATAGGAGTTTCCTGCTCAACCAAAGGGACGTCCACTAAGGTCATTTCGGGTGGAGGAACGGGTTCCTGTCTAAGAGTAGGGGGAGTAGGCTGAGGAGCGATGGGAGGAGTCGACTCAAGATCCTCGACAGCAGGCCTCTTTCTACTCACTACCTTAGGAGTAGGAGTAGTAGGAGGCCATGATGGTCAAGACAAGGAGGACTCTCTTTTAAGGATGTTCTTCCTTTCATACCGAATGAGTCTAGGCTCCGCTGGTAGAATAGGAAGCTCGAACACGGGATGCTTGGGCTTTCACCAAGTGGGCACCGAAGGGTTCTCCTGCAAATAAGGAGTAGAACCCGAGGGTACCATAGCTAAGTGAGAAGGAGTGTCGGGCTAGGCAGTGGAAGAGGAAGAAGGAGGATCATGAGACTACTTCTCTTCTTTCCTCTTTCGAGCCTTAACAACATCGTTTTCAACCTTCAAGCAGGCCCTATGTGAAATAGCATAAGGTAAGGGAGGGTACCTCACTTTCGGCCTCAGATGTCCTTTCTTATAATTTTGATATGTATTGTGTAAAAGGTCCATCCTAGGCGGAAGGGGACCCATAGGCGTAGGCCACGGGTGATCCAGGGAGTAGCTTCCACATGTGACCGACGGTCAATAGCCAGTGTCGTGGATCACATGCACAAAACCATCGTGGATAAAATTTAGACAATTATGCACAATGAAGGGTACCACATTCATCACTACTAACCAGGGGATACCCAACTTTACACGGAAGAGTTTGGACCCATGAATGATATCAAACAAGAGCTTCATAGTCTTAGGTCTAACCAAGACTAATAGGGTAATGCTACCTAAAGGGGGTACAGAAAGGTCGTCGTGTGTGTGAATGAAACTTTCAGGAGCATCATATCCATCCTTATGTAAAAAATTTATAACCATGATCTCCTTTGTTATTATGTTCACATGTGATGTTGGATCAACAAGAGCACTGGCTACAATGTTTCCATTGATCCATGCAGGAATATAGAGGGGAGATGGTTCCTTATTAAAACCCATCGGCAGGTCCTATGAAGTAAAGGTTATACCAACACTTTTCTCTATAGGCTGCTCAGAGGGTATGGTTTGATGCAGGAATGAAGCCATGATGCACACTAGATAGTGCTTTCACATAGTCCTTAAAGGTTGATGGATAAGACGGTGACCCAATTAAGGTTTCTTCATGCAATACTTTTGGAACCTTCCAACTATGCCACCTAGGGGTCACAAGTTGGGTTGCAAGGCGACAACCTTACAACACTCCTAGAGTACAAGGAAAGGGATTATCAATATTGCAAGAACAAAACCAAAATGGTTCATGTTGGGTTCACCAAAAATGTAAGAGAGGGGGACCACCACATGCAAGACCCTAGGTCACGAAGGGTCGAGACATGAGAGGCTGCACTAACTTACCTTAGCTAAGTGTATGTTTAGGGTGTGAGGATGAGAATGATGAGGAATCCTAAGATCCTACGATCACTCTGCAATCCAAGTTTCAATGTGGGGCTATGTGAGTTGATCTTTAGGTCTAACTCTGCGCCTCAGGGAGTTCTCTGCTTGAGGACATTAGCGCAGACTTTGGATGACAGCGCGGTGCGCTAGCATCTCAGAAATGCGTTGTGGTATGTATAGTCAGACAATGGCTAAGACAAGGTTAAACACCCTAAGATGACTTATCAACCTAGCTTAGCCACTTTTAAGAGGAGAAAAAAACACTATGAAATATGAAAAGTATAAGTGAATGTGATAGAGTAGATATACCAAAGCCAAGGTGATGAAGACGATCTCGTAGAAGACCTTGTTCACTATCTAGCTCCTCGAAATCTGTCCACATACACACAACAAGATAGATAATGTTGGGGGCTGGTTGTATAGGGGCCTACCTCAGTTAGATCCCCGTTTAGGTGTTCCCACCTCCACGGACAACCAATGGAAAGGAGATAAAGAAATGATAAACACAAGCACTACAAAAACAGTACTATGCTACTCAACCAAATGATAGAGGAGAGGAGAGGGAAGCTTACTACCTCCACCAAGAGCACTCAAGGCTACTTGGGGGAGAAATGAGAGGAAATCAAGCCTCTGTTGCAATGGCGTGGTCCCAAACTTGCTCTACCAACGTGATGGAGCATGATATTGTTGTTATGAAATGCTTGGAATGCTTGGAAGTGAGCTTGTGAGAGTGAGAGTGTGAGAGCCAAGTTTGTTCAAGATTTCTTCCAACCTTCATCCAACCTCCTAATGCAAGTTCAAAGACTTGATTATGAAGGAATGAGGAAAGAAATGACCATATTTGGGTTAGGTGGCCGAAGGAGGTGTTACAACTCCGCTGCCAATGGGAAGAGTAATGCCTTTGTTGGCTTAGCTGTAGGAATCTACCAAGGACATAAGTGCGCCACACAGACATCTACACGCCGCGTGGGCATCCCCGACAGAAATTCCTCCACTGACACACAAAATAGGCACCAAGTGGACTGCCATCAGTGGGTTTAAGTGAATTAAGCCTCCGACTTAGGTTTTCTAAAGTGTAATAAGGAAAAAAGGGGAATTGCACCTAGGGTGAAAATTCGCTCTTATACAATTATATATAGCTTAATTTGGTGCATTTGTAAACATAAGAATTGGGAAGAATGTCATTTATCTTGCATTCATTGATCTTCCTTTGCATGAGCTTTACAACTTGGTGTCCTATTGCTAATATTATAGTGAGATGTAGTTTGAGACTCATGTCATCCCGTGATAGCACACTTGTTGTGGATCTTAGGTTATATAGCTCTTTCACTCATAGTGTTGACACTAGTTCACTAGGTATGGACCATACCCTTAACAACTCTTTGCCTTCAAGTAGTATGACAAATGTTGAAACAATGGTTGCTAGTATTCCTCAAGAAAACATAATCCAAATACATGAAGGGTTAGAAAACATACAACATCAAGTGAGTACTAAAAACATTTCCAACACTGCTATTCCTACCATAGATAAGATGCATCACATGATTGAAAGTGAAGGAGTAGAACTTGTGTGTAACCTAGCTTAGATTTTTGGAAAAAATCTTATGTTAATGACTAGTTGTGCTCAACCTTCGAACAATGTCCAAATTCAAGGAGGAACCCAAATTCCTCCTCCCACAATCGTTGCCTATATTCCTACCTATACCAATCCTCAAGTTACAACAATGATGCAACCTAATAGTAATATCTTTCCTACCTTGGGTATTTCCGCTAGCAATCCTAGTACCTTTGTGGCATCTCACGTCATATCTCCTACCACATTACATCCCATAAGTATTCCATTCACTTCCCCCTCAAACACATATACACCTTCACCATATTCACCATCTCAAAACACAACCAATGACACCATCCTTAACCAAATTTTGCAAAAAAAATCATCACTTCAAAAGAAAATTCCCACCATAAACCAAAATCAAAATGGCCAACCTACATACTATGTCAAAAGCAATCCCTTATCCTTGGAGATATTAAGAACGCCGATACCACAAGGTATAGAGATTCCTAGATTTGAGAAATATGGAGGGAAAGGAGATCCTTCTAACCATGTTTCTACTTATAACACCTTATGTAGTGATTTTGTCCTTAAGGATAAGCTCTTGGCTAAGCTTTTCCCTGGGTCCTTGAAAGATACTACTTTAGAATGGTTTTCCTCATTACTGAATAACTCAATTCATTCATTCAATGAACTTATTGAGGCATTTATAAACCATTTCCAAGTGCACATGACTCCTAAGATGACATTAGTTGATTTGATGAGATGTAAGAAAAAGGACGATGAAAAAGTTACTGACTTTATTTCACGCTACTAAATGCTTTATTCCCAAATCGTTGTAAAGATTCCCCATCCTCACCTTCAATGAATGTTCATTGAGAACATGAAAACTAAGATACAAGACAAGCTTGAAATGATGAAGTTTCCTTTGTACACTTGTGTACTGCCCTTCATGACTATCAAAACTCAATTAGTAGTTGTGAAACAAAACCCACCTCTAGCCATCCTGAAAAGTCTTAATATGCAAACCAAAAAAATTATCAACCTTTTAGAAAATAGAATAAAGGTTTCCTTCAACTAAATATCCCTCAACCAACTCAACATGTTGATACCCAAGTGGTTGCTATAAAGAATACAAGTCCTTTAACATTTGGGGATTTGGATAGACAATTTACTCCCTTACTCGATACCCTCCATAACACAATGTTACAACTTCTAGAACAGAAAATGATTTCCTTACCTCCCATTAAAACTCTTGATCCTAATAAGCCTTTACCTCAAACTTTAGATCAAATTCTTATTTTCATTATCACCAACAAAATAGACATGATACAGAACATTGTAAGCATCTTAAACATCTTGTGCAAGACTTCATTGATTCTAGTCGACTTCAAATAGGAGGTTTTAATGATTAAGGAAATAAGTCAATTTCCCCTCCTAACCAAAATTTTCAAATCTTTACCAACCCTATGCCAAATCATAATATTTCATTTGTCAAAGCTAGTGACACTAAGAAGAATGATGTGATGAATTTTGACACGAAAGATGAAAACATGGATACTATTGAACAATGTCCTATGGATACTATTGAACAAGGTCCTATGGATACTATTGAAAAAATTCCCATGGATGATATGGTTGGATCGATCAAAATTCTACCTCATAAGGGACGAACTAAAAAGCCTCTTAACATTGCTTTCTCATTTAAAGATATAATTAGAAATGCACCTGATGGTCCTCTTTACATAGTTGGCCAAATCAATGATAAGCCCACTAATGGGTTATTAATTGATCTCATCTATGGATAGAATGTGATCACTGAGAATTCTTACTTGTTCATGAACTCTATCAAGAAACATATGATCAACTAAAAGCATGGATAAAAATGCATAATGGTTTTGCTTTCCCTACAATGGGATCAGTCACCCTTCCTTTAAAAATCAAACTAAAACAATTAGATGTCTCATTCTCCATCATCTCGACGTCGGATCAATTCTTTATGAAGTTTGGTTATCCATGGCTATGCTCCATGAAAGTCGTACATAAATGTTTAAATTTTCCCTTTGACAATGAAATCTTTATTGTGCCGGTATTGGCATGGTGTGATGGTTTACAGGTGGCATTGTTGTTCTTGCCACCAAGGTTCAAACTCCATTGGGGTGGTATTGTTGAATGGTTGTATCCGGTTCATAGCTCCGGTCAAAAGTGTTTACCCCTTGAATAAATGAAATCTTTACTGTGCACCATAGTGGCTTTAATTTTGTGTCTTCCTGTGGAAATTTTTCATTGGATTTCTTTTGGCCCAAGCTTATGGAACCTATTAAACCTCATGAGGACTTATTTTTCAAATCCTATCAAAATTTTAAGGCAAAATGAATAGAAAAATTATCCCTTCAAAACATGCCTCAACCCAAGATTCAGATCCTATCCTTGACAAAACTATGATTGAACCAAAAGACATTCCAAGTAACTAAGACCAACCTAAGATAAATTCTTTGCCTATTTCCTACAAAATACCAAGAGATAACCAAAATAATTCCATCACGCCTCCTAAGACAAAACAAGTTTACAAAGCTAAAGAGAAAGTGGTTGAACAACCTCCTATGGTCCCTCATGTTCCTCCCCTTAGGGAAGAAAAGAAACCTATGGTTGATAGACCCGCTCCTACACAAACACAACTTGAAAATCGTACCAAAAGAAACATAAATTCTAGAGAGCATATGCATAGATGTACTATTTCTCGAAGTTTAAATGAAGAGAACAATAAAGAAAATCATCATCCAAACTTTATTGAAGCAATACACAATGAGTCTCCCACTTTTCCGCAACAAAAAGACCCTATATCACAACTACAACAAGAGTTAAATACTTCTTTAGATGTTATCATTTGACCTCCCATTGTGATTATCTTGGATGATGATGATATTAAACTAAAATCGATGAAGAAATGCATAATGAATTGAATACATTGTTTTCATCTTCTATGAGCTTAAATGATAATTCTCCTAGGAAGAGTGTTGAACTTGGTGATGACCTTAGTCCAACACTCATTGTTGTCCCTTTGGCTAGTTCTTCACCTTCCATATATGATGAACAAGATTGAGATACAAATGACCTGCTAATAGATTGACTCACATGTGTCTTACTAGTTGTAATGTCATAGAATTGCACCTAGGGGCAATTCCACATTTTAGCACTTTGCCTAGCATTTATGACACCCAAACACATTAATGGAAAAAATCCCATGGGTCAAAATTTCACAATTCTAGCCCCATGTGGACCAATGGTGAAGCAACAACAACCTAATGACATGTTTCCTAAAAATTGAAGCCTTGGACACCTACACAACACACAAATGTCTGTGTAGCACGCTAGCATCCTGTCGGTTTTCTAAGTTTGAAATGAATAATCTTGAATCTTGACTCTTGACACGTGTCCTAGCAATCATATTTTAGGGTGTAAAAAATATTTGTTTCCATTGCATGCAACAAAATCCCTCATTTACTCGCATTTTGGGGGTTCAGTTCACTCAATCATGCTCTCTCTTCAACACAATTCTTGAATCTCTTTCATTCTTGACAAGCAATACTTCTACAAGTGAAGCTCTGTTAGACTGAGGTCCCTCCAACAACCAAAGCTCCCTAGCAAGAATTCAACAATGTTTTCATGTACTTGGAATGGGGCTAAAGTTGTGGGTAACACTCCCTCTCACTCTTTCCTATTTACATCTCTTGTTCATTTACTACTTGGTGGTGCGAGTTCTACTCCTGATGCAGGTTTTTCTTTCACCACCCCCTTTGTCCATTTCAGTTACACTCTCTTTCTATTTGTCTATTCGTGGAGGTGGGAACACCAAATTGGAGGTTTGACTACAATAGGCCAATATATAGTCACAACATTTTCCCTTCGTTCATTTTGTGTGTAGGTTGCAAAGCGGAGCTTGGAGTGAAAACTCGAACGTCCAGTTGAGGGTAAGTTTTCTCCAAGTTCTTGTACTTTTCTCATATTTGTTGTTCTCTGCTTTATTGTTCTGTTTAGTAGACCTCAGATCTAAGCTAGGAAGTGAAACCCAATTTTTCCCGCATGAGTTCCTAAGCTCCATGTTGCTCAAGATGGCGACGCACCATTTGGAGGACAATGTGCCATGCTAGTGTCCCGAATCTGCATTGTCATCCTTTGGTCAAGAGCTCCTCTATCAGAGGCAAAAATATGGAGGTTTCACTCTCTCTAGGTCTGAAGCAGTTCTCTCTGAAAGTTAATGTGCATACATTTCCTCTACAATTTCTTCATTTAGCTTATGTTGAGGTGGATAAGGGCAGTTCATTCCCTAGGAATCTCTTGAGAATGAAGAGACCTGTGTGTAGTGAATCCCTCTTATCTCACATTTTGGTGAATCCGATGTGAACCATGTCAGATCTATTTTTACAATGTTTTCATGTCTATGATAATGCTTTTTCCAAGGAAGATTTCAACATGTTGGATGATGCTCTAAATGATTTCTTAGAAGCATCTTCCCCTATCCATAAATCTTCTGAGAAAACTTCTTCCCCACAAGCTAAGGAGTCGATAAAAATTGTGGTGGTCTCTATGGCTCCTCCAAGCCCTAAGAAACCCATTATTTACTTGACCCCAACTAGCCCTTCTCCAAGGAAGGACCATTCTATCTATGGGATTTCTTATCGAGATGATTCATTAGACTTATATTCAAGGTTCATAAAAGCTACAAACTCTACTTCTTACAATGTTGTTGGGCACACATATAATACAAGGAGAAACAAATTAAATTTGGATCAACAACCTTTTGTTTCTACATCTCAACCTACTCAAGTTCCTACTTCTCTACCACCTTCTCAACCAAGTCTTCCTTTAGCACCTAAACCTATGACTAAAGCACCAGGTGATTATGATATTTTCGATCAACTTTGTGTTACTCTAGCTAAGATCTCACTTTGGGATTTGCTTTGGACTGATCCAGTTTATCAAAAAATGCTTTAGGAAGCCTTGTAGAAGATTCTCTTGCCTTCCTCCGCTAGGCCTATAGATTTTAATGCGTTGTTGGATCATATTCATGTGGATCCACCAAATATTACGTTCTACCTACAAGAACTCTTGCCTCTGGATGTGTAGAAACGAGCAAACCATTTAATGATTATAATTATTGTTAATAATATTAGCATTAGGTGTACCCTTGTTGACACTATTTTGGCTCTCAACGTTTGCGGTATCGATCTATTGTGTAAGACTAAAATTGATTCATCTTCTTTAGTTGCTTCTTATTTGTACATTCATGGGTTCGATAATGTCGATCTCCAAGCTCTAGGCACAATAATACTTCCTTTGCAGTTAGGCAACGTTACCTTACCTAATTTGGTTTATGTGATGCTTGGACCTTTACCCTACAATCTTCTTTTGGGGAGACCTTGGATTCATGTTATGGGTGTTGTAACTTCCATGTTACATCATTCTTTAAGTTTTTTTGCAAATAATTGAGTGGTCACAGTCAAAGTTGACCGAGAAGCTATTCACCTTTGTGTGTTAGTGGTTGTTGGTCAAGCTTTAGTTGTCTCCACTCTTAAGAATTGCATTCCATCCTTAACTTTTGATGCTATGACATGTTCCTCAGTGATACCCTCCATGGAGATTTTCCTTGAAGTGAACGTCACTAAAAATGAACCACCTAAAGAAGAAAGTCCTAAGTCTTCCTCATCTTCTTCTTCTTCTAAATTGAACACTTTCCTTGGTGATGATTGGGGATCCTTGGAATTATTTTAATTCTTTATTAGAGAGTACAAAGTGAATCCAGCTCATTTGAAGCTTTTGATAACCTTGAATTCCCTCCTATCCTATGGTGTTTGTGCTGGCACGTCCCCCTTTGGGTTGGGATCCCCTTTGGGCCCATCCTCTGTGAACATTGGATGAGGACAGTGCATGTCCCACCATGCTCTAAAATCTATAGCTATGCTGACATTATTTGTCATGAATATCTGTGGTAGATCTCGATTGAGCTCATCATCATCTAATGGAACAATGTTTGTGATAGAGGAACAAACAATATCCCCAGGTCTCACAGTGCTCCTCATCGCCTGTGTATACATGGGGACTGTAGGAGGGATGATTTGTACACAATCATGTTGTCACATGACCTTACTCCAATAATAAGGCATGATAATGCGATCATGATGACCTAGGAGAAAATGGTCCCGCTGTAGGTTCCTAAGGTACTTGCTGTCATCCGCCCACTTGAAAAAATGGTAGGGTCTCCATCTCACTCGATTAAACTAAAGAGTATCAAAGTGCAAGTTCCAAAACTATAGGTCATTGTGCCTCCACTGCCCTATCACCTTGTACCAATGGGCCATGGGGAAAGTGTATGGTTGTTTCCATGGGAATCTGACCAGCCTCATGAACATGATGTGGGTGAAATCCCACACCTACAACAATGTGCATGCTTTAAGGCTACTGTGCTATGCTCAACCATCTCGCATATGGTATGGATGAGGCCCCCATGTAGGTGAGAGCCACGCCCATCTATGGTGACCTGAAAGGCCACAATCACAACCATCACGCGATGTAGCAAGGGTGTGGTGGTCCATGCTTGATCGTACCAATATGTATGAATGTGCCCTATGTCATCACTATCGTCGGTCCTCCCCGAGCAGTAGAGGACACCCTCCACTCACTCCCATGCTAACCAGGTGTCATCTATCACCACCTGTCATTTGCGAATGGGGAGTCCAAGAATTTGATAAACATCCTCTAATGTGATAGTCATCTCTCTAGTAGGCAACTAGAAAGATGATGTGGTGGCATCCCACTACTCCATCAAGGTTGTCAGCATCCACTCATGGTATCACATCTTTGGCACAGTGAATGCATGCTAGAGACTAACCTGTTGTAGATGGGTAATCTCCTCCTCGCTGAGGTAATCCATTTTCTCATGAACTAGTCTATATGCTCACCATTGGGATGCTCCTAGATCTTGGGATAGTTCTGCAAGAATTGAAAAATTAAGTCAGAACATGAAATTTTAAAAAAAAACCTGAAAGAAAAATTTACTATAGACCTTTGTGTGCCATGCAGACGTCTACGCACCGTGCATATTTCATATTCTTCCATTGAAGCCTTGAGGATGCCAGCACGTATCTCAAACACCAACATGAAAGCATGATGACAACGCAAGAACGAGACACCAACATGGAAAAAAGACACATGTGCAACTCAACAAGGATAAATTGCCTAAAAACATGCTTAAATGTACTATAAATGAGGTTTTCAGACCTACCTGGTCCACCTCGTAACCATCAACGATATCCTCCCTCAACTGATCTAGCCTTGATGCCTTGTACTCCCTCTTGCTTGACATTTTGTTGAATTTTATCTCACAAAAGTCAACAATTTCCTCACAGTGAATAGTGAAAATGAACCTTCTAGGGGTTGACCTAGGTATATATAGGCCCCCTCGGGCCCCATTTTTCCTGGAGTTTGTGGCTCCCCCGTTTCTCTTGATTTTACCCCACTTAGCTGGGGAAAAAATTAGGAGGGGGCATATAGTCACCTCTTTAGTATATTTTTCTTTTGAATCATCAAATCTTTCTTAATCATTCTTCTCGCCGATGTAGCTTCTTTCAATTTTTGAAACTGACTTAAATTTGAGTTTTGCAAGTTATAATTTCGTGCAATTTTTCACAACCAGTCTTGCACTGCTTGTTGAGCTTGATTGTTAGGGGGCACCTTTGGATCGGCTAGCTCGACCTTAGTGACTTCTGAGGCACATTTTATCAACACACAAATTTGTAAAATTTCAAAGTTTGGGTGAAATTTTCTTTCTCTACTTTAGTGTGGCCAATTTTTCCCAAAATCGATCCCACTAAAGTGGGGGAAAAATGTAATATCGCAGAATTGCACCTAGGGGAAATTCCATATTTTAGCACTTTGCCTAGCATTTATGATGCCCAAATGCATTAATTAAAAAAATCCCATGGGTTAGTATTTCACAATTCTGGCCCCATGTGGACCAGTGACAATGTAACAGTAGCCTAATGACACATTTCCCAAAAACTGGTGCCTTGGATGCCTGCATGACCCATAAACATCTGCACTGCGAGCTAATGTCCTATCAGTTTTCTAAGTTTGAAATGAAAATCTTGAATGTTGACTCTTGACACGTGTCCTAGCAGTCAAATTTTTGGGTGTAATAGCTCTTTGTCACCCTTTCATGCAACAAAAACCCTCATTTTCTCTCATTTTGGGGGGTTCAGTTCACTCGATCAAGCTCTCTCTTCAACATCACTCTTGAATTTATTTCATTCTTGAAAAAAAATACTTCTACAAGAAAAGCTTTACCGAATTGAGGTCCCTCCAACACCCAAATCTCTCTAGCAAGCATTCAACAATGCATTTGTGTGCTCTAGAGGGGGCTAAGGCTTGTGGGTAATGCTCTCTCTCACTCTTTCCTCTTTACATCTCTTGTTCATTTACTACTTGGTGGTGCAGATTCTACTCCTAAAGTGGGTTTTCTTTCACCACCCCCTTTGTCAATTTCAGTTACACTCTGGCTTTTCGTGGAGGTGGGAACACCAAAGCAGGGGTTTGACTGTGGTAGGCCCCTATACAACCCAAAAAATTTCCCCTCATTCATTTCATGTGTAGGTTGTAAAGCCGAGCTTGGAGTGAAGACTCGAACGTCCAGTTGAGAGTAATTTTTCTCCAAGTTCTCCTTGTACTTTTCTCATATTTGTTACATTCTCTTCTTTATTGTTTTGTTTATTAGACCTCATATCTGAGCTAGATAGTGAAACCCAGTTTCTCTCACCTAAGTTCCTAAGCTCCCTATTTCTTAGGATGCTAGTGTGCCATTTAGACCATAGTGTGCCATGCTAGCACCTTGAATCTGCGTTATCGTTCTTTGGTTGAGAGCTCCTCTATTGGAGGCAGAAATATGGAGGTTTCACTCTCTCAGGGTCTGAGGAGTTCTCTTTGAAAGTTAACGTGCATACATTTCCTCTGCAATTTCTTCATTTATCTTACATTGAGGTGGATAAAGGCGGTTCGTACCCTGGGAATCTCTTGAGAATGAAGAGACTCGTGTGCAATGAATCCCTCTTATCTCACACTAGTCTTTCCTTTGCTTTCTTTTTCATGTTATCTATGTGATTTCATGTGCGTAATGTGATCTTCTCTTACTGTTTTGTTTAATGTATCTTTCTCTCTCTCTTTGTGACATTCCTCTATTTGTATCTACATTCTTCTCTATGTCATAAACCTTCATCTTTTTGTTTGTCTTGTGTTTTCCTTTTTGGGATGACACAAGGCATCGAGACATTTAGGTCTCTTCCATGTTGACCCAAAATCTTTTCTTTGTTTTCACTCTCTTTGTTTCATTTTTCTTATTCCATGAGTATTTGGGGAATGATGATAGTTTCAAGCTCTCTAAAAACATTGTAGCAAAGACATATTGACCCCGAACCCATAGATCCCCTATGTGTGATTTTGAGATTTCATTATGGGGGCAACCCCTTTTCATGAAATAGCTTCATTTGGAAACATATGAATTGGCAAAGGGCTTTCCAAATAAGCTCTCATGTCCTTTTTATTGTTAGCATTTATCATTTGCTACTTTAAAGTAATTACTTGCAACATGGTGTTTAACAATTTCTTTAAAGTGGGGGCATACATTGGCATTATTCTTTTGCAACTCATGTTTCATTATGTAGTCTTCTTACTTCTTGTGATGTGTCTTTCTCTTGGTGGTGACATTGGATGTGATGTCCTTCAAAGAGCATAATCTCTCTTAGCATATTATATTCCTCTTAGTGGCTTGATGCAACACACTACATTCCCTAAGTTGTGATTCTTCTATTCTTTGATTGGCCCTCTCTTGGAGACATTAGGCATGATGTTCCCTGAGTTAAGACCTTACATGAACTAAGAAAAACTCCTTTGAACATAGATTACACTACCTTTTGCATTTGTAATATCTATTATATGGCCACCTTGCATAACACACTTTGCTTGCCTATGGTTCCATCCTCTTTGTTCATGAGTATCAAGCATATAGAGTTTTGCTTGCCTCATGGATCCTATTGTTCATGTTGTGTAGCACCTTATCAAACTTATCAAGAGTTATAGCTTTGATATGGTTACTGTATGGGATTTGAGCTTAGGCGTGACTATCCTATAGCCACTTGCTTGTTTGTGTGGGCACATACTAGCCGTGTGTGTGTGTCTCTCAACATTCTGGGGGCTTACCTAATGGATATTAGATTCCACTAGCCCATGTGAGCATGCGTTTTGTTTGTATAGTGGACGTTGTGTTCCTCTTGTAAACATTTTTTTTGGAAAAACAACTTAGATCTGATCCACATCATGTTGGACAAACAATCTAGGATTGATCCACCATTTTCTTTTTCTTTTTCTTTCTTCTTTATGTCTTTTGACAGTGTATGCTTGTATCTTGTTGTTGTTGCTTACATTATTCACATGTGTTTTCTTTTGTTCCTATGTTGGTTTTCCATAAGATCTTGATCTTGGGGGCTTGCATAACCCTCTTGATCATTGTCATCGTATTCTACTAGCATTGATACATTTGGACCCCTCTTGATGCGAGTTTGTCTACTTTAGTGTGAGTTTGAAGCAAGTTCCTCCTCTCACTAAAGTGAGGGCTAAATGTAGTGTAGAAAAATGTATACCCTTACATTTTCACACTTGTTTGGGCCCTCCCTACTAAAATTGGGGCTCTTTATTCCTTATTTGGTCCTATTTTGCATCCACAATCCTTATTTAATGCATTTCTCTAAGGATAATCCTGACACTTAACTATTGACCAATCATAATTTAATGTTTTTTGGGTTATGTGTTCCAAATTTAGTGATTTGGGACTCATATGCCACCTTGAGCATATGGGTCCCACCTAAGTCTCGGGGCCTAATCCTAAATTTGGCATAGAACTCAACATTTCTTGAAATTTGTGTCCAAGCCTTGGCTACTGGGACTCATATTCCCCAACTGGTGTATGAGTCTTACCTTAGCTTGGACCTATTTTGAATTCAATTCTTGGTAGAATTTCATTCTCCTAGATCTGATGTCAGCTTCTATTGTTGTAGTTTCAGGAAATTTGGTATAACAAAGCATAAATACAAGGTTATTTCACATATTTTCTCCTAGCAATTTGATGAAAGCATTCCTATACCAATTTTATGAGATCAAGAGCATTCAATATCATTCAAGAGATGGTTATCCAACATTTTAGAGCTATATTCTAGAATCAAGCATCATGTCAAAGTCATCATGCATCATGCGTGTTTTTGAGCTAACATTTGTCATGTAGGTTTTCATGATTCAAGCAAGAATTCAAGTCAATATTCATAGCATACAATCAAGAGTCAAGATCTACATTCATGCTAGTCATTTCATACAAGACAACAACCTTTGTTACATAGGTTTGGTGAGTTGCAACATAGCATATTTGTTCATTCATCATTCCTTCATTCTATTTGGTTGGTGGAAGATTCGTTGTGAGAATTGACCACAACAAACTAAAGTTTTTCTTGGAGCAAAAGGATCTCAATGAACAACAACAAAAGTGGGTTAGCAAAATCCAAGATTATGATTTTGATATCAAGTACATTAAGAGGAAGAGAAATTTAGTGGTCGATACTCTATCTTGAAAAAACCTTCTATTTTCTCATTGTTTGAAATCTCCATGGATTGGAAGGCACAATTACTAGTGGAGTATGTGAAGAATAATTTTACAAGCAAACTATTGGAGGGAGAATTACATGATGATCAATATAAGGTAGTAGACAATTGTAGTGTAGAAAAATGTATCCCTTTACATTTTCACACTTGTTTGTGCCCTCCCTACTAAAATTGGGCTTTTTTATACCTTATTTGGTCCTATTTTGCATCCACAACCCTTATTTAATGCATTTCTCTAAGGATCATCCTGACACTTAACTATTTCCCAATCATAGTTTAATGTTTATGGGTAATGTGTTCCAGATTTAGTGATCTAGGACTCATATGCCACCTTGGGCGTATGGGTCCCACCTAAGTCTCAAGGCCCAATCCTAAATTTGGCATAGAACTCAACATTTCTTGAAATTTGTGTCCCAAGCCTAGACTACCATGACTCATATGCCCCAACTGGAGTATGAGTCCCACCTTATCTTGGACCTATTTTGAATTCAATTCTTGGCAGGATTTTGTTCTCCTAGATCTAATGTTGAATTGTAGTGTTGTAATTTTAGGAAATTTGGCATAAACAAGTATAAATACAAGGTTATTTCACATATTTTATCCTGGAAATTTGATGAAAGCATTCATGAGCTGATTATCCAGCATTTTGGAGCTACATTCTAGAATCAAGCATCATGTGAAAGTCATCATACATCATGTGTGTTTTTGAGCTAACATTTGTGATGTAGGTTTTCATGATTCAAGCAAGCATTCAAATCAAGATTCATAACATACAATCAAGAGTCAAGATCTACATTCATGCTAGCCATTTCAAACAAGATTGTAGCCTTTTTTATAAGGGTTTGGTGAGTTGCAACATAGCATATTTTCTCATTCATCAAATTCCTTCATTCTATTTGATTTCATTTCAAGGTTTGATTACCAAAATGGGGTTTGACCAAGGAAAACCCCTATCCACTAACAAGACAACATTTTTATCTCCTCTACATGTGTGATTATAGATCTAGGTGCTTTGAGGCTTGAAGATCCTTTGAAGACAAAGTTGCAAGATTGAAGCAAGTTGTCAAAGTTGTCATCTTCACAGGAAGTCATCTACAAGCTAGAATTTAGGGTTTCAGATTCACAGATTTGGCAAGAGAGAAGCTACAATAGATCACTAGAGGATACTAGAATTTTAGAAAAACCCTAATATTGGGACTAAGTCACCACCTTAGGCGTATGAGTCCTAGTATACCACTTTGCAGACATTTCTTGTAGATCTTGGTGTACCAGTTGTAGATTCTAGATTTAACCCAAAACCCAAAACTGGGACTAAATCGCCGAGCTTAGCATATGAGTCCCAACGTGCATAAAAAGTCATAATTTTAGGATTATAGACCTTGTTTCAAGTATCTCCATTTTTCTAGGTGCACCTCTAGTCTTTCTCAGTTCTTTATTTTGATTTCAAGCTTTATTTCCTAGGTTAAATAGTTATATTTGCATATCATTTGTATTTCGTTCTTTCTAAGAAATTGCTTAGTGGTGAACCCCCTCTTTTGTTTAATCACACCCAAGGAAACCATCCTAACCCTAGCCTATTCCTCAATCAAGTCAATTGGTTGAGGGATCTTGGTTTCCTTTAATGAACTAGAGTGAAATAGGCCCTTATCCTTGTGTGTTCCATCTCCTAGAAGGTGGAGCACCCTATTTCCATGTGTTCAACAACATCATCTATTACAAAGATTGAGTCTACTTTGTACCAGAACCAAAAATAAGGGAGAAAATATTAAGGGACATTCATGAGACCTCATTAGAAAGACAATCGAGGTATTTTAAAACATACAAACAAGTCATGGAAAGGTTCACTTGGTAATGCCTTAATTATGATGTCCTTTAATTTGTGAGGGAATACATTATCTACTAGCAAAATAAGGAAAAACATACCTACCCTATTGAGTTGTTATAATCCCTCCCCATTCTAGATCAAAAATGGGAAAGCATATCAATGGAATTTATCACAGGGCTTCCTAAGGTCCATGGAAAAGATTGTATCTATGTGGTTGTAGATCAATTAACCAAGTATGCCCACTTTTTTGCCATCTCTTCTAAGTATAAAACACCCCAAGTAGTTGATTTATTCTTCAAAGAAGTATTTAGACACCATGGGCTCCCCAAAAACATAGTAAGTGACTGTGATAATAGATTTCTAAGCATTTTTTGGACTTAACTATTCAAGTTATCAGGCATATAATTGACCCCAAGTACCAGCTACCGCCCACAAATCGATGGGAAAATTGAAATAGTGAATAAATGGGTTGAAGGATACTTTCGTAACTATGTGGTAGGATAGAAAAAAGGCATGGATTAAGTGGAAAATTTTGGGAGAATATTGCTACAATACCACTTACCACATGTCAATCAAGATGACACCATTCAAAGCATTATATGGGTACAAAGTAACATCCTTCTTATACTTGGCCTTTGAAGAAAGTAAAGCACCCAAGGCCAAAGAGTGGGTCCAAGAATGCCAAGATATCCTTAAACTCCTTAAGGATAAATTACACCATGCCCAAAACCAACAAAAGGTCTACACATATAAGCACAGGGTTGAGCAAAGTTTTGAGGTTGGCAATTTGGTCTACCTCCACCTACAACCAAACCGACAATCATCCTTGAAGAAAAGTGGTGCCAAAAAGTTAAAACCCTAGTTTTATGGACCCTACAAGGTGACCAAAAGAATAGGAGAGGTTGCATATGAAATGAAACTGAAGGAAGATATTAGAATACATAATGTATTCCATGTATCATGCCTTAAGACAACATTAGAACAAAAATTTACTCCTTCCACTAAATTTCCACCTTTGAATTAAGAGGGCAAGTTGGTTTGATCCCCAATAAAGTGGTAGACACAAGGGAAAGAATATTAAGGAATATGATGATCAAAGAATACCTCATACAATGGAAAGGATTACCTAAGGAAGATGCTACATGGGAAAATGATCATGTCCTCCAACCTCATAACCCATGAATGCTTGTGGGAAAGCATTTCCAAGAAGGGGAGACTATAATATACCACTCAGTTGCTAAAAATAGTTGCACAAGACATGCATTAGTATGAAGAATAGTAATAAGGATTTAAATAATCAATAAAATAATACAAGGTCAACCTCCATTTAACAAAGAAAATATATTAAACTTGGCTGACTTGTATAAGAAGATTAAAATTAGTTCCTAGTCGACCTGACTAAAGGAGTTAAGTCACCCCAGTTAATAATTAAAAAAAATCAATGAATCATATTTATATAGAATGGTTTTGTTTAAAAGTGGTGATTAAACAAGAGACATATCCATCTAACTGATGTCTCTTCCTTGAGAGAAATAACCTTCCAAATCAAATTCTAATGATATAAATATGTAAGAAATGGAGAGCAAAGAGGCATCGATCAGATTGGAAATTGAATACAGTATTAAGGTAGAAGTAGAGCACTCCTAGGAAGCCAAGTGACCCTCATTATAGGCTACATAACAAGATAACAAATCAAACACTCAACCCAACTTTGGATCACATGAATTAAAGGATTTAAAGAATAGAAACAATGACTAAAAATAGACACAGATAGGGCCACATTTATATGCATATATTTATAGATAAATTTGAAACAACATTCATATTATAGTGTCTATTTGCATCTTCATAAATAATCAAAATTACAAATTGCTTATCAATTCTATATCAGATAGATTTTGTCTCTATCAACAATTTGTTAATTATCATCAAGACATATATAATTCAAATAACGAAATCCATAATAGCTTTGAGGATTACTCTTAATCAATTTAAAGCTTATCCTCGAAACTATCAATTCTAGGCTTGTTTATACCTTACTTTATAGGATTAAAGACAATTCAAGTTAGATTTATAAGGGGACATCATAGTATTCTAGTCCTCTTGTTTTAAAATTAAAATTTGCCACTTTAAGGCTAATAAACCCAAGATATAGTTTTGACCCATCAACATGTATTCCAAAAGCTTTAAATTATGTGCCTAGGGTTGTGTATTTAAGGATTTATTGTCTTAGATCACTTTCTTTATTAATTAAAGCTATTTTTTATTCATAGGTTTAATAACACATATCATAAAGAATCAATAAATATAGTAGTCTTTATTTGTACCAAAATAACAATCAAAATTCATAATTCTTGAGTGTTATATATATTTTTGTATAAGAGAAAAATTTCACCCTTGCAATTTTTCCTACATTCTTGCTTTTTCTTTAGTGCCCACTCCCTTAGCATCTTGAGTAGGCTCATTTTAGCCCCTGCATCATCCTTTTTCCCTTCTCAAGATGCTCTAGCACCCCTTTTCAGTAGTCACCCTCACGTGTCCATTTTCCATCAGAATTGATTCTTTTCTCATTTTTGTTGTTTTGTAGTGTGACGTGTCTAGACACAAGCACATCGTGCAGATGTCCGCACACCACACTAACGTCTTGCAATGTGTCAATGCTCAAACGATCGTTTCTGAGCATGTTTACCACTTGTCAGTGAGTTTTGTTGGTGGTAACGCCCGAAAATGGTTGAAGAATATTCTTTTATCTCTTTTTAAGTCATCCTTTCAACTTATTTGGATCTCTAAGAACTTCTCCCACTTCTAGTTAATCTCTAGCCTTTTAAATACTAGCTTTTGCTTGCACAACTTCATAACAACTTGTTGTAGTAGCTTCAGGCTCTCTTAGCTCCACTCTTGCAACTTCGTCTCCTTCATTTCATGCTTGTGAGCATCTTGGGATTCCATATCCCCTACTATCCACATACTTACCTGGTGATATAGGTTCTCCTCCTCGAGAAGGGTTTGCTTTTATCACCTCTTTTGTGATGCGGGTTCTCCTCCTCAAGCGGGGTTTTCTTTTATCACACACTTATTCGTGGTGTGGGTTTTACTCCTAAGCAGGTTTTTCTTTCACCACACGCTTTGTTCATCACACTCTTTCTCTCTATCCTCTTGGTTGTCCATGGAGGTGGGAACACCAAAATGAGGGTTTGACTGAGGCAAACCCCTATACAACCCCAACAATTTCTCCATATATCATGATCGTGAGTTTTGAAGACATTCGCTTGGTGAAGGCTTCATCACTTACATGGTTGTAAGTATTTATTTCCTTTCTTCTTCTTATCTTTATTAGTTTTACTTCACTCTATTTCAATTCTGTCACTTTCTTGTATTTTAAGATTTCTTAGCAATTCAAGTAGAAGTAGCCACTTAAGCATTTTCTAAGATAAACTCGCTTTTTGGTTTGTACGAGATGCCAACACGCCTCTGAGATGCCAGCACACTGCATTGTCATCCATTTTTTGCGCTAACTTCCTTTGGCCGAGAGCTTGCTAGTTTGTCTAGAAAATCTCTATGACATGCTCTTTTGGATTTTGAAACTTCTATGTTGTTCCATTGAGGTAGTATAGGGTAGTTCACCCTGTGAGGCTCTATGAATGAAGAGAACTTTTGAGTAGTGAATCCCCCTATATTGCATTTTTTATTTTGTCAAATCAAGTTAGGTGTTTGATCATCATTAAGGGATTCAAGCACTCTTACCTCTATATATAGTAGGTCCCTAATAGTATTCTTTATTACCACACTTTCTCATATGTAGGTACACATAGTGGCCAACCAATTTTAGAGATCCAAATACATTGAAGACAAAACAATGTACATAGAATAATTTCTCTATTTAGACCATATCATAGGTACACTAATGCAATATATAGAGAATTTAAGATTCACTTTTACAATTCTCTAATTTTGAATCAATTCTAGATTCTAATTCCTAGATCTCAATTGGAGAATCTTAACAAATCATTAAAAACAACATCGTTTCTACACCAATTTTTATATAAATATTAAAAAAGAATTCATTTTATTTTTAAATTTAAATTTTGATCATTAAATTAGACTGGATTTGGATTAAATGTATAGTTTTTTATGTTCCCTCCAACACTATACTCATAATTATCTTCTTTCAAGATGTGACGTTATTCTCATGACTTTTCATTTATAATTACTAAGTTACTTTTGTAATGAAATGGAATACTTATATAAATTAATTAGCCATCACTAACATCAAATTTCCTAGAAATGAGAATTAGGAATGATAAAATATGTTAAAGTTAAATTCTTAAAAAATTTAATTACAATTGCAAGTACTTAGCTCTTGGATGAATATAGAATATGCCTATGTTAAATTTCTTGAATTGGCTCACTATTATTAAAAAAATAGGGCTTGTCAATCTAATAGATTAAAATATATATATAAAGACTCCATTTTTGGTTTATTTCTATGATTGCATAATCAATCTCATGAGTGTAGATCTAAATTAAAACCATGAACCCAATCTTTACTAAATTCTATAAGTTTTCTTTCAACTCACCTCAAAGTTATCAATCTAATCTTCAATCAACATTTGGTTAGTATTATGAAGAGCTCATACATGACAAGGATAATTACTCCCTTGTGTCAAACCCCTATAATAATGTTCATTTAATGACTATGATTCTTAAACAAGATCAAGGATAGAATGAAATTATGTAATATTCTTTAAGATGGTAATGAAGTGTCAATATCACTAGATTACTATTTTAGGCCCTTGATGTGTGATAAAAGATGTTTCATGTATTCACTATATCTTCTAAATGATTCAATTTTTTCCTTTAATATGACACCCTAACATGTAATTTAATAAATATTTCACACTTCAACTCATAATGGTACATTAGAGAGAAAATAATTGGGCCCAATTTTAAATTTGATTTTTAAAATATTTTTTTCATTTCCATGTGTAAAAGTGGTTTAAATAAATTTTGTGACTACAAATTTAATTTATGATAAGTAGTGAATAAAATAAGGATTGGGTTCAAACCCTAGGATGTAGATGGGAATAAAAATCTAAGATAAAATTATTTTCCAACTTCTAGGTGAGAATTATGTTTTTTACATAATAGTTATTATATTAGGGACAAATAAGTCAAAGCAGGTCCAAAATGAAGGGGGAAAGTGTCAAGTATGCAATTTCCACCATTATATTTCTTGTAAACCTTGCATGTTAACTACCATGAGAATTCATGTCAAATTCAAACACACACAACCATTAAGAAAGTAAATATGAAGATTCCAATAAAAGAATACAAATATAGAAATAGATGTTATTTTTATGAAATATCCCCTTTTGAAAATTCCCCACCTAAAAGCATACAAGAAATAAAGATAAATAATGAGATACGTAGCATCCATAAAGCATTCAAATGAAGCATAAACATAACTACTAATTATCTACAAAAAAAAATGATACAATATATCAACAACTAGATATTGCATAACATCTAACATGGTACTACATAAGTAGCTATATATTATATTTAATAACTAAAATGGTACGTCACTCGATAGTTAGATATTACATTCAATGGGTAAAATGGTATTGTATCAAAGAGATTAGTGATAGTAACATTGTATGCCACCCCTTCAATTAGTTTAATGCATAAAATAAAATCAACATGGAGAGTAAATAATATGAATGCATCATGTAAATATCAATCATCAAATAAAAACATAAATATATTACCATAAAGAACCAAAATTTTAGATGTGATATATTGTACAAGCATAGATAAATATAAGGCAACAACATGGCAATAAAATAATAAATTTTGTCACAAGATGTAATATTGAATAACATATGTATAAATAATTGATATTTGAATCACTGGAGATCTTATAATCATAATGCAAAAAGATCATTGTCAATAAAATGTGTGAGAAAAAATAATAATCACATGAATATCACATATGATACCTTTGGCATGTATGATGATCATGGAAGAGATGCCTTGATACTCATGAGATTCACTAAAAATATCATCAGCCTGCTCTTCTAAAATTTTATGCATTAGATAATGTAAAATCAAAGTCATGGATTGTTGATAAGTAACAATAGAATAATTTAATCCAAAGAGAATATGATAGAAAAATGCATCACATGGGGTAGTAAAAGTGGTCCTATGTTGATCTTGGGGATTGATGAGTATCTACTTATAAAGCTTAAGAAATTGTTCATAAATAAAAGCATTTAATGCTTAGAGGTAGACTCAACAATCATATTAATATTGAGCAACAAAAATCATCCTTAGGTGATGCTTTATTTAAATATTTCAAGTTAGTACATATTCATATGCATGAACATCAATCACTAGTAGAATGATATTGGATATCCAAGGACAATAATCAATGGGTTAAGTAAAACTTTAAGTAGCTTTTCAATTTTATCTCTTAGGATGCATATTTTGAATCTTTTATTTAATGTTTGATATTAGGATCAAGAATAATGTTATGCATTATAATATCACTAGATATGTCAAGAAAATCCTCATAAGATTGTAGAATAACATCATGGTAATCATGAAGTACAAGTGAGATCTTATATTGTTCATGGTCATTTAAGCATTCACAAATTTTTAATAGTTTTATTTATTAGAATTATCAACAAAAAGTACATCTAAATTTCCCTCAATATCAAGGCTAGTCCTATTCTAAATAAATGGTTTAGTTCATATATAACTCATTAACTTAGAAGGATCACCTAGTGATGGAATAGTTTTCCCCAAAGTAAGAATAAACTTTGAGAGTATATTGAAAACCTTTATCATCATTATACTTAGGAAAGTCCTTATAAATTTTTTTTTTTTTTTTTAAAAAAAGTTTCTTAATTAGAACATGCATTTAAAGGGCATGAGGATTATCTTAAATCCCAATAAATTTGTTCAAATTATACTGACTTTAAATAATTAGGAAGTATCAAACACGTTGATTGAGATTTATAATTTTTATTAGGTTTGTAACCCAAATTGTGAGTGGTACTTTTGGTTGTGGATAAAGAGTTTGACTAATAATTTATTCTTTTAAACCCAATCCATTACCTTTATAATCAAACTTATGAAGAATATCAAATCCTTTACCGCATTGATTATGTAATTATGAAAAACATAATTTTAAGGAAACAAGAGTACCTAGTAGAGGGTTGTAAAAGGTAAAATTTATTCTACTTTAAATTTAACTTAACTTTAATATTAGCTAGGAATAAAACACTAATTTACTATAATCTGAATTATAGAATTAAAAAATTGTTTAGAAGCATAACTAGTGAAAAGTATGGAACCTAGTACAAAAAGATAGAGAACAATGTCTAGAATGTCAACATGTCATGTAAACATATTCTTGTCATGCAACCATTTGTACAACTAATTTTTTTGAAATAATTTCAAAAAAAATCCAGCTTCAATCTAGTAGTTCATCTAATCTACTCACCTAGAAACAAGAACATACTAGAAATATACCAAGTAATATAATGTATAAATAAATACAATAAAAAACATATATTTACATTACTTTTAGTGGATAAAAGAAATAAATAAATAAAAAAAAAATCACTTATAAACCTCTATGCAATTGAATGATCTCAAAATACCTACAAGTACAAAGGAAAGGAAAAGTGTCTAGGGTCGTTTGGGATCTCATATTTAGGTCAAGCCCCAATATTGGTATTTTTACCTCCATGGATAGTCAATGATAAATAGAGTAGAAAAATAGTGTGTGATCTTATCCTATGTTCTTCTAGGAATTAAAAACAATGATGATACAAATATTATAAACTAAAATGAAAGAGACTCTAAGGATGTGAATATCTCAAGGTGCTTAGGGGAACTACAAAAAAAATGCTACAATGGTAAGAGAAAATAAAAAAGATATAGCAATTAAATAAGAATAATATCACCTTTTGAAGCTTGAGGAAGCCAAAGAGACAAGAGTGTTTTTAAACGCTACAATACCTTAAAAAATATTGTTGTAGAGGCGTTGGTGCACTCACATGATGTAATCAATAACAAGAAAGGTTTAAGAAGTTGTAGAAACATATATGGATAGCTTGAGAGTGCAAGAGATAATGATTGAGAAAGAGAGTGAAACATGACAATATGGATTAAAAAATGAGAAGATGGGAGGAGGAGGCTAAAAACTCATTCAAATTCATCTTGACTTGTTACCATTGACCTAGGTAGGTTATAGGCGGTGAAATGCGAAAAAATAAATAAGAAATTATCATAGGATGCTATTGTGTCACGTAAACATCTACACATTTTACTGGTGTCAAAATAGTTTGACCTCTAGAAAAGATTAAATATAAGAAAAACACAATGTTAAGCAAATTGAAAAATTATTTTGAAAAAAATGACCACAAGAGATAAGGCCTTTTTACCAAGGGAGGGAAAAAGGCCAATGTGAGGGTTGAAATGATCTTAGAGACATGCTAAGGCAATAGGCATCAAAGTGAGTACAAAACATAGCATAAAATTATAAGGGTATATAAAAAAATTAATGATATTTTCCCCCGACTTTAGTAGGATTAACATTAAGCTAATATCATTGCTAAAGTATAGAGAGGAAAATAAAATACTCTAAAAGTAGAGTTCTTTGAGCAAGGTGATGATTGTAACACCTCGCCACAGAACCCTAGAGGACAACATGCTAAAACACCTAAAAATGAAATAATTTTTTTTTGAAGTGCAACATATTAAAGATTGCATATTTACAATAACTTACACTCTAAACCTAAGTCCTCTAAGGTTTCATGACTATGCTACGAGAATCCCCTTAACCAAACTAACAAGAATAAAAAATCATTGCTATCATCTCAATAAACGAAATTCATTTAACAATAAAAGTGCATGTACTCCATCACATTTAAATGATCATCCAATATGAATCATCCTTATCATATTATCATTAGAAAAATTCATGATCATTACAATTAACTAACATAAGCAAGATGCAACATTTACATTATCCATTATAGGAGAGAGAGTTCAACAATGAATTACAACATTACATCATTACATCAATGCTTCCCAAGATCAAATGGGGAGATTATACATCAAAGTTACAATGCATGATACAATTGAATTATAGTATAATACAAGTACATGAAAGATAGTTCACTCGAACTGGAACAAGTGCAGGAGTCTACATCACCAAGAATAGTCACCATGAACATGAACAACAAGGGAAACCCAATGAATTACAAGACACATTCCACCCGACCATGTGGAACCCTAAGGTCAACCCCGAATGCTAGGAGATAACACAAGATCCCACAACAACAACAACAAGGCGACCACAAACTAACATAACAAGGCTAAATGAAGAACAACTGACACAACAACAACAATAACATCACCAAAGAACATGCGTTGCTTCAGAGGACATCACATATCAAAGAAAGAGAACAATCAAGGGAATACTAGTTTGCAGAGGGAAGAGTGTCATCACATGGTCTTGACATGGGTTACCCTGGTAGTCTATCACTAGCCGTCAACCCTCATCTATGGTTACCCTGGCAGTCTCTCACTAGCCACCGACCCCATAGGGTGACACATGCAGAGCCAACAATACTTTCGTGATGACAAGGAGGTTGACCTTTCCAACTGGCCTTCCCACCCCATCCTTAGCCTAAACAAGCACTACAAGCATGGGAAAGGACTCCAATTATCTTGATTAATGTACAAATTACCTAACTCCTAATTCATTTTAAGTTATCACTGAGTTAAGAAACTCCCACATGGGTTACCCTGGCACCAATTTGTGTGCCAACCCCCATTGAGAGCCACTCCCCCTACTAGCAGCTAGGAGACCCAATAAAATCAACAGGGCAAAGCCATCATGCACAAAATGAAAACTACAAAAGTACATAATCCAAGCAAGGCCTAGACCATCCCACTCTAAAAAACAATTGTAATAACAAGTAATGAGTGCATGGCTAAAACCCTCAACATCACATCGGAAGTATCACGTGAACCAATTCAAGGCTCAAACATAACAATTCAACATAATTTTCCAAGCCTCTGGAAGACTCCCAACTCCATTTAACACAAAGGAATCCAAATATAAGACGATGACCAAAATCAATCCAAAACCCAAAATCAACATAAGATCCAAATAAGCAACCGACCTTTACATCCATGAAAGCATTATTTTTCCCATCTTAGAAAACATATTAACTTGGCCTCTAATTACAAGTATAATAAATGACTGAATGCATAATATGTTTATAATAATCAAACACATTATTCTAATGAATTAACCTCAGAATGGAACTACTATTCAACTATTTAAAAGAAATCAACATTTATCTAATATAAGTAAACCGATATTTCCTATTTAATTACGTCCCAACTACACATTCCGCATAATCATTTAATTATAAAAACATAAATAATCATTTACTCCAACCATAATGCATACACATGCATTTATATATATAGACTTATATTGCTGATAGAATACTATTTTCAATACAATGAATCAAGTAATAATGTAGTAATCATGTAAATAAACTTATTTTTATAAACATATACATATACATACATACATACATACATATATATATATATATATATATATATATATATATATATATATATATATATATATATATATATATACATATATATATACATATCTACATACAAAACCCAAATGCTGATCTTATGGTATACACATACATAGTGAAGTGAGGTGAAATGCATGGCATGCATAATATGTGATATGACCATATTGATGAATGTCGTTCGGAATAAATACCAAACATTGTGACTACCATTGAATTTTATAGATTCGGGTTACATTACAATGAATAATAACTAAATCTCCAAACCTCTGATATGCTTGCCGATTATCAAATGCAAAGTACCTATTTCAAATGCCTATGAAAATACAATCCATCGCATTCTATAAATTTGAATTCACCATTGTTGTATTTAGAAAATGAGTTCAACACATTAAAATTTTCCATCGAATTCCCTTGTAGCGAATGCTTTGAAATCCAATCTTAAAGGTATACTAAAACCGACATAATAATAATATTGACAACATACTATTTTTTTCTCCAGACACATAATATCGAATTGAAATATGGTAACACAAATATAAAAAAGGCAAAAAAATATCCTTTATATCCTGAAGATTAAAGTTTCCAAAGCAACATAATGAATAAAGTTGATTTCCAAGAAAAAGAGTGGCGCAACAAGGGAAATTAGAATCAAAATCTTTGATAAAAGGAGGGGAATTCAATGGACACCAACAATGATTGTTATAAGACTCATTATCATAAAAAATTAGAATTTCTGGTGAAGATAATGGCATGATAGCGAAGTGGCGCAAGCTAAAAGGGCTAAGTCACATACAATAGTATATGAAGTAAGATAATAAATCAAGTATTAACTATACCAGGGAAAATCACTTGTAATATTTTACTTGCAACATAAATTCGTAACCCATACGCCAGGCTATTGAAAGTTAATTATAAATTAAAAGGAGAAAAAAGATATCGATTTCCTTTTGTATGCATTGAAGTATTTGAAAATAATGTTAATTAAGGTCAAAACCAAAAGTCAAGGCTTGGTTAATCAAATAATTTTCAAGGCAGACCAAGTTAAGTCACAAGCAAGAAAGCAAGATTACAGTTTTAAGTGAGGACATGACTTCAAATGCCCAAGATTAAATGGCGCAGGGGAGAGATTCACAACATTAATCAAAGGCCTCAATTCCTAATATATATATACTTTGCAATGAGAAGGCATTGAAAACCAACATCATAATATCAATATAATTCAAAATCCAACCAAAGATGAGCAATTCTCAAAGGTGCAACAGAGAAACAATCGACCCCAAATAAAGATTGCTTAAGCAAATACCAAATGGGTTAAGAAGCTTGCAAAAATACATCACATGCAAAGTGATAGGCTGTAGGATGTGCACAAAATTTTTACAAACAAAGAGGTTTCGAAGATTTCTAAATTTTATGTTTCCAATAGCATATTCATTAAGACATTAATTTTCAAAATAGAGAAGGAATTGATACAAATAGTGGAACTTGATTTCTCCTGCTTGCCAAGGGAAAGATTTGATGCTGAGCTCACCACTCACAGCTTGTAGCTTCTACACACTTCAAAAGTCAGCAACCACTACCAAAACCCAATTCCAAAACCTCCAGACCAAAAGAAGGCCTTCAAGAACAAGAAACTCCAAGCCTCTTAGAACAAGAAAAAAACTCACGGGAAAAAGAAAACAAGATTTTTGTTTTCTAGAAAAATCCCAAAAGCCCTCTTTCTTTTAGCAATTTCACTAATTTATTCTCCATTCCACAATCCGTTGCTTGCATGTAGCATTTCTTTAATTTTATTATTTTATTTCATTTCCCCACTACCATCAACTACCTCATTATAATTATTTTATTTTATTTTCCAACTACTCATTACTTCCACTTCTCAATCTCTTTATTAATAAAAATCTCTTTATTTAATTACACACAATAAATACACTTTTAAAATATTTAATTTATTAATTTAATCTTTCATTTTACTTTTATTTGCACACACTATAGTTAATATACATTTATTTTACTATTTCAATATTAAGACACAAACTTTATTTATTTAAACTTAATAAAGGTATTATCAATATTTTCATTTATTGACACCACAAACATATTTAAGCATTTATTTTAATTATAAAAAAAAATTAACTTTAATAACTTTATTTTAATATAATAATCAATCAAAGCACAAATCAACCCAATTTAAATCAAATAGACTAAACACGAATCAACCATATAGACAACACTAATAGGGTTAACCATGGAGGGGCACTACAATGATGCCCCTAGGTTGAGAACCTATGAAATAAATATATTAGGCAACAAAAATGTTTAATATAATAGTGTAAAAAAGTACAAACCTATAAAACCATTGTGTCAGAACATCACAAACATATATACAAAAACACAAACAACACATGCACAAAGGAGAAAATACATATCAAACAAACAAAAGAAAAAATTAGGTCAAAATAGAGGAATTCTTACGCAATGAGAAGAATGTAATGAGTTGATAAATTAATTCAATGAGAATACATAAAAATAGATGCACAAAATTCAATAGAAATGAGAGAACATAGTCTTAGGTGTTAGCTTGGTTTGTCATTTGGGTTCATGCAAATCACACAATAACTTCATGGATCATATGCATTGCAAGCTAAGTTGCAAGGTGATCATGGGTGTAAAAAGGGTAGGCCATGTATGAAGTACACAACATAGCAAGGGTTGTTAAGTGACTCTAATGCTACTAAATTGGATTAAATTAAACTGTGTGAAGTGCATGGGCTAGCAAATTGCATTATGCCAAGTGACTTATAGGCTACCAAGGTAGGGCATGTGAAGAGTGCATAGGCTAGAAATTTGTATTATGTTAGATGACTCATATTCTACCAAAAATTAGGTGAAACGAAGCACACAAGATAGAAAATGGCATTGTTGGAAGGCTCATACGAGTGTGCGAATAATGTGGGTGTGCATGTTTGAATGAGCCTATGATTAGAATGTATACCCCCTTAAAATATTTTCATGTATAATATGTGAATATTTTAAGGAAATATAAAAGTGGAAGAAATAAAATGGGATCTTTAAGAAGAATGCACACCCCTATAACAAGTTGTGTTGAACACACAGGTACATACTAAGAGGGGGGTGAACTAGTATCTATAAAAACTTAAACCCTTCAGCAATATGTAAATACATACTTTTAACAAGATCAACAACCCTTACATAGAACAATATAATCAAATCATCAACAATGAAAGATAAGGCAATGAACACACATGCATGAGATAACACTAGATTTACGTGGAAAACCCAAGAAGGGAAAAACCATGGTGAGAAACCTCACAATATAGGAAGCTCCCTAAAGGAATTGCAAGATAAGGTGCACAACCTTAAGGAAAGATACAAAGGACTTGCAAGTTGAGGCACACAACCCCAAGGTAAGATAAAAGATACAAGAACCTACTGAAGAGACTCATTGACTAATAGCAAGATACATGAAAATTTGAATTACAACATATGTCAACAATACACTTTGTTGACTAAGGAATTAATGCACATCTAACTCCTCTTTCACAAATCACTACATTATTCCATATTCGCACACCACCACACCTCCACTCATCTTGCAATATATTTGTGCTTTCATTTACATCCTTTGCAAGATCTCAAAACACCAATTAAGTCAGCCAAAATAGAAGATAAACAATAACCTCAACAAGTCGGCCACAAAAACATAATGTGGTCCTATCAAGAGATAGAGAGGACCAAAAACAACTTATTAAAACTTTCAATGTGGTCCTAAATAGCACACACTAGTGCACATCAACCCAAGTAGGCAACAAGGAAATGTGAAGATGGAATGTGTAGCATGTATTACCAATTAGACCAAAAACACACTTTCAACTGAATTTACTCAATGTGGTTCTCAACAAGATAGGTTAGGACCCAAACACAACTTAACACAACTAAAATTCTAGCACAAACCCCCAAGCACATAGTGCAAGCAAGAGAACAAGACCTGTTGGCCAAACATCCACAAATTACCCCAAAAACCAACTCAAAATAATATGCAGCACCATGGAGATCAACCATTGATGTGTGGACCACAAAGAGACATTCCATGAACATACAAAAACATTTCCATATACTTATTTCATACTATCATACCACAAACAACCACCATAAACCAAACAGAATTATAACACTTCCTCCCAAAAGCACAAAATACACAATCGTGAGATAGAACATGAGCAAACCAACTTGTAGTAAACACCATCACATGAAATACGAACTAAGACACTACACAAACACTAAGATAATTTTTACCAAACCGTATAAGTAGAAACATCAATGTGAAGAAATGCAGAGCTTTTTTTGGACTAGTCCTGACAAGCAACAAAAATTGCCAACCCACTACAATTATCAGAAACCTCTTCAACAACACAAGTGACCTAAACATATAGGAGTACAATATTCATAGAGTATAAATGATGAATCCAAAACCATAAGACCAAATATTTAAAGGTGAAGGAATGGGGAGAATTCTCCCAAACATTCTTAAAGCAACTTCCTGTAGCAGAAAATTTCACCAACATGCGGTTCGACCAAAACTTCCTTGTAACAACACATAATTCCTTAGGAATAATAGGAGAGAGCATACAACATACTAAATACCATTAACAACATCTCTCCAACTCATGTTTACTTTTAATCCTCATCTTAATGCTTCTAATCCTCATCTTAATATATCATCATGATATCATCTCCACTGATAACAACCATACTCAATACTACTTTAATTGTCATCAAATAGGGCATGGCATCCAACCGTGAACATTAGCAACATAATTATTGGCACAACATCATGAATCAATGAAAACACAAACTAAATGTACATCAAAGATAAATAGTACACAACAACCATACTCAATATTATAATTATCATCAAATAGGGCATGACCTCCAACCATGAATGTCAACAACATCACTGCTAGCACAATATCATACATCAATGAAAACCCTAACTAAGTGTACATCAAAGACAAATGGTGCCAAATATATGTGAAAAAATCTCCCAAATAAAGTGTTGACATCAATGACAAACAATGTCAAACATATATGCAATAATCTCCCTCTTTGGCATTGATGGCAACACACACCTACACATTCTCCCCCCTTTGAAATTAAGGACAAAGGTCTAAGATCTTCAATTAAATCGTCAGCACATCCTCCCCCAACATATGCACATGCTCCCCTATCAGCAACAACCAACCAACTACCTACTCCCCCTAAGAGGTAGCACACATCAATCCAGGAGAAAAAGTTATGACATAAATTTCTCCCCTTGATAGATGCACCATCTATGCATCTAGTTAGAAAAATAAGAGGCAATAACCCCTGAATTTTGTCAAAGATACTCAAAATTATCCTTTGAAAATTCCTTAGTGAAGATTCCTACAATCTAATCCTTAGTAGGCACATAATCCAATCTGACTTCTTGTTTTGTAGCCTTCTCCCTTAGAAAGTGATACCAGATAGAAATATATTTGGTCCTTGAATGCATCATTAGATTCTTGGAAATGTTTATTGCAACAATATTATCACATAATTTATTGGAATGGGTTCATCATACACCACCTTTATTTCCTTCAAAGTCAGCTTCATCCATAGCACTTGGGTGCAACAAGATCTTGCAATAATATACTCAGCTTTTGTTGTGGATAAGGATACTGAGTCTTGCTTTTTACTAAACCAAGAGACCAATCTGTCTCCTTAAAAAATGCACTTCCATTGGTGCTTCTCCAATCATCCACATATCTTTCCTAATCTGCATCAGTATAAGCACTCAAAGAAAAGTCATCATCCTTCTTATACAATAGACCATAATCAAGAGTTCCCTTCAAATATCTAAGTATTCTTTTTACTGCCTTTTCATGAGTTTGCTCAAGATTAGCTTGATATCTAGCAACCAAACATACTACATGCATAATATCAGGTCCAGAAGTAGTCAAGTACAATAAACCTCCATTTATAGACCTATAAAGAGTCTGATCAACCTTAAGTGACTCATTAGTTTTCCTCAAGTGACAACCAGTGACCATAGGAGTACTTACTGGTTTGGAATCCTCCATGCCAAACTTCTTCAACATATCTCTAACATACTTATCGAAAGAAATAAAGATACCATCATCTTGTTGAACAATTTGAACCCAAGGAAGAAAGACAACTCACCAATCATAGACATCTCAAACTCTTTATGCATCTCTTCTACAAACTTCTTACGCATACTATCATCTCCACTAAAGATGATGTCATCAACATATACAACAACTATCAAAATCTTGTGTTCCTCTACCTTAGTGTAAAGATTACTATCTATACTACCTTTCTTAAACTTTTTTGAAGTAAGTACTTATCCAACTGAGCATACCAAGCTCTAGGAGCTTGCTTGAATCCATATAAAACTTTCTTGGGTCTACACACCATGTTCAGATCTTTTGATAGCTGGAAACAATCTGTTTGCTCAATGTAGATCTCTTCCTCTAAATCACAATTCAAGAAGGTTGACTTGGCATCCATCTAATATAATTTGAAATTATTATGAGCAACGAAGGAAAGAAACATCCTTATTGCCTCCATTATGGCTACCATAGCGAAATTCTCCTCAAAATCAATACCTTCAACTTGTGAATAACCCTTACATACCAATTTTTTTGTTCCTCACAACTTTTCCATCTTCATTCAACTTGTTCTAGAACACCCACTTTTTTCCTATAGCATTCTTATCAGCTGGTTTGGGAACCAATTTGCATGTCTAATTCGTTTCTATTTGTATTTGATTCAATACTTCTTCCATTTCCTTTATCCATCCATCATCTTTGCTAGCATGAAAAAAGTTCTTGGGCTCTACCTTCAAATAGTAAACACAAATTCACTTGCTCACTCTCTTTTGCAAGTCTTCTCCTAGTCAGTACACCCTCATTCTTATCACCAATGATCTGATATGCTGAATTGTTCTTCTAAACATACTTTGTTGGAGTCTTAGGAACCTTTTATGATTCTTGTTTCTTCTCTTATTTCTCTTCTTCTTCTTCTTTTTCAATGTAGGGAGGTATATCATATTACAAGCCTTTAGTTCTTGTGAGATCTAACACACATCTTCATCTACTTTCACATTTATGCTTTCAATAATCTTTCCCAATATCTTTTTTTAGCATCTATAGGCCTTTCTTTTGGTTGAGTAACCAAGAAAGGTCCCTTCATCACACCTTGAATCAAAATTTCTAGGGTCCTCTTCATCTCTTCTAATGTAGCATTTACTAACAAAGATTCTGAAGTATCTAATAGTAGGAGGTCTTCCATACCATAGTTCATCAGGGATCTTAATGCTATTGACCATCAATTGTATTTTGTTAAGTAGGTAGATAGTAGTGTGAACTAATTCCTTCCAATATATATTAGGAAAATTTGCATATTTCATCATTGTCCTAGCCATCTCTTGCACAATCCTATTCTTCCTCTCCACTACCCCATTCTACTGAGGGGTCCTAGGAGTAGATAGATGTCTCCTAATACCATGATCTTCACAAAAAAAATTAAATTAATTTTAAGTAAATTCACCTCCTGTATCTAATCTTAAGCATTTGATCTTAACATCCATTTCATTCTCAACTTTTTCTTTGAAAACATTAAACTTATCAAAATATTTTGATTTTTCTCTTAAAAATGTAACCCAAGTTATTATAGAGTAATCATCAATAAGAAACATGAAATACCTTTCACCTTGTTGACTTTTTGTTCTTGTAGGTCCACATAAGTCAGTGTGAATCAACTCCAACAACATTGTAGAAGAACACTCTTTTCTTTTGAAATGTGTCTTTGTCTACTTTCCCATTTGGCATTCCTTGCATAATGTGTTTGCAAGCTTAGTTTTCTTAGGAACATCTCTCACTGTATGAGTAGAGCTTGTATTTACCATCTTTACCATATTATCAAATTTGATGTGTCCCATTCTCTTGTGCCACAACCAACACTCACTAGATTGAGCCAATAAATAGATTTTTCTATTTGATTCCTTTAGATGATAGGCATTTCCATTTTTCCTAGTGCCTTCTACAACTAATCTTCTGGACCTTTCCTTCTTTATCTCGCAACCTTTGGCATGAAATGTAAGGTTATATCCTTTGCTATGCCACATTTGACTGACACTGAGGAGATTATGCTTCGGCCCTTTGACATAGAGTACATCCTTAGTCGTGTTCTTTCCATCAATGGATATAGTACCCTTTCCACAAATTTGTGTTGACTCATCACCACCAAACTTGAAAGCTTCACCATTACATTTCTTAAGACTAATGAAACTTCCCTTGCCACCAGTCATGTGGTTAGAGAAATCACTATCAATCACCCAAGAATTTTCTTCCTCCTTTGCATGAAAGGCAGTCCACATAGGCATTGATCTTTTATTATTTCTATCAGCTTACAAAGTACCAGACTTATCTTTTTCAATATCACCCTTTTTATCTTTCACGTCCATGAATATGGTTTCATCATTTGAATCATTATCCTCATCTTCCGAGGAACGACTTCTCTCCTTGGAATAAAGACTATTTTTAAACTTCTCTCTTTTGTTTCTATCTTTTGATTCCTTAAAAGGAAATTTAGAGGAAAAATGACCAATCCTTCCACAATAGAAACACTTGAAGGGTAACTTACATTTGTACTTGACGATGCCTTTCTTCAATATTCTTACAATTTTTTCTTCTATCTCATCAAAATCATCATTATGATCTGTTGTTTCATATTCTACCTTTTTACTAACTTTGAATGTTGCTTCCTTCTTTGGAACATCTTTGTCAAACTCTCCCATTTCAAAGGTTGTGAGAGCACCAAACATTTCATCTACTGAATACTTATCCAAGTCCTTAGACTCCTCAATAGTAGATACCTTATGACTATAAGATTTAAGGAGAGATCTCATAACCTTCTTAACAATCTCATCTTCTTTCACTTCTCCACCAAGACCTTTGATGCCAATAACTACTTCATCCACTTAGAGCATATAACTAGCAATATCTTCATCATCTGTCATCCTTAAGGTCTCAAATTTTCTCTTGAAGATTTGCATCTTGGATTGCTTCACTATATTATCTCCTTCATAGATTTTTCTCAACTTTTCCCATACATCCTTGGCAGAACTACACTCATCACCTTTAGAAGTTCTAAATCAACTAACCCACACATGATGGCATTCATTGCCTTGGAATTTTTCTAATACAACCTAATCTCAATTGGATCTATTGGAGGAGTAGCAGGAGCAATGTAGCCATCCTTGATAGATTACCAAACACCAAACCCTAGAGAGTTTATATGGTATTCCATTGTTACTTTCCAAAAGGTGTAATTTGTCCCATCAAACATGGGACCCTTGTAAGATCCACCATGTTCCATCCTAGACATTTTCTCAAGTAGTTAAGCTTCTTCAAAGGAACTTCGCTCTGGTACCAATTGTTGAACACACTTGAATATTGAGAGGGGGGTGAATTAGTATCTATTAGAACTTAAACCCTTTAGATCTTAAACCATTCAACAATATATAAATACAAAATTTTAACAAGACTGACAACCCTTACATAGATCAAAAATACTTAATTAAATCAACAACAATGAAAGATAATAAAAAATAAACACATGCACAAGATAACACTAGATTTACATGGAAAACCTAGGAAGAGAAAAACCACGGTGAGAAACTTCACATTATTAGAAGCTCACTGCTTAAAAAGATTACAATTTTTTTTAAGGCGCACTACCTAAGGAAGCACATTGCTCCCTGAAGGACTTGCAAGATAAGACACACAACCTTAGGGAAAGATAAAGAGGACTTGCAAGCTGAGGCATGCAACCCCAAGGCAAGATACAAGATACAAGAACTTTTTGAAGAGCCTCACTATCTAATAGCAATATACTGTTGGAAATATGGAGCCTTGCAACATGAGCATGAAGTGTATGTGGATTGATCTAGTTGTTCCTGTTTTTTCATTGATGTCAACATGGTGACAACTATATGAGAAGCTTACTTAGTTTACTGGAAGTTGTTCTCTCTTGGAAGTGTTATTTTCTAATGAACCAATGAGTTGGTTTTTGAGTTCCGAAAATCACCGAAAGAAAAGATATGACTATAATCTCTTAACCGGGTTATCATGTATCATTTAGACAGTTATATCCTGGATCTTAAGAAGTTTTTTGTTGTGAGAAGAAAGTTATTATTGACAAAGTTTAGCTCTGTACTCTACAAGTGTTTCTCTACTCTCCATATAAATGTGGGAGACTCCACATTTTCTTAAGGATAACATTCTAATGTTGTGGTTCTAATGGTAGTCTCTATGATGGTAGTGTGATGATAAATTGATGTGATATAAAATCTAAAAGGTGTTTTCTTTGAGGATTGTATGTTGCTTTGAATTTTTTGTGGTTATTTCCTAGTCTTGGCTGACCTAATGTATGACAAAAATTAAGAAGACTAGATATACTTTGTGATGTTTTCCATAGATCTATGTCGACTTGATATGATGCACTACATGAATAAAAATGTTTTAAATCACACATGGTTCCAACAAGATTTTTTTGATTGTTTTGCTTTCATCTAATTAAGCCGACCTAATTTATGAATGAGATAGGCTTGTATATATATAAGATTCTTTGAAGGAAAAAGAAGTGACAACATGTGGTGGTGTAGTGAGGTGTAGTGAAGTGCGAAGAGGATCAAGGGGTATGTGAAGATTTGAGCCTAAATGCTTTATTAGCTGAGGATCATAACAAAATTGTTGAGCGAATATTGTGAGAGGAAATACTTCTTATTCAAAGCTTCATTGGAACTAGACCTTGCACACAGATGGTTTATTCTATCAATTCATACTCTTGGAAGTGAGCCATAACTTTTTTGTCTTGGCAGTTAGCCATCTTTTGTATTCAAGTTGTGAGCCTTTCAATGACAATGAATCTTGGTGGCAAGCCCTATAATATCTTGTATCTAGATACAATATATTGTGAGTTAATCCTCACCATGGTTTTTCCCTTTTTAGGTTTTCCATGTAAAAATCCCAATGTTCATGTGTGTTGATTCATTATCTTGTTTCTATGTTCTCTCTTGCTGATTTAGTCTAAATTGTGATAATGTTTAGATGGATTTTATTTGACTGGTTTTATGGAATATTGATTCACCCCCCTTCTCATTATTTTGGATATTCAACAATTGGTATCAGAACTTGGTTCCTTTGAAGGAGCTTGACAACTTGAGAAGGTCTTGAAATTTGAATAAAGGAAATTTTTTCCTCCAGAAGTGATCTCTACTAGATATTCAGAAAAAATTGAAGATCTAAAGAATAAGTTGAAGGAAGCGAATGATTGCATCAAGGATCTAAGGAGTAGATATGAAGAATCCTATGATCAATTGAGAAGAGAACATGATGAGATCACCAAACTACTACAACAATTGGAAGAAATTAAAAAAAATGAAGTCTATTAGCAAGTTGAAATTCAATAGAATATGGATGAATGTGTCAAGCTCAAGCAAGAAACAAAAATTTTGAGATAAGATCTTGAAAAGGAAAAAAGATTTGAGGATAAATTTAAGGAAAGCTTTGTAATGCTTGATGAATTGATTATTTCTCAGAGACTGGCAATGGACAAAAGTGGTTTAGGATTTGAAGAAGTTTAGAGTTCAAAAACGAAGCAATCTCCTAACAAGAAGACTCGATGCAATGATGGACAAATCAAGAACTTAAGAAGCAATACTAGAAGAACTCCCATTAGACAACCTATTGCTCAAAGGTACTTTTCTTTCAATGGTGCTTGTCATTCTTGTAATAAATTTGGTCATAAGGCAAAGGATTGCAAAAATAGAATGAATGATACTCTATCATTCTCTAGAAAATGTTTTAAGTGCAAGAAGTTTGGACACAAGGCTAATCAATGCGAATATAGATTGAATAAAAGAAAGTGTGGAAGGAATAATTTTGTTTGTTGTGATTGTAGAAATAAGAAATTTTTTGCTAATAAATGTAGAAGGATAAAAAATAACTATCTAGCAAAGAAACATGCACCAATCATTGATCCAGAAGAAGTAAGAAAAGAGATGAATAGAATCTAGAGAAAGGAAGGAAAATTCAAGCATTTTGAATCAGAATAATCTATCTTATCTATGTCGACTTCTCATGCAGATACACTTGTCAATTTTGGAAGTCCGACAATGACTAAGGGGGAGCAATTATCAAAAAATATAATAAACCCCCTCATCAATACTTATGTCACATCATGACAGAAGTATATTTAATATGGTGACAAATTTAGAAGGAATTTTTCAATCTCATGTGTGAAGAATGAAGGATTCAAAATTTGATAGGATGGAAGTGCAAATGAATTTTGAGATCTACCTACAATTTGAAGCATCTATTGCAAAAGCATTCAAAATGAAATAAATAAATTCAAATGTATCAAGGAAATCATATTCAAAAGGCATATGTATTTTTGGAGAAGAGTGCAAAGGAATTTTGGAGAAACTAGAGCAATTCAGAGTTTTAGGGTTTGAAGGAAGAAGAGATCGAAGTGGATTCAAAGCATGCTCTGAAAGCTGGACATCTATCATATTCTTCGTTGGAAATTAAAAAGGTATTCTTCTTACACAATCTTTCACCTTTTATGCAATGGATAATTCAAAGGTTGTGAATATCTTGGATAGATTGTAAGTCAAATTAAGGAAACATTTGAAAAATCTATCGAAAGAATCAGTTGGTGCATTCTCTTTTATTCCTCCTAGAGTATTTCCCTTTGAATATATCTATGCATACATCTATAGTAAGATTGAGGAAATGCCACGGTTTAGTTAAGTATCCTATGGAAGAATAAATTGGAAGAAAATCATGATGCTTACAAAATCTTAGTTGAGAAGAAGTTGGATGTATAGTGGAAAGACCCCCTGTTTGAATTTGATAGGAAGTATATTTGAATAGTTTTGAGTAGGATTCATGATGAATCATTGTGTGTTGATGAAGCACATTTGATTACTAGAGAAGCTATCAAAGATGTAATTGGTTTGTGTTCCTCCATACTAGTTCCCAAATGAAATTATGTGAATGAACAAGAGATAATTGAGTTAACCGGTGCAACCATCGAAGGAAAATAACTTGTTTTGAGAATAATTGAAGATCCGATCATTAAGCATGCTGCAATGTTTATTGGTCACAAAGTTTTCTTACCTAGAAATGACCTCATAGTTTCTACTGCTATTGTTCACACTGTTATTGATATGGTTGGAAGAGGTATGGATTATGACCTGTGTGAGCTACTTTGAATCATATTTTAAAGAATTTGAAGGGAATCAAGAAGAGCAAGAAAAATACATTCCGATATAGGAATTTTATTGTCTGCTTAATTTTTTACTTCTTGAAAGAGTTACTGGTAATAGGAAGGATAGAATGGACAAGTGCAGAACCTATTGCTCATTAGATCAAGAATTTCATGATAAATCTTGGTGGTTCAGATGCTCAAGAGTCTATTCTTGCTGCATTCTTTGGAACATTTCAAATGAAGATGAGTAAAAGATCAAGGATTCTAGGAAGTGTAACTGAAAGGTACTCTAGAATTATTAATTTTCTAGTTTCTATGGATTTCTATTATATGGAAGCAGTTGAATCTAGATTGGTGTGGATATCTAAGTTAGATTATGAAGTGACTAAGGTTGATATTGATCATTATGCAAGAATTTTTTTGGAGATCCCTAAGTATCCCAATGAAGAAGTCTTTGGTAGTGCAACCGGAATAGGGAAGAAGAGAAAAAGTGTTGTCAAACAAGAAGTCACAGAAGGAAGTGAACCAGAGAGATCTCAACATGAGCATGAAAGCATAAACATTCAAGGAGCCTTAAAAGAATCATTGAAGTTAATTCCTAGTGCTAACTTTGATTCATTTGTATCAGTTGTGGAAAATATCAAAAACATGATTAATTCTTTGAAAGTTTATATCTTTGGACTAGAAGTGCATGCTGGAATTAGGTCTGCAGAAGAAAATTTAGAAGATATCAAGAAGAAATGTGCAAATGCACATAAAAGAGTGGAAAATGAATTGGAAAGTTTATAGGTTTGTGAGGAAGAGGCTTATGAACTACTTTCTTTCTTCCTAAATTGGTTTGGCAGTACACTCAATATAAGAAATGAGATAAGGAAGAGTGAAACTTAGATGAGCACTCAAGCAGATATGTACAGATTAGTAGATGATGGAAATAATCAAAGGTGGTCCTACATTATGCAGCTTCAAGAAAAAAAAAATCCCTATAGGATCAAAGGACATAAATGATTAGGAAGTTTGTGGCACTCAGAGATATGGTAAACTCAAGCATAGTCCTATATCTAGTGCTCTTGATAGTATTGGTAATCTATAAAAGATTAATCTTAGTCCCAATATTTTAGCATATGGCATAGAGTCCTTGAATAAGCTTGAACTATTTCACAAGACTCTTGTAAGTGTGAAAGATGCATGGGAAGAAGGTAAATTTTTATGGAAGGATACCCTAAAGAATCTCAAAAGTTCCTCATCTTTAGGTTACTACAATTCTCTTTGTGTTAATATCTTTTTGGTTAATTCTTGATGCATACAAATATATACTAGACCCCATCCTTTTCCCTTGATGTCAAAGGGGGAGAGATAGAGATAGATAGAGGAAAAACATTTTTGAGAAGAACAATTTTGAAAGGGGGAGTATGTTAGTTGCCTTATATCAAAAAAATGTTTTTGACATGCATGTTGCCATCAATGCCAAAGGGGGAGATTCTTGGAAATATGGAGCCTTGCAACATGAGCATGAAGTGTATATGGATTGATCTAGGTGTTCCTCTGTTGTCATTGATGTCAACATGGTGACAACTATATGGGAAGCTTACTTAGTTTACCAGAAGTTTTTCTCTACTAGAAGTGTTCATTTTTAATAAACTAGTGAGTTGGTTTTTGAGTCTGAAAATCACCGCAAGAAAATATATGACTCTAATATCTTAACAATGTTATCATGTCTCATTTAGACAGTTATATCCTGGATCTTAAGATTTTTTTTGTTGTGAGCAGAAAGTTATCATTGACAGAGTTTAGCTCTATACTCTACAAGTGTTTCTCTACTCTGCATATCAGTGTGGGAGACTCCATATTTTCTTTAGGAGAAAATTCTAATGCTACCATTCTAATGGTAGTCTCTATGATGGTAGTGTGATGAGAAATTGATGTGATATCAAATCTGGAAGGTGTTTTCTTTGAGGATTGTATGTTGGTTTGGAGTTTTTGTGGTTACGTCCTAGTCTTGGCTGACCTAACGTATGACACACATTAAGAAAACTAGATATGCTTTGTGATATTTTCCATAGATCTATGCCAACTTGATATGATGCACTGCATGAATAAAAAATGTTTTAAATAATATATGGTGCCGACAAGAATTTTTTTTATTGTTTTTCTTTCATCTAATTAGGTCGACCTAATTGATGAATGAGATATGCTTGTGTGTGTATATATATAATATTATTTGAATGAAAAACAAGTGATGGTATGTGGTGTAGTAGTGAGGTGTAGTGAAGTGCGAAGAGGATCAAGGGGTATGTGAAGATTTGAGCCTAAATGCTATATCAATTGAGGATGATAACATAATTGTTGAGTGACTATTGTGAGAGGTAGTACTTCTTATTCAAAGCTTCATTGGAACTAAACCCTGCATAGAGAAGGTGTATTCTATCAGTTCATACTCTTGACAGTGAGCCATAACTTTTTTATCTTGGTGGTTAGCCATCTTTTATATTCAGGTTATGAGCCTTTCAAGGACAATGAGTCCTGGAAGTGAGCCCTATAATATCCTGTATCTGGATATAATATATTGTGAGTTATTCCTCACCATGGTTTTTCCCTTTTTGGGTTTTCCACGTAAAAATCTTGGCATTCATGTGTGTTGATGCATTGTCTTCTTTCCATGTTATCTCTTGCTGATTTAGTCAAAATTGTGATAATTTTTAGATGGATTTTATTTGACTGGTTTTATGGAATACTGATTCACCCCCCTCTCAGTATTTTGAATATTCAATAGATACATGAAAAATTGAATTACAACATATTTCAACAATACACTCTATAAACTGATGGGTTAAAGAACATATAACTCTTCTTTTACATAACTCACTACATTATTCCATATTCGCACACCACCACACCTCTACTCATCTTGCAACATATTTTTTCTTTCAATTATATCCTCCACGAGATCTCAAAACACCAATTAAGTCATCTAGAATAGAAGATAAACAATAACATGTTGGCCACAAAAATATAATGTAGTCCTATCAAGAGATAGAGGGGACCAAAAAAACTTATTACAACTTTCAATGTGATCCAAAACAACACACATGTTGACACATATCAACCCAAGTCAGAAACAAGGAAATGTGAAGATGAAATGTGTAACACATTACCAGTTGGCCCAAAAACAAACTTTCAACTAAATTTACTTGATATAGTTCTCAACAACATAGGTTAAGACCCAAACACAGCTTAACACAACTTCAAATGTTGGTGTAGACCCCCAAGCACATAACACAAACAAGAGAAAAAGCCCTATCAACTAGACATCTACAAATTACCAAGAAAACCAACTCAAAACAATATGCAACACCAAGGAGATCAAGAATTAATGTGTGGACCACAAAGGGAAATTCCATGAACATCCAACCACACTTCCATATACTTCTTTCACACTATCATGCCACAAACAACCAACACAAACCAAATAGAAACATAACACTTCATCCTAGAAGAACAAAATACACAACCATGAGATAGTTCACATCAATAGAAAAACTTATAGTAAACACCATCACATCAAATTTAAACTAAGACACTACACAAACATTGAGAGCACATTGAACACCAAACTGCAAAAGTGGAAACATCAATAGGGAGAAATGGAGCATTTTTTGAAACAACCCTGACTAGAAACAAAACTAACCCATTGTAATTACCAAAAACCTCTTCAACAACATAGATGACATGAAAAGATAGGAGTGCAATATCCATAAAGCATAAGCATTTAATCCCAAACTGCAAGACCAAATCTTCAAAGGTGGAGGAATACAGAGCATTCTCCCAAATATTATTTAAAGTAACTTCCTGTAGTATAAACTTTCACCAACATGTGAAGACTATAACTTCTTGGCAGCAACACATACTTCCTTAGGAACAATAGAAGAGAGCATACAACATACTAGAGACCATTGGAAATATCTCTCCAACTTATCATTACTTCTAATCCTCATCTTAATGCATCTAATCATCATCTTAATATATCATTGTGATATCATCTCTAATGACAACAACCATACTCAATAAGTTACTTTAATTTTTCATCAAATAGGGCATGACATCCAACCATGAAAATCAACAACATCACTATTATCACAACATCCTACAATGACAACCCAAACTAAGTGTACATCAAAGACAAACAATGCACAAAAACCATACTCAATACTACTTTAATTGTCATCAAATAGGGTATGACATACAACCATGAACATCAACAACATCATTGTTAGCACAACATCATACATCAATGACAACCCAAACTAAGTGTACATCAAATACAAACAATGCCAAACATATGTGCAACAATCTCTCAAACAAAGTGTTGAAATCAATGACAAATAATGTCAAACATATGTGCAACAAGTTGCTTATGGGTCCCCTAATATAAGTGAGGACAACTACGATAACGCTTTTTTTTTTTACCAAAGAGATAATACGGTTGGACATGATATTGTACTAACATGAATGGAAAAAAATAAAGCAAGAAATTTGTATATGCCACATAATAGGGAATAACACAATAGAATAAAGAAAGATAGAGGTATACTCTATATCGTGCACTTGTGATTACAATGTTAGATTTTATCACAATGGGATGATAAAGGTGTCTTGAAGTCAATACAAAGGAAACTTAGTATAATATTCTAGATATTTTCTCATATTATGACAAAGGAAATCTCAACACCATAATGGAGGAATAATAATGAGCCAAACAAAGGTGATCCTTGATGTCCCATATCACGCAAAGAGGATTCAAGTGCATCAAGAGGAAGAGTTACCTATGTCAAGAAGGTGTTGTATTTTTATCTTTCAAGGCTCAACATTCATTGGGAGAATGAACAATCACTTGATGATATGCATAGGAAGAATTTTTGGTTGACTGTGTTTAGAAAATTTCTTGTGTAGGAGCAAGAAGATCAATCAAGAAATATTTTAAAAGACATGACAAGATATGTTCTTGTTTATGTGGAAGAGAATAAGATTGAATTCTTTGAATGTGCTTAGAATTATTAGATGAAGTAAGAAGAAATCCTTTTTGATATGGATAAAGGAAAAAAAAATTAAAAATAAATCATGATACAATAGATAATTGAGGAGGGAATGCAGATAGAGGATAAAGATAATAAGTTAAACACATTGTAGAAAAGTGTAGTCTTGGATCCATAGGTACCTTAACCCCTTATTTCATATACTTTAGGCCATTTCCATTGTATCGATGTTTATAACTAATTTTGAATTTAATCCCATAAAATATATCTAAATCAAAAAGAGAAGGAGAAACAATGCTATTAACCCTTGAAAAATGAGACATATATCCACATGTAGGAGTGAGAAAAATTACACAAGAAGAAGGATTGATTTTAGCATAAGAATATGGATCCTTATTGAACATAGGAATGTCAAAGTTAGAAAGGTCAACCTTATATTCACCAGGCCCATGATAGTTGAAATCTAAGAATCCCCAATCATAAAAAATACATACATATGAAGAAGAAGAAGGAACATCTTAAATATAGTTTGATGATGGTGTTTGTGAGTTTGGTAAAGAAGAAGATACAAAATCATAAAAAAGAATAGAAAGCTTCTCATGACCCAATTAAGCAGATTGATATTATTGAAAAGGGTCATGATCAACCTTGATCGTGTATACTTTACCGTTATTAATGAATTTAATATACTAATATAGGGTAGATGGATTTGCATGCATGCCATGTATCTATATTCTACTTAGAAGGATATTGTAAGAAAGACTCCCTGGCATGATATTAGCCATAGTAGGTAATATAATAAGGCCTAACATTATAGGCAATGTAATAGTGCCTATATTCAAGTGACTCACATTATTAAAACCTATAATGGTAAAATCTGACATAGAGATAGAAGAATAATCAATATGGATATGATTAATGTGGTATAAACTATAAATTTTGAGATAGAAACCATTTTCAATAAAGAACTTTTTCATAATTGGGTGGGTGGAAAACTAATATTATGGGATGGAATTTTAGTGGTTGTGGGTGGGAGGAAATAGTGATGAGAGAAATATTTCCCTACCACTTTCAAAGCTTCATTTTGTTCAGTTCCACTCTTCTCACCCACCCAATTTCACAATCTCTGAAGCAATCCAAAAAATTTCAGGTTGGGTGGATGGTAATATAATCTTGATTTCACATGTGCCATCTAGAACTTATATAAGACTCTGAGACTGAACTAATTCTCCTAACTGGATTGTTGGTTAGAATCACAAATCGGTGTTCTCTCTTCAATTGCTTAGATCTATGTGTTGGCCCATATGCCAGCATTCAAACCATTTCTAATTCAGCCATTCTAAGGTAGTTGTTCCTAACACACAATAGAAGAAGAAGGGGATTTATTTTATCTCACCTTTGTTCTCAGCAATGGGAACAAGGGGAGGGAAGGATTCACTTAATCCCAATCAATTTTATACCAACAATCATCATAAGAGGGCCATTTATCTTTTGAACTTCAATAGAAGGGAATTCAAACAAATGAAAAGTGATATTAGTTATATTTGAAGGAATGCATTCAAGAATAGTGGACACATCAACATGCTTCATAGAATATGAGATATATGCCTTCTACAAGGACTACTAAAGGAAACTATGATAAGAAGGTGAATTTTTTATCAATTCCCAAAGAGAGATTTTAGACTGTTTGGGGTGGATATACATAATAATATTATACTCTTGGGTATCCTTAATAGAAAGATGGGGAAGTGGTAGAAGAATAGGATTTTATTGAGGAAGGGAAACAATGGTAAGATTAACTTTTTTAAGTGTTATATATGTGGGATACCACATGGTAATGAGTATCCATAGGCATGTTACACATTATATATTTAGAAATACAAGTAGAATAATCAAAAGGTTAGAGATTATCAAGGATATACCAAATAGTTTAGGGTGGGATACCACATGGTAATGAGTATCCATAGGCATGTTACACATTATATATTTAGCAATACAAGTAGAATAATCAAAAAGTTGTAGATTATCAAGGATATCCCAAATAGTGATTACATGTGGAGGTGAAAATTAAAGGAGTGTCAATCATCTTTAGGATCAAAAGCAATACTATCTATAGTCAATAAATTAAAATGAATATTTATTGATTTTTTAACCAATCATCCAAATTTATCATTATCATTATCTACATGCACCAAGATTCTATTATTATGATTAAATTTTAATAGGCGATAAAGTGTGAAAGGAACCACACCAATGACATAAAGCTATGAGAAACCCAAAAGGATAATGTAGAAAAATTGGCTTGATATAACATGAAATAATGAATAATTATGATAGATCTCTATGCAAGGAGAACATAATAACACCAATTGAATCTCAACACACATATTCTAATTCATTTATAGTGTCCACATATTTTTATCAATTGGAGGAATCAACATAGACTACATCTAAAATGTAAAAAATATTCAAATAATTCATTATTCATAAGTGTTTTTATTTTTAATTTCCTATAGTTAATTATCATATGTAATAGTAGGTGTTCAATATATAAGTGAAGCACATAACTGATAGGTTTCAAATGAAAATTTTGAGGAACTTTTAAAAATAAGCTTAAGGGTATGTGGTACTTTTGTAAGATTAGCATTTGTTGTTTTAATAATATTTTCTTAAATATTTTATAAAATATCATGATTATCTTAGATATATGATTGAGATCCCAAAATAAAATATTTATAGGATTATTCCTAAGTTGGTCAGCAAAACCTTATCCTCTAGGATTTTTCTAAGTCATATTATTTAAGTGTGTCCAACTACTTGATAATTTTATGAAGGGCTCATGGAATGTAGGCATGGTTAGAAGAGAGCTATAGATTGCTTGGATGCACACACTAGGTCCCATGGGAGTGTGACTAATATCAACCATATTCATACTAGGGGAGAGGAAGAAATGACAATAGGTTAGGCTACTCACCATTGTAGGACATCATAAAAATGTATAAAAAATTAGTGAACATGTGTAAACACCGTTATGGAATCTATGGAATTAGATAATGTGAGAATCCCTTCTTGAGCATGCATTCTCTCTAGTTTAATAGTATGTTCTAATATTAGTCTAAAATTCCTTTTTGTGTCCTCAACAAGGACACCTCTTGAGTGTGGTGGGAAAAAAATAATAATCACATAAGGCACATCCTTAGTAAGGAACCCTTTGCAATATATAAGAAAGGTAAACAACATAGAGGTGCACTCATTTCCTATGGTGCCATAATAGGAGGAAGAGGAATGATTATCATTATAAAGTTTAAAGGATTCTATAATATGTTTCAATTTTGATATAAAATCATAAATGAGGAAAATTTTGGATTTTTTTTTTGCTCTAGAAGGGTTTGTGTCTTTGTCTAAGGTATTTATCCATCTCTAAGTCAAACCATCCCTTTGGTGAAAGAAATATCTTAACCATCTATATTTCGTGTGGGTTTATTTAGGTTACCATTTATATGGCCTCAAATTATATCAGCCTAGTATTTTTTGTTGATCATTTAGTGGCTCTTGAAAATGACTCCATTGAACAAGTGATCCCAAAATTGTGTGTCCATATTCTTTGACAAGGAAATAATTTTTATTTTCTTATGGATGTTGTTTTTCCAACCCCTAAGTTTAATAATTCTTGTAAATTGCTAGAAAAAATTACTTTGATAAGCTATTTTTTGGGACAACTCCCCTAGAAAGCATGCTTAGAGTGGGTCACCAAGAATTAGGCCCTACAAGGGATCCATGTTGATGCAATCCAAAACCTTATTGAGGGTTTTTTTCCTCTTTCATTTTTCTAAAGTTATCCATACAAAGGTTATCCTTAAACATGGTCTTTGGTATGTCTATGTCTCTCTCTTAGTTTTTCAACCTTGGACTTGAGACTTTTTATTCTTGGATGAAAATGCCCTATTTGTTTCTATATGGCTAGAATTCCAAAGGTTTCTTTTACCTTTTTGTAATTTATTGACCACTATTGTTGCTTCATTTGGAAATGGCATTTGCATTGAACCTAAGAAATTCTATTCATATTGAAATGAAGAAAAATAAGGGGCTCCTAGGGTTTCCTAAAATGGAAAAGTGGATCCAAAGAGGGAAAAGGAGTCCTAATTCTCTAATCTCATTAGGAAATGAGATCCACACAATGAAATGACTATCATCCCATAGGTGAATCAAGTCAAAGTGTGAATCTACAAATTTCACTTTTTTTGCAAGGGGGATCTAGGTCAAATAACACTTTGAGGAGAAAGATTAAAAATAGAAAATGAGCTCCAAAATGTAATCTACAAATTGGATCTAATAGATTATGCATAAAAATAAAGGAACCAACAAAGTTTATGAAAAAAATGTGAGGAATAAATGTTGTGCACTTTTCACAAGTTGTTTTTGCAACTTGAACAGGGATTCATTCACCCTAGGGCGAATGGGTCATGTAGAATTTTCTAGAAAACTCTAAATATGAGACCTATAATTCTTCCCTATAACTTTGTACATTCTCTCCTAAATCTAGATTTGTGCAAAATCTAAAAAATAAAATTGTTGTTTGTTGGTGGATAGGGGTTTGCCTTGGTCAAACCCCAAGTTTGGTCATTAAACCGTGATGAAAAAAATAGATCTAAAACATGAAATGTGTGTGCGATCCTAACCTTAAGTGTCTAAAATTAAGAAAAAAATAATTAAAAGAAACCATACTCGATTGTGTTAGAATAGGATCCCTAAATGAACATGTATAATGATGAAGACCTACTTTAGGAGATCTCAAATCACCCTAATAGGTCATGAGATTGAATATACCTTCCTTTGGGTTGAAAGTATAATGATAATAGAATATGGAACCACTTAGGAAACAAATCATTAGGCTTGGTTGAATGTCTTGTGCATCTCCCAAAACCTAGAATCCATCACGATCCTCTATAGGAATCTATCATCAATCCTTCACAATGATTGATCTTGTTGACAAAATAAGCTTGAAGACCTACAAAAACAACTCAAATGTTGATCCAAGACTTCACTTTTAAATGATTTATTGACTTCTCCTTGCTCTTGAATATGAATTATTTATGTCATGTGTATTTCTCTTCCTTGTCTAGTGTAGAATGAATGTGAGATTTAGTTTTATAAGCTTCCTTTCTAATTTTCCAATTATCAAATCCAAAAAACTGACATGTGAAATTTGAATTTGAAAGCTTGGAATGCTACCAAAAACATATCCAAAGTTGAGTTTAAGGAAATTAATGAGGACCCATTCACCCATGGTTGAATGGGTCCCTACCTAAAACTTCAGGACTTCATAAATGTTAGGGTTTTAATTTAATCCATAACATTTATTCAAAGCAGGTTGTGGTGTCGAGAATTAAATGAAATTAAGTAAAATAGGCCTTGGGATACATAATAAAGGGGTTTTAGGGGCCTATTAATGAGGTTTTAAAATGTATTAATGAAGAGGTCACCAAAATAGGTCCAAATAAGTGTGAAATTGTATACTACACTAGGTCTCCTAGAAAGGGATATAATTTTATACACTACATTTAGCCCCCACTTTAGTGGGCATATGAAACTACATGCATATGCAAGCTAAAGGAATTTGAACAATGAAATTTATAAAAAGGATACTCATATGGATTCATTACGGAGAATGAAGCCCCCACTATATTTATCTACAAAACCACAATGTTAGGAACCACATCTCGCAGCACAAATTTGTTAGTCATTCAAAAATACTCTTATCAAACTTCTACAGAGAATCAAATTTGAGGGTAGATGTATGCTCCTTGATTCTTCTTGCTTTATGGAGGTGGAATCATGATAGCCATGAAACCACATTGAATTACTTAAGTCTTATCATAGGGTATTTCCAAGTACTATACCACATAGTGATAGATAGTTGATGAAATAGGAAGCAGAATTATGAATCCAACACAACAAATGACATCGAAAACAAAGTTATCTAGCCCCCAATATGTTGATTTGAATGGAATATACCTAAATTAAAATATACATCTTTATAATAAAATTAGGAATATATGAATGAAAATGACATTTTTATCTACCATTTGAACATTTACCTCTTTGCAAATTACCTTGGTGTAGAGTGATCCAAGATGTTGAGCAAACAAACTTACAAGCCTCCCAAACTTGATGTTCTTTTCGATGAGGTGGCATGGGGTGCAATCCGACCTACATTGAATGGATTCTTCACTACTTTGTCTTTGTTTTCATGTATTTTTAGTATTTTTAGGACCCTAGAAAATAAATTTGCAAAGCATCCATCTTTAGTGCAAAGAATCCATCTTTGGCACAAAGTGTCCCACTTTGGCCCAAAGTGTCCTCTAATGTCTAAAGTGTCCAGAACCCCCCATTTAAAAATGGCCCATGTGTACTAGAGCAACTTTATTTTAATTTTTTTAATTATTAATTAATATAGTTAGAATTTACTTTGCTTATTTTATTATTTAGATCCCTCCCCAAGCCTTGCAGCATCTCAGAGGAAAACATTTTTTTTCCTTCGAGACCTCATCACATGACTGTTAGAAGACAAGATCAATATTCTACATGATACAAGATTATTATAGGTGTATTCCATGCCATCAATCAGATATCATGACACCATGTTGCTAGCCCTAGTAGAGAGGTGGGATGTTGATACCTACACCTTTCATCTACCTACCGAGGAGATGACTATTACATTAGAGGAAATACACCGCATCTTATAGTTACCCATCTGAGGTGAGGTTGTACAATCAACTAATGAGCAGACACATGAGGAGATGTGGGATGATATCTTGTATTGTCTATGGCACCCCATCCAAGTGTCGAGCATCGAGCCTCATGTTGAGCTTAGGTGGCTAATACATGCGTGGACACCACTACTCTAGTGGATTATGATCATTTCTACAAAACTCACACTGGTTCCTAATGGAAGATGGGCCCATTTAGATGGGGGATTTTTTCACATTATGTGGGACATGGAGCAACATAGGGCTATCTATGCCTGGGGTCATAGTATGCTAGCACATTTGTACTATGATCTAGGGCATTTTGTTTACTAGGAGCTAGATAGTATAGTGTGTTGTATACTCTTACAAGTTTGGTACTTTGAGCATATCATGTGCACTAGGCCTATAGGTTATCCTACCATAGCATCCATGGGCTATACATAGGCCTAAAATTATCTACTGAGGCGGGCATGGCAGGAGGGTGATTTGCTTCACTGGCATGTTAGATTTGATCAATTAGATGAGGGTGATATCTCATGGAGACCATATCTCAGGATACCACCGTGGGAAAATGAGAGACATGAGCTAGTCAAATTTTAGTAGGACTAGTTTGTTTCAGGGTGACATAACTATATAATGAGACCTTTCTATTATGATTGTGTCATGTGCTAGTTCAGTCATATATAAGTTCCATGCAGGCTTGTCCTAGGCTTCTACGATCAGCATAGAGTGTGCCTAGACCTGGAGACACTTGTCTTATTATTGAGGATGTTTACATTAGTGACTCAAAGCATGAGGACCATGGCATGCCCCCAATCTCAGATGATAACGATGTAGGCACCACATGAGCCTACAACTAGTGGTGGGTTGGAGCACGACCATCCCATGTCTTTTCTGGTGCAGAGATGAAAGGGACAATGAGTAGGTTGATAGGGATACAGATGATGATGACACAATGCCTAACATATTTCTAGATGAGGAGGAGGAGGATATCGAGTCTATGATTGAGGAAACTAATGAGAAAAATGAGGATCCAGTTGCCCTTGAGAGGAGAGATTCACCTCCTACACAAGTCACTAGATCACATGCAATAGCCATAGTAGATATCTACATTCACGAGTGTGGGGAGGACAATGATAGTAGGCCATCCACACTTCCAACATAGGAGGGAACCATTGCTACATGGTTATACCCCGACTGGAAAACTGGAGATCAAGTGATGATGTGATTTTTATGCTTTCATTACACTTTTATCGTTATGTATATGATATATATATCATGATGTGTACTGATATCCTTTTATGATTTCCATTTTACAAGGTCCACACGAGAGTGGTGTGAGCTCTACTAGCGAGTGACCATGGAGATAGTCCCTCCACTGAATGTAGAGGATGATATACCCTCGGAGTACATTCCCCCACCTATTGTAAAGCAACATGCAGACCTCTTCGATCCAATAACAAGATTGGGTGTGGCAAACAAGAGTGCCACCAGATGTTTTGATCAAGTTCTAGAAAATCTTTCAACACTTTGAGCATATTAAGGCCTGAATGATAGCAAGATGATGAACACCCTACGAGTAGACATCTCGAGGCTATGGGAGGAGCTTGCTAGGGTATAGGTAGACAGAGACCACATCAATCGGGAGTGCATCGAGGAACTTATACTGGAGGTGAGAGCAATTGGAGAGGTGTGGGGCCTATGAGCATCCATGAGAAGATCATGATAAAATTCTACTATATCTCAACAGATTCCAACACCAAGCCCCAAGGGGTCTAGCAATCATAGACCTTGCTAGCATTGTATTTATGATTATATTTAGTTGAACTCTTTATGCATAATATATATGAGCATTTATGTTTTTTTCTTATGTTGAAATAGATGTCAATGTGATCTAATTAAAACTCTTAAGTTTACCTTAGATACTACATTGTGATTCAGTATGCTATGTTAAATTAAATGCACTTATTATCTAACTTTGAGAACACTAAATACATATAAGGATCTAATCTAACACAATACACAAAATGAATTTTGAATAGTATGTAAAATAAAGTAAAAATTCAAACCCATTGAACAATTACTCTATAATCTAAGACACAAAAAGATCTATTTGTCAAAAAAAGAAGCAATGTGAGATGAAATAGAACACTATCTACTTAATCTAATGACACTACTCTAATAAACATACTATTCAAAGAAGATGTTAGGTGGAGTAACGACTCAAATGCGCAACATTGATAGGTTATTTTAGAGGTGTATCATCCATTTTCATTAATTTATAGGCACCAGAGCCATAATTTTCTTCAATTACATAAGGTCCTAACCAATTAGGGCTGAATTTTCATTTTTCATTTAGAGTGGCATTTACATTACATTGATTCTCATACAACACCAAGTCACCTTTATTAAATGTGTGGGGGATGACATGTTCATTATAACTATGTTGCATTCGCTTGGAGTAAACTTGGAGATGCTCAAGAGCATTGATATGTTGTTCATCAAGCATTTCAAGTTGGTGTAATTGTTGCTCTGTATAGGTATTGTCATCGATAAGCCCTTTAAGAGAAATTCAAAATAAAGGAATTTCTAACTCCAAAGGCATTATTGTGTCGGCACTGTAGATGAAGTTATAGGGAGTGTTGCTTGTAGATGTTCTAATACTTGTATGATAAGCCCACAACACATAAATTAGTTGAGTGTTCCAATATTTATTATACTTACCATTTTCCTTAATATTTTTTTAAGAGTCTTGTTAGTTGATTCCATTTGACCATTTTATTGTGGGTAATATGGTGTAGAAAATCGATGTTGAATATGAAATGTTTCCAAGAATCTCTCCACGTCATTTTTTTTAAATGGAGTTCCATTTTCTAAAACTAATGTGGAAGACCAAATCAAGCAATAATATGTTCTAATATGAAACAACATATTGCATCAGCTATCATGGAACAAAGACAAATAGATTTTACCCACTTCGTGAAATAATCTATTGTGTAGTAATTATGAATGTATGCCCAATGGAAGAGGGTGGTGATATTTTTGCAATAAGATCCAAAACCCAAATCAAGAATGGACAAATATGAAATTGCGCACAAAGCTCAAAAGTAGGAGCATGAATCAGATTATTGTGTTCTTGAAATTTATGAAATTTCTTAATGTGAGCAAAAAAATCTTGTTCCATATGTCTCCAATAATATCCTATATGGATTAATTTTTGAACTAACGATCTACCTCAAAAATTTCCCCCACAAGCACCTGCATGAGCTTCTTCAAGTGCTATAGGGATTTTAGATTGTTTAAGACATCTAAGCAAGAGACCATCAAATGATCATCTATACAGAACACCCACTATAATTATGTACTTAGATGGAAGTTTTTGAAGACGAGCTCGAGTGTTCTTAGTTGTAGGCTCAAGAAAGGTACCCTCTTTTAAGTAATTGAATATCATTGTGTACCATTCACTAGAGTTTTTGACATCGGTTAATAACACTTCTTAACTTTTTCATCGATTGAAGGTTTTAAGATCATTTGGATTGTAAATGCGAAATTGATAAAAAGGATCTTTAGGATATACAAGGGAAGCAACACTTGCCATTGCAACTACATGTCGATTATCTTTTCATGGTATGTTCTCAATGGTATATGTTTCAAATTTGTCTAATAAAGTCATCGTAAGGTCTTTATATTGAATGGATTTATCATGTTTTGCTTGATATGAACCATTTATTTGTTTAATGAATAATTGAGAATCACCAAATATAGAAATGTGTTGAACACCTAAGGCTAACACTAAACGTATACTAGTGATTAAAGGTTCATACTCTCTAGTGTTATTTGTACATAGGAAGTTTAGATGGAAGGATAATGGAATAGGCTTATGTGAAGGAGGAATTATTATAACCCCAACTCCAAAGCTAGTTTGACACTTAGAACCATCAAAATCAATTCCTATGTTTCTTTTTCCTTTTCAATAGTTAACACACTTTCATCAGGGAACAAGTCCATATTAGGTAATGCTAGGGGAGAAGGAGCATCAACTAAATGGATGGTTAAGGCTTGTCCTTTGATTTCATTTTGAGAGAAAAATTTAAGATCAAACTCAATTAACAACAAAACCCATTTAGCTAAGCATCCTAATAAATCAGTTTTGGAAAAAAGGTGCTTTAAAGGATCAAACTTTGTCATCAGATGAATTTTTGTGTTTAGCAAGTAATCACTCAATTTACTAGTAGAAAATACAAGAGAAAAAAAATTATTTTATATCATTGTATATCATGTTTCAGAATCAATCAAAGTTCGGCTAATGTAATAAACAAGATATTCTCTACCACTATCATCTTGTTGAGCCAACAATGTTGCTAGAGCATGGGATGATGTTGCTATATAAAAGATAAATGGTCTTTCTTGCATACCAGGCTGTAAAATAGGTGGAGTAGTGAGATAATCTTTCAAACTCTTAGGCATGTTTACAATCCTAATTCCACTTAAACTCAACTTCTTTCTTAAGGATTTGTGTAAAGGGTAATGTTCGGTCTACTAAGGATGCTACAAAGCAATGGATAGCTTGAATTCTCCCTTGTAGGGTATGCAACTGAGAAATGTTTTTAGGAGGTGGCATGTTAATGATAGCATCAATATGAGATACTATAAAAACTAACATTTTTCCACTATCCACACCAAAGACATAGTTTTTGGATTCAATCTCATGTTATACTTTTGCAATCTTTCAAAGATTTTTTGAAGGATGTTAACATTGTCTTGTTGATTTAAATATTTAGCTAGAATATCATCCACATAATCTTCCAAAATCTTGTGTATGTAATCATGGAATATCAATTTCATAGCTCTTTGATACATTGTGCCTATGTTCTTTAATCCAAAAGGCATAAAAACCCAACAAAATGTTCCCCAAGCTATAGTAAGTGTTATCTTGTTGACCTTGAGGGTGATAAAGATTTGATTATGTCCTAAGAATCCATCCATGAATGAAAAAAAAGCATGTCTCGTGGTTGAATCTACTATCATGATGATATTAGGAAGGGGAAATTTATCTTTTAGAGATTCTTTATTAAGGTCACAAAAATACGTACACATCCTAATACAATTATCAAGTATTGTGAATGCGACGATGCTTGAGATCCATGGAGAATAGTCAATGGGTCATATAAATCTAGCTTCAAGGAGTTTTTCAATCTCATCAAGCTATCTTAGGATTTATCTTATGTATCTTTTGTCTTATCAATTTAGCATCTTGTTCAAGAAATATGTTGTGTGTCACTATCTTAGTATCAATACCCGACATATCTGAATAAGTCCAAGTAAAGAATTCATGAAATTCGTGTAATAATGTTGCATGATCTTCTTGTTCATCCTCATGTAGAACTTTCCTATTTGAATCACTCTTTCTTCGTTAGATGTATCCATTAGTATTTTGATTGTTTCTCCCATGGGAAGTGCATTTTGTCTTGGAATTTCATAATTATGTTCTTCTTTATCATTGACAACATCATTGATTTCCTCTTCTTCATCCACTCATTGAGTACTAACCATAGCACAAGTGATTCCTTGTTTCTTAGGGGGAGTAAATGACTTATCACAAACTCCTAACATTTATTTCAAAGCTTCATCATCTTCAAAGTATTCCAATGATTCCTCACATGTTGTATCAATCAATTTAGGATGGTTCAAAGTGAGATTTGTCTTAGAGGAACTACACATGATGGTGTCAATGTTGAGTGAAGGTCTTTTTTTTGCGTTCGTTATCTTAGAAGGGAAATATCCAAGACCACTTTTTCTTTCTTGTGTGTTAGTCTCTATAGGAACATAGATGCCTTATTCTTTTCTTCCACATCCTTTTCCACTATAACCAAGTTGTTTCAAGAGCTCATAACCTTTTCCATAAATTTTTTCCATCTCTTTTGGATTTGGTGGTTGTTGATAGTCTACTTCATCAAATTTTGTTGTATAACTTGTGTCTTCTTCTTCTAAAGTGGATGAAGTAGATGCTTGTGAGGGTTCTTCCAAGTTTTGTGTTGAAATTACCATTGATTCTTTTCCTTTTTAAAGTTGTTTTTTTGTCATCTTATATTCTCCCATGAATGTTGGTGTGAAATCCAAGGAACCCCAATCATCTTCTAGTAACTCCATTACTTCTTAAATATTCTTCTCTTTTACTTGTTCTTGTGTGATTTCAACTTTTGAAGTTGGTATCAATGTTTTCACAAGGCTTTGTTTGTCTTTTTCAGTGTGAAACATCTTTCAAGCTTAGGTTCGGCCTTGATTGTGTAAACTTTGTTGTTGTAAACATTCTTCATTAAATGATGAAGAGTTGAAGGCACTGCCTACATTTCATGAATCCATGGTCTACCTAAAAGAAGATTATATGAAATATCATGAGGCATAACATGGATAGTAGTTTGCAATGTAGCTTTTCCAATGGTAACAAGTAATGTGATCATGCCAAGTGGTTGTTTTCCTATGTTATCAAATCCATGAATGGATAATGAGACAAGTTAAATCTTACTCTTATCAATTCCAAGCTTATCCAAAAGGTTTACAATACACACATTAAGGGTTGATCCATTGTCAACAAGGGTTCTCTTTATTCCTTTCCTATTAATAATAGCTATGATCATGAAAGCTTCATATTATTTTTGAACTTCCAAGGAGGGTAACTCACTTTGGTGAAAAATAATGTCTAGATTAACCACATTCATTCCTTGAACTAGGGTTGCCACATCATTTGGATTTGTATTAGGAGGAATCACAATTTTTTGTAAGGTTGTTTGAAGCATACTATGGTAATTAGGTGAGGCTTGAATAAGATCCCATAAGGATATCTTGGTGGGAGTATTCTTAAGTCATTCAAGAAGATCATAATCCTTTCCACTGTGTAAAGGAAATCAAAGAGCACTAGGCAAGATAGGTTGAGGCAATGGTAATGAAATGGGAGGATTTTTTTGTTGATTGTTGTTCCTTGTGTTATATGTATGAGCAATAGTATTATAACTCAATTGCTGAAAAATATTTTCATTATCAAGCTGCCGTGTAAAGTTCAAGATATCTCCTAGTTTCAATGGTTTCTTTTAGGTGGTTCTAGGATGAGCACAGGTTTGTTTTGAACTTTATGTTGGTGTGAGGGTGGTAAAGGATAAGTTGAGGTGTCATTACATTAATGTCTATTCATTTTTGTTTGTTATGAGAAGCCCTAGTGGATGAACCTTGTGAGATAAAGTCCTCAAGGGCTTCATCTGACATATCAAATTCATCACTACTAAAGGGCTTGAGGGATATGTTAACTTGGAAAAAGAGATTTGACATGATCAAATAACTATGCTTTCTCTATGACTTTCATCAAGTTTTGCTTGTTTCTTTTTATGTTTTTGGTTTTTATTTTTTATTTTCTAATGTTTGTAAAATGTAAAATAATATATCTAATAATGCAATATTGTTGAGAATGAAAGAAAAGTGAAAAAATATAACACTAAATTTAACTAAAATATGCAAGAAATGTTCTTCCACAATGTCGCAAAATGTAACTAAATTCTCAATAACTTGAATGCACAAATAAACTGTTTTAGAATTTTAATTTTCAAATCTGGAAATGGAAACAACAATGCAAACTAGAGACCAAAAAGCACTCAAAAATTTGTTAAAAATGTCTGTACAGGGACTCATTCACCCATGGGCGAATGGGTCCTAGATTAGGGTTTTTAAATTTTTTTTTTCTGATTATGAGTTTATCCTATGTATTTTCTATTTATAATCTATAATAGAAAGTTTTGTAATAGATTTTTCCATATTTTTGTCTCTAAATGCAATTTTAGCTAAGGTCAAATGATGAACTATGTGACACTTTTTAAGATGCAATATGAATCTAAATTTAAATTTAAATGATTGAATGATGGTCTCAATGTAAGTACTATGCAAAATAAATTCAAATCTAATGCAATTATTCTTATTTTTAATAATTTTAAGTGATGCAAACATGCAATTTTAACTCTAAATGTAATGTTCACTAATGCAAGATTAAAGAAACCTAAATGTAATGTAAATATAATGCAATCTAGTGCAAAACTCAGATATAGGGTTAAAAAGACTAATTTTCAGAATTTTTTTGTACAAGGTCAAGTTCACCAAAATGAAAAGAAGAAAAATAGGGGGCTCCTAGGGTTTTCCAAAATCGAAAAGTGGATCCAAAGAGGAAAAATGGTTTCTAATTCTCTAATTTCTTTAGGAAATGAGATCCACATAATCAAATGACTATCAACCTGTAGGTGAATCAATTCAAAGTGTGAATCTACAAATTTCCCTTTTTTGCAAGGACAGGGGGTCTAGGTCAAACAACACTTTGGGGAGAAAGATTGAAAATATAAAATCAACTCCAAAATGAAATCTACAACTTGGATCTAATATATTATGCATAAAACTGAAGGAACCAACAAAGTTTCTAGAAAATATAAGAGGAATAAATGTTGTGCACCTTTCACAATTTATTTCTGTTAGAAAACCAAGATCTGATTGCAAACCAAAATAGACCTTCCACAGAAGAGGAAAACGAAAAAGCAGAAGCTTTGCATAAAAACATGCAATTTGATATATTCAAAGTACATTAATTACAAGAGATAATTTTCTTTATAAAAGCAAAGATGCAACAACCTAATCTTATCTTGAGCAACAAGATAGCTCGATAAGATAAAGATAAGATCTATAATTTAGGAATTAAATAAATCCTAAGTAAACTTATGCTAAGTGTAATTAATAATTAATTACACCAACACCCCCCCATAAGTGCAACTTAGGGAGAAGCAGAATTATTATGCAAATATGAGTCTCGGCAACAAGGCTTGATCAGGTACTCATGTACAAATGCAAAGAGAGAGAAACCCCCCTGAGTGAGATGAACTGCTGTGAAGAATCACTAGAAGAACTCTGATGAAGCAATACTAGAATCCCAAATCTGGCAAGCAAGGAAAGATAGTTATGTTTGCAAAATACCAATCAGAATCACAAATGCAATAGCAAACCCAATGCCAAGGAACACTGGAAACTCACATACTAGATCAACTCTGGAATCTGTGAACAACAGTAAATGAAAGGATGAATGGACCCATAATGGTGACAAATCTGGAAGTTGTGTCTCGAAGCCAATGCCAAACTAAAACTAAAACTGCCCATAGGACGAGTACCATCAAGATTCTGGAACATTAACCATAAAACCATGGCCCTCAAATTGAGATGGATCCAATGTGGATCATTAACCATAGGCTCTCAATCTAAAGTGTGAACCGGATGTGAATCAACAATGTGTCTAGCTAAGCAAAGATATGGCTAGAAGGAGATAACAGAAACCAGAAAAACTCATGCGAGTTGTCACCAAAATGAAAGATGGATGCAAGAAGCCCCCTTAATGGAACTTTATATCAGTTCGTTATTACAATACCCAATGATTGCATAAGGAGATAATGCATAACTAAAGAAACATGAGTGAAAATGCAAACCTAGAGCACGAAACAAAAATGAATGCATGCAAAAAATAAGTTACACATTTTTTGGAAATAACCTTAGATCTGTATAGAGGCCGAAACTAGCTTTCCAACGCTGTGAAAATTGTGAAAAACGGATAAGCGAGTGAAAAGATATGAGTCCCAGAGTGAAAAAGGAAACATCTGACTTCCAAGGCCGAAAAAGATATCAAAAAGGAAAAACCAGAAAATCTCACTAGCACCATTGCATAGAGCATCGAAACAGCTTTCTGACGATATCTCGTTTACAAAAAAATACTTCCGTTTGCCCAAGATATGCCCATTTCCATGAAAGTGGTTCAAAAAACTCCAATTTGGCCTCCAAAAGCCCTCAGGGGCTAAAAAAATAAGGCCCCTGGTCGCCTGGGCAGACCAGGGGCTGAAGTGCATGAGCCGGTTGAGCCCCCGGTCACCCACGTGACCGGGGCTAGGGCTTAAAATCCTTGAAGGGGGCTGCAGCGTGGGGATCGGTCCCCAAAGTGACCGTAGGCTAGGAGCTTGGGCCTGCGGGGGCTGAAACCGCAGCTAGTGGCGCTGCAAAGAAGTCCGTCGATGGCGGTGGTCCGGCAGTGGCCGGTGGGAGGCCGCCGAGTGGCGGGCAGGTGGCTGCCTCCATTTATACTGGCCGCATTTTTTCAAATGCAATTTTTTTGATTTTTTGATTTTATTTTTATTTTTTTCGAAATCGATGCCTCGTAAACTGTGCCTGGGTGTCGTACGGCCCTCGGGCAAAAAAAATTTGCTTCTCCGGATGACTGTGTCCAAATTGGAAAAAATTTATATGGAAATAGGGGTTTTTGGGCACTGTGAATCCAACGGCGAGGTCCATTGGGGCCCAAAGTGCTCCGAAAATCAGGCCACCCCCGGATCTATCAGAAAAATCACCGAGCTTGAGACCCTCGCAGATCTGGCAAATGGTGATGAAAATGAATGAAATGAAAGTCATTTCTGACTTTTTCCAGCGCTCTGAATCCAATGGAAAAACCCGATCTGATCCAAGACGTTGTATAATGATGCTCAAGGATTGAAACCCTCGAGGGACTCCGAACGAGCTTTGCAATGAAATCCTCCAAAAAAGTTGAGAAGGGGCTGCGAATCGAGGCTTTGATACCATGTTAGAAAACCAAGATCTGATTGCAAACCAAAATAGACCTTCCACAGAAGAGGAAAATGAAAAAGCAGAAGCTTTGCATAAAAACATGCAATTTGATATATTCGAAGTACATTAATTACAAGAGATAATTTGCTTTATAAAAGCAAAGATGCAACAATCTAATCTTATCTTGAGCAACAAGATAGCTCGATAAGATAAAGATAAGATCCTATAATTTAGGAATTAAATAAATCCTAAGTAAACTTATGCTAAGTGTAATTAATAATTAATTACACCAACAATTTCTACAAGCTAAAAAGGGATTGATTTTCCCTAGGGTGAATGGGTCCTGGCAGACTTTTCTAGAAAAATATAAATATGAGAATGAAGTCTGGGACATTTAATTCTTTCATGTAACTTTGTACCTTCGCTCCCAAATCTGAATCTGTGCAAAATCTACAAAATAAAATTTTTGTTTGTTGGTGGATAGAGATTTTCCACGATCAAACCCCAAGTTTTGTAATTAAACCTTGATGAAAAACATAGATCTAAAGTATGAAATGTATGTGTGATCCTAACCTTAAGTATGTTTAAGATTAATAAATAAATAATGCAAAGAAACCCTACTCAAGTGTGTTAGAATAGGATCCCTAAATGAACATGTATAATGATGAAGACCTACTTTAGGAGATCTCAAATCACCCTAATAAGTCATGAGATTGAATATACCTTCCTTTGGTCTGAAAGTAGAATGATAATAATCACTTAGAAAACAAGTCATTAGGCTTGGTTGAATGTCTTGTGCATCTCCTAAAACCTAGAATCCATCATGATCCTCTATAGGCATCTATCATCGATCCTTGACAATGCTTGATCATGTTGACAAAATGAGCTTGAAGACCTCCAAAAATAACTCAAATGTTTCTCCAAGACTTCAATTTTGAATGCTTGATTGACTTATCCTTGCTCTTGAATATGAATGCTTGATTTCATGTGTATTTCTCATCCTTGTCTAGTGTAAAATGAATGTGAGACTTAGTTTTATAGGCTTCCTTTCTAATTTTCCAAATATTAGATCCCGAAAACCAACATGTGAAATTTGAATTTGAAAGCTTGAAATGCCATCAAAAACATATCCAAAGTTGAGTTTAAGGCACTTAATGAGGACCTGTTTTCCCATGGGTGAATGGGTCTTGACCTTAAACTTCAGAACTCCACAAATGTTGGGGCATTAATTTAATCCATAGCATTTATTTAATGTGGGTTGTGGTGTCAGGAAATAAATAAAATTAAGTAAAATAGGCCTTGGGATAAATAATAAAGGGGTATTAGGGGCCTATTAATGAAGTTTTAAAATGCATTAATGAAGAGGTCACCAAAATAGGTCCAAATAAGTGTGAAATTATATATTCTCCTAGAAAGGGATACAATCTTCTACACTACACATATCATCTACAAAAGTGTGTGTAGAGATTGATCTCTCTAAAGATATAAAAGAGTATTTGGACATAAAAATTGGTCATTTGTGCCACACCTAGCATGTTATTTACCTCAAACTATAAAATAATTATTTTTGGTGTCAATATGCGATCATAAGATTAGGTACTTCCCTTTGGAATATCCTCAAAATAATCCCTCTTCTCAATCTATTGTGGACCCCCCTTCAAAAAATGGTGAAGGTTGGACTATAGTTGAGAATCATAAACATTGAAATCCTAGTATAGAGAGAACTCAAGCCAAAGCTCCAACTAATGTTGGTAATATAGTTTCTAAGTTGTGAATAGGGGTGCCATCAAACCCTCTAGAAAAGGGGGAAAGACATAACTTCCTCTAATGGTGAACCTTCCATTCAACCTAATTTTTTTAGAACATCACAATTGGTGTTTGTTATCTTCACAGTTGGAGTATAATATTCCTTCTCCTCCATGTAATAAGTATTTTAATAATTCTCATATTTTATTGAGGTATCTAAAGGAAGGATAATTATTTGTAGAAAAAGGAGGATAAACTCCCAAAATTTAGTTGGGTAGTTTTCCTTGAGATGATTTTTAATAAAAAGTCATTCTTCTCTTCAAGAGTTAGATAAGAATGGCCTTAACTCTCATCAATGAATTTTGTCTCCTATAATGTTTGGTCTTATATACCTCCCCCAAGAAGTATGCAGTGAAGCATTATAATCAAGAAATTATAGCTTCAAATTCCTCTACTTAATATTAGAATTATGACAAAACACAAGCCACAGGATCAAACAATGAACAAAGACACCTTCCACACAAGAGATTTACAAACAATATATGCAATATTCCTCAACAAGAAAAAGCTACAAAATGAACCTCAAGAATATTAAGGAAAATAAGAGTCCTCAAAGGTTGAGAGTTCCAAAGATCAAAATAGATAATACAATGATGGTTGATTTTTATATAGGAGTAACCCCAAATGGTAAAGGGGTTAGATCAGGACAAGTGTCAACATCACATGCAATGAGATAGAATTATCTAATAATAGTTGACTTAAATTAACATAGAAAATCACTTAGTTAACTTAATAGAGAACTCTTAAGTTTAGCTTAAGTGCATGAGAATAAATTAGACTGATAATTAAAGATTAATTAATTATTAGCTAATGCATGATTACTCTAACAACCCCCTTAAGATGAATTTAGTGAGTAGCTAAAAACCCTAAAAATAATGCATGATAGCTCTTAGCAAACAAGGCCTAGTGAGGTACCCATGTACAAATAAAATATCTCTCAAAACTAGAGAAAATGGAGATGACCACACTGGGAGAAAACTCCTCTCCAAAAGAGAGAAAGGTGAATGAAAGATTGAAAAGCCTCCAAATCAAGGTTGAGGACTAAGAAGCCTCTACCAAAATAATGTCCCAAAAAGGAGGAACATGTAGACCATCATTGAGACATGAAAAAGCTATAGATTGTTGTTGAAAGATGATTGATACGGTGTTGAAATGAAGAACCTCTAGAAATAGGAATACAAGAGTGTCCATATCATAAATGCTCCATCTCACTAAAATGCATGTAATCAACCACTAATGTACACTACATCTAAGAGTACATAGGAATAAGAACTGGATACATAGATCACTCAGACATGAAACCAAATAAGTATTAACACCAATAGTAGAACCCCCCATAATGTTGAAAAGGGAGAGCCAAGATAGGTACACTAAATCTATGTGAAACCAAGAAGTGCATGTAGGAGAAGCAACATGCAAATAAAAGGGTGTGCAAACTAAGGAACGCACACATGAGGCAAGAATCATTGGGATTCACTATTGTCATGGAAGGGACACTCACTTGACAAAGGAGTGATGGAAAACCAAAGTTAAACATCACCCTCCCATGGAACTTTATATCATAGTGTGAATACAAAAGACACAACAAGATGTGCAAAATCACTAAAAACTATACACTAGAATGTCACTTTATCTCAGTGCATCTACATAAGAGAAGTGCATACAATGGAAGCCCATAATGTACAAAAAAAGGATTTCATGCTGAAAATACAATTCTCTAACAAAAAATGAGGAAACTGGTAGCATCATGACAAAGTACATGAAAAAATATGCACTTTCAAAAAAAATTGCACCCAAAAAGGAGTCTAAATGCATAAGATATGGCTCATCGAAGTCTCCAAAATGAGAACTAAACAACAACACTAAGAAAGCTGAATTTTAGAGAAAACTAGAAGTTCAAACTAGAAACCACCTACACCACTGCAAAGAGTAGAAAATATTACCTTGTTTCAAAAAAAATTGCGAAAATTCCACCGTATGGCTGAGATATGGCCTCTAGAAGTTGAGGTGCAAAACTGAAAAGCCCAACAAAGATGGGCTGAGTAAGGAAAAAAAAAAAATCCTCCGGCAAAGTTGTCAAAAACACCTCCAAATGTGGAGGTCCACCAAATTTAGAGTGTTGGGAAAAAAATCTCCGATACAGTACATTTATTTTGCAAAAAATGACTTTATTTTAATGTTAGAAAAAGGCCTAAAAAAAACTATAATATATATAACTTTTTTTTTAAGAAAAAAAATTTAAAAAACTCATTTTTTAAAGAAATAAAAAATAAAAAATCAGTTTTTTAAAAATCAAATTAAAAAAAATGGGTAGGGCCTGAGGTGGGGTTGCGCCTATCACTATGTGGCAAGGGCGATACCACCCCATACCCCCCCCCCCTCTCCCCCTAGTGGAGGCGAGGCTCAAGGGGTCGCTGACATGCCACTATGTGGTAGGTGGCAATACCCCTTCGGGTATCCTACCCCATGTGGGGTTAATTTTATTTTTAACAAAATTTAATAAAACTTAACAAAAAACTTGCCTTAAGAAAAAACACAAGTTTTTTTTTTTTTTTTGGAAAATTTTATCTAAGGAGGTCGTATGGCCTCGCTCTTGACACTGAAATAGGTCGAATTATATATCAAAATTTTTGGAATTAGCCACCTGAACACAACCATGAGGTTCTTTTTGGCCCAAAATGCCTTGAAATTGCAGCTACACTTCAAATATGGAAAAAAACAATTGTTTTAAACCCTCATAGATTTGACTTCAAGAGTCCAAATCAAACCAAAAAAAAACCAAATATAACTTTCTCGATAACTCTGAATCCAATGGAAAGGTTATTATTGTGCCAAAATTCACCTAGAATCATCAAGCTCCAAAATTTTCAAAAAAAGTAAAGGGGATTCAAATTTGAAGCCTATAACCCTTGTTGAAAAGAAAACCTCATAAATCAAGAAGGGGTTTGGTGAATCCATGTTCTAATACCATGCTATAATTGTGAAAAAACACGTTCCATAGGATCAAACAACAAACATAGACACCTTCCACACAAGAGATCTACAAACAATATATGCAATACTCCTCAACAAGAAAATGCTATAGAATGAACCTCAAGGATCTTCAAGGAAAACAAGAGTCCTCAAATTTGAGAGTTTGAGAGATCAAAATAGATAATACAATGAGAGTTGAGTGCTATATAGGAGAAACCCTAAATGGTAAAGGAATTAGATAAGGACAAGTGTCAACATCACATGCGATGAGATGGAATGATCTAATAATAACTCACTTCAGTTAACATAGAAAAGCACTTAGCTAACTTAATAAGGAAATCCTATGTTTAGCTTAAGTGCATGAGAATAAATTAGACTAAGAATTAATTAAATATTAATTAATTATTAGCTAATGCATGATTACTCTAACACTTACAAGAGGTTAAAATTATTGGGTTCTTACTTTCAATAATTTGCCATATTATTTGGCTAGCTAGTTATTTTTTGTAGAAATCATGATGCAATTCATGGAGGGTTTGTCACCTTTCTCACTCCTGGCTCACTTCCTCATTTGGTAGATCATGAATGTGACCCCACCAACTGGGTGGTTTGGACCCTCTTAAATAATAAAAAACATTTATTTTGTATTATCAATATTTATACTTCTAATATGTTGTTGAGAGATCTCTTTTATGGTAGTGAATCATTAATTCAATGTCTATTTTATGAAAATATTTTAATATGGTTGAGATGGCATATGATAAATATAGGTATCTACCTTTTACATTGGATAGTTGGTGAAATAGAGGCTTGGTACTATATGCACAATAAATTGGGTCTTTTTTATCTCAATAGGAGACATGATCATAATCACATGTATTGGTTTATATGAAAAAAATTCTAGGATGGCCTTGATAGAATGTAAAAAACCTTGATCATACTATGATTTCTAATTTTTTTAAATAAAATGGTAAAAATTTATTAGAACAAAATAAAATAAATACAAACAACAATAAAAATCAGCACCAATCAAGGTAGAGGAATCTAGGACCTGCCAACAACACCACCACTATACCACCACAGGAAGAGTGAGCCCTCTAATGACCAACTTATGTCTTTCATTAACCAGCCATACCATCTAAAATCAACTTATCCAAAGTTTGGATATGTTCCCAAGATAACTACTCTCAATCATCAACCTTCCAATCCCCTAATTTTTGAGATGCCCATTTAGCCAAGCAGTTAGCCACACCATTCCACTCCATCGGAATATGAAAAAAAGAAACTTTATCCAATAACTCACTCAATCGAAGAATCTATCGAACCACAGAAGCCGACTACCAGTTGACTCTATCCAATTTTTGACCATGCAACATAGTAATCACAATCTGAGATTCAAACTCACACATAATCCTACACCATCCCAAAGCATGGTATTTTTCAAGAGATATAAGGATAGCAAGAAATTCTATTATATTGTTAATATGATGCCTTTTATAAATGGAAAAGAAGAAAAGGACAATACCAAATTTGTTCCTCCCCACTCTACCAACTCTTGCATGCCTAGGATTTTCCCTAGACAAACCATTTGTATTAATCATCAAAACTCCACTCAAGGCAAAGACCATTTCCCATCCCTTTAGGTTTTCTTTCTAGGGTGTTGACTCCCCATTCTCGCTAAAATTCTTATATTTTTCTCATGGAAACCCTACCCCTTCATCAACTCTTCCTCCCTCACCTCCAAGGGAGGAGAAACCTCACATTTTGCATACACCAACTCATGAGTCATGCCCATTATTCACTGCCAAAGTTGATAAATCATCACACTCTTCCCTTGAAATATTTTATGGTTTCTCTCCAACCACAACTGCCAAAAGATATAGTGGCTCCAATGTTTCATGCCACTTGAAGGAAGAAGGCCTTTTCCAATGGTCTCCCTAAACCTCTCCAAAATTAAACTATAGAAGAGGCATGAACATAGGCCTTCTTCAAAACTCCCCACCAGAAGTACCAGATGACTCTAGAGAAGCAACATTGAAAAATAAATGGGTTGAACTTTCCTCACTCTTTCTACAAAGAACATAAAAGGAAGGGCCTTGGAAATCTCAATTTTGAAGATTCTCCCAAGTAAGGCACATATCTCGAATATCCAACCATATGAAAAATTGCACTTAGGCCAAATGAAATTGTTCCACAAATTCTTCCACCACATGATGTTAGCCCCTCCATATTGAAAGTTCAACTCTTGGTATCTAAAAGCTACTCAGTATACCGCCTAGGATTTGAACTCCAAGCAAGAATATCACTCCCCCTTAAAGAACTACACACTCTATCTTCCAAAATCCTTCTTAAAATATCTCATTCCTCAATAGAGCCCCCTAGAAACCACTTCGAGGGATATTTCCATCTATAAACCATCTCTAAACCCAAGTTCTAAGAAACCTTATAATCCTCCACCTCGAACCATTCAATCTCAGTAAAACTATTGCACAATTTTTATAAATAGGGATGAATTGACATTATAGGGGGAAATCCATCCCATGATTCAAGCCAAAAAAATATTTGATCCTCTATTACATATCCAAAATAGACCCTATTTAATCAAGTTATCAACCCTTTTGAGAGTGTCCCAAATTATAGAACCATTACCTGTTAGGAAAGTTCTTGGCACACCCTCATATGCCACACCCCTCAAATACTTAACAGTGAGGATCCTAGCCTAAGTGATATTTTTCTTAATGCACCACCTCCAATAGAGCTTGGTAGTCAAGGCTTGGCCAAAAGGGATAGCTTCTTGCAAACCAAGGCCACCCTTTGTAGTGGTCTACATATGGTCTCCTGCATTACCAAAGTCCACTTTGTGAATCCAATTTACCAACCCATAAGAATTTCCTTACCAAAGCATCCAAATCCTTAATGAAGCTTGTAGGATCAGTCAAGACTATACTCCTATAAATGGGAAGAGCTTGGACCACAAAGTTCAACAACAAAACTCTCCCTACAAAGGAGGGCTACCAATGAGTCCAATGACTAATCCATTCTCAAACCTTATCCAACACCTTTTACCAAGATCTCCTCGGTAAAGATCTAGCAGAGAGAGGAATACCAAGATAAACCAGGGGAAGACTACCAACTTGAAATATAAGAATACAAGAAATTCAGTGCTAAATAAGAGGGGTGTTGAAGAAAAAAATGGAAGATTTTTCTTCATTACTCTATTGTCCAAAGGCTGCAAGATAGATGTATAAAGTTTGTTTTATGTTCTTTACCTCTCTAATTTTGGCAACACCAAACAACATGGTGTCATCAACAAAGTACAAGTGTGCCTAAGGAGGAAAGAAGTTACATCTCCACCCTTGAATACCACCTTGAATTACCTGACACTTAATGATTCTTCCCAAATCCTTAACCATTAGAATAAACAAATAGGGGGACAAATGGTCTCCTTGATAAAGACCATGAGAAGCACCAAACAACTCAAAAGGCTCAATGTTTACAATGACAGCAAAGAGGGTTGTCATTACATAGCTCATCACTTAGTTCACCCAATCACCTTCAAACCCAAACTTTAAGAGGAAATTTTGCAAAAATGACCATTTGACTCGATCATATGCCTTAGCCTATCTAGTTTGATAAATATTGCCTTATCTTTTCAATTTTCCATGGAAAGAATGGCCTCCATTGCAATCACTATCCCATCCATAATCTTTCTATTAGCCACAAAACCACACCATTCTTAAAAATTGAGCCTATTCATCCATGGCTTGAGTCTCTTTACCAATAATTTAGAGATAATCTTATATACCACATTGCAAAGAGCTATGGGTCTAAACAAGTTCAAAGAATTAGCCCCTTCTCTTTTGGAGATCAAAGCTAAGAAGGTAGAAATTCATTGCTTTCAACATCTATTTTTTCTTTTGAGATTCTTGAACAACCTCCAACAAGTCATATTTTATAATCTCCCAGTATTCCTAAAAAAAATCCACCAAGAATCCATTAGGTCTAGGTGCCTTCCCCTTCTTCATTTGAAAAAAAATTCCATCATGTTCTTTTGAAGAAATAGGCTTAACCAAATCCCCATTCATCTCCAAAGGTACTAAGGTAGGGATGCAATCCATGACAATATTTTCCTCTTCCTTTGCATAGGGTGAGTCCTCCATGAATAAGGAAAAAAAGTGTTGTGGACCCTCTTTAGAAATATCACTTAAAGAATTTAATTGAACCCCTCATGAAGATACAAGGGAAGGGATCATGTTCCCATGCCTTCTAGGCTTGATTGATTTAAAGAAGAAAGTCATATTTTTCCCCCTTCTAAAGCCATTCAATTTTTGCCTTCTACTTCTAATATGATTCCTCACACAATTCCCATTCCTCCAATTCCTTAAAATAATTTTACTCCTCTATGAGGGAAAGCTCAAAAAGACCATGTTCTCTAATTTGGTAGGTGATAGCATCAAGATAGGACTGAGCAATTGTCTTAGCCTGAAAGATATTACTAAAGCAATGTTGATTCCACCTCTTGAGTTGGAGCTTAACAAATTGTAGCCTTTTGACAAAGGAGCACATCATTGTGCCAAAGGTCGGTCTACCTATGCTCCACAAAATAACTATAAGATCATATAATTGTGTGCCTCACAACCACATTAGCTAAAACTTAAAAGAAGGATTCTTTTTAGACCTCACTTGAGTAACTAAGAATTTAACAGACCAATGATTTGAGCCTTGCCACTCCAATATCTCAAAGCTAGAAACCCTATTGTTTCCAAGCCAATCACTAGACACCAAAAATATTTCTAGCCTCTTTGAAATAGAATCTTTACCACATCTCCTATTATTCCACGTGAAAAACCCATTACCTGGCTTTATGTAAACTAGGTTCAAAGAAGAAATGTTATCTTTGAGAAGAATGGATGAAGGCTCCAGCCTTTCTAATCCCCTACTTTTTTGCTCTAAACTAACTATAGAGTTAAGATCATTAGCCAAGATCTAAGGATGATAAGTGGCAAGGGATCTGATGTAATGAATATGAGACCATGTGCTAACTTTACTAAAAAAATCACTCAGAGCATAGACATTGGAAAACATGATAATCTCACTTGTTTCCAAGGTATAAGCAACCCCCAAGATTGAAAACCTACTAGAAAGCCACTAGAGATGAGAGATATTCAAGAGATTCCATAAACAAGCAACTCCCCTTACATAGCCTTACACACTTATGCACTGAAAATGGCATCTCCACCATAACTTAGAAGCCATATTGTACATACTATCCATTGATAAATTAGTCTCTTAAAGAAGCAAAATATTTGGCAGTTGAGTTCTAACTAACTCTCGAACAACCTTTTGTCTAGGGTCATTATTCAAGCCCCTTACATTCTAAGAGAGTATGATCATTTCTAAGAATTAGAGAATGTGAGTTAATAATTATTTGATTGATCTAGATTCCACCAATAACTCTTCTATGAGCTTAATTTTATCTTGATCCTTCTTCCATCCCACTTTGGAGGACTCATATGCAACACCCCTCTTTAGGATTTTTTTTACAATCCTAAAGTGGGTGAATACTTTTTTCCCTTGCTTATGTCCAAATCCCCCTTCTCTAATGGGGGTGTAGGATCACATGATGTTAAAAAAAATTTCCTCTAAGAATTTTGTATTATCCCCAAAGCACAGGAAGCCACAAGAATCAAAATTGCATCCATTTGTGGTACAAGAAACCCATCTTGAGGACCTCCCAAAATAGCATCCTCCTTGGAACTCTCTTGATGAATTTCCAAATTACCTAAATTAAAATTTATCCCCTCTAGGAACCCCTCTTTATATTCCAAAATATCGTCAATAACTTCAAAGGGATTGAACACCCCTTCACCTTGACTATCTCGTAAAGGCCTTTTCCATCCTCTACCCTTGTTACAAGGCTTCACTAGGACAAACCCATCCTTATCTAAACCCTCCAATAAGATAGGTTTCTTCCCTTTTTCAACCTTTATTGTCTAATGTGGAGGCCCATAGGACTATGCCCCCACTATATTAAGCCTAGGATACCTCTTCTATAAATGTCCATATTCATGACAAAGTTGACAACAAAATGGAAGGGCTTCATAATCTAGTTGTTGGATCCATGAAGAGGAACCCAAATGAATTTCTAGAGTCTAGTAATGGTTTATTTAAATCAATTTCAATACATATTTGAGAAAAATAAATTACCTTTTTATCTAGAATTTATTGGGATGGACCCACTAGCTTGCCTAGCAATAGAGAAATCATATGAAGAATGACATTTCTCCAAAACTCTAATTGAAACCAAGGAAGTCACACCCAAACAAGAACTCTTGATAGAAGCTCCTCCATTGGGTTAAAGACAACATGCCAAGGTTTGATGAAGAGCCTGGCCTGATTAAAGAAATAGGGCCCTCCCTTGAAAGCCTTATTTCTATCCACCAAATAGTTGAAAACCACCATAAAATATATGTTTGCCGCCAACATCACCTCCATCTCACCCTCTAGGCTCCATGTTTTATGAGCCCAAGATTAAAAAGAGGGGAGAGGTACCCAAAGACCCATAAAATTTCATATTAAAGGATGATTAGCCAAGTAGTTAATATCTTCCTCTACTGAATCTAATTGGATCACTAGAACTGGATGGTCTTGGAACCTTTCTAGACATCCATTTTTCTTTGAAATACAAGGACCCCATTTTGTGATGATCCCTTTCCATTCAAATATTTATGTAGAATATAAACTATGTTCACATGCATGGTTAATTTCAAGTCATTCCCCATCAAAACCTCTCAAAATGGAGCATTTTGCATAAGGCTTGAGCCTCCTACCAAGGCTATACCACCAAAAAAAAAATGAGAAAGAAAAAACTAACAAGAAGAGAACCAAGCTCCACCCACACACCACACACTATGGCCACAACACCCACCAAAATAAATAAATAAAACACCAAAAACTATTGTAGACACCACACCAAAGCCCACACTAGAAGAAACATCGAAAAGAAAAAACTGTGAAGAAAACATGAGAAAAAAAATACCCTATTGTTGCCAAAAAACCCCCCATGCCCAACTCTTGCATGCATAGGAATGCAAGAGTCAATTGTCTCACAAAAATTATGCAAGACAAGAATTAGCACTCTATGCCATGCATAGTCATTCCAACATCTTCGTACCTATTCTCAATACATTTTTTATTTATAGATAAAATCTCATTTATCTCTAGTTCACATAATTTTCATACTATGCTTTCTACTTAGTCCTTCGCTTTTCCATTTATTTTCCTATGCCAATTTAACCTTTGCCATAATTCACTCTTATAATCATTATCTTATTAGGTTTAACATTGACTATAAAATTTCTCTTCTCAAGGATGTCAATTCATAGTTTTTTTAATAACTTTGCTAACTCATTAGACCATGTTGGCCCACATCTATTGAGTGTGGAACCTAGAGGTTGAGTGGGCTCTTAGATAATCATGTGGATTTTATAGTAGAATGGGACCATCAAGCATACTTCTCACTTTCATCATATATGTGGCTCCCAATTGGCTAAATTTCACCATCATGAATATGAGGCTACCACCTCATACCTTTGCCAAGCCACTGCGACAACCAAAGCTAACCCATTTGTTCTTGCTTTGCAATTATGAGTGGTTAAAATCCATCATCAAAAGAAATTTATTGATAATCATACTGTTATAGGTGCATATATTAAATCCAAAGTACATTGGATGAAAGTGGGAGAGTGGACCTCTAAATATTTTTCTCAATGTCTCTATGCTATCACACTACTACATATTAAATATGACCAAAATATACTCATAAAATTTTTAAATATCCTTCAAGCCTTTGTTAAGAATTATGAGTAGGTTTTCAAGGCTCAAGATATTTCTCTTGATCATGAACATGCCTTGCAATAATGCCTCAAGGTAGTTATTTGTTGGATTTATTCTTCTCTACAAATCTTCTATGATTAATTGCTCTCCATTGCTAGTCTTCATGAAGCAATATTTATTGTGGCCAATGGAAAAGCCCCTATATGTGATGGTTTTATTTGTGAATTCTACAAGACCATTTGGGATTGTGTTGAGAAGGGTCTTCATAAAGTATATCTTGAATCCTTCCATTTCAATTCCTTTGGACATATTATTTTAATGGAATATAAAATCCATAACAAATTCTAACAATCTAAAAGATATCTATAATTGGAGATTGATCACTTTGATCAATGTCTCCTACAAAATTAATATCAAATATCTTGTTCTTAAGTTATGTTATTTTTATCTAAATATTGTGTGACTTGAGAAAAATAGTTTTATCAAATCTAGATGTATTCTAGATAATATGATTACAGTTCAGGAAGGTATGGAATGGGATTGAAGATCCCATCAATAGACCATTATCATCAAAATTGATTTTCCTAAATCCCATTACCACATTTAGTGGTATTTTATTCTCACAATGTCTAGGCATTATGATTTGGTCCTCTTACAGATTCCCTTTATCTCCAACATTGTATGTTCTTATTACTAAAGGGTTTGGATACCTTAGATCATTCAATTTCTCAAGAGTTGGTTAAAGTTATTCATTTACCTAACTCCTTAGATTAACTTATTAATGGTCATTTTTTTTATCAATGAATCTTTTCTCACTCTTATATAAGAGGAAAATAATTAAAGAAATTAAATTTCCAGAATCTATATTATTGAACTCCCCAAAAGCTTTTGGATTTAACTACCTAAACATTTTTCTTTTAAAATTTTGAATCTTACTCTATGCTCCATCATCACAATAAAGCACTCCAATGAAGATAGTGAATGAGTAAATGGGAGACCAAATCCAATAAATAAGGAAGGGGAGTCAGGTTACATGATGACCAAGACATAGCTAGTGGGTTAGAGGAGAAGAGAAATACTTAAACCAAAAATTATGAAAAGAAAAATGAAAAAAAGTATAGCCCAAAACAATTAAAGATGAAAATGGCAAAGAAAATATATATATCTAAAAGAAAAAAAACTAGAAAATACAATTATATATGTGAATTCATATATGTATGTATATATACATAAATGTAGATAAATATATATGATGTACATATGAATGTATATGTATGTATTTATATGTATATGTATGTATATGTATGTGTATATATATGTATATAAAAATTTATATAAATGATGTGTATCTGCATGCATATATGTCTACACACACACCTACAAGCTCACAAGGGTAATGAAAGAGAAAGAAAAAAGAATAAAGAGGGTGAGAACTATCAATGTGAAGAAAAAAGAAGTGAATAATGATTACATAGTTAAAAAGAAGAAAATAATGTTAAAGAGAATCCTCATTACTTGGACATCTTTTGTAAAGCCTCAAATTCAACAATTCAATGGAAAAAGACTCAATTTTATAAGCAATACTTCTTACCCAATCTTTCTTGGCTCTTATGGGTGAAAGTGGATTGGGAATGGTGAAATTTTTAGATTTTTTGGAATACTTTTTTCTCTTTTCAAGCTTCTATTGTAGCTTTGTGGCAAGTTATGTTGGCTAGACTTGAGAAGAAGTTGGATTATTGGGTTACTAAACCTCTATCTTTGGTAAGAAAGTTTCAAATTTGAAATCTAAGATGCTTAAAACTACTTATATTTATTATTATTCTTGTTTGGTTCCTTATAATGCCTCATATTTGAGGCTAGAAAATCTTCTTGGACATTTTCTTTGGGCCTCCTCAAAAAATCTGATGTTCCATTAGGTGTCTTGGGAGTTTCATTGTCTCCCTGATGACTCAAGTGGGTTGGGCTTACTTTTGACTCAACATCAAGTTTTGATTTGTGTACCAAATGGATCATTCATCCCTTAGATGGTAATGAGGCTTGGAAAATTCTAGTGTAGCATTGTATTTCTTCTATTCATCATGTTGGGAGACTAGCCTAGAAGGGGATTAGTCTTTAAACTTTCCTTATAATGAAAGAACATGTTTAATTTTAGTGTAATTTTGTGATGAGAATCATTTGATAGGCTTGGGAAGCTATGAAACCTTAGCTTCTTTGGAATGACACTAGTTTTTGTAATGGTCTTTCTATCAACCAACAAACTATTTGGTGGTCCCTATTTTACAGCTCCAAAATCATCCTCTTGCTAAGACCCCTTTGGTTTGTTTTTTAAGGCTTTTCAAAAAGGTGGTTAAAACTTTCCTTGGTCTTTTTTCTAAAGTTACCGAGAATATTTTTTTCTTGGAATGACATTGAAGCTATTTTTTTTTTCCAATTTAGGATCATGAAACCTTTGATATTCTAATTGAAGCTATTCCCATTGATATGCTTCACAAAATTGGTTTTTGGTCTTGTAAACCTTGGTGAAAGGATTAGAAATTTTATCTTGATACAAAATTTCAAAATTATAAGCCTTAGAAAGGATATTCTTGACTTTCACCTCATTTTCTCATGGTGCCTAATTTGAAGTCGAGGTTTAACTATAATCTAGTGGAGTAGGAGAGGTAGTAAATGGCATGCATCATGTTGGTACAAAGGGATGAAAAAGGGGATTTGAATGCTTGTGTTTATTAAAAAAAATTAATAAAGAAAGAAATGGAAATATAGGAGAAGTGACTAGGGGAATCTAGGAGAAGTGACTAGATATTTTGGGAAGAAAAGGGCATAAAATAAAGAGGAGATTTTGTAAAAAAAAAAAAAGAATGGTTTCTTATCAAAATAATATAAATCTTTGTTGGAATTTTTTATCGTTTGATTCATTACCTAAGATCTATATAATCTCTCTTAGAAATAGTTTGTATTTGTTATCATGTGTTATTTACAGTGCCATTATTTGGTGCATGTATAATACTTTTTATGGATTTTTTCTTTACAAACCCGATAATATGTTTCCTATGTTGAATACACATGTTGTATACACATATACACATACCCATATAAATATATCATAAGGCATATATTAAAAGAGTCAGAACCCAATTTAGCCAACTACCAAACAATGAATAAAATATTCCATAATATATTATGGATATTTGAAGGAATAAAAAATCATAAAGGAAATCATGCATCTCTAACCACCATTTTTAAGACAATGAAACTACCTCAAATAATTTATTTGTTATTTGAAGATTCCAACAATATGGTTGCACTTACTCTCCATAGAAATGCAAGAATAAATTACTATTCTATTTTTAGAACTTCTTTATTTCCAATCAATAGCTATACTATGTTATTTTTCAAGCTTAATCAACCAAATCGGTCATCTTTTACTTATGTTGTTAATAAATAATTCATCAGATATTTTGGCTAAATGTCTAATGTGTTTTTCTCGTAAAGTTTAATTATTCTTTATGTTTAAATAATAATATGTCACCCTTTTTGGCTTAGGTGACATTTGGTAAGATAGTGATTTTTTCTACTCTATCATACTTATATTATATTATCGTTGTGTTTTTATAACGTTGTTGAGTATAAATACTATGTTTTATACTTATCTTCTATTAGTATTTCTTTTTTATAATGCTACTAAGTATAAATACTCTATCATACTTATATTAGCATTGTTTTGTCATAATGTTTTTTAATATATATGTACTCAATAAATGGGATTGCTATTGTAATGAATCGGTGGATTGAGTGGGTAATGAAAAAGTGTCAATTTTAGGTGTCTACATTTTTCCCCTCTTTGAGATGATGTTACAAAGTAACATCATTTCAAAGAAGATTAAAAATAGCTCTTGGAAGAAGATGATTAGATAAGGAAGGATGCCTTAGTCCTAAAGTGAGTGACTAGGAGGAAATATGATGGAATTGAAGATGAGGATGAGGATTTCCTCTTGAGAGGACATGTGGTTTCAAGAGAACACAAGTGTGCTCTTGAAATGGATGAGAGGATGCAAGGTGATGAGGAAAATAATACAAGATGATGGATAGAAGGGGGGATGTGATGATGAAGAGATACAGAAGGAAGAAGAAGGATGGATGAAATGCGTAGTTATATTATATTGAACGAAGCACTCTTTATTTAATATATTACTAGATGTTATGCAAGGTATGAGGAAGAAAGGTGAAAATGTGTCCCATGTAAGAGCCGAAGATAAGCTCAACACCCAAGACCACCTACAAAAACAATGAAAACCTTCTACAAGAGAGTATGCAATAATATGAGCTTGCTTGAGATTAAGACCTATCAAAATGATGAGGGGTGATCCCACAATACTAGTTTACAATTTTTGGCCAAACTAGACACTCAATTGATTTTTTCTAACTAAATTTTCACTTTTGGGCACCTATAGTGGCTAAATCGTGAGGAATTTGAAGATGATACAAACTAGTGATTTGTGAAATTTTGTCTGTAGATTCTAAATATATTTTTTTCAAATTTTTTGGAATCATATTGCACTCATTTTTCCATCTCCTTCGAAAAGTTCTAGTTTTTCTTAGTAAACAGCATTTTTAAGGAGTGACGCTCACTATATAATGCATAAATTTTTTTCCATGAAGGATAATTTTTTTTTTTTAATTTAGATTTCTAACTACGATATATAGTGCTTCCAATTGGTTTCATAGTTTTTTATTGAATATTTTTTCCTTAATCAGTTTCGAAGTCAAACCAATTACAATTTAGACATAAGCAGACCATATAACATGTAACTTTTTTTGTATGTATCAAAATTATTATTTTTTTGTTGGATCAAGGACTTCAATATCTGGTGCATTGATATTTTTTTATTTTATTTATAATCTTCTATTTTTTCACATGTGCAGAATAGAGAGCTTAATTTTTAGTGAAAAACCTACATTCACAAGAAATAAAAGGTAAATATAATTAATAAAATTAAATTTATTTAAAATTATACTTTTTGGGAAGCTTATAATAAGGAATGCATACTTACAAAAAATAAAATTTAAATCATTTCATTTGATCCCCCAAAAGGTAAATCAGAAGTGGATTTTTATTAGCATTTTGATAGTTGTAAAGTAGACTTCATTATAGATATGGTTTAAAACTAGCGGGGTTCTATCCAAGGGGGTTTGATCTAAGGTGCTTCAATAAAACCATCTTCAATTGGAATCCTTTAAATGGAGTTTTTCAAAAAAAATCCTCTCCAAAAAAGAGATATAATGCAAATAAAATAAAATCATGTGAGGAAGGATGGAGGACTCCATGATACCCCCAAGTACACCATCTGTCACATAGATACATAAAAATCAATAGCCCCCCAATAGGGGAAAGAGAGAGACTATATAGCCCCCCCATAATGTGTAATCACTATTGTCCCTCAATATTATTTGGCATTAATTTCATAACACCAAAGTTGAGATATCAGGTTGTGCACATGGTGATCTTTTAGTTTAGTTCTTCTTGCATGAGTTTATATATCCATGCTGATCTATCTTGGTATCATCACTTGCATATGGAATATTTCAATGATTGATATGTTTCTCAACTTGGCATATGCTCAGTTTTTAGTTTGAAATTATAAAATCCATCTACATATTTATATCCTAACATGTTTTTTAAGGCTTCATGATAACATTGGTCAGGTGCAGAGATAGGTTCTATATCCAAAGTTTGTTAAAAAGGCACATTGTATTTTCATAAGACAACATATTGCTCTTCAAATAAGGTTTGGAATTATTGTGAGGAAATCTTTGAAAATATGGAAAATTGTGTTTTCTCAAAGACAATAATGAAGTGGCAAAAGGTTGCAATGATAGTGTTTTATAAAGTCAAAAATAAAAAAATCATTGCATTGTCTGTTGAAATTATTTTGGTTGAATGGGAATTCTTTCCCATCATAATGCTCAGACTTGAAATGGTATTATGTTGCTTTGTAACTTCGGTGAGCGCATATACTTGTCTCATTTTTTGTTTATTAGGGTTTGTTACCCTAATTATGGTGTCAGTAATAAGCAAAGCTTGTTCTAGAGTTTGGTTGCATGGTCTTTGACGGGACAAGAAATAACAGCGAAGGGCAAGATAGTCAAGGTGTTTTGTTTGTGCAAACTCTAGGTGTACTCTTTATCATTCTTATTTTTCTTTACTTTGTGTCAATAAGAAACATGTGCTTTAGACTGCTTTTGGTGTTCATTAGACCATTTAACTGTACACGGGTTCAGTGTGTTTACCTGGGAATTTTATTTCTGAAGTTTCGGTTGTTAATGATGTGAGATTTTGTTTCAGAAATCTGTTCAATGTCTTAATGTTGGGTTTGAATTTGATAATGGTTCTTTAACCCCATGGGTTTTCTGGTAGTTTTAGAAGTAGGGTTGTAAACAAGTTTATGTTTTCCCTTAAGTCAGGTCTATAAATACTTGTGTTTTCTTTGTTAAAGAACCCTAGTTGGGCCTGCTATTGAAGTTTAAAGGTTTGTTGTTATGTGGGTTTATTATGTATTTGGTCATGGTTGGATATACTTTTTTTTAGGGTGTCGGTTTTGTAGAGTATATGGGCAGTTATTTGTTGATTATCTTAATGCTTTCTTAGCAAGATGGATTTTGTATAGATCCGATGGATTATGGTTTAGTTTTGTGTAATAAGATGTCTTCTTAGAGCTGGCAAGGGTAGTTTTAGATTCGGTTTCTCATGGAAGTTGATGATATAGTTTTTCAAAAGGTTTTTATCTAATTCTATTTTTAAAAATAGAGAACATATTAAATGCTTCATTGTACTCATATTCATGTTGATGAGAGGTTTTGGAAAGTAAAAAATACATCTTTCAGAAAGGCAATGTATATATTGTTTTGAGTTTTGGAATTTTGTGACTCTGACTCTGAGGTCATTGCATAATAGAGTATGTAATTATTGAAACAAAGATCAACTTTGTATTTACATTGCTTTCATACTTGTACATTTCAAAAGACTATCGGTGAGATAACACTATAATACTATCAATGAGATAGCACTATTATCAGTGAGACAAATTAGCCCGTGAGGCTTTGTACAAAGAATATTTTTTAGATAAGGCCAATGTGGCCAAGTTTGAGTGGTTTTATTCCCCAGGAGGGTTTCCACTCAAGAAAATCTTTGTGTCAATCTTTTAAATGTGTTTGTTCATTATCTGTTCTTTTCATTTTTACAACATAAGTTCATTCATGATCTGAAAAATTGCTAAAAGAATTAAAAAGAGTTGATTTGTTCATTAACACTAATTCACCCCCCCTCTCAGTGTTAACTGCACTCCAACAATTGGTATCAGAGCCAAACCTTGTTGTTGAGTCAACTAGGGGATTCTGCCTAGGAGTGCTAATGGCAATGCAAGAAGGTTTGTCTACAACCAGAGCACCACTCTTTGATGGTACTAGTTATGCCTTCTGGAAGTTTAGGATGAAAAAACATATTAACTCTCTAGGATATGATGTGTGGGAAGCAGTTAAAAATGCATATACTGCTACATCAGGCCCTTCTAATGTTAATAAAAAATGAGCATATGATTGCAATGCAAAGGCTAAAAATGCTATTTGTTGTGGACTCACTAATGATGTCTTAACAAAGGTAATGGATTGTAAGAATGAAAAATCCATATGGGATAAACTATCTAACATCTATGAAGGTGATGAGAAAGTTAAAGAAGCAAAACTTCAAAACTTTAGATTTAAATTTGACAGTCTAAAAATGTATGATGATGAAAAGATTGCTGATTTTTTCTTGAAGATTCAAGAAAGTGTAAATGCAATCAGAGGTTTTGGAGAAGACCTTCCTAAAAATATTGTTGTTCAAAAAGTTTTGAGATCTTTACCCAACAATTTTGATCCAAAGATTGCAGCAGTTGAAGAAAGAGACATTAATACGGTAACTCTTGATGATCTCCATGGTTTCTTTACTGCTTATGAAATGAGATTGAATGAACATAACTCTGTAAGGAATCTACATTTAAAGCTGAGTTTGGTGCCTTAGATGAAATATAGTTATCTTTTGTAAGTAAACTAAAAAGAGGCTCAGGCAAGTATAAAGGGAAATTACCCTTTAAATGTTTTAATTGTGGAAAGATAGGACACTATGTTGCAAACTATCCTAATAAAGATCTTGAAAGTGATGATGAAAACAATAAAAGGTTCTCAAAGAAAAATCAATTGAACTTCAAGAAGAGAAATACTTTTAAAAAGAAGAAAAGTCTTTATGTTGATGTGACTGATAGTGCTTCAATTGAATCTTGTGATGAAACTGAAGAAATCTTATTTATGGCTGAAGTTGTTCCTATAAAGCAAGATGAATCTAATTCTGAATCAGAAATTGATCTTGAGGGAGAATTGAAATCTGCTCTCAAAGAAATTAAGAAATTGAGAAAAGAAGCAATTATCTTAAAAGATAAAGATTAGAAAAGTGTACAAATTATTTTTGATTTGACTCTTAAAGGAGAAGAAACCAGAAAAATTCTTGAGATAACTCAAGAAAAATTGAAATATAAGGAGAATAAATGCTGCTCTTTGGAGGTAGAAGTTATTAAGCTAAGAAATCAACTTGCCTCTCCTAATGAGGATCAATGTTCAAATCAGGATGGAAAAGGAAAAGGTAATATTTCTGATGATAATTCCAGTATTAATGGTTATTGTTTCAATTGTAAACAATTTGGTCATAAGGCTAGTACTTGCAAGATTTTGTCTAAAAAAATTTATAATATCGTCAATGGAAATCTCTATAAATTTCTTGTTAATCTTCAATGTTATAGATGCAATGAAGTAGGTCATATAGCAACATTTTGTAAATCTATTTTAAGAGTGCAGACAAACAGAGCTAATGGAACTAAACTTGTTTGGAGGCCTAAAGATGTTAAAGCCTTGATAGTTGAAACAACTTTTCACTCTGTTAAGAGAAACTTTTGGGTTCTCGATAGTGGTTGCTCTCATCATATGACTGGTGAGAGAAATAGGTTTATAGACTATGAGGATTATTCTAGTGGCTTTGCTAAGTTTAGGAATGACCATTGTATTCCTATAGTGGGCAAAGGTACTATTTTGCTTGAAAATGAAATCCTTGTCAATGATGTTTATTATGTGGAAGGGTTAACTCATAATCTATTGAGTGTAAGCAAAATTTGTGACAATGGCTTTGATATAAAGTTCTTTGACTTAGGGTGTGAAATTCAAAGGAAATCTAGTAAAATAGTAGTAGCAGGTTTTAGAACAAATGGTAATGTGTATTATCTACAAGAGAGCTCAAATAATAAGCAAGAAAGTAATGTTTGTTTCATGATTCAAATTGATGAGTCCAAGTTATGGCATAGAAGATTTGGTCATATTAACTATGACAATCTGGTAAAGATAAGTAAAAATCAAAATGTTAGAAACATGCCTATACTATCTAAACCAGATAATAAAATTTGCAAAGAATGTCAGGAAGGAAAACAAGCTAGAGAAAGTTTTAAAACTAAAGAATACACATCAACCAAACCTTTGCAACTTGTTCACACTGATCTATGTAGTCCGACAAGGACTAAGTCCTTGAATAATGAGAGGTATTTTATTATTTTTATAGATGAATATACCCATATGACCTAGGTAACATTTCTAACACATAAGGAAGAGTCCTTTCATAAGTTTAAAGTTTTCAGAAAGTTGGTTGAAAATGAATCTGATCTGAAAATCAAGTGTCTTAGGTCAAATAGAGGAGGTGAATTTACATCACAAGAATTTGTTGATTACTGTGAAGATCATGGAATAAAGAGGCAATATTCAGCCTCTAGGACACCACAACAAAATGGTTTTGTTGAATGCAAAAATCAAACAATGAAGGAAATGGCTAGAGCTATGTTACATGATGCAGCTCTATCAAACACATATTGGAAAGAAGCAATGCATACTATTGTTTATATTCTGAACAAAGTTCAATTAAGAACTAATACACAACATACACCATATGAATTATGGTATGGTAGGACTTCCAATGTGGGATATTTTAAAATATTTGGCAGCAAGTGCTTTATAAAGAAAGAAACTAATAGCATTGGAAGTTTTGAATCAAGGTGTGATGAGGGTATATTTTTGGGATATTCTACACACAATAAAGCATATAAGTGTTACAATAAAAGATTAAGGAGAATTGTGGAAAGTGCCAATGTTAAGGTTGATGAAACCTTACAAAATTGTGCATAGAAAAAGAAATTTGATGATGATGATGAATTTATTGTGTAGACACCTGATAAAAATCTACAAGATCAAAATGAACCTTCAAGTTCAACAAAACTTGAGAAATTAACTAAACAAAATGTGCCTGATGACATTGTTGAACCTTCCTCTCAATTATCTTCTAGGCTAATGAAAAAGAATCATCCTTCTGATCAGATTATTGGAGATGTGACAAGAGGAGTTCAAACAAGAAGGAAGGTTTTAGGTACAAAAGATAATGATGAACAAGTTTATTTATCTTTGATTTTAGAAATAGAGCCTAAGACATATTTTGAGGCTAGTAGTGATAGTTTCTAGGTTAAGTCTATGCATGAAGAACTTGCACAAATTGAGAAAAATAAAAATTGGGAACTAGTTCCTAGACTTGAAAAATGTCATTGGTTCAAAATGGGTCTTTAGGAATAAGTTGGATGAACAAGGGAACATAGTTAGAAGTAAAGCTAGATTAGTTTGCAAAGGCTATTCTCAAATTGAAGGACTGGATTTTGATGAAACTTTTTCTCCTGTGGCTAGATTAGAAGCAATTAGAATGTTTTTGGCTTATTTTGTGTATAAAGGTTTTAAAGTGTATCAAATGGATGTTAAAACTGCTTTTCTAAATGGTGACTTGTTGGAAGAAGTCTATATGGAACAACCTGAAGACTTTTTTGTTACAGGTAAATAAAATTATGTATACAGGCTAAAAAAGGCCCTCTACGGTCTAAAACAAGCTCCTAGAGCTTGGTATTCAAAATTAGATACCTATTTACATGAACAAGGGTTCTCAAAAGGTGTTGTAGACAACAATCTATACTTCAAAGTGAAGGATGACAATAATATAGTTGTTGTTTTTTATGTTGATGATATTATATTTGGTAGTAATAATGTTGATTTGTGCTCTAAATTTCTAGAAATCATGAAGTCTAAATTTGAAATGTCAATGATTGGTGAACTTTCTTTCTTTTTGGATCTTCAAGTTAGTCAACTTGATAAAGGGATATTTGTTTCACAAATTAAATATGCTAAAGAAATGTTGAAAAAGGTTTCAGATGATTGATTGTAAACTAATTGGAACTCCTATGGAAACCAGTTGTAAACTCTCAAAGGAAGTTGATCATCCTGATGTGGATCATACTCTATATAGATCCATGATTGGTAGTCTCTTATATCTGGCTGCCACAAGGCCTAATATTATGCATGTTGTATGCTTGGCTTCATAGTTTCAATCTACACCTAAAATGTCAAATTTGAATGTTGTGAAAAGAATTTTGAAGTATGTTGTTGGCACAATAGATTTTGGTTTGTGGTACCCTAAACATGGTGATTTCACATTGGTTTCTTACACTGATGTTGACTGGGCAGGAAATATTGATGACAGGAGAAGCACTTCAGGGGTGCTTTCTATCTTGGAGGTAGATTAGTAGCTTGGCATAGCAAGAAGCAGGATTCAATATCCTTGTCAACTACTGAGGCAGAATACATAGTAGTTGCTACCTGTTGTACTCAAGTACTTTGGATGGTTCAAACCTTGAAGGACATACAAGTTAATGTTGCTAGACCTGTTTACATCTTATGTGATAATCCAAGTACCATTAATATCTCCAAAAATCTTGTGCAACACTCTATAACTAAGCATATTGATATAAGGTATCATTTTTTCTGTGAAAAGGTGTTGACCAATGAAGTTATCCTATATTTTGTGGCATCCAATGATCAGGTAGCTGATATATTTACCAAAACCCTTCCTAAAGCTCAGTTTGAGACTCTAAGAGACAAGCTTGGTGTTGTCTCCATCAGTTCTCTTCCATGTTAACTTCAGTTCATGGAGTTAGGGGGAGCAGTTCATGCATATTCTTTTATCCCTCAATATTTATTTGGCATTATGAGCACAATTCATGTTTGGTTTAGTCTCTTTGCCTTTGGCATTGTGTCAAAAGGGGGAGAATTTAGAGGCTTATTTTGTAGTGTTCAAAGATTATGTATTGGCAATGATATGTGTTTGTGATCAATGATATGCTCTATTTATCTAATTTTTCAGTTGTATCTTATGGTTTCTTTCATATGTGACAAGATGGATATGTACTTCATGCAGTCATCATGTTCAGAACATGTATATTATAGCTATGATATTATTGATTAACTTTTGTGTTTGACATCAATGCCAAAGGGGAAGTTTGTTGTCCCTCAGTATTATTTGGCATTAATGTCATAACACCAAAGTTGAGATATTAGGTTGTGTACATGGTGATCTTTTAGTTTAGTTCTTCTTGCATGAGTTTATATATCCATGTTGATCTATCTTGGCATCATCACTTGCATATGGCATATTTCAGTGATTGATATGTTTCTCAGCTTGGCATATGCTCAATTTTTAGTTTGAAATTATAAAATCCATCTGCATATTTATATCTTAACATGTTTTTTAAGGCTTCATGATAACATTGGTTTGGTGCAGAGATAAGTTCTATATTCAAAGTTTATTCAAAAGGAAAATTGTATTTTCATAAGAAACATATTGCTCTTCAAATAAGGTTTGGAATTATTGTGAGGAAATTTTTGAAAAGATGGAAAATTGTGTTTTCTCACAGACAATAATGAAGTGGCAAAAGGTTGCAATGATAGTGTTTTATAAAGTCAAAAATAAAATAAAAATCATTGCATTGTCCGTTGAAATTATTTTGGTTGAATGGGAATTCTTTCCCATCATAATGCTCAGACTTGAAATGGTATTATGTTGCTTTGTAACTTTGGTGAGTGCATATACTTGTCTCATTTTTTTTTTAGGGTTTTTTACCCTAATTATGGCATTGGTAATAAGCAAAGCTTGTTTCAGAGTTTCGTTGCCTGGTCTTGGATGGGACAAGAAATAACAACGAAGGGCAAGATAGTCAAGGTGTTTTGTTTGTGCAAAATCTAGGTGTACTCTTTATCATTATTATTTTTATTTACTTTGTTTCAATAAGAAACATGTGCTTTAGACTTCTTTTGGTGTTCATTATACCGTTTAACTGTACACGGGTTTGGTGTGTTTACCTAGGCATTTTATTTCTAAAGTTTCGGTTGTTAATGGTGTGAGATTTTGTTTGAGAAATTTGTTTAATGTTTTAATGTTGGGTTTGAAGTTGATAATGGTTCTTTAACCCCATGGGTTTTCTGGCAGTTTTAGAAGTAGGGTTGTAAACAAGTTTATGTTTTCCCTTAAGTTGGGTTTGTAAATACTTGTGTTTTCTTTGTTAAAGAACCATGGTCGGGCCTGCTATTGAAGTTTAAAGGTTTGTTGTTATGTGGGTTTATTATGTATTTGGTCGTGGTTGGATATCCTTTTTTTGAAGGTGTTGGTTCTACGGAGTATATGGGAAGTTATTTGTTGATTATCTTAATGCTTTCTTAGCAAGATGGATTTTGTATAGATCCGATGGATTATGGTTTAGTTTCGTGTAAGAAGATGTGTTCTTACAACTAGAAAGGGAAATTTCAGATTCAGTTTCTCATGAAAGTTGGTGATACAGTTTTTCAAAAGGTTTTTATCTAATTCTATTTTTGAAAATAGATAACATATTAAATTTTTCATTGTACTCATATTCATGTTGATGGGAGGTTTTGGAAAGTACAGAATACACCTTTCAGAAAGGCAATGTATATATTGTTTTGAGTCTTGGAATTTTGTGACTCTGGTTCTAAGGTCATTGCAGAACAGAGTATGTAATTATTGAAACAAAGATCAACTTTGTATTTACATTACTTTCATACTTGTACATTTCAAAAGACTATCACTGATATAGCACTATAAGACTATCAATGAGATAGCACTATTGCCACTAAGACAAATCAGCCAGTGAGGCTTTTTACAAAAAATATTTTTTAGATAAGTCTAGTGAGGCCAAGTTCGAGTGGTTTTATTCCCTAGGAGGGTTTCCACTCAAGAAAATCTGTGTGTCAATCTTTTGAATGTGTTTGTTCATTATCTATTCATTTCATTTTTACAACTTAAGTTCATTTATGATCTGAAAATTGTTAAAAGAATTAAAAAGAGTTAATTTGTTCACTAACACTTATTCACCCCCCCTCTCAGTGTTAACTACACTCCAACAATCACTTGAAAAATGGTAATTTCTTGAACAAAAAACATGATCCAATGTTGACAAACAACTCATCTCCATTTTGAAAGAAATAAAACCAAGTACAAATACAGGGATGCTTCCCATTCTAGATAGGAATTGAAGGAAGGAAGGGTGAATATGGATGATGATGATGTCTTTGAAATCTGCTCATGTGTCTCCTTTTCAAATGAAGATGAAGATGCCACAATCAAATCAGGTACATGCCCAATCAATGAAGAATGTGACAAATCAGGACTATGCAGAAACTAATGTTGAACAATATCCAAAGACCATGATTGTTTGACAATAGTTGTGCAATTTTTGTCATCAAATAGGAGAGATAACCCCTCAAATGTGTCCTCCAAATTTGAAATGTGAGACTCCAAAAACAAGGATGCAATTTTTGATAGATAGGAATCCCAATTAGGAAGGAAATCATATACTTGTGATGAATCATTGGGCGTGCTCAATGAATCACCAACATTAGAATGTTCCTATTGAACAGGAATGATGGAAGCCTCAATCAATGACTCTACACAAGGAATCACTAAAGGTGAAGGTACATCAATTGTCTCTAATGGAGGATCATCTAAAGAGACCTTGTCATCCTCATCTAAAGATTCAAAGTATTCCAAATATTCAAACTCTTGCATAGTATCTACATCATAGGGTATCTTGTCTAAAAAATAAATAGGCACAAGACAATATAAAATAGGATCTTTTGGGAATGGATGAGTATCATAATCACCATGTATCTCCCAAATTTTAGTCCAAAGAGTATGAGGACACTCAGAATGATCAATAGATTTCAAAGTGGCAACATAAATATGCATTACAATGACTCCTAAGACATGATCCCTTTTTCAATTCCATGCAAATTTCTTACTATCAGTACTAGGAGGGGGGAACAATATTATACAGATGGGGTAACAAATGAAGCCATCTGAGATGTTTGATTATACCATCTCTTCATTGTTTATAGTTTCCCCTTTTAAACATAATCACAACAAGATGAAATGAAAGCCCCATAATGAACTATTATAAATCTCTAAGATTACAAAGACATTGACTTTTAATATGAATTAGAAACTCCCAAATATGATATATACTACATATGAAGTCTTCCCAAATTGATAGAACCTCAGGCCCAGAGTCAGGATGTCCAAGTAATCAGTCACAATGCCAAATATGCAAAATACTAAATAAATAATACTTGGGGTTGAATCTAGAAAAATTGCATGGGCATAATGAAAGATACCTTGAATACCTTTCAAATGCAACTTGAATCACTAAAATCAGAGAAACTGGTAGAAAGTTATGAGCTTTGAGGTCCAAATAGGAGATCTAACTTCAAATGGAAATACAATACTATATAAATAAAATATGATAATAATTCCTACACCACTAGAAATTTCTCAAAACCATCTTTCCAATGATATCTCATTTGCAAAATTTTGATACCTGAGTCAAAAGTTATGGTGATTTGAATAAAATTGCCTAATTAAGACATGATGGGGCTTCTGTGACGATCATTTGACCATCAAATTTAAGATAGTTGCCCATTTTTTTGAAAAATCACCAAAATAATAAATTTACCTCAAAATATGAAGTGTGTATATGAAAATTGCAAGGTCGTATTTGACCCAATCTGCTCCAAAAAATTTCCTAAGATGTAAACCCTCCAATCTGTAATAAAAAAAACTTCAAGAAAAAACTCCAAATCTTGTATTTCTTTCAAGTTTTTTTGATTCTCCAATTCATCGTAAGATACAAGAGAAGAGCATACTCAACTTTACTAAAAATAACCAAGGTATCTCACTAGCAATAGCTCAACCCTCATATATGAGAAGGGTTTTGCAAGGCTTGGCCCTGATACCATGTAAGAGTTGAAGATAAGATCAACACCCAAGACCACCTACAAAAACAATGAAAACCTGCTACAAGAGAGTATGCAAGAATATGAGCTTGATTTATATTAAGACCTATAAAAATGATGAGGCATGAAGTATGATACAAATGAGTACAAGCACCTTCCTTATATAGGCAAGGTTGAGATGTAGTATGTAGTATGATGTTGGCATGTGTCTTAACATTAAGACATGTGACAACTAGCTAACTAATCACCTAGGAAATGTTGAAAAATATAGATAAGATAAGAATTCTAGAAAAGACAACTCATCCTTCTAGAAGGAATCTTATATCCTAAGCAAACATGTGAATATAAATGATACCTAGGAATATAATTAAATGCCTACTAAAATTTATGTAAGTGTAATTAAATAATTAATTACACCAACATCCCATTTATAGAAAAAAATAACTCACAAGCGATTGTATATTGTATAGCACCATGGTATGGAAGACCATGATACCACTATGAAATGTAGGTTACAAGGACCTATATAGATGTAAGATAAATGATAATGCATATAAAAAAGTAAGCAAGAATGCACAAAATTATTCAAAGAAAAACATGATGTTGCCTCGGTCAAGCTAAAAAGCCAAGATTAATTGATGCTTGATGGGGTGTTATTGATGTGGGAAGGATATATCTTGAAAAATCACAAGAATTTAGGACACATCCTAAAGACGATGATTAGATTTGGATAAAGGCTTGTAGCAAGGTTAAAAATAAGACCAAGGATTTGAATGGATCATTTGTACTATATTCCTTAGCTAGATTGCATGTATTAGGATTTTCTTACAATTTTGGATTGTGGGGAGAATTTGGATTATATGGGAGTGATGGGTGTGATGGGGGGATGGAATTGGGTTAAATGGGGTTTGTAGCCTATATAGATAGATATCAATTATAAGGGATGATGGGATGATAGGATGAATTGGTAGAATGGATTAATGGATATAGAATAGGGAGATAAATATTTGGGAGATGGAAGGATTATGGGATGAAGGGATAGAGGGTTTGGGTAGGTTATTGATGGATGGAGGATTTGGAGATAGAAGGATTATGGGATGAAGGGATATAGGGCTTGGGTAGGTGATTGATGGATAAGGGGTAGAGAGATAAGGATGGATGATATAGAGATAAGGGTGGGGAGATGGCAATTATGGATAGGAGATGAGACAAATTATTAGATGTATGGAGGGGTCAAATGTGATCTCTATGGAATATGTCATGAAGGAGTAAGATACCCCACTTTATACATGTCATGTATGATGAGGCAATATAATTTTATGGTAGGATGATGGGAGGATAAGGAGTATGAAGGTGTGTAAAACAATAAAAGATATGGGTTGATAAGATGGATGGATTGGAGGGGGGGGATGGAAGGATAGGAATATGGAGGGAAGAAATATGTAATGGGGGAATGTATTCTAAGATGTTTCCAAATAATGCATGAATAATTTCCCTAGTCTTTATCAAGATCAAGAGGATAGAGGAATTGTATTGAATAGGATGAATGGGTGGGGTAAGCATGTGAGATGAAGGATATGATGAACGGTAGCTAGAAGAAAATTGCACCTAAGTGTAAGAAAAAAATAGATGGTTGGATTTACACATGCATATCTTACCAAGTTTTCATCATGGTACTTTCTCCTTGAGCTGGCTATTTTCCATGTTTTCACCATTAGACAAAATTTATTTCTCTTTACTATTTTTTTTGCTTGATCTTTTGCTTTTTATTTTATTTTATTTTTGTTTTATGGGTGGCATGGATGGATATGAATGAGGATAAAGATATGTATATATGGATTTGGAAGATAATAGATAGGTGATAGGGAGATGGAGGAATAAATCAAGCATCTACTTATATACTGAGGTAATAAGAGACCATTAGGAGTGATTGTTGGGTGTTGGTACAAACTTATGAGGATAGGTAAATTATGCAAGGGCATGGATTAAATGGTTTTTATGGGGGAGGTATGGGGGATAATGGATGGGATGTTTAAAAGTGTATGGAGGGAATCATGGTAGGGGAATGTGATGTGGGGATGTTTTTAGGACCAACATTGGCACACATTATGATGGATGTTGAATGTTGGGAGGAAAAATGGATGGAGGATGTGGAGATTATGGAGGAGTTATGGTAGTGAATTTTGGAACATAAGGACCCTAAATAGATATAGGAGATTAGGGATTGGGATATTGAGATTTTGGATGCCATTATGGATTTTACCTTTGGATGCATTAATTATTTTTTCTTTAGGATCCACACTGTTTTTTATTTTATTTTTAGGATCCTTTTTTTTTTTTTTTGGTGGCCTTTGTGTCCTTTGGGATTGATTACACTTTTGGATTATATTTTTGTTTATTTCATCATGTCTTTTTGAGGGGATATGGTGATCTTTAGACTCATGTGGATGTTTGATTGTATGCATTTTACTTGGTTGTCCAAATTTCTTCCAATAGCAATGGAGGGAGTGAGGATATTGATGATGTAGAGTGAATATGAATGGAGTGATAGAGGTAGGATTTTGGAGACAGTGCATGGATGGAAGGTGTTGGTTGGAGTTCATGTAGGTGTGCCTTTGTTGATCCTAATTGGGGATTATGGGAATGGGATATTTATGATGGGTGATGGGGGTAGGTGATTTTTGGATGAGGGGAGGAATGCAATGAGATAGAGGATGAGATATTGGGATATAAGGGCCCAAAATGGATTTAGTAGGTGGGGAATATGTGATGGTGGATTGTGGGACATAAGGACCCAAAATAGATTTGGAGGATGAAGGAGGGATAATGATAATGTTTACATGTGTGTATGATGGAGGAGGGGGAATGAAAATAAATATTTTGAAAGAGTGGTAGGAAGACCTATTGTTGTTTTGGAAGAGGCTTTCTTAGGCTTTATGAAGTTTTTACTAACCTTTTTAGATTGTGATCCTTGAGATATGTAGCCAAGGCCTTATGCTTATGGGTTTTATTTGATACGGATGGGATTCAATATACCTTTCTCATGAAGGCTTAAGCCTTTTCCTTGATAGTTCATGGTCTTGAACATTCAATTTATAGTAGGATGTTTGTTATTTTGGAAGCGAGATGAAAGTCCATTATTAGGTAGAGTAGGATGGGTGGTGGATATGATTTGTACTTCTTCTACTGCAAGAGAACCACCATGGGTGAAAGTAAGAGGACCAAGAGAATAAGGTGATGGTATAGGGATGGTTTGGGTAGGAGGTAAGGGATCATGATATGGATTAGATGGGATATTGGGATCTTGATTTTATGAGGGAATGATAATGGACCATGAGAGGGATTAGGTGAGGTGGTAGGATCTTGGTTTGGATGAGGGGATGATAAGGGATTAAGTGAGGTTGAAAGGTCTTGATGTGGATGAGTGGATGATAATGGATCATCATAAGGGTTAGTTGAGGGGGTAGGATATTGATTAGGGTGAAGGGATGTTGTGGTATGCTTTGGACTAATCTATTGGAATATTTGTATTATTATGGAGAGTGTGATGGTGGAGTGTTGGATAGACTCCACATATAGGTTATATGGATGGATGGGGGAATTCATGAGATTAATAGGATTAGGGTTGTAAAATGATAGGATATTGGATGGTTTTGATGGGTTGGGTAATGCTAGAGTAGGAGATGGGGATTTGAATTGGATGGTTTTGATGGGTTGGATTGTTTTGATAGTTTGGATGGTGTTAGGAGTGGGAAGAGGAATAATAGGTGTGGGATGGAGAATGGTGTTGTCAATGATTACCTTAGATGGATGAGTGGGGTGAAATGACTACACATCTTTAGAAAATGGATTTTGTGATGATTTTTTTATAGGATTCCTTAGAGGAATTATGGAGGGAAATATTTAGATGGTTTAGGCTTATATGCAGTATTAGGATTAGATGATGGATTAGGAGAAAATGGATGATTATGATTTGATGGAAAATTAGGATTAAATGAAGGATTGGGATTAGGGATCATAGGATTGGGGTTAAGTGGAAAGTACGAGAAGAAATAGAGATAAGATGAGGATTATGATTGGGTGGTTTAGTAGGGATGTGAAATGATAGGATTAGGATTATGGATTGGAGGATTGGGATTATGGAATGGAAGATGGGTTTAGGGATAGTGGGATAGTAAATTTGGATTAGATTTGAAGGTGGTGATGTGGTTGGTCAAAGATTGAGGTTGGGATATGACTAGAGGAGAAGATAGAGGTATGATTATTGGATGAGGAGGATAGGCGGGTGAGAGATAACAGGGAGATATGGATGTAGGATAAAATGGAGTTCCTTCGTCAAAGGTAATATAAGGATGACCAAAAGATATGTGTGGAGGTGTGAAGGGATAGATTATAGGATCCATTGCTTGGTCAAAATATATGGATGAGTGGTGGACGCTTGGGGAGAGGTTACTAGTGATGATGGCATCAAAGAGATATTTTTCTTGATCAACAAGAATTTCATAATCATCAATGTAATTAGGATTGCCCTTGGAAACTAATTTTGTTCTTGTTGGTGGAGGGTAAGGATTCATGATGTTTGATAGGATGGGAATGGATGGAAGAGATGGGAATATATGATTATAAGGTAAATTTAATGGATTAGAAGAACGTGGAAGAAGAGATCTTAAGACTTGTTTTGATATCAGAAAATCTTATATTTGATTTACTAAAGATTAGATTAGGATTTAGATTAATATTGGACTAGGATTTAGGTTAGGCTCATATTAATATTTATATTAAGCTTAGATTAGGATTTGGATTAAGCTCAAACTTGGTGATTTTAAAAATCTAGACTTTTTTAGATTTTTCTATGTTTTAGTAAATCATGTTTTTGGAGGTCTCTAGAGTGGAATTTGACTTGAGGACTATCATCAATCCTTTCAAATGGATTGATAAAGGCCTTATTCCAAGGGATTGGAACTAGATCTCTTGGATATATTTCTATTAGTGTGTAGAAGTCTAGATTTCACCCAACGTGCATGGAGTTATGACTCAACCAAGATGCTTGTACCAAAATCAACAATTTTTTTTATTTTTTAAGTTTTGGATTCACAGAGATGTTGGATGGAGGGTGTTTGATTATTACCTAAGTGTTTGGGAAGCCATGACTATGTTTTAACCTTGAATTTTTCTCTCTAGTTTTTACATGGAAAATAGATTCGTTGAAACATAGTACAAAGCTACCTATTCGAAGACATGACCATTGAATGAGAGATGAAATTTGGGACAAGTAGTTGGGTAGGATATAACCATCCTAACATAGGACAAGGCCACCTAAAAATTTATAAGCCTTACCAAACATGTACAAGGCCACATAAACAAAGATAGGATTAAATTTAGGATCATAATTGACTTTCTACAAGGCCACCCAAAAAAGGTATAAGGTCACCCAAGTGGAGATAGGGTAAAATTTGGGATTAGAATTGACTTTTACAAGGCTACCCAAATAGGGTAGTGTGACCAATGGCATAGTATAGGTTAACTACACTTGATCCATGAGGATTCAAATCATATTTAATCCACTAAGCATCAATCCCAATAAGATACTTAATGTAAACAAAGATGAAGAATCCATTAATCTAACATGCAAAAACACGAAAGCTTGAAAAACATCTACTCTAAGACATCAAAACTTATCCTATTGGTGGAGTGGTGTTGCATTGATGTGGAATGGCGACCCTTTCCCAATCCCTTGGATAATGAGTTTTTTTCAATCAGTTTTATTGAAGAAAACTAATGAAATCAATGAGAGATATATGGTGAAACATGATGAAAGTTAAATTAACATGATAAAAGCTAAGATGATCGATGTGAGTGTATGCAAAGCTATTCTAAATGTATGCAAGATTCAAAGATGTAAATCCTAATTCCAAAAATATGCTAAATGGATGCAACTAGGTTACCATGGAAGCCATTAATGGAAGATAAACTAATAATGGATGAAAATTAACCTAAAATGATTTTAAGCATAAAACATAGATGCAAATGAGATTGATTTTTAACAGCATATGTTTTCTTTGAAAATGTGGATCCCTATTAAATAGATGGAAGGTCTATTTATAGAATAGGAAAAATGAAACTAATGGTCAAGATTAAGAGAATCCATAAATGGTCATGATGGAAGGAAAATGGATTCATGGATCATGGATTCCCATCAAGGGCTAAGAATGCGAGTTGATATTTAGTCAAGGGCTCACAATCATGCAAAGAAGCACACTTTCAAAACTTGCTCAAGAAGTTTGATGAAAGTTTGTTACAAGGAAGAATATTTCTTTTTTTCAAATGAGTGAAGAGGGAAAGAATATTCCATGAGAATATTCCCTTTTTGGAGGAATGTGCAAAGGAGGGATATTGTCAAGGAATATTTCCTTGCAAGTGGGAGAGTTAGAATTAATTAGTAATTTGGTAATTAAAAAAAGTTTCAATTATGCAATTTAGCAGAATTTAGGATATCCATTAAATAATTAACTTATTCAATGAAAAAAGGAGTCAAAATGGCATTTAATTAAATAATTAAGATTATTTAATTAAATGAGAGAACTTAAGGTGTTAAAATTAAATATTTAGATTTATCCAATTTAACAAGATGAAAGGTTAGCATGAAATGGGTAGGAATTAACCTAATTAAATTAATCAAATTAATAGATGAAAATGATGTAATTAATTAAATAGCTAGGATAATTCAATCAATTAAGCAAAAAGAGGATGGGTTTTAGGATGAAACGGTGTTAGTATTTCAGATTTGAGTGTGTGATATCATTTGGGACATTTTTAAGTGTCTACATTTTTCCCTTCTTTGAAGTGAGGTACTTATTATGTTGGTTCAAAGACTAACGCTTTTCAGATTAACTACTGCCCAAATCAAAAAATTAAAAAAAATCTAATTTTTTAGATGCCCCACTATTTCCCTAATGGAAGGAATAAGTTGGTTCCCTACCCTCGAGAGATTGGGTGGAAATTTTGGATTTTGGGTTGCTCTCTCAACAAAGGTAAAATATAGGTTCAGGTGCCAAACATGCCTCAGGATGCAAAAAATGGCTCAAAATAGGTCACAAAGTGTAGAAATAGGTAAAAAAAATCAAAACCCTAGCTTTTGGCTCAAATTAGGGAAAAAAATCCTAATTTTTTGGCTTAAATAGGTGAAAAGGTTGCACTTCCAATTCATTTGTGCATTCACACTTTAGCAATTTTTTGCATTTTGAGCTCTGACACTCTGACAAGATGGCTCACCGTGTGCTTCCACTTCACCTTTTTGAGTGGGTTTGAGAGTACCAGTGTTGAGTAGATGTAGGACCATGGGTATGTGATTTGAAACTTGTCTTGATTTTCACATTTTAGTGCATTTAATAGCATGTCAAAACTATGTTTGTAGGAGCATCACTATATAGCAATGCACAAAAGGTGTTGGAAGCATCGCTATTGATTTTTTAGTGACACACTTGTTGTATAGTGGTGTGCCAAGGTTTTTCATTCTGGGGACGCAATTGATTAGGGGGTCGTGATTATAAAATAGTGACGCATAGTATTTTTAGGTTTAGCGACACTAAAAAGTGGTGGGTGACGCACATTGCAAACAGTGACACGCCATGATTTTTAGCTATAGCAATGCATGCAAATGTCGATTCATAATTGAGCATTGCAACACACATCGCCAAATTGGTGATGCACCCCAAAAATTTATACAACAATGCACCATTAAAATTAGTGATGCTATTGATTTAAGCAATGCAATGGATGTTTTGGGAAGCAATCCCTTTGATTTTGATCTTTTTTTTACTTTTTAGCAAATTGATGCTATGTGTGATGTGTGCAGGAGGATCCACCACCCTTGATGTCACAAGAGTACCATTCTGATATTTTGGCAATGGCACAAGATTTCAATGACCTGGAGGTGGAGTGGTTGGGGATTCATGGATTAGGTTTCATTGCATTCATGTCAAAGGTCTAGACTCATTTGGCCATGATGATGACACTCGTTGAGAGGTGGCACAATGAGACCTATTCTTTCCATTTTCCCACTATGCTATGATCACACTCGAGGACATGTGGTGGATCTTGTGATTTTTGATACATGGAGAGCATGTTATGTATGACACAGATGTTGGGAGAGATGCTTGTTGCTCACTGTTGTTGACTAACAACATTATCCTAGTCAGTTCGTAGATAGACTTGGATTTATACAAAGCTCACGTATTGATATTCAAATTGTTCGTTGTTGCACTCATTATTGGAGTGATTGCCCTGACCAATGGGGCATAGGTTTCAGTCTAGGTTGGGGGGTTACATGACACAACATGATCAAGAGAACCACTATGTACACCTAGGGGCTAGTGTGACATTGCTACATATATGGGCTTACGAGCACATAGTTGTCTTGAGACCTTTGGTTGTTTTAGTAGACATTCACGAGGATGAACCCATCATCTTTAGATATAGAGTACTGATGACATTATAGCACATCAGCCCAATAGGTCTACCCTATTGGCGACGGGTCATTGATGACATGACCATGTTTAAATGGAGGTCGTGGTTGTAGGTTCCTACATGGTATGAAGACCAATAATAGCTATATTTTTCTCACTTAACTTGTTATATGCGGGGGTGAGAGCACACTATGATAGAGTGGTACCTTCCAGACCATGTTGCTAGATAGTTCGGGGAGGTAGAAGATGTACCTCTCGATGATTGCATAGCTATTTTTGTGAGATCTCAAATAGAGTTCTAGTGGGGAGCATAGATTGACACCATAGTGGTAGTCAATGGCTTTCAACAACTAGTTGCCCAGCCTTGGGCATATGATCAAGGTATACCAGATGCGGGGACTACCCCAAGATACGATGCATGGTTCAAGCCACCTGTGTGCTTGAAAGACCTAGTGGGGGATACCCCAAAGGTAGAGGTAGAGGTAGAGGTAAAGGCCGAGATGGAAGTTGGGATGGAGGTAGGGATGGGCCAGAGATAGAGGGTAGTAGCAGCCAAAGTAGGCTAAGGCATAGGTGCCATGGGATGGGCATCAGCAGCAGTAGCAGGATTAGTGTCGCTAGGACCCAGGGCATCAGGATGACCGATAGTATGGCCAACAGGATGGGTAGGTTCTGGGGGCACCACCTCCTCCACCACCACCTTAATAGTTGGATTAGTAGTTACAGGCTCAGATAGAGGCTCTCAAAGCTTAGATAGATCAGTTGTGTTAGCAGCTTCAAGTTGTGACCGCAGAGAGAGATAGAGAGGTTCAGTTGCAGTAGCAACCAAACCTATAGCTAGCCCAGGAGATTGGGCAAAGGCAGTCGCTTGAGGCCATCCCAATGGCATCTTGGGGACAAAAAAAAAATTCTTGCATGTGCAGGGAGGCATTCATAGAGGCTACGTATTTCAAGATGTATTATCATAGGAATGTTCCCAGAGAGTTGTGGTAGCCTGACTTTTCTCAGAGGAATGGGGCACCTCCTAGGGTTGAGGATCAGCCATTAGTTAGATGGGAGTCAAGCAGCCACCAGGGTTAGTTGTTTTATAGACACTTTTTATATTACTTTCCCAATTATTTATATAGATACACATTTATAAGATCATTTTTGATAGCCTCATGTAAATTGTACTTTTGATTAATATTCATACATACTAATTTAGATATTGTACCATGACAGTCACTTTTATATATATATATGAGATGATTCAGACTCATGATGTGATGTGATTTTATTTCACATTTGATGGATGTATTGATGCATATGTTATGATGTGATGTTATATGTATGTGTTATTATTATATATGGATGCAATGTGATGGATGCACTTCTTTTATTTATAGTTATATGATATTCAATGGTGTAATTGATGAGTGCATAAAATGACACTCTAATTAAACCTTTTTATGTTTTAAAAGACTTTATTATATGTTAATTAACTATGTTGGTGGTAGACTTTATGCTTGAATATTTGGTTAATGATGCATTATATTTAACTAATTAGAGTATATATGAGAAGTGGCATTTTGCATTAACTATCTTTCTTTTGAATGATGATTAATGATGAAATGTTTATGTAAGTGAGATCTTTTGTTGTCTTGATTACATCCTAACTTTGAGGATTTTGTTTGATGGATTAAATGTTGATGTTATGAGGTGGATGTGTTAAACTCCCTGTTTAACAAACTTGAATCTATTTTACTCCTGATTGCTCTAGCTGGCTCCTAATGGATGTTTCTAAATTGACTTCTTTAGTCAATTTGAAGACTTCTTGTTTAGATGTTATCGTGTGGCGGATTTCTTTATGACACTTTGGTTTTGTTTAAGTTTAGTTGTTACCATTTTGCATCTTGGTGGGCTACGCCAGTTTTTGTATTCAAATAAGCGGATATTCTTATAAATATCCAGTCTTAGTCTTTAGTTTGGGAGTTAGTTAAAAAAAATTAGCATTGTAATGTGGATTATCTGCACTTTTGTACTACTCGCTTGTTTTGGCCAATTGAAATGAAAATAAGGAGTTGATATGAATCTCAGTGTTTGAGTCCCACCAAAGGAAGAGCAAGGCTTGCTCGACCGAAGGAGGTGACTTGTGTTATTTTCTTTTATTCAATTAATTTTTGCATTATTCATCCCAGTTGGAAAATAGGAAATTAGATCTTTATTAAGCATTGTGAGTGAATGTGAAAATTTATGTTCTTAGATTAAATTCATTGAATCATTAAAATAAGTCATTATGCTTTACTATAGGTTTATATTCACTCATTTATTTTAGATTTAATTGTTGTTCATAGATTTAGATTCGTTGATTATTTTAAATTAGCTTTAATGGAAAGAATTGTGATGACTTATGGAAAGATGAAACTAAAGCTTGTTTGGAATGAGTTCATGGAAGTTAGTGGTAATGCTTTCTAGGTTAACATTTACTTTTTGTAAACATAATTAGATCCTTATCTGCACTAAGTACATTCCAATTTTGAGTTTTAGTTTAAAAGTAGATTTATTTTTTAGCTTAATACTTCCATGGATCAATTGCAAATAAGTCAAGTGAAGTCTGGAATGAGTTATTAGAGTTTGGATAATCATTAGTTAAGAGATAAATTAGGATTAAGTCTTTAGAATTGCTTAGGAACCTATTGTTAAGATCAGCTCCTAAGAGCTCTTGAAAGCTCCTGACAGCTCCTGACGGAGTTAAACCACAACCAAAATTCATTGTTTTACAGTGCAAAACCCCCAAGTTATGGAAACACACTTATGGCATATATCTCTAAGACACACCTAGTTCAATAATTGATAAATTAAATGATGCAAGAAGTGACATCAACGACCTTGCTCATTAGTAATGTTTATGATATATGATGTTTATGAGATGGATGTAATGCAATGGATGTGTTATCTTCTTTTTGAGTATCTTCACATGATATGTTATGGGATGGAAGTTATGACATGTTATGATATGCAAATGATATGATATGCTTATGCAAGATGTGTGGATGTATGCATTTATTTTTATGTACCTTTCCCATGCAATTTATGATGTCATGATGTATGTATGCATATGGATGTTTATATGGATGATGTAGATGTTCATGCTTATGATATGGTAATGCAATGTATGTGTATTCATAGGACATGTTTATGATATGTGATATGGATTAAGATGCTTAGAATAACAAATCTATGTTATCCAAAACAACTTAAATGATAATGATAATGTAGTGGATTATGTTTCCTATTATTATGATATGTTGGTGATGATTTGAGATGTATGCATGTTGACAATTTTGTGGATGCAGGATGGATGCATGATGATGTTTTTGTTGACTTTTATGACACTAGGTTAGCGTGGAGAGAAGATAGAAGAACAAAATGATTTGACCATTGATTTTTATATTGTTTCAAATTTCCAATAAGTCCACGATCCATCAAGACTTTATTAGATTATGGTGATGAGATGGATGGTTTTTCTCATTATCTTAGGATTGGTACTTTTTTTCATTCCTTATTTTTGATATAACACATAGATACAATGCATCAAGGTATTGATAACCAAGATAGCATTGTATCTAGTGTGATGGAATTTTATTCCACAAAAAGATAGGATAGTTCTTGTTCACACCTTGACATACAAAAACCTCATTAGAATGTAGTTTAGAAGTTTAGAATATATCGGACCAAAACATACTCAATAGTCAACAATCTACTCCAAACAACCTCCCTACATACAACTAAGCAAGTATGCGCCAAGATTTTTTTATGAGAATACCCACAAGCACAACAAATGAAAGATAATGATCAATGCTCCATTCCTTTCTCTCTAAATTATTTTGACATCATCGAGAGGTCCTCAAAATGGGTCAATAAGATAAATCATAAGAAAAGATCAAAACCAAACAGTTCAGTTTTATCTATATCTCTTGCCAATTTAACGTAGCTACGATGATGTCCGATGTTGATGTCCATTGTCGGAAAGATTCATCCTAGGACATGTTATCAGATGTTTAGACTAATACTAAGTGTGTGATAAGATTTTGATACAAACTCTACTGACTTTTTTACCTATGATTTAGACTTTATATTTTGACAGTTAGGTTCTCACTTTATGACTTGTGATACTTGCTTTTCTACTTGTTTTACCAAAGTTAGAAGATGACGATTGATTTATTATGGGTGAAAGTTTATTGCAGATGAAAGTGAAATGGGATGGATGGTTTTGGATTTTCTAGAATATTTCAATGTTTTTTGGTATTTTGAAAATGTTTTGAGGTTGTTTTGTTCTTTTTGAAATTTTATGTGAATGTTTTGGTTTTCGATTATTTGATGTAGTTTAGGGTTTTTTTATTGTTTTCTAAATGTTTTTGTGTTTTTTGAGATTTCAAATGTTTTAATATTTTCTGAGATTTTACCAAGAACCTAACCTAAAAGACTATCTTAGGGGCCTCGAGGGCACATCAAAGATGGCCTTGCCTATGTTATACACGTAGAGACCATGTAGTTTGGCTAACTTGACTTATTGTTGATGAGATATGAATAGTTGATGGATTTCCAATTTATTATTTTAGACTCCTAACGTAAAGTGTCTCGGGGGCTCATCAGTGATGGCCTTGCCTATGTTCAAGCTCAGGGGCTCGTAGTTCAAGATGGTACTATTTTTGGATTTTTGATGTTTTGACCTTTTTAGGGATTTTGATGTTTTTTGAATGTTTTGGGATTTTGACTTTACAACTTTTTGAATGTTTTGGATTTTAGCTATACAAGATTTTGATGTTTTTGGATTTTTTTATTTTGTAAGTTTTTTTGGGTTTTGATGAATGTTTTATGAGTATTTTTTGGATTTTCGATGAGATTTAAAATAACCTTAGGATATACAAGAACCCAATCCGATCCATAATGAATTTCCTCCAATGTGATGTGATATACTACCTCAATATAGGTAGGACAAGCTGACCTTTAGAATATGCCAAGTAGTATTAAAGGTGATACAACACTTCATAATATCAAGCTATGATATAGATGTAGATGGGTGATGGAATAAATAGGATGAATGATGTGATGGATGGATGTGATGTAAAGAATGATATGATAAAGAGCCAAAGAATAGATGGAGGTGCTTTATTTATGTGAGGTGCCTATTTTCCAGGTTTTCACCAAGGTACTTGCCCAAAGCGCCACCAAAGTGGTTTTCACTTGAGGATGATTTTTTCTTTACTGTTTTCAATCCTTTTTCTTATTTTTTTATATTTTTTCTATTTTGTGATTTTTTGAATTTTTTAGATTTATACCCTTCAAGTCTAGGCATAAAACCTTTTAAGATGCAGAAAATTGGTCATTTCCTGCTAGGGTTCACCTTCACGTGTTGATAATTGGTATGCTCCTAATCCATAGCTTATTGTGGTGACAAATGGACCTAACCAATTAGGTTCAAATTTTCCTTTACTATCCTGATCGAGAAGATTCTTTTGATTCTACTTGAGAACAAGATCCACTACTTGGAAAGACCAACTTTTGATCTTCTTGTTATAGCTCCATTTTAGTAAATTTTGATATACTTGCAAGTGATTAAGGGCATCAAGATGATTCTCATTCAAGAATTATAACTCATTTAGTTGAGATTTTATGTGTTCTTCCTCAATAATCAGATTTGGAGTGACACTCGTAGCGAGGGAAGCTCAACCTCAATAGGAAAGATGGCTTCTAATTTGTAGATCAAGGAGAAAGGGGTTGCACTTGTAGATGTGTGGATATTGGTTCGATAGGCCTAGAGGGCAGGATTTAACTACAGATGCCAGTCACTACCAGCTTCATTGACTATTTTCTTTAGGATTTTTAGAATGGTCTTGTTTGTAGCCTCAGCTTGACTATTTCCCTAGGGGTAATATGGGGTAGAGAACTGATGTTGGATGTTAAATTGTTGGCATAGCTCTTTCACATCCTGATTCTTGAAGGGTGTTCTATTATCAGAAATAAGGGCTTGTGGAACACCATAACTGTAGATAAGGTAATTTAGGATAAATTTGGCAATTTGGTTCCCCATTATGTAGGCCATAGGAATGGTTTCCACCCACTTGGTAACGTAATCAATGTTCGTGATGATGAACTTATGGCCATTAGATGAGGTGGGAGTAATATTTCCTATCAGGTCAAGCCCCCATTATGAGAAAGGCCAAGGTGTGATCATTGGTTGTAACTCCTGAGCTGGAGCATGAATAAGATCTCCATGTTGTTGAAACTGGACACACTTCTATGTGTACTGATGGGCTTCTCTTTCCATGTTTTGGCCAATAATACCCTGTCCTCAATAGTTTCTTAGCTAAAGTAATACCACTAGAATGGAAACCACATATGCCATAATGTACTTTTGTTAAGGCTATTAGGACTTCCTCTTGGTTGAGACATCGTAGTAATGTCCCCTTAATGCTTCTGCAAGAAAGGGTATCACCTAGGATCATGAATCAAGATGCCTTTTTAATGAAGGTATTTTTAAGGTTGGAGGTGATATCAAATGGGAGGGTTCCTCTACTAAGGTAGGTGAATATATCATGATACCACAGGGAACCAGGACCAATGATTACACATGCAAATTTAGATTCTGGGATTTTGAAAGCTGGCACAAGAAGTTGTTCTACCAAGAATTCACATTGAAGGACATTGTGTGACATGTCTAACAATGATCCAATTGTCACCATGGCATTTGTTGCTTGATTGTTCATGTGAGGAATCTACTCAAAATTTATATTAATGAAAAAGTCCTTAAGTCTTTCTACCATCTTCTTGTAAGGAGTGAGTTTATCATCATTAGTTTGGTAGTTTTCATTGACTTGATTGATAACCACTTGTGAGTTCCCATAGACTTTAAACTCTTGTATCTGCCACTGAACTGATATCCTTAGACCTGTTATTAGGGCTTCATACTCTGTAATGTTGTTAGTACATAGAAATGATAGCTAGTATGACTTTGGAATACAATCACCTTGAGGGGTGATAAAAATAATAGCCACCCTTGATCCATGTTGGGTAAATAATCCATCAAAGTATATTTTCCATTGGTATGATGTATTGACAAGGAGCATTGATTCATCAGGGAATTTAGATATCAAAGGGTTCTCTGCATATATAGGTGCTTCTACTAGTTGGTATGTGATCACTTTTCCTTTGATTTCCTTGTGATCTACATACTCTATGTCAAATTCAGTCAAGATTATTACCAATTTGGCCATTCACCCAGTAAGATTTGCTTTAGATAGCAGGTATTTCAATGGTTCAATATTTGCAATAAGCTTGATTTGATGCGATAGCATGTAATATCTAAACTTTTTTGAAGCAAAAATCACTACTAAGCATGCTTTCTCAATGGATGAGTAATTCATTTCATAGCCTACCAAGGTCCTGCTGATGTAATACATGGCTCTTTCTTTTCTATTTTCATCATGTTGTGCTAGAAGAGCACCTAGTGTTGTTGATGTTTCTGAGATATACAATATCAATGGCTTGTGTGGTATTGGTGGCATGAGTACTGGGGGTGTCAATAGGTAGAGCTTGATTTTTTGGAAAGATTTATCACACTTCTCATCCCACTTATAAGTTGCTCCTTTATGGAGAAGATGCAAGAAAGGGTGAATTTTGTTTGATAATTGCGCTATGAACCTTCTAATGGATTGCAACCTTCCTTGTAACCTTATCATTTGTTTCAATGTTTGTGGTGGTTCCATGTCTAGGATGGATTTCACTTTTTTGGGATCAATCTCTATCCCTCTTTGTGACACAATGTATCCAAGAAGCTTCCCTGATGTAACCCCAAAGACACATTTTTTCAGGTTTAGTCGTACCTTATACTCTTTGAGCCTATCAAAGATGGGTCCTAATAACTTGATGTGCTCACTCCTTTTCTTTGATTTGGCCAAGATTTCATCCACATAGTCTTTGACTATTTTTTGGATCATATCATGAAAGATAAGGGTCATCTCTCTTTGATAGGTCGCTCTTGCATTTTTCAACCCAAACAAAATCATGTTCCAACAATATGTTCTGCATGGACAAGTGAATGTAGTTTTGTGTTGATCCTCTTTGGTGATCATGATTTTATTATAGCCTAAAAAACCATCCATGAGTGATAGCATTTCATGTTCAATTGTTAAATCAATGATGATGTTGATGTTAGGCAAAGGGAAATCATCCTTCGAACATGATTTGTTCAAGTCTCTAAAATCTGTGCATATTCTAATGCCCCTAGTGGGTTTGGAGACTGGTACCAGGTTTGAAACCCAATCAAGATAATCAATTGGTTAGATAAATCCAATGTTAAGAATCTTTTGTAACAAAAGTTTCACCAAGAGTGATATTTGAGGGTGCATCTTTCTCAAAAAAAAAATTACTGGTTTGGCTTCAGGATAAACTGTTAAATGATGCACAACCACTTCTAGATCAAACCCTAAAATATCTGTGTATGACCATGCAAATTTTGTCCTTCTCTCTTTTAGGAACACTACTAGGTTTTTTTGTTCTTCATCTAGCAAGGATTCAACATAGAAAGTTATCTTGGGTGTTTTTTCTATTCCTACATTCACCGGGGTAGCCTTCTTTGCTAGCATTGTTGACTTTTCTAGATGCATTGCACTAAGGGGGAGATTGAATCCTTCATCCTTGGGCACCTCAAAGATGTTTTCACCCTCAAATGTGTCCTTTCTTTTTACTATTTTGGGATCAAAAAGTGCCATAGTGTGGTTTTCACTCAAAGATCTGCATGGTATTTGCATGTCACAAATTTTGTGACTAAAGGATTCAATTGTCTCCCTGTAGTACACCTGTGTGTCTAGCTCTATATCAAAACCAGCTTTGTGATCTACCCATGGTAAGTTGTCACAAAGTCCCATGAATTATGAGATTTCTTCATCATTTTTTAACAAATCTAGAATTGATGGTCCTCGTTGGTCCTAGTCAATGAGTTGCAGGTATACTAGGCTTATTTCAATGGTTTGGTCATTTGGGGTGAAAGATGTTGTGGATATCATGAAGAGAGAGTTATTTTCAAATAGGTCGGCAATGTCAAGGGGGATGTCATCTAGGGTGGTATCATGGGATGTTGGTAACCAGGAGGAAGCCTCAGCCCGTTTAGTAGAAGTACCTTTTCCAATAAGGGTAACCTTGGTAGTAGTACATCCTAGGCCAAGATTCTTTAGACATCTCTCAAGAATGATGGGTTCTAGCAAACCATTGTCATTTTGACCAAATTTCTCATTCTTTTTGTACCCCTACCCCTTCATTAGTTGCAATCCTTTATTGTCATCTTCCATGGGAAGAACAGGTACGAGTCAATCATCTTGATAGAGTAGTTTAGAGACATCCTCCTCATTGACATCTTCTTTGTTCAAATCCCCCCACTTGGTGAAGGTAGTAGCTACCATCTTTACTATTTCAGACACTTTGTTGATAGGTGTGGGTTTCCCATGAGATTTTGGAGAAAGAGGTAACTCTCCCAACACAAAAGTGTCTTTATGTAGTTTATAATTTTCACAACCATCATCTTGGATCACTGCTTTGATGTCGGGAATATTCTGCACAATGGGTGTTTTTGTTTCTGAGGTAGATGCAAGGGATGATGGGTTAATAAATGAGGAGGAGGGTGTAGGCCCTTCATCATTTTTATGGATTTGGGGTATTTTGTAAAACTTGGCCTCAAGGTTCTTGCAGTAGTAAAAAGGCTCAAGATCTCCATGGATAGTAACTTCTATGTCCTCAAAAGGAAATTGTACACATTGGAGATAGGTTGAAGCTACAACTTTTAGGGCATGAATCCATGGTCAACCAAGAAATATGTTGTAGAGGAGATCAAGGTATAACACTTGCAAAGTGGTCTTAGCAATGATGGGTCCCACTTGGATGGGTAGCGTGATGATGCCTTGGGATACCCACTCTTGATCATCATATGCTCTGATGGTTGTACTCTTTGATTTCTCAATAGTATCCTTTGAATAACCAAAGTTTTTGACCAACTAAAGGGTGAAAATTTTCATACCAACACCTCCATATACTAAGACTCTTTTAACCTTGTTCTTATGAACAATGACCTCGAGGTGTAAAGCACTATTATGAGATGGTTGTGATGGTAGGTCTTCTTCTAAGAAGGTGAGAAGATGAAGGATAGTGATATTCCCTACCATAGCTTGAAACCGCTCTGTATCAATATCCTTAGGGATAGATGATGCAAATAAAGCCTTCTCTAAGATTTTCCTATCTACGAGGGATAGCCTTAATAGTTCCAAGATTGAGATCTGGGTGGGGGTCTTCTTGAGCTCATTAAGGATATTGTACTTGCTAGGGTTTTATGTTGGAAAAGTAGGTTGTGCACTAGGTTGAGATTGAACTCCTTGGATGGTCACTTTTCCACATCGTGTGGTGACTCCACACTCCACACTAGGTCTTTTGATGGTGACAACAGTGATGAAATTGTCACAAGAAGCAACTACATTGGAATAGACATGTTGCATGTTACTATAATTCTTCCCTTTCCAATGTCATTCCCTTAATTGTGATCTGGTATAGGGTTCTTGTATATCTTGAGATCCTAGTTTCTGGCTGGTACTTCAACACTTGTCTTCATTCTCAATAAGATCTTGGATAACATTTTTTAGTTTCATGCAGTTAGATGTTTTGTGTCCTTTGATTTTGTGAAAGTTGCAAAGATCCTTTTCGTTGTACCAGGGTGGTTTATCTTGTGGTTCTTGGTAATTTTGGAAATTTGGAAGCGTTATCAAGTTTGACCCTACCAATTTCTTCATGATAGTTTGAATAGGTTCTAACAACTATGTGTATTTGTGTTTCAGATAGTTGTTCCTATTGGGTGTTCGTATTTGTTTCATTTTGGTGTTATTGATTTGATTATTCTAGGATGGTGTGATTTTTTGTATGGTTGGTTGATCATTAGTTGTTTGATTGGTGTTTGGCCTAGGAGAACTTAGGACCACCTTAGTATCTACCATTCCATCATTTGTCACATTCTTGTTCTTAGACCAAACACGAGGTTTGTCACTTGAACTAGTTGATGGGAAGTTGTCTTTGTATGCTTGGATATTTCCATGTGAGATTAGAGCTCTCTCAATGTTGAGGGATCTAGGGACAAGCTCGCCATAGGTGGTAATGCACTACATATTCAAGTGGAAGGATAGATTAGGATCAACATTCACTATGATTATCCCCACATTTTATTCATTAGGAATGGGCCACTTGCTCTTACTATCCCTTTGCCTCCATCATTGTAAGAAATTTTTGAAAGATTCTCCTTTAATTTTTTGAGGGTGTACAACTCTTCTAGGCTCATGTCCATATCAAGATTGAAGGAGAATTGATCTATGAATGTATCAGTGATTTCTTGGAAGGTTTTGATACCTAAAGGTAACTGAGAAAACCAATAGATGGTTGGGCCTATCAACCTTCATGGAAAGAGGCACATCAAATAGGAATCACTGTAGGTGACCTCCATACACATGGCATTAAACTCTTTGATATGGTCCACAAGACTTCCTCTCCCTTTGTATTTATCAAATTTGGGACCTTAAAACTGGGAGGTAAAGGTACCATTGTGATGTTTTGATTGAATGGGTATGGACATAGGTTTTTTTGTGTATGGGGCTTCTTCATTTTTCACATCCTGTTAACCTACATTTCTTGTGTTAATTCCCTAAATTGTGATGCTACATCATCTTGTGGGTTTGGTGGAGGAACATATGTTGCATATTTTGGGATGGCAGATGGATTGTCTATGGGATATGATGGGGTGTTGTATAGTGAGTATGGTGGTGTAGGATATTATGAAGGTGATGGTGGTAGAGGCGTATATGTTCCCAATGTGTTTGTATTGGCGATGTTATGTTGAGGGTTATAGTATAAACCCTATTGTTTTTGTGTGAGTACTTGTTGTTATTGGGCATACAGTTGGGCTTCTTGTTGTGCTACTAAGGCTGCTTGGTGTTGTTGTTGCACCACTAGAGCTTGTTGTTGTGCTTGTTCTTGTTGTTTTTCTACTAAAGCTACTTGTTGGGCTTTCTATTATTGTTGTGTTTCTAAGGTTGCTTGCTTCTTCTTGTTGTCCTGCTAGGGTTTCTTATTGTTGTTGATGTTGTTGTGTTTCTAGGGTTGCTTGCTATTGTTGTTGTTGTGATACTAGGTTTTTTTATTGTTATTGTTGTTGTTGTTGGATGACTTTCCGATAAGCCTATTGTTCTTGTTGTAAATTTAAGGCATGTGCTTGCAATGTAGGATCATTTGATTATTGGGACATCTGTGATGAGTTTTGGGTGTTGATGTTTTGAGTGGGTTGTGGGTTGTTGACAAGATGTTGGGGTTTCCCTTGGTTTAACATTCCTTGCAAGATGGTGGATTGGGATGGAGGAATGTAAGTTTGAGGTCTTTTTTGATTTTTCATGATGTGGGGGACCAAGGGGAAAGATGATGAGGGCTCCATTTGGTATTTGATGGCAATGTCACATTCAAACCATGCTATTGATTGAAAGGGTTCCCTTGACCAGTGGGTTGGGGTTCCCTTGTTGTATTTGAGGTAGGACCAGGGTATTACCTTGGTTGATGGGGTTTAAGACTAAGGTGTTCTTTTGATTTTGGTTTGTGATGGATGGGATGGATGTGTTTTGTGAAACCAATAGTACAGATGAACCAATGGGGTGGTTGGATAAGGATGTCCCTATTTGTATTAAGGGTTGATTTTGCGTGAGGGTGTTTACATAACTTGGTTGGTTGATTTGAGAGACTTGGCCCATACTACATTGCGTGATGGTGGGCACACTTGTGGCACTTGTGGGGATGGATGAGGATGGTTTCCCTTGATATGTCAAGGTTTTCATAGATTCATGAAATGTAAGTGGTTTATGTGGATATAGGGGGTGTTCAAGAATGGTAGGAGCACCAAATGAGGGGTCCAAGTGGTGATTTGGGGTGGATGGGTGTTGAGGGTACCCCACAAGTGTGTTTCTTAACAAAGGAAGAGTACAGCCAAAGTCCTTAGCAAGACTAGTTGCAAGTTTAGGTGTTTGCATTGGAATTGGACCTAGTGATGGAGTTGATGGAAGCATGGATGAAGTCAAGCCTTGCACTAAAAAGGATGGGGGTATTGAAGTTATTTTCTATGTGGCTTGACGTTCTTTCTTATACTCAAGGATTTATTCTTTGGTAAGCTCAAATGGATTGTTTGTAACGTCTTCTACCTCAAATAGTCCCTCTAGATGGTGGGGTTGTTGTGTGGGGGTAGAATGACCTTGTGGATCAAATTCTTGAGGGTTGGTATCACTGATAGTGGATGTGACTTCGGTTTTCTCCATGATTCTCTTATGTTGTGATATTGTTGTTACCATAAATTTTGGGTCACCTATGGGAGATTTGTGTTGGGATTTGTAATGTTTAAACTCTCTAGTTGACTCAAATTTAGGCAAGAGAGCCCCTCTAATTCCTTTTGGAGCAATGATGTGAGTGGGAGATGAAAAGATGAATGATATGGGGAGTGATATTTGCAAATGTTTTGGTACAACACTTTTGACCATAGGTTTGATGTTTGATGTTTGGATAAAATATGTTAATGAACTTGTGAATCTTTAAGGTAGACTTGTGACCTTAAAGATAAACTAGTCCAAAAATGATAACTAACAACTAAATGCATGGAAAAGGATCCATTTCACATACAGCATAGCTAAGATAGGGGTTGGATCTGATAGATGTCTATGACCAAAGTGTTGGTGTGTTTAAAAGTTTGCAAAGTTAGGTGAAGTGAAGTGTGGAATATGATGAAGGGTGGATGAAATGTTTTTACCCAATCGTGACCTAGAATGAACCTTTTGTTTTACAAGACCAAGGTAGTGAGAAATTTTTTTTACCCTATGAGTAATTTCAACCCAAAAAATAAATGTTGACTTAAATTATAGGGACAATTTGGATATATAAATCTGGGTTGCCCAACAAAGGGCAAGAATAAAAATTTCTTATCAAGTTGTCCCAATTGTGGTAAAGTTTTAAAGCCCATTTTCTTATAAAATTCAAACTATGATGTCTACATTTAAAATGGTGGAATGTGGACCTTCTTTTGGGGATTTTGATTTTGTGTGAGATCATGAAGATAAGTACAAGAGTATGAAAGAGAGGATATTTATTACCACATAGGAGATGGTAGTATAGGCCTTCCAGCCGCAATATTGGATTTTTCCTCTTGTTTTTCTAAGATGTTTGTTGTGTTTCTCCACTAGCTTGGTGTTTCCTTTATTTCAAAAGTGAAGCTCCTCAAACTATTGATTATATCTATTTGTTCTCCTTCAATAAATTCAAAGTTTGGTTGTATGATAGCCGATGTAAGGTTTTGTTGTTGAACCAAAGTGATCGGATGCCAAATGGTCATGTGTGGGGTTCAATTTGTCAATTTATCTTGCTAAATGAGTTCCTTTTTACCACAAACAATTGTCTTTCTTAAGTTTCAAACTAAATTTCTATGTCAAAAACATCATTTATTTCACAAGGTCCATTTTGTGAAAGTCGTGAAGTTAAAGCCATAGTTGCTTATGTTAACTTTGGAAAGTATGGTTTGAGATGTAATTCAAGATATTTAGAAGTCTCTAAGGATAAAAAATCCTTAGTACAAGCATAAATATCAAGGCTTTTCAAAGGGTATCCATGCTTAAACCAAAGGGTTTGAAATTTTGAGAAAGACCGTTGATGTTTGTTTGCAATGTTTTGGAACCAAGCAAGTATCATACTGACTCACAAGCATTTACAATCCTAGTTCGAGCAGACATGTATTTCTTAGTAGGCTTACCAATAATCCCCATAAGAAATGATTAATTCATGAAGATGGAATGGAAAAATATGCTATATCAAGGAAATGTAACATCTTGACAAGCCAAGCAAAAGAGTCCCTTCCCTATTTTCTTTAGTGCCTCAACCAAAAACCAAACATGGTAAGTAACTTCTTGGAACAGTGCTATTCCAATGCACTACCTTAAAATATGTTTTAGAATTTGGACTTGGTTAGCCACTGCAAACAAGGTTTTTAATGACCATAGTTGAGATAAATTGGTGCTATACATGCGACGATTCACTCAATTAAGAGGCCTCCCAACCCTTAGAAATATCTAAGGGTTTTGACATATCACATTGATACTAAGGGAGACATTCGTCGGTATAGGACACAACACCAGCTTGGTTAATGAGTTTAGTCACACCAAATTATTTATATAGCAGGCCAAAATGAAAGCACCACTTGGGTCATTCACTCTCACAAGTTGGAAGGCAGGCCTCTAAAGGTAACATAGACTATGAAGCTTAAAATGATTTTTCGTCACCCTAGATTGCCAAAAGGTACAAGGGGAGAGGATAGGCGCTTCCAAGAAGAAAATTATAGTTGTGTGTTTCTCTTCACCCAAGATCGCACGATGCTTAAGGGGAGAGGATAGGCGCTTCCAAGAAGAAAATTATAGTTGTGTGTTTCTCTTCACCCAAGATCGCACGATGCTTAAGGGGAGAGGATACACACAACAAGCACACATAAGAAAATCAGACACATGCTCATTTTAACTTTGACAAGCATAATGAATTTTTTTAAAGCACCAAATGAAGTGTTTAGATTTTTTTGTTCAATTTTAAACCTAATATTACAAAATGAGGATATGAGGGTTCAATTTTAATCAATTTGAACATTTATTTTAAACCCAAAATTAAATTTAGTTAGTCATAAAACATGAAGTAAAGCATCATAAATGGGTTATAATTGCCCCATAAGTGTAAAAACACTTGTTACAATATGTAATCAAAATGATGATATATTCCTTCACTTCAAATTTTATTGCCCAAACCTGCCAAACCAATTAGCCTTAAAAACAAAAACCAAAAGTCAGTGACATGTTACCAATCATATGAAATCAAAAAAATAAAACACATGTAAAAATTTAATTTCTGTTTAGTTTACCAATAAATAGCGACGTTGAAATCAATTGTGTCACTATATTTTCATCATATGATTTGTTATATCACAAGTGTGTCGCTATATTGAAAAACCATATGTGTTACTCTATAGTAAACAGTGACATCAATAGTGTCACCATAATAAAATTCATGATGCGATGAAAAATAAGTTCAACATCGCTATTTTAATTAAGCGATGACAAAATTTAATAGGGTTTCACTAAATTAATTGTGTGTCATTGTTTTCAAACCCAAGTGTGTTGTTGTATGGTGACATGTTCAAGGTGCATCACTGATTTTTCTCAAAGTGTGTCGTTGAACCTACAAACACAAGGAAACATAAACCTAAAGAGAAATTCATCATATTCGGTTAGTACGTCCCTCCCTCTAGTGCTAAAATGTGGCCAATGGAATAGTATAGGTTAACTTCACTTGATCCATGAGGATTCAAAGCATATTTAATATACTAAGCATCAATCCCAATAAGATAGTCAATGTAAACAAAGATGAAGAAGCCATTAATCTAACATGCAAAAACATGAAAGCTTGACAAATATCTACTCTAAGAAATTGAAACTTATCCTATTGGGGGAGTGGTGTCGCATTGATGTGGAATGGTGACCTTTTCCCAATCCATTGGATAATGAGCTTGTTTCAATCAATTTTATTGAAGAAAAATGATGAAACTGATGAGAAATATATGGTGAAACGTGATGAAAGATAAATTAAAATTATAAAATCTAAGATGATCGATGTGAGCGTATGCAAAGATATTATAAATGTATGCAAGATTCAAATATGTAAATCCTAAATCCAAAAATATGCTAAATGGATGCAACTAGGTTACCATGGAAGCCATTAATGGAAGCTAAACTAACAATGCATGAAAATTAACCTAAAATGATTTTAAACATAAAACATCCAGATGCAAATGAGGGTGATTTTTAACATCATAAGTTTTCTCTAAAAAGGTGAATCCCTATTAAATAGATGCAAGGTCTATTTATAGAATAGGAAAATAAAACTGATGGTCAAGATTGAAAGAATCCATCAATGGTCAAGATGGAAGGAAAATGGAGGCATGGATCATGGATCATGGATTCCCATCAAGGTTTGAGAATGCAAGTTGATATTTAATCAAGGGCTCACAAGCATGCAAAGAAGCACACTTTCAAAACTTGTTGAAAAATTTTGTTGAAAGCTTGTTACAAGGAAGTCCTTTTTTAAAATGAGTGAAGAGGGAAAGAATATTCCATGAGAATATTCCCTTTTTGGAGGAATGTGCAAAGGAGGAATATTCCCTTGCAAGTGGGAGAGTTAGAATTAATTAGTAATTTGATAATTAAAACAAAGTTTCAATTATGCAATTTAGAGGAATTTAGGATATCCATTAAATAATTAACTTATTTAATGAAAAGGGGGTCAAAATAACATTTAATTAAATAATTAAGATTATTTGATTAAATGAGAGGACTTGGGGTGTTAAAATTATTATTTTTTATTTATCCAATTTAATAGGATGAAAGGTTAGCATGAAAAGGGGTAGGAATTAACCTAATTAAATTAATCATATTAATAGATGAAAGTGATACAATTAATTAAAGGGAATTGAAAAGGTTTGACAATGAAGACACACCAATCACACTCACTTGCCTATGTTTATTCAAAGTAGAATTGTTACCTTAGTGTAGGCTCACATAATAAAATACCTCAATGAGTTGATAGGTAGGAATCCAGTGGCACAAGGGATCACCTTTTCCCTTTATTTGGAGGATTTTTAACACTTTTCCCAAAAAAAATGTATCTCTACTCAAGAAGATACATGGTGAGTAACTTAGGGCATGATAATTTACCTTGCACCACACTAACCAATGACTAAAAGTTCTTATTTAGGCTTGAAAAGCTTCTATGGGAGTCCTCTAAATACTAAGAGGGTGATGAGCTCTATAATTGGCTAGTTTCCCATTACTGTTTCATACTTTTTATCATTTATTTTTGCTAAGCTTTAAAGACATTACCAAGACATTTTATGCATATACTTTTAAACAATTTTAAGCATTTGGAATGGAAACATGTTATTTTAATATGTGTATGTATGAATTCATGAATGTCTATGAAGGTTTTTAGGATTTTATGTTTACTTCATTATTGTTGATAATGAGAATGCCTTAGGAAATAAGACTAACATTTGCAGCAGAGACAACTATCAACCCATAGCAATAGGCTTCCCATTCCACATCATAAGCACTAAAAACCGTTATAAATATGAAGTCAGCCGACTGGAGCGCGATACTTTTAAATTAAGATGGAAGTGATCATTTACTGATCATTATTTGAGTCACCTGATATTATTCTTACTTGCCAATAAGACGACCAAGAGGAGTCTAATCTCAACAAGACAAAGTTATAACAAAACTGTTCTATTGAGCATGTTTCTGTTATAAACAATTAAGCTTTTTGGACATAGAATCTTTGTTTGATTTATCTACTCCTATTTCAAGTAGTTATTATTTTTTGTTTCAAACTCAATCCTCTTCCTATTATTGAGGAAGAGATGAAATTTATTTTAAAGTTTATTTTCAATTCATGAATAATGAGACTCCCTCACATACCCTATATAGTAGGATCCTCTATTGAGGAGGAGATCTAGTAGCACTAGTAGTAGCAATAATATTATGATAATATAGAATGTGTGTTATTGAATAAAGATATTCAACATATTTCCTATTAGATTTTGTGTAGTAGTTTTGTGTCTAGAATGCAATAAAGATAATTGATTTGATATTATGATTTGTTGAGTAAGTGAGCGTCTGAAAAAATCCTATGGAAAGAACAACTCAAGCAAGGGCCACTTGAGGTATTGTTGAACCACTTTTATTTCAATTGTTAAATTATATGATGCATTTTGAATTCGATTGGTAGTTTTCAATTATATGATATAAATGAATGTGTTACAATTCATGAACCAGATTTTGTTTCATACTCTAGAGAATTAGCTAAGTTAGGATAGTATACTTTAATAGTTAATAGTTACAATATTAAGCATTAAGTACTTGTAGTAGAAGGTAGTTACCTTTATTCTTTTCCCTTGTTTTGTGAATTAGAAATTTATTTTTATTTCAAGATTTTACTATATTTACATATGTTTATTTTCCTATACTCAATTGATGTAGGATGTCCAAAATTTGTAAATGCATATATTTTTCTAGCACTATCTAAAGTTTTACGACTCCTTGGTTGATGATTTAATGCAACCCTCTTGTGAATGATGAACTACTTAGTTAGGGATCCTAATATCCTCTTAGTCGTGTGCATACCTAGTATCACCCATTTAATTAGACATTAGAGGTTGCCCCATAGAGGGTACATGAGACACAACTATGAACACTAGCCCATCACACTAGTGGATCAAGAACTTTTGCTAGAAATATTAGACCAATCTTGTACTCCTAGTCATGGTATCACCCAAACATCAATTTTTTTCTAGACACGATGTGATTAGATCAGGGAAAACTTTAGTGGTGAATCTTCACCAATTGGTGAATTCTCAGAATTGGCCAAGTCAAAATTGGAAAATTTCTCGCACCCAATAGGGTGTCCAAATTGCCTAGATTTTACGAACTATCAGTCTAATCCATGTCCATTCGCCAACAATTTTTTTATGAGGCATATTTAAGAAACAAATTCGCCATAAAAAACTACACATTTCAAATGGACCGACTAATATTTTTGCCTGGAATCCCAGAAGCATGTAATAAAACACCTACATATTCGCCAATACTATTAAAATGACATTGTATCAAGACCCATTTCACCAATTAAAATTTACCAAAAGTTGCTTGTGAAGACCCATTTCACCAAATAAAATTTATAAATAGTCACTTATGAGGACCTATTTCACCAATAACATTAAAAAATAATTACATTTGAGGACACATTTCACCTTGAAAATTACAATGTATCATTGTATAAGCATGCAAGATTCACCAATTTTTTAATATACCATTTAAAAATCCTACAAAATTTTCCAAATATGTATTGATATAAATACAATCGAAAGTGTCATTTATTCTTACACATTATGTTTAGTTTTGAGGTTCTAATTCTTGATTCAAAAGTCAGCGAAAGCCAAAAACATAGACTTAAAGGTGAGTGATCATTTCTTCATAGTGCTATAATAATAAGTTTTCTTTATCTCTTTTCCATTCTTACTTCAATCTTAAAGATGATATTGAGTAAGGAATGGGATCTATATTTTATGTCCTTCTTAAACAAGAAAACATTTTTTTCCATTTTTTATTCGAAGTGAGAGATCAATATGTCAAGTGACTTAAGCAGCAAGGGTAAGGCTCCTACTGCTCCTCAAGGTGGTGAAGAGACTCTTGTCACTCCTCAGACTCCTGCCACTCCTTAGGGTGGTGAAGAGACTCTTGCCGCTCCTCAGGGTGATGAAGAGACTAGGAGGCCATCAAAACACCAAAAACTTAGACATACCATATAGTCTTACTTTGGAATTTCCAAAGCTTATGATCCATCAGGTGAAGATGGAGCTACATTAAACTCTTCCACCAAATATTGGTAGCATTCACAATATCACCACCACCACAAGATCAAGTTGAGATTTTCATTTATTTAAATCAAAATGTATCAAATGAGGATGGAAATACCATATAAGATGTTCCAAGGGATACCCTGGGCCCAATTAGCCAGAATGAGATAATTGACTTGGATGAGGATGATGATATTGGTAGCAAGAAAAAAAGAAGCAAATAAAAAATAGGGCGTGAGTGGGAAATGACAAGGAATTTTCAACTTGGTTGGTTGTCAAAGTACCCATCAATGGTACCAATGGGGATTGACAATGCAAATGATATTGAAAAGGAAACATTGGCCAAATGTACGATTTGTAGTTGGAAATGTGGAAGAGCCAAGACATTGCAGCTAAATATTGACACTATAGAAAAGCATATTAGTAAAGTTTATGAAAAACAAATCATAGACAGAAAGGAACAATCAATCATAAGATGGAAATCAAAGGAAGAATGTCTTTATGTTATGTATGCCACAAATTATGAAGAGCATGAAAAAATAATTTCAAACATTGTTGCATGTAAAGGTACACTTGAGGCTCAATTTGGAAAAGCAATGGAAGCAAAAAATATGTCAAAAACTATTCATATGAGTGTTATTTTTCATATTTTTTTTAGAGGGCCTCCTATGAAAAACTACCCAGAATATTTTGGTTTATTATATTTTTTGAATGTTCCTCACTATCCCTTCTCACATTGGTCAATAAACACTAGATGGGAATGGAAAATTTTCTTGCTACAGTTGAAAAGGAAGATTTAAAGGAGAAAGTAAAAGAGTCAAATTTCATTGCATTATCTTTAGATAAGTTACTGCGATAGAAAATACTTATTGGGTTTGTATGCATTTGTATATTGTAGAATGACATGTTCACCAAGCTCATCTTCTCTATGTTCATAAAATGAAGGACAGTTCAACATCGTAAAATATATTTGAACTAGTCAAGAAATCTTTGAATGAAATTGCTAGTATGGATGAGTTGACAATTGCCAAAAAGTTGGTGTGTGTAGGAGCTCATGGAGTTGCAGTGATGCAAGGTCAAAGGACTGGTGTTTGCACAAAGTTACAAACTTCGTGTGCACCATACATGCTTGGAATTCACTACATGGACCACATAATGAATTTAGCATTCAAAATTGTAAGCAAGTTTCCTACAGTATCAAAAGTTGAAAATCTAGTCCACGAGATCCACACATAATTTTGTTGAAGTCCCAAATTTTTCGTAGAATTTCAAAATTTTGTTGATGGAATAACACTAGGAAATAGGCTTCTCAAGGATGTCGATACTAGATGGATCTCCCTACATGGACCAATGCAATGAGTTCTTTCATAATATCAATCCTTGGTTGGAGTGATGTATGAGCATCATAGCATAGTAGACAAAGCTCCTAACCTCTTACATAGGTTAAGTGATATAGAGACACTCTTGACTTTAGCTATTCTTCTCCCCATGCTGGATGAGATGAAAAATCTTGTGAAGAAAGCCCAAGATAGAACTATGTATATTAATGAATATTTCAATCTACATAAACATACATGATTGGCCCTCGATCATCTATATCTAGATCTAACACAAGATGGACCAAATTATTTCATGTGGCAAAAAATTACTGATTTGAATAATCCTAATAATTATTTACAGTTTAATGTAAGTGGGCACTTATGTATATGTGTACCCAGATATGAGATACCAATGTACCATTGTAAGACAGTCAGGCGCTCTAGCAGAGAAGTAGTTGTTAAGGAGGAAGATTTTAAAGGCATTGTTAAATTTGTTGGTGATAATTTGAAGGAAATTGAAAAATATCTTTCCTCATAGATACGTGAAATATTCCCTCGATATGAAATACTTGAAGCCATAGGTATTGTGTATCCTCAATTTTGGGAAAATTGAGAGAACCCAAAATATTTTCATGATCAAGTAAAAATATTGATCGAACAATTTTTGAAAAGTGTAACATACGATGAGTAGAAAGTAGAAGGAATTTTAAATGAACCTAAGCTTAGAAAACAATCTAGGAGTTTTCCAATAGCTATGAGGGACCAGTATAAATCCATGGGCAAGGAGAAGGCCTTTGAACCGGGATCAATAAAAAAGGTTTGGACAAACTTAGGTCAGAGTGAAATATTGTGTGGTTCGATATTAGAATATTTCAAACTTGTTGATTTATGTCAAACAATGATATTGGGGTCGGTGGAGGATGAGAGATTTTTCAGTACATTGGGGTTTTTGAAAACCAAGTCAAGAAACAAACTAGACAAGAATTTGGAAAATTGTTTCAGGTTGAAAGGAACTGCATATAATGTCTTCAATTTTCCTTTTGAAAGGGCACTCGAAATCTAGAGGTCCACATGTGAAAGAAGAAGGACCGGGTTGTGCAACACTCCAATTCCAAATGTTGGTACTAGTGGTAGTGGCAGTGGTAGTAGTAGTGGGCCTAGGACATATGACATTGACAGTGACACAAATCACATAATGAATGTTGAATTTGAGACATAGGCCGAAGAAAATGAAGAGCAGACTTGGAATCAAGTTCAAGACGACTCTTACTTTATCTAACAATGAATGTCAGTTTGAGAACCCTAACTCTGTTTGGGAAATGGAAGAGAATTATAAAATCTTAGGTATTTATAATTATACTACACTTCATGGATTAGTTTCCATTGTTCCATATTGTAATTGAAAATATTTAATATTGTATTCAATGAAATTGTAAATCATTGCACTTCATGATATATTTTTTTTGATCAGTAATAATATTTTTTGCTTTATTGATAAAAATGTCATATTACATTTGTAAACATCCAAATTTGACCACTTCCATATGGTCAAATTCATCCCCCTTATCTGTCTACTTCATCAATATTAATTAAATGGTTTATTTAATTAATATCTCCCCTTTCCCTAAGGTTCCTAAAGTATTTAATTTAACAATTAAATACTTTACCTTTCATCTTCTCCTCTCTAAATTAAATAAACATATCAATTTATTTAATTTAGTCATTTGAACTTTTTGAATTCAAGTAATTTTTAAATTCTTCTTTTTCTCTCTCCTTATCACATCCTCCATAACCCTCTTTTAATCTGGATTAATTTAATTAATTCATAATTAGGATGTGCACACCTTAATTAGGATTAATGTCATATCCTCCATATTCTTCCACTTGCCTTTAATCCCTCATTAAGTTTCTAAATCACTTGTTTGCACAACCTTAATCTAATCCCCTTGCTACATTTAGTATATCTTTTTGGTCAACCTTCACATTTATTTAGCCTAGACCCTCTTCCCCATGTGAATTTAAAATTCACTTTTTATTCCTCCAAGGACTCTCATCTTCCCCATGTGATCATTGAAAAGTCACATTAGTCACATGGAGCCAAGAACCTTTTGTTATAAGGACTTTATCTTATCCACAAGGTACTTTTTAGCTTCCTTCATAAGAACCTTGTCTTATCCACAAGGTGCTTCTCATATGAATTTAAAACTCATATTTATTCTCTCAACCACCTTTTCCCTTCCAATCATGTGAATTTAAAATTCACATTTATTTCCCCAACTAATTTTCTCTTCCCCATAGAGATTTTTGAGGGATACTAAAATTCCTCATATATCACTTTCCTCTCATATGGGAACAAGAAGTTCCTTTTTGAGGAAATCTTCTCCTCATCCCAAGGTACTTGCAAGTACCTCCACCTCACCTTGTCCTTTTTCCATCTCATTTACACATGGAAAGATGTGAGGGCTTGTGAGTCCTCAACTCACCATAGCCCTCCATCTTGGCCATGTTGGCTCAATCTTTACCATTGAATTCTCTAGAGAATTCTCCCTTAAAATGAATGATTTTCATTCATTCTCATTCATTAGGTATTCATACACTTGCATTCAATCTCTCAAGCACTTTCATACTTTCAAACCTCCATTGTTGCATACATTCTAGCTTCAATCTCTTGCACTTGCACTCACCCATTCAACTCCTCGCATAGCTTATTGCATCCTCCATCTCATTTAGATCATTTTGAATCCATTTTCATCACACCTTTCCACCAAAGGAGCACACAAAACATCAAATATCCAAGGGCCAACCAAGAAGCAACTTGAACAAGGTAAAAATTAGTTTTCTTATATTTATGTTGTTTGAGTTTAACTTAGGCTAATCATTGAGGTGTTAAGTGTTTTCCTTCATTTAAATTTTGTTTTGTATGATTTAGAATAGGTATAAACACTTGATCACATTTCCGGCACGCCCGGTGGGACCCACAAATAGGTCTTTTTCTTTTATGTTTGCTTTTTTTTATGTTTTGTAGGTTCAGAACACACAGAGGTAAACCTTCCCTAGACAGGGGCAACCCTGACCTGAATAGGGGTGAACCTTCCTAAGGACAAGTGAACCTGCTCAACTACAGGTGACCCCGACCTCAACAGAGGTGACCCTGACCTGCAGAGTCGCTCTTCTGAGTAGTAGAACCAAAACTTACTATTTTTCTATAAAGGGGTGAACCTGACCTGTAGAGGGGAAAACCCACCCTACAAAGGGGTGAATCCACACTAACAAGAGCAAACCTTCCCTAATAGGGGTGAACCTTCTCTGGATAGAGGCTTCTACAAGGTAAAACAAAGGTATAAAAGTTAGTTTTCGACTCTATTTTTTATCATTTTTATCAATACTGACCCCCAACTCATCCTGTTGGTGACTGTGATAGATTTTTAATAACATTTTTGCAGATTGATTGATGCTTGTTGAAGATGCAAAGGAAAACTTCTAACATATTTGTTACAGGGCAGACAGGTTCAGTTGTTAGTTAGTTTTTTGTCTTTCATTTTTCCATTACTTAGGCACATAGTTTAATTAGGTGGAGTCAAATCTACTATTTTTTCGTGTCTGTAAGTCTTTTGTGTTACCCAAGAGGGCATTATTTCATTCAACCTTTCCCCTTGCACTTCATGTGAGCCTAGGGAGTAGCCGAAAATGGTTAGTGTTCTCTTTTAGCCGAACGTACTTGGGGATTTCATCACCCTAAGGGACGATCCAAACCACACGTACTGATGGGGTATACAAAGGGGGAAGAACCAAAGTTGTACACCAATCTAGTCACGTCGTGTCTGGTGGAGCGTCGAAACTAGGGTGATACCTAGATAGACGTGAAGAGTTGGTCTGAGCCTTCAATATCTCACTAGGGTTCCTGACTCACACTTGTGATGGGTTGGTGTTCATGGTTTGTTCCTCACGTATCGAGTGTATATCAAGGACTCCCTAGTTGCCTTATTCAGCCTAGTTAGAGGACTGTGTTGGCCATACCCTTCATACTAATCGTAGGATCATTTTTTTTGAACTATCTTTTTTGTGTGAAACTAGTGAATTCCTATTCAATCAAGTCAACCTTACCTTTTTCTTATTGTTTTCTTTATTTTGAGTCCTTGGCCATAGCTATTTTCACTTAAGACAAGTGCAGAGAGGTGAACATGCCCTTAATAGGGGCGAACCTACCCTTTGTCTCAGACTTTTCTTAGCTTGTTTTATCATAATTGTCCATCTTTTCACCAAACAAGCAAACCTACCCTCAACAAGGGTGAACCTACCCTCAAAAGGGGAAAACCTACCCCCTATCTCAGTCTTTTTTAGAGTGTTTCTATCAAAATTGTCTAACTTTTCACTGAATAGGTGAACCTGCCCTAGCTTGGGTGAACCTTCCCCCTAAACAATATTTTTCACCTTTCGTTCAACCATTTTGTGCACCCGTTTTCCTGTTCCAAGCACCTGTTTACCCATTCTGATCATCCATCTCCTCGTTCTAAGCAATCGTTCCCCATTCCAAACACCTGTTTCCCCATTCTGAGCAACCATTTGCCCATTTCGAGCACCCATTTACACGTTCCAATCATCCATTTCCTCATTTTGAGTGTTTGTCCCCATTCTAAGCATTTGTTTGTCCATTCCAAGCATCCATTTACCTGTTCTGAGCATTCGTTCTCTGTTCTAAATTCTCGGTTCCTCGTTTCGAGCAACCATTTTCCCATTCTAAGCACTCGTTTACCCATTTTGATCATCCATCTCCTCATTCTAAGAATTTTTTCCTCATTCTAAGCATCTATTTTCCCATTCAAAGTATTTGTTTTCCTATTCAGAGCACCTGTTCACCCTTTTTGATAATTTGTTTGACCTCTTTTTTGATTTAGACAAGTCTGAAAGTTAAGTTGGGTGAACCTGACCTATACTTGGGCGAACCTGTCCTATACTTGGGTGAACCTAATCTTGTCTTGCGCGAACCTAACCTTGTCTTGGGTGAGCCTAACCTATACTTGGGCAAGCCTAACCTATACTTGGGTGAACCTGACCTGTACTTGGGCGAACCTGACCTGTACTTAGGTGAACCTGACTTGTACTTGGGAAAACCTAACCTGTACTTGGGTGAACCTGACCTTGTCTTAGGTGAACCTAACCTCTATTTGGGTGAACCTGCACTTTGATATTTATGATTCTGATCTTTATCCAACCATTCTACATCTTTTGTTCACCTGCAACTTGCATCAGTATTCCTCCAAAGATCATTTGTTCATCAGCTAAATCATATAGGAACATCATAAAGCAACCTCTAAGTTACCCATCCCTCATCATTTTTCTTAATCAAAATCCTCTTAACTTCATTTGAATTCATTATCCAAATTGACCTAGGTGTCTGAAACTGATCATCATCCTACAACGTTTGCTTAGGATTTCCACTATCTTGAGTAAGTCATCATCATTTGGCCCTATCAATCCACTTCCCTCTCAAGTTGGATTTGGTGCCGCAATCATCTATCCATCCTTAATTTGATAAATCAACACCTTTAAGTCACCTAGGGTGATCTCTGAACCTGGTTTAGAATCCCTTTTACCATCCAATTTCATCCAATCATCAACTAATCTTATCTAATTCAAAATCATCCCTTTCCAATCACCCAATCTATCAATTTAATCCAATCTCATCCAATCAAATTAGCCAATCATCTAATCCACTATCCAACTAAATCAATCCTTCAATCGACATTTAGGAATTGCATCCTAGAGTTTAAACCATCTTAATTCACCTAGTATTTTTTCACTTTCATGCCCATTCAGACTCGATCACAAGCTAAGAAACAAATGGCAGAATAGTAAGGCCAAGGTTCCCAATTGAACATCCCACAAGATCCTAACGTTGAAAATACCACACAAGATCCCAACAACATTGTAAATATCCCTCAAGATCCCCATAATGGTGCATCATCACAATCCAACACCGACATCCAAAACACCTCACCACCCAGAGATGAAAACATGGTCAATTAGCCCAAAGTCATGGTTGGCAAATATCTTCACAATCTCGCTAATGTTTAGATGACCAATCGCCTCCTCAACAAGCATGGGGATAAGATCCTAGCCACTCTGATCATGAAAGGGGTCAAACCACTACCCAATTTCAATGTGTCACAATATACTGGCACCCAGTCCCTTCCTGCATCACAAGATCTGCAAACTTTGCAAAACATTCCAAGAAACTCTTATCTACCTGAAGGTGCACCCATATAAAATTGGTATCATCATGAGTTCAAAAATGTTGTAATCCATCAAGTTTCCACTTATCCTCGCCTCCCCTGCACTGCCTCTACAGCACCACCTAATCCTAATGATCCCTTTGCCTATGGCATGCCACAAAACATTCTGCCTGCTCCACCACTTCCACCTCACCATCCTGGCCAACGACCCATCAATACTTGGGGCACTCCACTCCTTGCATTGATGCCACCTCTAGGACCTACACCCACTGGTAATCTACTACCACCACCCCAAGGTAATATCCCTACATTTCAACAGCCTCTCATTAATCTGGATCAATCCACTGTGATGCAAGCACCACTACAATACACCACTATATCTTCACAAATTCCACCACAACATGTTGTTGCTACCATTTCATATCAACCACCCCATCAACAACCCCCACAACAAAATGTCACTATCTCACAACAGAACATCACTGTTCCACAACAGAACATTTCAATTCCTCAACAACACATTACCATTCCTATGCAACCCCCACATCAAGTCACACAAATTGCTTTATAGCCACCGCAACCACCCCATAATGCTTCTACAATAGTCCCACAATAGCAACACATCCCATCTTTCCCACTTTATCAGTAATCGCCACAACATCAGCAACTACCCCATCATACACACATTCCTATGCAACCATAAAGGAATCCTCTCACACAATATCTTTACCACCCATCTAGTACATTTATCGCTTACATTGTCACAACCAATCCTAATCCAAATGTCCATGTGGCCACTCAGAATCCACTGTGGACTCAACCACCTCCCTACACCAATCCTTTACAATCACACACAAATCCATACCAACAATAGTCTAATCCACAACAACCTCCATACATCCCGCAACAATCCAATGTTGCATATAATTATCAAGCCAATCTGTACTACATTCAAAAGTAGCCCTCATACCAACAAGGTGTTGCATCCACATCCTACACACAACAACAGCCACAAGGTTCTCAATACACCCCATATTATCATCAATAGTCACCTTATTAGAAAGGAGCTTCCACATCATCATACTATCAAGGTGCTATGCCATACCAGCAACGTATCCCATCTACCTCATACTATCAACAACAACCATCATACCATCAAGCTTCTTCCACTTCTTACCATCAAAATCCATCATCATCCTATCTGCCTTGCGTTAATCTACAATCTGCTTACACCAATCAATATCAACCAACACCTCCATATACACTACAGTAGGCTTATGATCCAGCTGCTTCAACACCCACCTCATCATATCAGCAATATCCTCCATACAATCAACCTAGTTCATCCAATCTAACTCCCGCAGCACCTATCAATAAGGACCTTGAAGAAGTCAAAGCTACGTTAAAGGACTTACAAGCTAGGACTGGTAAACAATCCTTCAAGTTTGAAGATATTTTTCCTTATCCATTTGATCCTTCAATCTCATTGGTTCCTTTCCCAAGCATTTCAAAATGCCAAAATTCGATAAGTATAAAGAACTAGAGACCCTAAAGCTCACCTTCAAGAGTTATATGCCCACTTTCAAGAAGTCATACACAATGAAAATTACCTCATGAGATTGATTCCTAGGAGCCTACAAGGAATGGCTCTTGATTGGTTCATGGGTCTTGAGAAAGGATCTATCAAGTCCTTTGCACAACTTTTAGAAAAAAAATTCTCGTACTTCTCCTTTAATCTAGAGAAGGATATAGACACATTAGACCTCCTAAAAGAAAAGCAACGGGAAGGAGAAACTTTTGTAAGCTATCTTCAAAGATGGCGGGCCCTAGCAAGTCGCATGAAATCACCGCTAAGGGAAAAGGATATGGTCACCTTTTTTATCAAAAACTCTCATCTGAATATGGCTCACAACTTCAGAATTAATTGTCACGACCTTTGCATCCATAGTCAAGAAAGGTCCTATTCTTGAGAGGGCCCTTATCGCCAAAGGGCTAGTCAAAATCTTTAATCCTGATAAAGAGAAGTCGTCCATAGACAAGCCCCAATATTGGAACAAAAACAAAAATGTTTTCAATGATGGTGTCACTGACACCAAACACGTCCAAGTGGCCAATACTTCCTAGAAGCAACAATATCATCCTCCATAGCAATCAAATCCTCATACTCTATCAGTGCCACAAGGGGCACCTTGTCCCAACCAACAAAACAATCAAAATAATCAAGGGGGTAACAAACGTCAATTTACTGTGTTAGGAGAACCCCTAAGTGTCATGTTCAACAAACTCCTACAAGCCAATTACCCGATTATGTATCATGTGACTAAGCCCCTTGCAAATCCAAGCCTAAACTAAACTGGTTCAAAGAAAATGAATATTGTGAGTTCCACAAAATTAAAGGGCATACATTGAATAAGTTTCAAGGTCTAAAAATGTACATCCAGGATCTTATAGATCAGGGTGACATACATGTGGATGCCAACATGGCACCATCGTCCAATGCTCAATTGTAGATAACCAAAATTCTTTCCCTAATCATAACTAAGGTCCTAGCACTTCAAATTCAAACCTAGGGCCTAGCAATAGCAATAATCAGAATAACAGCACCAATAACATCAGCTATAAAAATGTGCCACTTAACTATGAAGGTCTCATTATACACATCGAACAAGTGGAACCACATGTATCCATGATACACATAAATGCCAAGGATCCTCAATGTATTGTTACCACACATCAAACCCGCATCACAGTCCCTGGAGCCTCCACATCCACCCATCTGAAGCCTATGAACTCACATTACATCATCCTTGACCATCTAGGAAAGACCTCAGCACAGATATCCATCCTAGATTTGCTCAATTCCTCCCTGGTATACCAAGAAATCCTAAATAAGACCTTACAGGACAGCCGAGTTCCTAATGACATAGACCCTACACAATTTCAAGCATTGGTAGGGAACTTATCCACCACCTATCAGCTAGGTTTCAGTCAAAACGACATGCCCTGCATCAACTCTAATCATAACCATCCCCTTCATTTAGAAGTCCTCGTAAACTATCATAAAGTAAAAAGGGTCTTGGTAGATAATGGTTCTGCCCTAAACCTTTGTACATTGAAATTCATAAAACAAGTTGGATATACCCATGCTAATTTAAACAATCAGGTAATCACACTCAAGGCATATGATAATGTTGAACGTGATTCTGAAGGAACAATATGTCTTCCAATCCTGGTTGGTCCAGTTGTGCAATATACTACATGTCATGTCCTTGATCTGGAATTACCCTATAACCTCCTCCTTGGTTGTCCATGGATCCATGCCATGCAAGTTGTTCCGTCTACATACCATCAATGTCTAAAATTCCCATTCAATGGGGTAGAAGTCACCATTTACGCTGATCTCGAACCATTTGAATATTTCCATGCATTAGAAGCTTCTTTTCCTCATTCCCAATATTGTCCTAGCATGGAAATGGGCCACCACAAACATCATCCTCCCATTCATCTACCAATACATCAGCCACGGCTTCATCCACTCCATCATCCACATTTGATTCTACCCTCACTAAAGTCCAGATCATTGACAAGGGGTGTGGTGAATATGAGATGCACACAACTTTGAACGTGGAAACTATGCCTCTCACCACACACATATGGTCAATCGTCGCAATCTACACCAAAACCAGAAGACAAGACCATCACATTTAATGTTCTAAATGTGAGATCCAACACCTTTCACTCTCCTGGGTTAAGACAAGATGCACTAGAAGATGACATTATCCAATGGGTCTACCATGAGGAACCTGATCCCTCCCATCCTTTGAAAGAAAATTTCTAGGAGAATTGTCCTTGGCCCTCTAAGTTTGCAAAGAAGTACACTTATCAGGGGGGAGGCCTTGGTGCCAAAGAGCAAGAAAGGAAACACCAAATTGAGGCTACAATAAGGCCAAGATACTTGGGCTTGGGTCATAACACAAAGCAAAAAGGACCTATAGTATCATATAGTTCCTCTAATAACGTCAATGAGAGTAATGGTCTCCTTGAAGACATACTAGAGGAGGAGTCCATTATACATACATACGATGATGTAGATTACACTAACCTTTCTTCCATGTTCGATTTCATACACATCTGCATCATTAGCCTATCTCTTAAACACCCTAAACTTATTGACTAGGACCTACATGGTAGTGCACCTATCGAAAAATTTCCTTCAATGGATTAGTACATACACCTTATGGGATTGGGGGAAGATGAACACCCTAACCACAAAAATAAAAAGAAGCAAAACCAAAAAAGGTCACCTAGTGAAAACATCCCTGAGGTTCTTCTTGACCTAGTAAAAGTAAAAAAAAGGGTATATCTAAAGGCGAAAACCTCAATGAGGTGCTAGAGGATGGGGATGTTCATCTTCCCCTTGTAGGGACTCAAATCTCTAAATGATCATCCATCCTAATAGAGGAAACTCAAGAAATAAATTTGAGAACTAAAGAGGATCCCAAAATCACTTATATAGCCAAGGCACTGTCATAAGAATAATATTCTACCATCACCATGCTTCTCAAGGAGGGGCATCATCAACTTCGCATGGACATATTCAAACATGCCAGGTCTTAATCCTGCTTTAGTAGTACATTACCTGGATGTGCATCCTGATGCCAAATCTGTCAAACAAAAGCTTCAAAAAATGCACCCCCAAGTAGATCTACTAGTTAAGAAGAAATTGGAGAAGCTATTGGATGTTGGATTCATAAGGCCCATTGACTACTCAAACTAGATCTCAAACATAGTGCCTATAGCTAAACCAAATGGCATTATCAAAGTTTTCAGTGACTTCCATGACTTCAACAAGGCTTGCCCTAAAGATGATTTTCCATTGCCAAACATCGACATGTTGGTTGACCTCACTATTGTGCACAAGATGCTTTCCCTCATGGATAGCTTCTTTGGATACAATTAGATTAGGATAGCGCCTGAAGACCAACATAAAATAGCTTTCACTACACCATGGGGCACGTTCTGCTATAATGTCATGCCCTTTGGTCTTGAGAATGCGAGGGAAACCTATCAGTGATCAATGACTATAATCTTCCATGACCTCATTCATATAATAATGGAAGATTATGTTGATGATCTACTAGGAAAATCAAGAACAAGGGAAGAACACCCTACAGTCCTCAAGAAGATCTTTGGGTGTTTAGAACAGTATAAGCTAAGGCTAAATCTAAAGAAATGTGTCTTTGGGATCACATCAGGAAAACTATTGGGTTTCATTGTCTCCCAAAGAGGTATAGAAGTTGATCCCACAAAAGTTAAAGCAATTATGGATAGGCCTCCACCATGCAACATCAAATAGTTAAGAAGCCTATAGGGTAAGTTGCAATGCATTCAGCGGTTCATTGCTCAATTAGCCGACAAGTGTTAGTCATTCACTCATCTCCTGAAGAAAGATACCACTTTTAAATGGAATCAACAATGTCAACTCGGCTTTGATCAGATCAAAGAATATTTGGCTCACCCACCAATCCTTGTGTCACCAATCCCTAGTAAGCCACTCCTTTTGTACATTTTTTCTACTTCAGTGGCACTGGGGGCATTGCTGGCACATCATGATGAGTCATCAAAGGAAAGAGCAATCTATTACATCAGTCAGACCCTCGTAGGATATGAGCTCAACTATTATCCAATGGAAAAAGCTTGATTAGCCATGGTTTTTAGTTTGTAGAAACTCCAACATTACATGCTCAGTCATCCAGTGAAGCTCATCTCTAAGGTCGATCCACTTCAATACCTATTATCCTAGACTATCCTAACTGGTCGCATGGCTAAGTGGGTCATGCTTCTAAGTGAGTTTGATATAGAATATGTGGATCAGAAAGCTATTAAAGGACAAGTGATCATTGATCAGTTGGCAGATGTTCCCCTTGTAAATTCCAATCTATTGACCACGAAAATTCCTAATGGAGTCTTTGCAATAACAAAAGCGGCCACATGGACACTATACTTTGATGGTTCATACACACACAATGGATCGAGGGCAGGAATTTTGTTCGTCACCCCTCAAGGATATTATATAACAAAGTCATTCAGATTAGCCTTCCCGTGCACAAACAATATAGTTGAATATGAAGCCCTTCTTACTGGCCTTAGAATTGCAATTCAATGGCATATCACCCACCTCAGAGTTTTTGGTGATTCTCAATTAATCATCAAACAAGTCAACGATGAGTTTCTCACAAAAGCTACCTTATAAACACATGGTAGATGACTTCAAGAAGTATTTCACTTCCATCTAGTTTGATTAGATTCCAAGAGTCCGTAACAAAGCAGTGGATGCCATGGCTACCATTGGTTCCTTAATTGACATGCCCAAAGATAAAATAGAGTGTGAGTTCCTTATTGAACAGCTCTTAATCCCAGCATATGATATCCCCAAAAGTGAGATGGTGTGTGACATTGTAGGTCCCACATCCCCCTAGTATCATGATATCTATACTTATCTTCATGATAACATCCTACCTTCTTATTTGACACGTAACCAAAGAAAATCCTTCGTCCAACATACGTCTTGTTACACCATCGTAGGTGATACTCTTTATCGATGTGGGTATGATGGAACCCTCCTTCGATGTCTAAACGAGACTAAATCCCATACTATGTTAACTGAGGTACATAGTGGTGTATATGGGGCCCACTCAAATGGCATGGCCCTGGCTAAGAGAATTCTCCAAGTAGGCTACTATTGGCCTACATTAGAACATGATTCATGTGAGTTCGTCAAAAAGTGTGTCCCTTGTCAATAGCACACCGACCTAATACATGCTCCAACATAGGATTTGTAGCCTCTTGTTGCACCATGGCCCTTATCTCAATGGGGTTTCAACCTAATCGGAAAGATTTATCCCCCATCCTCTAATTTCCATACCTTCATCATCACTACAACTGAGTACTTCACCAAGCGAGTGGAAGCAATGCCACTCTCACAAATCACAGGTACTCATTTCCAAGTTTATCCTCTACCATATTCTCTATAGATATGGAATACCATCAACCATCATTTCTGACAATGGAAATCCTTTCAAGAACCAAGCTATGAAACACCTTTGTGATACCTTCCATATACAACATCATTGGTCCATGCCTTATTACCCCCTGGGTAATGATCAGGTGGAAGCCACCAATAGAACCCTCATCAAAATCCTTAAAAAGGTGGTCGACAATGTTGGTTGAGATTGGAACCTTCATATCCATCCTATCTTTTGGGCATATCATACTTCCATCCACACCCCTACTGGTGCCACTCCATATTCCCTCGTATATGGTGTCAAAGTCATCTTGCCGATTGAGGTAGGAATTCCCTCACTAAGAATCTCCTTGAAGAATCTTATCAGTGATGAAGATGCTCAAGTTGCGAGACTCAACTAGCTAGAACTCTTAGATGAAAGATAGATCAAAGTGTATGACCACCTTCAATCCTATCAGAATCACCTAAAAAGAAGCCACAACAAGAAGTTTCATCCCCGTCAATTCAATGTTGGTGATCTAGTCCTTAAGGAAAATCAACGCACTCAACAGGACTGAGAAAAGAAGGGAAAATTTGAAGCAAATTGGCTTGGTCCCTATGTCATCATTGCTAAATATGGATCAGGGGCTTACAAACTAGCTACACCTGAAGGAGAGCCCTTAGAGGATCCCATTAACATTATGCACCTGAAGAGGTTCTACACTTAAATCGACTGGGGTATCCTCTCCTACAAAAATCCAAAAAATACAAAAAAAAAGTAAAAAATTGTCAAAAATACAACAAAAAAAATCAAAAATCAAAAAAATCCAAAAATAGTAAAGAGAAATAATTTGTCCTATGGTGAAAACCACCCTTGGTGGTGCCTTGGATAAGTACATTTGGTGAAAACCTGGTCACAGGCGCCATTCATAGAGGGCTTAATCATTATCTACCTTGTTTCCTAGTTACTTCATACCTACATCCATCCTAATCCAACATCTTTCGTTCACACCTTTCATCTCGTTGCTTGGTATATTTTGGTTGAGCATTGGACAAGCTTCATCCGCTATCGGTTATCCTGAGCTTTTATCCTAATCTAAGCTTGTGTCATCAATCTCACCATCTATTTAGTCCTTTGTATACATCTAGGATCCTCCATCATGTCGGTCTCCATTTAGTTCCCATCATGTCTCATCAGTCTTTTTGGTCTTTGATGAACTGTGTTGCCCCTGCGCTTTCACATAGGCAAGGCTGATCAGTTGATCCATCCTTAGGGAATTTTTTCCATCCTATTTTTTCCACCCCTCGTGATCTTCATTGTCCCCTTTTCACTCTTATCCCTGATCCATCTTTTTTCCTTTTCAAACTATGTTGCCCCTGCACTTTCACGTAGGCAAGGTCGATCATTTGATCCACCCCAAGGCTTTATTTTTGGTCAGTTCTTGTCCTCGATTTCCATCACTCATCTCCATCATTCCTCTTTCCACTTTTATCCATAGTCTTTTCTTGAACTATGAGGGATCTATTCTTTCACTTAGGCAAGGCTAATCTTTGATAGGCCCCCGAGCCCCTAGGTTGCTAGGGTGTGTATTTCTTGTGTCTTGCATCTTGTTTCATGTCATCAAGTATGTCCTTATCTAGCTGGTTCTTCACAAATTAGATCCACTCATTTCATGGGATTCAATTGGTCTTGGAATCTCCTACGTCATAACGATGTTTTAGTTTAGTAGCCATCATTGGTCTCAACAGGATGCATCCTTCCTAACAGACCTCATCAACCCCATCCATCCTCTCGATCCTATGGCAAAGGATGTTTTGAAATTGATTACAATCTTTTGATGCTTTTGGATTTCATTTATCATTTGAGCTCCCTATTACAACTTTTCAAGTCCACCATGATCTATCATATTATGGTGTGTTTTGATTAGTTAACCTAGCGGGATATCTTGATCTTTCTTGCTTTGTTGATGTCTTCCTGGTTGTCCCACATAGTACCCACCAAGATCCCCAAGTCTTGTGTTATGTTGGGACATCCTCTTGTGCTTGTGGTTATCCCAATACCTGCCCCAACCAAAGTCATTGCGACTTTGGGGTGTTGGGATAGCCTTCTTGTTTGTTGTGTTTGTTTTGTGCATTAGACGCTAATTTTCCTTGGTTCACATACCATGGTACCTGATGTCTTATGCTATAGCAAAAATCAGTGCTCCAAAAATGGAAAATTACATTAGGACTGCATTTCATGATCATTCTTTTTGCATTGTGTTCATACTTGACCTATGACTTATGATTTTGGTTGTGGAAATAGTCACCTTCCATCTATGGTTCTTGACAAGTGCAGTTTCACACCCATCACCCTCTATTACTATGCATGTCCTTATTAGTACTTATGTTTATGTCGCATTGCATTTAATAATAGGCTATCACACTCATATCTCACACATCTTTATTTTGTATAGGTGAAAGCAAGTGTGATCACAAATAAAATACATTTTCCATCCACATTGCATTTCATTTATCCATTAGTGTTTGTAAGGTGTTTGATTGCATTACATTCCACTTTATAGGCCCATTGCATCTCATTCAATGTACATTCTCATCTCATATTTATTTATGTTGTTTAGACTAATCATATTTGGTTATTCTAAGCATCTTAGATTCATTGCATTAATTATTCATTTCCATATTAATCCATAGCATTAACACAGTACATACATCACCACCTGCATCACAAGTTGTTAGACTCATATCCATAACATATAAAGTCACAAATCAATCATTACATCCTAAATCATAGACATTAGCCATCATACATATCATACATCTCATCCATATAAACATCAACATACATCATCATAAGCATATACATATATCACACCATCATGATCATCCATCATAAAATCAGCATACACATATGCATAAATCAAATCGTCTATCACATAAGCATCACATAGTGTCAATAAGGGCTTGGTCGCATATCATAAATAAAGATCAAAATATGAATGTCCATTACATAGTCTATAATAATTTCCATCATATAATCAAAATACATATCCATCACATATATCATCAAATAAAGTACAAATACAAGGCTCTAGATCAACTTTGATCTTTGCTACTTTGTACTATACATCCATCATGCACCTATCTAAAATTGGTATCTTGTCACTTGTCCTTTATCATCTCTACTGTGAACTGCCCACGTCTGAACTTTTTGGAGAGTCAAGCACCAGACCTCTGTGTGGAGGAGTCATCCGATAGTCATTGTACCCTCAAGTACATTTCCCTAGTGACTGGGATGGTGCAAGAATCTAAGGCAACTATCAGACATAGTGAGATGTACGTTATGCCGGATCTAGAACTGCCTGCTGATAAGGACATATCCAAAAAGACACCTCCCTCATATACTCATCTCTCTCTACATCTTGATACCTAACTGTATTCCACTCATGTCTATACCTATCTTGATCCCCACAAATGGATCTCCGCTCCTGCGCCCATGCATCCTGTGCAAACATCAGTTGATCTCTCTTTGCCCTCATTCATGACACCTACTTTGTGGCCCTATCCTTCTCAGCCTCCATAGCTGGTATATGCATCTGCAATATCTGCACCTTTGTCCCTGTCTCACCACCCTTATCCTGCGCTACCTATGACTAGGCTTTTGCTACATCTCTCTCTCTCTACTACCTGTGCTCGTGCCACTGTTGTATCCCTCTCCCTCTGTAGGATCTCCACCTATATCTGTTCCACATCCCTCCCCCTCTGTAGGGTTTGTACCTATATCTATGCTACATCCCTCTCCCCTTATAGATCCTACACCTGTATTTGTGTTTCATCCCTCTCATTTTATAGGGTCTGCACTTGTGCCTGTGCTACGTCCTGCTCTGTCCTCATAGCATCCTCCCTCTCCTGGATCAGCCCTATGTATCCCACTATCTTATATGCTACGTCAACCCTATCACAAAGCTTTTCTTTCTCCCGTCTCAGCTCAGTCCTCTCTCTCAGTAGCCCCTCCACCTGTATCCTCAAATCATCCATGTCTCTCTCAGCCTGTGCCAGGGTCTTTGTCGATGCCTGGTCTATCACTCTTCTCAACTCTCCCTATCCTCTCGCCTATCGTATGGCCATCGCTACCTCTAACCTATCTTTCTCCCATCTCACAACCATTTCCTCCTCATTCTCTCTAGATACCTCTCCCTCCAGTCGAGTCACCTCTACCTATAGTTGTCTCACCTCCACTCGAAGACTATCCCTCTCTACTAGTATCTCCTCCATGTGCCATGATGCCTCATCTGTTAGGATATCATAGTCCCTATGCCCCTCCTCCTGCACCCTCTCTACCTCTACTCGTAACCTAATCACCTCTACCTCTAAGCTGCATCTTGCCACCTTTGTGTCTCTCATTCTCTACTCTGCAATCCATAATCTCGTTGTGGCCCCTCTCAGTTTATAGTTGGATCCTCTCCTATAGGTGGCACCATGGCCAATGGGGGAATATCATGGACATCCATATCCATCACCTCCACCTCTCCCTCATCTCTCTCATCCATCATCTCCACATTTGCATCATCTCCCCCATCCTCTCCCCTGATCTCCACCCTAGCACTCCTCTGTGGTCTCCTCCTCCTCACCCTCTCTTGCTGCTCTGTGCCCCCAACCACCAACTGTACTCTCTCCTACTGCCATGTTGCTCTAGTTTCCTCCTGCCCTCTCCCATCCCCATGCTTCCCCACTATCCCTACCTCCTCTGGCTTGTTCCTCACTCTATCCCTCCTCCATTGTCTCCTCCTCCTCCTCCTCCTCATCCTCTATGGCTACCCTGCGGCCCCAGCCTCACCCTGTCCTCTATCCTACTATCTTGCTACCCCCACATCCTCCTATTGTCCCACTACTTCAGCTGCCTCCTATCCTCTCCTCTATTGTCCCCTCCTCCCTCTCCTTTGACCTGCCAATCGCAACTCATCCTCTAGCCCAAACCCTAGTGCCCCCACAATCAACTCCTCAAGAGTAATTCGTTTGGGCTGATGACTGTGATACCACACGGCGTATCAAACCATAACTCTTCCATCAATGTCCCCCATGGTCCTACCTAGGTAGGGTACTAACAGTAATGTCTCCTAATTCTCTCTCACAAATCTTGGAAAAATTGGCTCTCCCCATGGCTGCTCTCGTGTGATCTACTAAAACCTATCTAGTCTGCGTAGAATATCCTATGCAACCCTGAACTATTTGGTCACTCTGTCTGGCCTATGCGCCTCCACTGTGCATGGCTCCCTCCCAACTATGAAGCATCTGGTGTTGAATTACCCTCTCTATCCTACCTCATCTCTCCTCAATTCTGAAAATAGTTGTGTCATATACGGCCTCCACATTATATGCTCCTCTTGTAGGTCATCTAATGTCCTCCATCTATCTAGATCCCCCTGGCCCTCATAGTGCCATACCCAGTCGTACTCTAACCCATACTACCAAGCCATAGGTGTTGTCTCATCCTCCAATCCTGCTCTCACCACTCCTGACCTGGCAACACTGATGTGCTCCCAGGCCCATACCTACAATAGCATCAGATGTGTCATGTTGAGTGCCTCTCAATAGCATATGACGTGCATGGCTCTGTAAATTTTTGCTAGTATGCATGTACCCCATGCGAACTACCCCTCTCTCCCTCAATGATATGTCAAATCACCTCCATAAACCTCAAGCTGCAAAGGTGCCTACTCTGGTTTAGTAGCAATACTTTGTTTATCAACCCACATAGGTATAGTGGTAATGGCAGCACCCCCAACGCCAAGCATCGGTCCACATCCAATCACCCCCCTATGCACAGGCAAGTCATCTCGTCCAAACAGCACCCACATGGTGTGCTCCAGCTCTACCCCCATGGATTTCATCACACTCACAAGGTGGCCCGCTATAGGTAGCCTCAGTATCTGCCATACGTCCTCCAAGGTCATCGTCATCTCCCCTATTGGGAGATGGAAAGTCAACATCTCTAAATAAGTGAAACAATCTCACCCATGAAAGAGCCTTGTGATCTACTTCATTCATGGTTGTCATAGTCATTGCCAGGACCTCTAACCGCCTCTTGTGTGTCCACAAACTATCAAAACTTTGCCTCCATATAGCATCATATGTTAGTCATCTTCTCCTTTTCCTCATCTTTTTTCCTTTTCCCAGCCCCAAGTTATTTTTTCTACTTTTTTCCCTCTCCCATTTTGGCTCTACCTTCCCTGTCTTTCCCAGTCTTATTTTTCTTATCTCCTTTTTTCCCTCTTCCCCCTACCCCTTGTCGAACCCCCTCCCCCCCACCTGGCTTTGGGTGAGCCCACCCCGGCTCAGGGAAAACCTTCCCTAGATCGGGGTGAACCCACCCCAACCCGGGGTAGACCCGCCCCAGATCGGGGTGAGCCCGCCCATGCCGGCAGGCAGACTTGCCCCGGTTCGGGGTGAGCCCACCGCAACCTGGGGCGGACCCACCCCAGCTTGGGGCGAGCCCGCCCCTACCAACAAGCAGACTTGCCTCGGTTCAAGGTGAGCCTGCCATAGCTCGAGGCGGGTGAACCCACTCGGGCGGGGTTGTCTCCTGTTGTGCAGGGTCACCCCTCCTTGGGAGAGGTCGCCCATGTACTAGGCGGGGATGCCCAATGAATTCTCCCTTCCTTTTTCTAGAGGATTTTCCCAATCCTAGGGAAAATCCACTCTCCCCTTTTGTCTCTTTTCCCTTTTTGGGCATTTATTTTTATTTTTTGGGTGCATTTACCCTTTCGTTGGAAAAATTCACCCCCCCTTTCCCCTGCCTCTCATAGGTGATTCTACCTACCCACTTAGCGAAATCAAAATTTTTCCCTCGACCCATTTTTCTAAACTAACCCAATCCCAAAACCCATATTTTCAAAAAGCATTAAAACTCAAAAATACATCATAAAATGCTTAAATTCACAAAGCAGGTTTTAAATCTAACCTAGCATGGAACCGCGCGCTCATGGTTAAACCATTGTACCTCATCCCCCCGATGGATGATGTCCAAGTCATAATCATCTAGCATCCTCATCTCCTCATCTCCTTCCTCTTCTCTTCTCTCTCTCTCTCTCAACTGTCAGGTATGCAAATGAGGAGTGGTAATTTCTCAAATTACCTTATATAACTTTTTCCCTACTTTTTTCACTATTTTAAGTGAAGAGGATTTTTACCCTTTATTTAAACTTTTTTTAATTCAACATATACTCTAACTTCCTGAGGCCACCATTTGCAAAACATGTGTCTGTTTGACTCCATTCAAAATCCAATCTTCATGGTTTTTCGAACTCTATCCAACTGTGCCCTCTGTTTCCTTATATCAAGAAGTCACCCGGGGCCCCTTTTTCTTCCCCAACTACCCTCTCAAGGGGCCATACCCTACCATTTTCCTCCATTCCTCCGTCATGGTCATTTCCTTACGAGATTGGGGCATCTCCCTTCATTTCCCTCTGTTTGGGAAGCTCACGCAACTTCTTGCACGCTAGGGCATCATTTTCTAGTTGATTCTTCTATAGAATCATCTGCATTTTCTTTTATTTGAAACACTATTATTCTAACAATATTTCAAAAAGGGGTAAAATGTAGACATCCAAATTTGACCACTTCCATATGGTCAAATTTGTCTCCCTTATCTATCTACTTCATCAATATTAATTAAATTATTTATTTAATTAATATATCCCCTTTCCCTAAGGTTCCTAAAGTATTTAATTTAACAATTAAATACTTTACCTTTCATCTTCTCCTTTCTAAATTAAATAAATGTATCAATTTATTCACTTTAGTCATTTGACCTTTTTGAATTAAAGTAATTTTAAAAGTCTTATTTTTCTCTCTCCTTGTCACATCTTCCATAACCCTCTTCTAATTTGAATTAATTTAATTAATTCATGATTAGGATGTGCACACCTTAATCAGGATTAATGTCACATCCTCCATATTCTCCCACTTGCCTTTATTCCCTCATTAAGTTTCTTAATCACCTGTTTGCACAACCTTAATTTAATCCCCTCGCTACATTTAGCATATCTTTTTGGTCAACCTTCACATTTTCCACATTTAGCCTAGACCCTCTTCCCCATGTGAAGTTAAAATTCACTTTTTATTCCTCCAAGGAATCTCCTCTTCCCCATGTGATCATTGAAAAGTCACATTAGTCACATGGAGCCAAGAACCTTTTGTTATAAGGACCTTGTCTTATCCATAAGGTACTTTTCAGCTTCCTTCATAAAAACCTTGTCTTATCCACAAGGTGCTTCTCATATGAATTTAAAATTCATATTTATTCTCCCAACCATCTTATCCCTTCCAATCATGTGAATTTAAAATTCATATTTATTTCCCCAACCAATTTTCTCTTCCCCATGGATATTTTTGAGGAATACTAAAATTCCTCATATGTCACTTTCCTCTCATATGGGAACAAGAAGTTCCTTTTTGAGGAAATCTTCTCCTCATCCCAAGGTACTTGCAATTACCTTCACCTCACTTGTACTCTCTCCACCTCACCTTATCCTTTTGCCATCTCATTTCCACATGGAAAGATGTGAGGGCTTGTGAGTCCTCAACTCACCATAGCCCTCCATCTTGGCCATGTTGGCTCAATCTTTACCATTGAATTCTCTAGAGAATTCTCCCTAAAAATGAATGATTTTTATTCATTCTCATTCATTAGGAATTCATACACTTGCATTCAAGCTCTCAAGCACTTTCATACTTTCAAGCCTCCATTGTTGCATACATTCTAGCTTCAATCTCTTGCACTTGCACTCACCCATTCAACTCCCCACATAGCTTATTGCATCCTCCATCTCATTTAGAGAATTTTGAATCCATTTTCATCACACCTTTCCACCAAAGGAGCACACAAAACATCAAAGATCCAAGGGCCAACCAAGAAGCAGCTTGAACAAGGTAAAAATCAACTTTCTTATCTTTATGTTGTCTGAGTTTAACTTAGGCTAATCATTGAGGTGTTAAGCGTTTTCCTTCATTTACATTTTTTTTTGCATGATTTAGAATAGGTATAAACACTTGATCACAACATCATTTTCTAAAATTTTCTGAATAACCATCTATCCTCTAGATATTTAACTACTTTACCCCAATTTCTCAAAAATTACAGTTTATCTATTGTGACTTCATTGCCAACCCTTAATAGCTACATCAAAATAAAAAATTTGCTCAAAATTTCATTTATCACCTTTTTCTAATACCTACTAACTACCCTACAAACCAAAAAACATATTCCCTTCATTGCCCACAATTTTAGCAAACCCCAAAAAAACCCTAAAAAACTAACTACAAATAGCCAAAAACTCACAATGTTTGATAGAGGATTAAATTACTGTAAAGCTCTAGACAAGATACTCACCACATATTCCATGGTGGCCCCATTCATCTTCCTCTTCCTCCACGGTCACTTCTCATTCTTCTCCAAACGCTCTGCTTCAACCTCTATTAATTCCACAATCAATTTTAGAGCTTCCCACCCGCAGGTTGCTCCCTCTCTCCATTTCACTTTACATTTTCCTTCTTGTCATTTCACAAAGGGTACGCATTTCTCTATTTCTTCTTCCTCATCACTATCAATTCCCTCACTAATATTCATTCCTACACCCGGAGTCACCCATTCCAACAATGAGTCCATGTCCTCAAGATAATCCTCATGTACTAGTGTCTTCATCACCTTTTTCACAACTTCAATCAGCTCTCCCAAATCTAAACCCCAAGCCATAATCAGTGAATATATGTCCATGTTCATTTTGTATCTATGCTTGAGGTTGTTGAATCCTTTTCCCAAAATTAGTTGCACTACCTACACTAATCACTCATCATCGTATAGGACACAACCCATTAGTCTCTTCGTCGATGCTCCTCCATGAAAAGGTGAGAGTTTTTTCCTTGTTGTAAGCATGAAACCAACCTCCATCACCATTGCAGCTACAGAGCCACCACCTCCTGTTCACCGTTTTCACACCAATTATTTTCCATAGAAGAGAAGCATTGAGAAAGTATTTCCTCCAAAGATTAATAACTTAATTCACATTCCTTGCCATAAATGCTAGGTGTAAGATTGACGCCACCACCCAACTCCACACACTTCTCTCATTCACTTAAATTATTAGAAGGAATTCAACTACTCCTTTATTTATTATATTATAATTGCACTTTATTTTATATTGCACTTCATGAATCATACTCCAAAGTCCAAACTATAGTTGATGATATTTATGTTGTATTCCATGAAATTGTGATATTTTATATTTTATATTGTATTCCATGGTATTGAGTTTGATATGTGATTCTGTATCATTTTTAAACAACGACACTTATCACACTACTTATAAATTCCCATTGCATTTCTATTCACACAATCTTTGATAAATAACTAAAAGGGATATTACTAATCCATTCCTTGAACAAAAGCTAACAGTTCAACATCCATAACTTATAAGGTATCAGCTAACAGAAGCTAACATTTCAACATAAATAACTTATAAAGGCTTTAAGGCATCCACACAACTTAAAAAATAAAAGCTTAAACCAAAAAGCAAAAAAAAATAGGTTTTTTTAAACCAGAAAGCAAAGAAAGGTGTAGCTTTTAACCAAAAAGCTTTGAAAGGCATGCCAATATGAAATATCAAACTATAAACTAAAGCACAAAGACTTGAATCACTTTAGAACTAATAAATTTCTTTAATTGAACTCAACCATTTCCATAAGCATTCATTCAAAGATAAACATCTGATATCAATGCAATCTACCGTTGGCAAGATATTTAGAATAAATAGAATAGATCCATACACCACAACACAAAGATTATATCTGCACAAACTTCACCATATGAGTTTCTATATTGAAAGACAACTGTAAAAAAAACTTGAAAGCATAAAAGAGTTTTTGCTCTAATGAGGGAAATCAAAGTTTTTCCCAAAAGATCCTAACTACATCGGCCAAACCCATAATATAGATAATATAACATCAACACATTACTGAAGTCTAAATTTGAACTTTTAAATTGATCCTTTAAAAATAAAATCATTGCATCACCTTTTCTAGCAACTTCCACTCTTCAGGTGGTAGAATTTCATTTGTTCTAACTGATGTTGTTTGACTTGAAGATTTGTTAACAATTCATGATTCAAATTGGAACCTGTCTTGGATTCTTCAGTCAATTTTTCATTTAGGGTTAGCAATGTTTTGATGGAATCCAAATAGTTCACCACATCTGGGTTCTAAGGAAACTAGTCCAAATCAATTCCTTACATCCTCCATCTTCTTTCTAAAATCAGTCTTCCCAATGAATCACTCATTTGTGTCAAAAGCCTCTGGAAAACCAAGATTTGTGAAGTTCCTTACCTTTTAATCCACCTTCTTCATCTTGTTTGCAGCCAAATGCAAATATTCCTTTGTTTCACGCATTCTCGAACACTTTTCAATGATAGATGACGTCATTAATGTAGCAAGTCGATTAGTAATCCCTTTTGATTTCAAAACATTGCCATTGGCTTTGTAGACTATTTGTTGAATTTGATTTGTTGATTTCTCTAATGCCAGCACATTTTTGTTGTCCATTAAATATTTTTTGAGCTTATTATGATGTTGTCTAATAGCATCAGTCAATTGAAACATGTCACACAAATGATTAATCCCCTGCATTATTTCATCCCAGATCTTTTGTTTCTTATGCCTCATCGTTTCTCTACAAAATGCAAATAACTTATTTTTACAAGACTTAATTTTATTTTTTGCTTCCATCAGCTCTTCCTCCAATCTTTCATTTATTTTTCTCTCCTTCTCCAATTTTTGTTCCCACTATGCATTTCCATTAGCAATGCTTAGTCTTAATTTTTCTGAAGTGGATTTTTCCTCATCATATTTCTTGTTGCTCTCATCTAGCCTTTGCTCCAATTCATTCACTATAGTCTCATTATGCTTATCCTCTTTGCTTGTTGATTTAGAGGAAAAAAAAAAAATTCTTTTTTCTAATTCATTGCTCTTGTTATCTACTACTTTCCTCTTTGCTTTCTCATTTTCTAGGTCTGCCTGTAACTTTTCAATTTGAGTCTACAACCTTTTTCTCTCTCTGTCTTGATTTAGCAATGATGTGTACACCAATTCATTGTTCTTCTTTGATACATTAATTTTGTCAATATTTTTGAGTCCAAAAAAATCCAATTGAATATTGTTCACCTAGAATTCAGATGGATCCATCTAATTTTCTGGTTTGTTTTGAATTGTGGGAACAAGAATTGTGTACTCCATGATTTATTTACTTGTGTCAAATGTGGGTAATACCATGGTTGTTGCAAGCTCTAAAGTTACAGCAGATGCACTCTCCATTAGTTGCTTCTTTTCTTTTTTATTCAATTATGATTTATTTTTAAACTCTTCAACATAATCAAAACCTGAGGATGCAAGAACAATGGAATACTTGAATGGTGAAGGAATAGGAGTACTTGCATTTTCTAATGATGTCACAGCCACACTAACTAGCATTAGGGGAGTGCCTAGAAATAACTCCTTTGTGGTGAATCCACTGGTAGTGTGACTTGGACTTGTCAAAATCCTTTGCCTCTTTTGTATGTTGTGATCACCTGGTGTTTTTATGGTATATTGTGTTGTTGTCCTCTTGTGTGTAATTTGTTGTTGTAGCACATGTTGACCACTAATAGTACTACTACCCATACCATCGCCACCAGAGGCAGTGCCAATTACACTAAGCCCTCCACCATGGGCATGTCCTAGTTGTGATTGTGTCTGGCCATGAGGATGAGGATTTGAAGCTCTAACAAATTGACCTGTATGCCCTAGGTCTATTTTTCACCTCCAACCTCAAGGCCGGATTTATTAACTAGTTTTATATACTCTACATATGTTATCATCTAAGGGCCTCCTTCATAACCCATTTTTTTAGCTATGGTTGCTCCTATAGTAAATGCTTCTTTTGTGGCCTCACTTAAACCAAGTTTGAAATTGGCATGGGTTTATTCTTCCCTATCATCATTAGATTCATCATCACTTTCTTTATCTTCTCATTCATCTAGATGCTCTATATTCCTCAATTTGCTAAACTCATGATCTTCTTCATTATCTCCATACTCTGCAAGAGCTCTTGGATCACCTAGCTCCTTCCTCATAGACCAAAAGGCAGTAATTTTTTATTGTGACCAATTTTTTTTCTATAACTTCCTTCTCTAGAGAACTTGGCATTTTTACTCTACTAGATGGTTTATGACTTTTTTCATAAAAATTGTTGTACCTCCTAATTGTCTTTCAATTCAATGCCATAATTTTTGCTAACAATTGTTCAAAAGAAATACCATTCTCAGCAGCACTTTTCTCCATTCCTACTTTGACCTCATCCCAAGAATCCTTGTTTCTCAAGTTTTCAAGAAATGGTTTACTTTGATGTTTAATTCTACTTCCAACATTCTTATTTAGCACAATCATTGATTTAATGGTGTCATATGGATCATATTTCCAGTGACAAATAGCATCAAAATCAAAAAAAATCAAAATATCATGTGCCACACTAAATTCTTTTCTCTCGAATGTGATCCCTCCACATGAAAAAGGTAAAGAAGGAAATAAGGTCTTCTTCCCCTAACTAGTAAAGTGTAGTTCATCAGTACTTTGCATCTGCCTTACATATTCCAAAGAAAAAACCCTTTATGTCACATGTATTGGAAGTTTGTATGGTTGTACTTCTAATCCATAAAATCTTAGCACATTATATTATTCCATTAAGTACCAATCAACCAATTGTATTTCTTTTTCTAGTTGAATGCAGTTTCTACATGACATAGGCAATCTAGGCATTGGAGTATTTGTAATTGCTTGATGCAATGGAGCCAAAAATTAGTCTACAAAATGACTATAGTTCTTTCAAGAATCATGCATCCTTATCACAATGGTCCATTCATATACTAGAGCCATTTTCTTTTCCTCGGTATTATTATAGGGTGGAATCTGAAGCTCGTTGGTCTGAAACATTCTTCTAAATTTGAATAGAAAAAGATAGCACAAGTAGGTTGTGAACCTAAATGTCTTGGTGGAACCTCCTTTAATCATTAAAAATTGTTTATGCACAGATTCTACAATGTGCCCAATAAAATTATATTTGACATGTTGAACACCATAATGGATATTATACACCATTTCAAGGAGGATTGCACCCACTTCCAAATTGCTATCAAGTCCAAGGAAAAATGCTAGCATGGAAATAGTATCCTGAACCCATGGTCTAAAAATATTCAAATTATAAGGAGGCTTATGATCACCTTTTAATTTGTTTCTATCCTGAACTAATCTATTTAAGAAAAAAATTCTCCATTTCATCCACTGCTTCATAATCACTAGCAAGCTTTTCTAGGTCAATGTGGACATTTCCAAATTCTTCAGTTGTAAACCCTAGGGCCTACACTTTTCCAAGTTATTCTACATTAATGGATAAAAGTTCCTCTTTGTTATCTTTATTGACAATTTCTATTTTGTTATCATCACAATTTAGGGCATAGACCATGATAAATTTTGGGAAAGGGAAAACGTCATGTAACATCATGCACCCTAATCCAGTTACCCATGATGTACTAATACTATTAACTTGCATTTTCTTTGATGCCTTATTCTAAGATGAAAATATAAGTTCTAAGGTACATGTTGGAAAGAGACACTACACATTTCATCTAGTGTTGTCATTTATGGCAACCCTAGTCAGTGATTCGATCCGCACGTCAACATTTGCTCATACCGAGAGTTAAAATGAAGTTTTGTGATTAACTGTCAAACTAGAATAGAGCATCTGACAAAATTGTGTTCATCGATTCATATGCAATTTTTGGTTCTCATTTTTAGTTGTGGATCTTAGGGAAGGTCATTCAATGTTTGATCTATGTTACCTTTGAATTGTAGAGCCTCGTATTGATTTGTGTGCAAGTTAGAAGATCTAGTTGATTAATTTTCTATTTATCAGTGCAAAAGGCTAACTAAGTGAATGTAGCGTGTTGTGGATCTTCGAGAAGTAATTGTTTGAAGTGTTTTGTGTTTGAGCATGATGATTTGGGTCCTCACTATGTTGTGGTTGACTTTGGTTGGTGCGCATTGAAAATTATTTTTGGATTGAGTCGACAGTTTGTAAATATTTTTTATTTTATTGAAGCCAACATGTAGTTGATTAAATATTTAGTTGTGGATATATATAAGCAATCATTTATATCATTTTAATGTGTGTATGAATTTTTTTGATGTGTGATTCAAAATTCAAAAGGATTGTAGAGCGTTTATGCACATTTTCACTTGTGCATAAAAGGATTTGTGATGTGAATTAAAGCAGACATAGTAGAAGAGAAAAATCAGATAGAAGATCAAGAAAGCGATTAATGTGCTTAACTAGAATTGTAATCAAGCATTAGCAAATGTTATTTTATTAGTTCAAATCTTTTGGATGTAATCCAAATACTTGTGTAAGACAGTGAGTCTTTTTTTTATATTTGAGTAGTGAGCTCTAGGAGTGTGCCTGAATGCATGTGAATTCCTCTTTTGTAAACACTTTTTGAGTATACTCAGATCAGATTGTGGATTGACCTCCACTGTGGTTTTTCCCCTAACAGGGTTTCCACATAAAAAAATCCTTGTGTTATGGTGTCGTGGTTTCTTTTTTTATGTTCATGCATCTTTCCTTTGGTTGAATGTTATAAGTGCTTTAAAAATTAGATTAATAAAGTTAAAAATTGCAAAACACTGATTCACCCTCCCTCTCAATGTTCCTTGATTCCAACAATTGGTATCAGATCCTAGTTCCTCAGAAGAAGTTTAAATTTTTTGGGAAGATCCAAGAAAGTGATTCAATGGATTCAAGCAGTCTTCAACAACAAATTTTGGTGGCCCTAGATGATCTTAATCAGTCCAAATATGAAGTTCGGGAATTGTAGGAAAGCCTCATGAATGCTGAGAAATTCATTCAATCATTCAAAGATAAAATAAATGAGTCAAGGGAAAAGAGAAAGGAAATTTGTGATCATCTTAAATAGAAAGAAAGTAAGAGCATGGAAGGTGAACACCTGAGTCAATCCTTCAAGGAAAAGACAGAGGAATGTGAAAAGCTTACCAGAGATAATGTTGTCCTAAAGCATGAGATGGAATCTATTGTGATGAGGATGGCAAAGGAGATTGAAGACAGAAAGAAGAATTAAGAGAAGCTTACTCAGTCCTTGAAATAAAAATCTAAAGAATGTAGTCGAATCACTAACGGATTCAATCAGTTGGAGCTTGAATTGGAACAATCTAGAAATAATGAAGAACTTGAAAGATAGATTGTTACTTTGAGAGAAAAACTTGCTACTGCAAATGAATTCAAGGAGAAGTTCAAGATTAGCTCAGCCAAGCTTGATGAACTAATTAAAATTCAGAGGACTAAAAGTGACAAGCGAGGTCTTGGATATGAGAAAGGAGAAAGCTTTGGATCTATAAAAAGGATATTTAGGCAAGGAAATCAAATGAAAAAAGTTGGAAGGTATCCAGTAAGACAACCTAATGCTCAAAGGTTCAATGGTTACTATTTTTTTTGCATAAAATTTTGTCATATGGTTGCTCAATGTAGAAGAAAAATGAATCCAAGTGGTCCATCATTCTCAAGTTAGTGTTTTAATTGCAATATGTATGGTCATAAGTCAATTGAAATCATAAATATGTCAAACAACTTTTTTAGAGATGTTAGATGCTATACATGCAATAGATTTGGCCATATTGCTAACCAATGTAGATCAATAGAAAATCAATGGAACAACAAGTCTAGACAAAGAAACGTGGTGTGCTACAATTGCAACAAATCTGGTCACATTGCTAGATTCTGTAGAAACAAAAAGAGTTAAGTAAATCAAGGGAAAAACATGCAAAAGGATGAAAAGGGAAAAGGAAAAGTTACTACATATGAGAACAGGAATCAAATGAAGAAGATATGGGTGAAGAAGAGTCCCTCTAATGCAAGAAATGATTCCACACTAGAATTTGGTTCTGGTAGTTCCTCCAGGAATTAGTTTAAGGCCTCTGGCCTAAGGGGAGTTCTCAAGAAAATCATTTAACCCCCTTGTCAGTAGTTGGTACCGAAATGTGACAGATTGCAATGATTGCATTAGTGATGTGAAGATGTTTTGGAATGTCTTATGGAGAGAATTTATGTAAACTTGAAGGTCCACAGAAGAATTTTCTTTCACAGCCTATGAAAATAGGGTATCCAGAAGACCTAGGGAAAAAGCATTTATTGTGATGAAAAATTTAGGTGCACGAATGATAAAAGGTCATTTTTATCCCTCATTTGTCACTTTCCATTTTGAGAAGAAGTTTGGAGAGCTCTGAAGCAAACTTTGGAAAACTTTGGCGAAGATTCAAGTCTGGAGGCAATTTGGTGATCAAACCCTAATGTGGCAAAAGGTATTTATCTGAAAAACTCGTGAACTTGAAAATTTTGGAAATGGTTGCTCCATTGGTTATTGATATTAAGGATAGGCCCCATCCAAAATTCAAATGGAACCCATTCAAATCCATCGAAACAAAACCTTTAGGTGCATTTTCTTCTATTCTATATGGCATTTTGCACATCGAAGATATTAGGGAATACATTCATGAAAATGTTGAAGAATTAGGAAGCTCCCAGTTGTTGAATTTGTATACCAATCACATTGTGGGAGAAGATTTTTGTGTGAAACCTGAATTTAAAACTTTAGAGGAGAAGAAGTTCACGCAGATTGTGAAATTTCTTGTGTTCAAAGAAAATGAATGGGTTTGATATATATTGATTCGAGTGCATGCCAAATTTATGTGGTTAAGTCAGCCTTTCAAGATTCCAAAGGAATCCATAAGGACTATTACTGGTTTAAGTTCATCTAGTGGGTTTCCCACATTGAAAGTTGTGAAGAATCAAATAGTTACAGATGCAACCGGTTCAGTGTTCGACAAGAGAGCTATGACAATTGATGATATCATTGAAGTAGATGTCAAATTATTGGGTACAAGATTTATCACTCCAACTATGACAATTTTGTATCTAGTATAGCAATCTATGCAGCATATCAGTTGGTCAAGGAAAATGAAGATTATGACCTATGTGAGTTACTCTGGAGTCAATTAATTGAAAATCTTGGCAAAATCAAAGAAGAATTCCTTCAAGTATGGTAATATATTGTTGTGTTTATTCTTTTATTTCATGAATGAAGTTTTGAGAGTTGGAAAATTTAAGTGGCAAGGTTATAAACCTATAGTTTTTCATGTAGAAGTTGAGAAAGCCAACTTCATAGACCCCGAAGATCACCTGCATGCAAATAACCTGTCACAAAAAAAAGAGATGGAGACAAATAAGCAAGGGTGCTCTGAAAGCTTAAAAATGTATTCATCCGAGAGAGAGATAAAAAACAATGATGAATCCTTATAAAAGGATATTGTGCAACCCTAAAAGAAACCCTAATAGGTAGACATTTAATAATTAATATAATTATTAAATGTCACAAAATGCAAACTAAAGTGAAATCTTAAGAGAGGAATAAAGGTAATTTAATCAACATGATTAAATTAAAACCTTTACTCTAACAGTTCAAATTAGAGACTTCTTGTATGGAATTGGTGATAGTAAAGCTAGAAAAACTGCTATTTGGGGTTACTTCAAGAACTTTCAGAATGAAATGCAAGCCAGGGAAAGGATTCCTTCATCTATTGTGGAGAAATACAAGGACACAATTTACTTCATGGTTGATATTGATCAGTTTTTGATGGAAGTTGTTGATCCTAGAATAGTTTGGATAATGCCTATGGGTTATGAGGTTGAGGAACACATTTTGGAGCGATATTCTCAACACCTGTTGAGTAAACCTCGAGATTTGACAGAAGAAAGGTTTGGCACCTTTGAGGAAAAGAATATGGAAGTTCATACACAATTGAAGAAGCCAATGATAATCCAGAGAGTAAGAAAAGAAGTGGAAGCCTTTGCAGAAAGCATGGGTATATCAATTGAAGTTGTACGGGAAGCTAGGAGGAAAAGGGAACAAGCTGAAGAAGGAGAGCCAGCTAGAACTAAGTCTACTAGTCTGGCAGCATCCTCTGCTAGATCTAGATCCACAAGGAGCTCTGATCTCTCATCTGGTCCTACAAAGAATTCAAGTCCTGTGAAAGCTCAAGTCAAAACATCTAATAGAGAAGGAGAGAGGAAGAAGGACAAGAGCACAAGAGTCTATGTTGTTGTTTATGAAGATGAAGAAATTGAATATGATGAGGAGGTAAGAGAAATTAAGAATAAAGGCTCAAAGGCAACAAAATTCACTAAGGACAAGCCCTCCAGTGAAGAGAAAGCAAGGAAAAAGATGAAAACTAACAAATCAGGTATGTCTGTAGAAGAAGTGGAAAAATATTTGATTAAGGATGGTAATCTTAGACCTCTTTGTGAATGGTATGACACCTTTGATAGTGTCTATCAAAGAATTCTTGAGGAAGCTACAATAAAGTACTTGAATAATTTCAATATGACTCTCATTGAAATAATGTCTGAGTTACCCAAAGGTTTGTATGAAATCTTAGAGATGAGGAGAGTGAATGCAAGAACTGAAGAAGAGCAAATGAGAGAATGGATACTTATTGATCTGTGTTTGGTGATGTCTATAGAATAGATGAAGAATATTCTCAATGAAGCTAAAAGGGACTTTAAGAGCAAAAAAAGGGTGAATAAGTTGATGATTGGGCTAACTAAAGAAGTTTCAAAGGATACTGAGAAAATCCTTAAGGAAATTATGTTGAAGAACAGATACAATGTTGTTTCTGAAGAATTGCATGTTGAAGATGTTCCATCTGGTTTGGTAACAAAAGAAGGAAAAGAAGATACATTTGAGGATACTTTGAATCCTCTAGATATACATGATGTTGAAATTCCTATGGAGACTAAAGCTCCTAAAGAGATGTCAAGTGAAGAAGTAGAGATTCCTAAAGCAAAGGAAGAATTAGTGACTGAAGAAAAGAAGGTTGAGGCAAAAGAAGTTCATGTGGAAGCAAGAGACATTGCTAAGGAAGTGAAGGATTTTTTGGAAGAGCAACAAGAAGAGTTTGATTCTGAATCAATTAAAGGTCCTATCAACTTGGCTACTTTATCTCCCATTGAGAAACTAAAATTTGCATCATTTTCTCAAGCCAAGGCAAGGGAAGAGATTCTGAAATATCATATTGAAGATAGTGAGTTGTTAAATCTTGCATCTGGTATTTTGGAGAAGATTATGCCTACATATGTCAAGGACTAATCTGATTCTCCATCCAGTCAGTTGAAGAAACTTTTCAATTCTATAAGTACTCACTTTGAGTCACTTGAGAAGTCATCTATGGATAAGGTTCAAAAGGAATTTGATGCTAATAGGTTTGGTAGATTGAATGGAAAGATTTCTAATGACAAATCTTTGTTAGCTACCTGTGTAAAGAATATTCAAAGTTCTTTGTCTGAAAGTGGAAACATTTATAAGTCATGCTTATCTTTGTCTAAGGTCATCGAGGAAACTGAAAAGAAACTGAAGGAATGTGAGAAACAATTAGCAGATATCTCTCAAGCATTTGATCCTCTAACCATTTATGTTGGAAATCAAGAAGGTCAAGTCATATCCCTTCTTGGCAAGACTAAAATTATGAAGCATGAAGAAGGCATAATTATTGAAAGGGTTTGTGAGCTTAGAGGATTGATTGGTCCTAAGATGGAGACAATGCTTAATGCTTTGAAGGAAGCACAAGATGCTATGGCTGTCAGTGATCGTGAAAATCTTGAATCAACAAAGATGCAATCTTATCTATTAATTGGTCACATGACTATTTTGGAGAGTCTCAAAAAGAGTTAGGACACTAGTTTGAGCTTGTTGAAGAATAATTTTGCAGATATATTCAAGTTTATGTTAGTGAAGCAAGTTTGTACATATGTAGTTTGTTCATAGCAATTTTGTTTTATTTTTGGTATGTAGATTCCTTCCTTTTCCATTGATGTTAAAGGGGGGAGTGGGACAGTGAAAAGTTCCTTAATCATCTTAGGGGGAGATGTGTTTTGAATTTTTTAAGGTTTGCAATGTAATTCATGTTGGTACTGATCCGACACTTAGTCATTTTTCACTAAGTGTTGCCATCAATTCTAAAGGGGGAGATTGTTGGCAAGAGACACTACACATGTCATCTAGTGTTGTCATTGATGGCAACCCTAGTTAGTGATTTGATCCACACATCAGCATTTTCTCATATCAAGAGTTAGAATGAAGTTTTGTGATTAACTATCAAACTAGAACATAACATCCGATAGAATTGTGTTCATCGATTCATATGCAATTTTTTGTTATCATTTTGAGTTGTGAATCTCAGGGAAGGTCATTTGATGCATGATCTATGTTATCTTTGAATCATAGAGCCTTGTATCAATTTGTGTGCAAGTTAGAAGATCCAGTTGATTTTTTTTTGTTTATCAGTGCAAAAGGCTAACTAAGTGAATGTAGTGTGTTGTGGATCTTTGAGAATTAATTTTTTGAATTGTTTTGTGTTCGAGCATGATGATTTGGGTCCTCACTATGTTTTGGCTGACTTTGGTTGGTGCGCATTGAAAATTATTTGTGGATTGAGCTGATGGTTTGTAAATATTTTTTATTTTATTGAAGCCGACATGTGGTTGATTAAATCTTTAGTTGTGGATATATATATAAGCGATCATTTATATCATTTTAATTTGTGTAAAAAGTGTGTTGATGTGTGATACAAAATTCAGAAGGTTGTAGATCATTTATGCACAATTTCACCTATGCATAAAAGGATTTGTGATGTAAATTAAAGCAGACAGAGTAGAAGAGAAGAATTAGACAGAAGGTCAAGAAAGTGATTAATGTGCTTAACCAGAACTGTAATCAAGCATCAACAGATGCTATTTTATCAGTTCAAATCTTCTGGATGTAATCCAAATAATTCTATAAGACAGTGAGTCTTCTTTTTGTATTTGAGCAGTGAGCTCTAGGCAATGTGCCTGAATGCATGTGCATTCCCCTTTTGTAAACACTTTTTGAGTATAGTCAAATTAGATTGTGGATTGACCTCCAACGTGGTTTTTCCCCTAACAGGGTTTCCACGTAAAAAATCTTATGTTATGGTGTTGTGGTTGCTTGTTTATGTTCGTGCATCTTTCTTTTGGTTGAATGTTATAAGTGCTTTAAAGATCTGATTAATAAAGTTAAAAATTGCAGAACACTAATTCACCCCCCCTCTCAGTGTTCCTTGATTCCAATAGTATGCCTACCATAGGTTTCAGGATCATAAATATCATGGTATTCATTAGTGAAACCTAAGGTTTTAAGCAATTTTGCATAATGTATTTTTTTATTTGACATTACTCTAGAGGTACTGGTGGTAGACATGTTGATACAATCAACAATGTGAAATTTGTGAATTCCCTATTAGTCCTTAATTTTTCTTAATTCTTCTAGCCTCTTAACCCTAAACCTAAACTTCAAAGTTTAACAAAATAATATTTTAAGGAACGTTAAATGATGAAACGTAGCTACAAGAATTCTTTAACTTACCTAAATTTTAAATTTTGATTCTTGAAGTTGAAACTAGGTTACTGGAATGGCTTTGTTGGAAGTGGAACTATGGAACCCAGAATAGGGTGGTGCACTACAATGAGCAAACTGAAGACTGAAATCTCCCCATCTGTTGACCCTCTAACTTCAAAATAAAATCACTTAGCAATAGAAAGTGTTGTTTTTTCAAATATTAAAGTGAATGAAACTAAAATGTCTATGTGTTACTTCCGAACTACACAGTACACAATTAGTACATGGTTGATAACATTTAAAACAAGCCATTTATGATTTACTCCTACATTGACAGCAAATTCTAAACCATTGATCTTTGTTAATCTAACAGTTATAGGGTGATTCTTGAGGTTTAAGTTCGCAAGCCTAGCACTCTATGCATTTCATTTCGAAATGCAACTACAACCATACATCAAATTTTTATCGAACAGTTGAGTAATTTATGATATAAATAATAAATATGTGTTTTAAAGTTGCTTTAAACTTTAATGCGCTAGGATTGACATTAAGGCCAAGGGGCCAGAAACTTAACATTGCAAAGGCCTTAATAAAATGAATTACAATGTCACATTAATAGCACAACCATTTATTTTATTACAACTGAATTACAATGTCACATTATTACATAGTACAAATACAAATGTAAGCGCAAGTACCAAGCTTTTGTTGGACCACTAGTGAAAATGTAAATGTGGTACATGTGTGTCTAAAAATAAATGGGACTTGTTGGGTCAACCATGAGCTCTGAAAATAAACTCATGGGACTTGTCGGGTCAGCCATGGGCTTTGAAAACAAATGCATGGGGAAAGGGGGGCCAAACAAACTGAGGAAATGGGAGTTGTGAAGATACAAAATGTACCTAGACCCTTTTAGAACCACACTCATGCAGAAGATGAGGGGTTGTAAAATTGCTCCCATGTAGAAGATGAGCACTAAAAATAAATGCATGGGGCTTGCCTGGTAGGCCATGGTGTTTGAAAATAAATAGAATAGGCTTTCTTGGCCAACCATGCAGATGATGAGCAGTAGCAAAACTGCTCCCATCTTCTACTTGCAGCTTCCATGCACTGGGATAGCACTTATCTCCATCAGAGTTCCTTATCCTAGTTCAAAACCTGTCTGAGAAGTCAAGTGAACGAAATCAACTTCTTTGCAATTCCACCCATCCTGAACTTGAAGGAAATTGGTCTTTTACTCTATAACTACATAACTGAAAGTAGGATAATTTAGAGTATCCCCAATAATACCGCATCATCTTCTTCCTGAATCCTTATTAAGTTATTAACCCTAAAAAATGAAAACCTTTATGACAATTCAACGAATGATTTCAGTTATGCTCACTATCCTTATTTATGGGACAAAAGTGATACCAAAATTTTCACCAATAGTGCCACTACCAATCTGGTCCCTTGTACACCTCACACGTGTCACATGTGAGTCTGAGGTTGGGTATAGTGACTAGTCATAATTATGATTCACACAAACCAAAAATCCAACTTAATCGGTTTGTGTAACTTAAGTCTAATAATGTTTAATTTGATTGATGTTTGGACTCTAATAGCCTGGCTACATGCAAACTGTACCTCAAGATAACAAGCTTTCAATTGTCAAAATCATTATTGCCACGCAAGTTGTCAATTGTCAAAATCACTGGATTATTGATAGAATCATCTACAATTCTACAATACATAGTGCAGTTTTCAATATAAAGCTATCCAATCAATCACTCTAGCTATCCATATGGCATTAATCTGCACCACCGCCCACAGTATTGCAACCAAATTAAGAATTTCAATAGAATAAATGAAAGGTAGAGTACTTCGACGCATTGAAAAGAGAATTAAATGTATTGTTTTACCTTAATCATTATCAATGTCCACTAATAAGTTACAAAAAAATTTGCTAACTTATGAATATGTTCAGAACTATATGTTGATAATTACTATTAGTTTTTAAAGCCACATTTAACATTTTTATATTTATCAAAGCAAAAGGGATTTACAAGAATGGAGCCACAAAAATCATTTTAATTTAAGTAGTTATTGCAAAAGATTGAAGTACATAGTACATAACCAGTGTGGCCAAAAAGCCACTAACCATGACAAAAAACCAATCACAAAGTACATATTACAAGAATTGTTATGTTGTACAATAAATATAGACACGTAACATGTCACACAATTCATTACTAATTTTTTTGTAACATTAGTTGAGGCCATCAACCAGTTGTTTGAGTAGAACGTGAATTGAATTTAACAAAATAGCAACAAAGAAGAAAAGAAAATCACCCAAAACCTTCCTCCAAAACTCTAGACTCTTTAATGATTCAGTTTTCATATCACATAGCAAACCCCATCTCATATTAACCAAGGCAAGAGCCTGCACTATAGAAGCATGCAATTCCACTTTCCTAAAGATTCCACTAGCAGGCACTAATCCACTTTCAAAATTGTAATGCTCCAGCACCAACTCCAATGAAGAAATAGAGTAAATGAAAGGCTACAAATAACATATTGCTAGCGTCTTCACCAAATCTTTATCGAGAAAAATGTCTATGTAATTGGACAAGAAAGTCGAAGCTACCTCAAAATATAGAGCACGAGGGTTGTTCTGAAGCCATTCCCTACCCACAATTATTCTTATAGCATCTTCAACCTGCACACAAGGAATTGTAAAAACCATACCCAACTTTCAACTGTCGTATGCATCATCCCTTCTTTTCTCCCAAAAACATTTGGGTAGCATGACACACCATGAAGACTCCATAATATCTCAATTAAATTGAGAATAGAGAAGAAATAAATCAAAGCCAAATATATTATAAATGATATGAAGAACATCAAGTTGGTGAAGTATATATAGAAGTTAGCATGAACACAATCAGTATGACATCACACTTATTGTTGAATTCACCACGATCATTGATGTGACAATTAACATTTATTTCAATACTTGAATCCTTAAAAACAAGGGTTTAAAAGGTATGCCTATGAGAGATGACAAGATGGTTGCATAGTGCACATGCAATTAAAGTTATTTTTAAAATGGGGACATCGCTAGGTTGACGAGACTCGACCCTCAGGATTAAAGAGTTAAGATTTAAGGATTTGTCATACAATATTTTGGTCTGACTTAGGCAATATTAAACGGTAAACAAGAGTACGATGACCTACAGGCCTAAATAATTAATAAAATTTCAACCATTGACTTTTGAAAATCTAACGGTTCTAGTGTTATTTTGGAGATTTCAATTCAAAAATATAGTGCTTCAGAGATTTACTTCTAGAATGAAACTATAGTCATCCATCGAAAATTCATCTAACGGCCCCTCTTTTAAAACAAACTTTATGCACATGCATAATTTAAAATGGGAACATTACTAGGTTGACAAGACTCAACCCTTAGGATTAAAGACTTAAGATTTAAGGCTTTGTCATAAAATACTTTGGTCTGACTTAGGAAATATTAAACAGTAAACAAGAGCACGATGACCAACAGACCTAAATAATTAATAAAATCTCAACCATTGATTTCTGAAAATCTAATGGTTCTAGTGTTATTCTAGAGGTTTCAATTCATAAATCTAGTACTTCAAGGATTTGCTTCTGGAATGCAACTATAGTCGTCCATCAAAAAATCATCAAATGGTCCTTCTTTTAAAACAAACTTTATGCATGTGCATAATTTAAAATGGGGACATCGCTAGGTTGACGAGACTCGACCCTCGAGATTAAAGAGTTAATATTTAAGGTTGTCATAAAATATTTTGGTCTGAATTAGGCAATATTAAATAGTAAACAAGAGTATGATGACTAACTAACCTAAATAATTAATAAAATCTCAACCATTGATTTTTGAAAATATAACAGTTCTAGTGTTATTCTGGAGATTTTAATTTGAAAATCTAGTGCTTTAGAGATTTACTTTCGAAATGCAACTACAACCGTCCATCAAAAATTCATCAAACGGTTGTGGTTATATTTATTTTCCAATGTTTTTTCTTATGTATTTGAAAATAGATTTAATTCGCCAATGGATATATTTTTTTGGTTTGAAAAAAAGTTTTAATTGCCAACAAAATTGTTTTTTTTTGTTTTGAAAATAGGTTTAATTTTCCAATAGAAATTTTTTCTAGGTTTGAAAATAGATTTTAATCACCAATGAAAATATTTTATCGGTTTAAAATTTTTTGCAATTTGCCAGGATTTTCCATAGACTTCTACCAATTAGAAAAGATTCGCAAATTGAGATTTTTTTCCCAAAAAATGAAAAAAAATTCCACTAAAATTAATAATTTTCTCGAGAAGTATACAAGATTCACCAAGATTTTTTTTTTTGGGGGGGGGGGTTCTTAAAGCTTCCCTAGATTAGATTGGGTAAAAATTCAATTCTCCCCCCTCTTTATACCTTTTTGATAACATGTGGTTGAGGTCATCCCTTGGGGTGATGAAATCCCCAAGCAGGCTTCATAATGGGAAAGAGTCACTAGACATTTCAATCTCTAATATTTCTCAAGATGTGAGGAGAGAGCATACACATGACTAGTGCTCTTGAGATTGACACAACAAGACTTGGACAAACTCAAGTTTTTTGATCTCTAAGATTTCCAAATGGTGCGAAGAGAGATCATACACCCATTAGAGATCCTAAAAGTTATAAACAAGTGTTATTTGAACCTTTTATCTAATTTAAAATGCCCAATTTAGTGGGAAATAATATCTTTGACTACAGGACTACAATACAATCATTAGTAGTTTCCAACTTTGTTCTTTGAGAAGTGTGTAATTTGCAAGATAAACATTAGAAAGTCAAATGTTAATAGGTTAGTAATAAATATTGTTGGAAAGTAATTTGGAACAAAACCACCTAAACATAGAGTGGAACCACTCAAACACAAAATGATCAAACTCAAAAATCGATAATTTAACTTGATTATAGGGCCACCTAAATAGGTCACAAGGTTGCCTAAAATGTTGCAGAACTGCCCCACTATGAACATGGTTGCCCTTTTATGATTTAATACACATAAAACAATTGTTTATTAAATAGTTGATATTTTGATGCCAAGAGGCAATTTGAATAGTATATATTCCTATAAAACCAACCTTTATTAGTAAGCATGTAAGATAGGTCTAAAATATTGCAAAAAAAAATAAAAATTGTCAAGTGAAACAAAGTTCCTAACACCTTGATGATGAGGCTACCCAAACATAGTACATGGCTACCTAACTAGAACAAGGCCACCCAATTGTGATCTACACATGAGAAAACTAAAAAAATTCCAATTATGATCAATAATAAAAGGGACGTGGGTCTCACCATGGTCACTAGAGATGTGTGCATGAATTTTAAGTCTAAATAGAGTAAACTAATGCAATATTAACCTACTCCACTCAAAACACAAACAACACTCATATTGAGCATGAGTTGACCAAACATAATGAAAACATAAAATAATTCCACTAAATTAATCCTTGTTACACTAAGAAATAGTGGTTGTGCTTATGAATTGTTTGAGATGAGTGCTTGTGCCAACAACATAAGGTTGCATGTGTGATTTATCTTATAATGGAAAGGTAGGATTAAGAGATGAGATCAATGGTTCATATTGGTTGAGAGCCATGGGGAGATGAGAGGAGGACAAGTGTCCTCATGTGGTTGGAGGAGATGGAGGGAGATGGATTAAGGGGAGAATCAATGATATATATTCTCCTTCGGAAGATTGGATGGATAAGATGAAAAGGGAACTTTAGAGTACCCAAGAGGGATGGGAAAGTTCTTTGACCCATGTGACATGGTACCAAGGCCATGTCACATTTATAAAGGCACATTCCTTGTACACAAAATGTCATGCCATTGTACATATGTGGGGAAAAGCATGATTTGATGGGAGGTTGATTATGATTAGATTATACAAGTGCAGGATTAAAGGGATAAAGTGGATTAACCCACTTAATAAAAGGTGGGGAAAATAGGTAAATTAATTAAATAAAATGTTTATTTAATTTTTGGGAAATGGATGAGGGACTTCGGCAAATAAATAATTGGATTTATTTACCTAAGGTGCACTATAAAAGGAAGGTTATTTAATGATTTAGGATAGAAATGGGTGTGAGTAAATAATGATAAATAATGACTTTATTAGTTAAATAAAAATATATATGCTAATGACGTTATCTTTTGGCCTCCACAAATATTTTTTGTTTTTCTCAAGGTTCTTTGGAGCTTCTCTCTGGGTTTCATCGTGAACCACCTTCTTTGCTTAAGGGTGCATTGGCACCATTATGTAATTCTCATCAAGAACAACCTTTTGAATGTTCTACAAATGTTTCTTGCACTTGTTCATAGCTATGGGCTTTGCATGATACTATAATTTTTGTTTTGGGTTCATGGCATTTCTACTTTGCCTTGTGGAATGTTGTTTTTGCATGAATCTATAATCAATTTGATATGAATTGTATATGGTACTACTACTCTATCTAGGGAGCTTGGAATTTGAAAACATTTCCTTTTTTTGGCAACTTTTGTAATGTGATACTCGGAATACAAAGTTTGTATACCTACTCTTGAGGAGCATCAATATGTATTTTCCTCATTTCTATCAATAAAATTTTTAATAGCTTGCCACTTTTTTCAAAAAAAATAAAAAATAAAAAATATTGTTTAATTAATAAGGATGAAAATGGGATAATTAATTGAATAATTAGGGTTTTATTCAATCAATTATATAATAAATGGCTAAGTAATGACAAGGTGCCAATTTTAGGTGTCTACAGGTAGTTACCAAGAATAATTACTGCTTAGAGTATGGCCATCACAATCAAATCACTTAACATTAAGAGTTGAATGTATCATTGGTCATTTACTATCCACCCTTCTATAGTGTAGGAAATTGTATACCTTAACAATTTCACACTATGTGTGCATCCCTTTAATTAATTGGACTTAAATCTTAATTAAGCATCTAATTGACCAAATTATGCATTCCAAAGCCTTATTATTCCAATGTTCTAAAGGGGAAACCTATATTAAACAATTGGAAAAATTAATTAAATCACCTTGGAAATTGAGTGTCCTAGACTTAGGTCCTAGGATCCATTCACCCTAGGGTGAATGGGTCCCCTTTAAGTCCTACGACCCAATTTTTAATATGTTTTTGGTGGCATTTTAATAATTCAAATTCAAGTTTCAAGAGTCGGATTTTGGAATCTAATTTTTGGGAAATTGGATAAACACCTATAAATAGATATTCTTTTTATCAATTCAAATCTATCTAGCATGAGAACACACTTTATGAGAGCAATCCTATAGAAAATATTATTGTTAAGAACATTGAAGGGCAAATTTATCAGTCATCTACAACAAGAATCAATATCATATCGTCATGTCAAAGTTCATGTGTGTTCATGTCATGTTTTGGAGCTAACATTGTGATGGAGCTTTTAAGCATTCAAGAATCAATAAATCAAGCCAATTCATGTGTGATCCAAACCTTAGAGTGATGTTCTTGACTTCATTCCTCTAAGGGAAACCATTAAAGGTTTGGTGAGTTGTAACAAGGAAGTGCTCATTCATCAATTCCTTCATTGTGTCATTATTTCATTATCAAGGTTTAATTACCAAACATTGGGTTTGACTAAGGAAAACCCCCATTCACCCAAAAATAAACATTTTTATTTTTCTCTTTGTATGTGTAGATTTACAAATGAAGGATTTAAAATTGACCAAAGGAGAAATTTTGCAAAGTTGCATAAGTTGTCATCAATGTTGTCAAGCTATACAAACTCACCTACAGATTTTATTTGACTTTCTGACAATCAAACCTAGAGAAATCAAAATCTTGGATCCAAGATTAGAGGACTGCAAAAACTAATTTTGGAGCCCTATTCAAGGACCCTTTCACCCTAGGGTGAACCGGTCTTGCTACAAGCCCTGAAACCCACTTTTTATCGCAGGTTCACATCAGTCTTCCCTTCCAGATTTGCCTGCAAAATTGTTATTTCCATTTCTATTATTATGGAACTTTGCATTTCAAGTGTTAGGTCATATAATAATTTAATTAATGCACTTTAAATCATTCCAACACATTACAAATTAGTCATTTTTATTATAAGAAAACAACAGATCCCAAAATAGGGCTAGCTCACCTCAAGGTTGAAAGTCAATTCTATCCCTTTGAGACCTCTTTTTCTAATGAAATTAGGGAGAGAGGTATTTGAATCCTAGGCCATATTGATTGAATTAATTCCCCCTTTTCCCACCATTTCACCTTCTTGTCATCATGTTAACTATACCCCATTGAAAAGGTCATGTGGAATTTATTGTTATGTGGAGCCCAATCAGACTTGGAGTTTATATTTTTCCCCATGACATGTTTTCCCCTCAAATAAATCAACAAGGAATTGGAAGGGGGTACAGCCCCTCTTTCACCCCCCGATGGGGACACAAGGGTGAAGCCCATAGTGGGGTTCTAGGGATAGCACCCCCCAACTGGGGGCTCAGGACCATTTTTATTAAAGGTTTTTTGTTGCCAAAGTATTTTCAAATTGTAGTTAATAACATTTTTGTAATTTCTTGGAAACAAAGAGTTTTGTCTACTACAAATTTGAAAACCTATGGACACGAATTTGCATAGTCATGTTTTGGTTTTGGTTGCATTTTGTTGAGCTAATTTGGTGTTATAGAGTGTGTGGGTTGTTGGAGGTTACGTGGAATAATGCAAGCAAGTGATAGTCATTCACAGGTTGAAGCTTTAGGCACACATAGCACTGTGTGCAAGAAAAATAGAGCAATAGAAATGATTAAATTTGTTGGTACAAGTTGCAACTATTGTTGCAAAGTCATTGTAAATGTTATTTGTTAAAAATTAATAATAAAAGGACTCTATTTTGTGGATATAGATTGTGAATAGGGTGAACCACGTAAAACTTTATTCTCGTTGGTATTTTTTTGTTTGTTCATTCCTCTATTCCATACTATGTTATGTGTTAATTCATTTCTGTATTTAACTGTTAGTGAAATCATTTGTACCTACCTACAAATTCCTAACAAGTGGTATTAGAGTAGGTTGTGTTCAATAATACTTTGCAAGGTCTCATGGTTGAGTGGGAGTAATGGAATACAAAGGTAAATTAAAGATCTACAAATTCAATGGACAAAACTATTAGTTATAGAAGATGTAGATGGAGGAATATCTCTATCAAAAAGTGTTGGTGTAAATAGGTATTTTCCCTATCTAGTCTTATCTAGGTCCTATTTACATTTTTAAGTCCACTTAAGTCCTAGGAGGGTATCTTTCTAGTTAGAATTAATTAGGGCGAATCTTTCTAGTTAAGCATTAGTTTTCACTTATCTTATCTAGTTGGCTTTTATTTAATGATTGTATACTAGCTTATTTAATATTGACTCATGTCATTTAATTATGACATAGTCATTTAATGTAGGTACATCATCATCCTTTCCTATATAAGCAAGGATTCATACGTACATTATCATCAATCTCATTTTTTGTTGGGTAAGTCCAATACATCATTGCAATCTTGAGTATTGCATATTGGCCACATCTTGCATCCATTGTTGCAATTTCATGTTCTTGATTTTCTCTCTTGTGGAAGGTTGGTGTTGGATTTTGCAAATGATCCTAGAGGCTTGATTCCTTTAGTGAATCTAACAAGTTCTATGAGTTATATCTCAGCTCCTACATGGTATTAGAGCTTTAGAGTTGCAAAACTCCTTCTTAGATCTGAGAGTGATTCAAGCTTGAGCTTAAATTGCAAGGTGCATATTAGAGAAGAATGGACCTCATGGTTGAGTTCAAAAGGCCAAAAAAACCCTATTTTAATATAAAACACTTGATATTTGGGATTTTTTTTTGAGGAAAAGGCAAAAAAATTAGGTCGTACAAATTTGTACGTGGTCGTACAGCCCATACGATCTACGATCACTATCTATCAGGAAGAATATTATAGGGTTTTGAAATACACTCTATATATTCGGCATCGTCTCTTGCGTTAGCATCCTTTTCTCTGTACTTGATCAGTTGAATGAGTCAAATCGATGTCATATTAGTTAGTTGGTGGTATGAAATTCATTATTAGCTATAGGTTTTATTTAAAAGTTTTTATGTTATAAAATATTGGTTGACCAAAAAATTTTAGCATGGACAATATTTACATTAGTTTGTAGCTTTGTGAAGTCATGGACCATAGTCACATGCCTGATAGGGGGGCTATGCCCTGGGCGATGCAACTTAGGCCTATTGCCCTCCTTCGCCACCAAGCCGCCACCCACCTATCACTCCATTGGTGGCAAGGTGGTGGGATTTTTAAAAACTTGACGTTGCACCCAAGGTCACATGGGTGACCGCCTTTTAGCCCCCAAGGGCTATAATATTGCACCTGTTTAGCCTGTGAAGTCCCTTTTCTAGGCTTTTTTCTCATTTTTCATAACTTTCAATCTAGGAGGAAAATTTTATAAATGAGATATAATCGAAAAGCTAGCACTGTGAATTTTACAGTGGTGTGGGTTATTTTCAATAATCTTTCTTTTTTATAGAATTTATTATTGGTTGAAGTTAGATATTATTTTATGGCTCTCGAGCTCAAAATTATTTTCCATGATCTCTGATTTTCATGATTCTTGCGGCATTGGAAAGGTACTAAGGAGCTCTACATTGTCATCCATGCATTTTTTCTTGTATATTTCCCAAGTTGATTGTTATTTCAATTTTGACCCAAAGGGTGTTCTAGAGATTACTTGGATGTTTTGATAATTCCAAAGGTGCAATTTTGATCTCTACACTTCATTTCAATACTAGATCATTTCTCAATCGATTTTTGCTTCATGAATTCTAGGGTTGTGCTAGTTTGTGAGTGTTCAAGTGTTCCTTGGCATCGGGTATGTTGTTGCTTTATCATGGTTCTGACCTGAGTCCTTGAGTGACTCTAATATGGTTTCTACTAGGCATACTTATCTTTCCTTTGCTTTTTGAATTAAGGATTCCAATGTTATTTTTCCCTCTTGTGGAAGGTTGTTGGATTTTTCAAATGATCCTAGAGGCTTGAGTCCTTGAGTGACTCTAACATGTTCTATGAGTTATATCTCAGCTCCTACATTTTTTGCACATTTTCTTCCTAATGGGAGGAATGTTGTTCAACAAGATTGGACCATCTTCAAAATTCAATATCGAGCTTCTACCATTGCAGGAGACTCACCATTGAGGGGTGTTGCATGGTCTCTCTTCTTCTCTCTTATGGGGAGTATTTTTCCTTGGATGGGGTTTTTTCCTTCTCATGCATCATTGAGAGTAATTTTGTATCTTTTATCTCTCTTTTGGGGAGGATTTTTGTCCCACTGGGTTTTCTCCTTTTCTTCGATTGTGAGAGATTTCTTTGCATTGAATATGTGCATGGGTACCTAACATGGCCTCGTAGTCGTGACCCATCTTTGTGTCATTTGCAAAAAAAATTATTCCCTAAGTTGTACTTAAGGGGGGTATTGGTGTAAATAGGTATTTTCCCTATCTAGTCTTATCTAGGTCCTATTTACATTGTTAACTCCACCTAGGTCCTAGGAGGGTATCATTATAGTTAGCATTAATTAGGGGGAATCTTTCTAGTTAAGCATTAGTTGTCACTTATCTTAACTATATGGCTTTTATTTAATGATTGTGTCCTAGGTCATTTAATATTGACTCATATCATTTAATTATGACATAGTCATTTAATGTAGGTACATCATCACCTTTGCATATATAAGCAAGGCTTCATATGTACATTAACATCAATCTCATTTTTTGTTGTGTAAATCCAATACATCATTACAATATTGAGTATTGCATATTGGCCACATCTTGCATCCATTGTTGCAATTTCATGTTCTTGCTTTTCTCTCTTATGGAAGGTAGTTGTTGGATTTTGGAAATGATCCTAAAGGCTTGAGTCCTTGAGTGAATCTAGCATGTTCTATGAGCTATATCTCAGCTCCTACATGGTTTCAGGGCTTCAGAATTGCAAAACTCCTTCTTAGATCTGAGGGTGATTTGATCTTGAGATTTTGTAGGGTGCATATTGGGGCAAAGTGAACCTCATGGTTGAGTCCAAAAGGACCAAAAACCCTAATTTTCATATAAAACACTTGATATTTGGGTGATTTTTTGGGGGGGGGCAAGGAATGTTTTTTTAGGCCATACAGATGATTTGATGCAGACATTCACAAAATTATATGAAAATCCTTTCACTTCAAATAAGGTATTTCTTATGAAGCATTTATTTAATATAAAAATGGTAGAAGGTGGATCAGTTACTGATCATTTGAAAGAGTTTAATATGGTTACCAGTCAATTGACTTTTATAAGTGTTAATTTTGATGAAGTTAGAGTCCTCTTGATACTGTGTTCTTTGCCTAAAGATGGAATAGCTTGGTAATGGTAGTTATTAACTCTATTTCTAGTTCAAATATGTTAAAATTTGATGATGTTGTTGGTGTAATTTTGAGCGAGGAAATTCATAGGAAAATATCAAGTGAATTTCTACATCAGGTAGTGTTTTGAATGCAAAAAACAAAGGCAAATCAAATGAGAGAGGGAAAGGTTCTAGAGGTCGTGGGAAGTCATGAGGAAAATAAAAATACAAAAGGTCACAATCTAGAGGAAAGAAGGATTGTTGTTACTATGGGAAATCGGGTCATCTAAAGAAGGATTGTTGGTCTCAGAAGAATAAAGACAGAGACAAACAAGATGTCAATAAGGAATCAAATGTGGTAATTAAATATGAAGATTATACTTTGATTCTTTCCCTTGATAATGTTATTGATTAATGGGTTGTAGATTTAGGGGCTTCATTTCATGGTACACCCCATAGAATTTATTTTCTTGATTATTTCCAAGGGGATTTTGGGCTAGTTTGTTTAGGAGATAATGAACCCTACCGATTGTTGGAAAGGGAAGAATCAAGATTAAGTTGCAGAATGGGAATCATTGGCTACTATAAGAGGTGAGGGATGTTCCAAAGCTAAGTAGGAATTTAATTTCAGCAAGGTGGCTAGGTGATGAAGGTTGTGTTGTTATTTTTAGTGATATAGTTAGGAAGGTTACAAAACTTAACCACCTTATATCTTTGTATGGGTCATATTGTTCCTTCTAATTTAGTTATTGTAGAGAAAAATTAAACAAGGAAGTTGCTGAAAAAATTAGCTACAACAGTTACTGCGAGTTTTGTAACAATTCAGGAACAATTGTTGCGGGTTCGCAGGAAGAGAATGAAACAGTTGCTACAAGTTCATAAGCAGAGAATGAAACAATTGTTGTGGGTTTTGAGATAACACTATGACATAATAGACTTGGGAACGTGACTGAAAAAGATATGAAGGTACTTCATTCAAAGAAGGTTTTACCAAGTCTTAAATGTATTAATATTGATTTTTGTGAAAGTTGTGTGCTTGGAAAACAAAAGAGAGTTATATTTATCAAGGATGGGAAGCAAAAGAAAGATGAGAAGTTGGAGATTGTGCATACAAATGTATGGGGACCAACTCAAGTATATTTTTTTGGTGGCTCTTGGTCTTATGTTACATTCATAGATGATGCAACTAGGAAGATTTGATTTTATTTCCTTAGGAAAAAATCTGACGTATTTGAAACATTTAAGAAATAGAGAAGTTTGGTTGAGAATGACACAAGTAAAAGATTAAAATGTCTCATATCTGATAATGGTGGTGAGTATTGCAACAAAGAGTTTGAATATTATTGTTCATCTAATGGAATTTGTAGGCAGAAAACAGTTCCAAGGACTCCATAGGAGAATGGAGTAGTTGAGCACATGAATAGGACAATAATAGATCATGCACAAAGTATGAGATTTCATGTTGGGTTTCCTTTGAACATGTGGGAAAATGCTATCAATACTATTGTTTATTTGATTAATAGAGGTCCTTCAGTTTCTTTGTGTTGTGGTATTCTAGAGGAAGCATGAGCAGGTAAGAAGGTAAGTTGTTCTTTTCTCAAGACATTTGGTTGTGAAGCATTTTCACATGTAAATTTTGAAAATAGAACCAAGATGGAAGTAAAATTAAAAAAAAAAGTGTATATTTGTTGGATATGGAATTGATGAATTTGGTTATAGGCTTTAGGATTTTGAAATTTTGAAAATTATGAGAGGCAAGGATGGTGTATTCAATGAGAAGGTGTTATACAAAGATCAATTGTAGTAGCATGAGAAGAAAGAAAAGGATTATGTGGTGTTGGATGATACTCTAGAAAAAAATGTTTCAATGGTTCCTCATGCTTCACAACATCAACAACAAATACCACAAAATTCAGTGAATGTTAGATAGTCAATAAGGATAAGTAGACCTCCCAAATATTTTCTCCCTCTTTGTATTCTATTTTATTAACTGATGTTGGTGAACTAGAAGGGTATGATGAATCCATGCAGATGGATATAAAGGATTGGTGGGAGCAAGGAATGGAACAAGAAATGGACTCCTTGCTAAAAAAATAGACTTGGCAATGAAACATAGAAAAATAGGTTCTTTCTATTAAAATGGGGGTTCACTAATAATTTACTAAAAATAGAAAGGGAAAAATGGGGTATAATGAACCTATCTTTCATCTATCTCATTAGGAAAAAGAGATCCCTTAGTTCAAGATTTACTTTCATCCCTTAAGTGAGTCAACTTTGAAAGAGATATTGTTGTTTTCCTTACGACCTAGGATGGGGTATATCTATTGAAACAACACTTTTGGGAGAAAGACTAAAAATAGTAAATAAACACAAAAATGCAAAGTAACACTTGAAATCACTAGATTAAACTTTAATCTAATGGAACCTACAAATTTCTAGTAGATATGAGAAGGTTAGGTATTTTTGCACATGTCACCAAAATGTTGTTGTTAAGTGTCCTCTGGGACTCATTCGCCCAAGGGTGAATGGGTCTAGCTACAAGGGTTGAAAAAATTCTTTCACAATCCTCTGGTCCCTGGTCTGCACTTTTGATTCCTCTAGGTTTCACAGTTAGAAATTCAAAAATAAATTCTAAAAGTGAGTTTCCATGGCTTGACAAAAACTTTGACAACTTTTGCAATTTTTCTCTTTTGATAGATCTTCAATCCTTCTTCAACCTAAGATCTACAAAACAAACAAGAGGGAAAAAATATATTTTGATGAATGGGGTTTGCCTTGGTCAAACCCCATTTTGGTAATTAAACCTTGAAATGACACAATGAAACATGAAAGGAATGATGAATGAACAAGTGTTATTTTGCAGCTCACCAAACCCTTGATTTGAAACCTTGAAGGAATAAAACTTAGTAGATATCTCCAAGGTCTTGATCTTGCATGAAATGGATTGATTGATGATGTAATCTTGATGCTTGAATCTCCATTCGAATGATTGAAACCTACATCACAATGTTAGCTCCAAAACATGCATGATGCTTGATAACTTTGAAATGATGCTTGAGATCTTGAATGTTGTAACAAATGCTTGATAAATCTACTCTTGAACACCTTTGAAAATAATCTTAGCTTTAGGAATGCTTGCATTTGAAATCTATATATCTTAGGATTTGAATTTGATAAAAAGACCTTGCTTTTATAGACAATTTTCTAACTTCCCAAAAATTAAACATTACAAGTTGAAGCTTAAAACTTGAATTTAGGACCTTAAGGTGCTGCCAAAAACATGTTTAATTGAATTTTTGATCTTAAAGGGGACCCATTTGTCCAAGGGTGAATGGGTCCTAACCTAAATTATCAGGACCTATTCATTTTGGGGTAATAAAAATGATAATTGCATTAATTAAATCATAATTCCCCTTTCAAAAATTGTAATTAATTAGGCTTGTAAATGCAAAATAGGGCCAATTATTTGCTTAATTAAGTCCAATTAATTAAGGGACCCAAACATAGTGTGAAAATGTAAAGGAATACATTTTCCAACACTACATTTAGCTCCCACTTTAGTGAGAGGATGAGCCTGTGCTCAAACTCACACTAAAGTAGACAAACAAGTGTCAAGAGAGGTCTAATTGTACAACTATTGGAAAGATGAGACAACAAAGTTCAAGGAGGATGATCAAGCCCCCAAGATCTAAGATCTCAAGGAAAACCAACAAAGGCACAAAGAGACACATGCCTATGTTAAATATGTAGTAACAAGACAAGATACACAAGCATACAATGCGAAAATTAATGAGAAGAGAAAGAGTGGTGGATCAAGCCTTGACTATTTTTCCAATCAGTATGGATCAAGCCTTAGCTATTTGTCCAAAAATATTTTACAAGTGGAAACTTGTCATCCACTATGCAAACAAAATGCACTCATGTGGGCTAGTGAAATCTGTTGTCCACTAGGTGAGCCCAAAAAGTAGCTAATGGGAAGGCATGCTAGGTCTATAGGCTCCTATTGTACTAACTATACCAAAGTTATACCTCCTGATAACTTTGATAATGCAACACAAAAATGGTCACAAGGCTAGCAAGTTGTGTTATGCTAGGCACTCATGAAAAAATCTCCACTTGCAAGCAAGTTTTGCTACGCTTGGTGGTCGTGAAAAACATAAAGGCTCCACTGGCAAGCAAGTTGTGTTATGCTTTGTGGCCTTGATACATGCAATAGGATATTCAAAGGGGTTTTTCTTAGTTCATGAAAGTTCTCACCTTAAGCAACATCGTGTTTGACATCACCAAGAGAGGACTACTCGAGGATAAAAGATTCACAACTTAGTGAATACAAGTTGTAGCATCACCACTAGGAGGAATTTCATATGACAAGAAAGGTTGCAATATTGAAGGATATAAAACCAAATGAAACCACAAAGAAGACACATCACATGAAGTAAGAAGACCACACTTTGAATCAAACAATGAGGGGGGACACGTATGCCCCCACTTTAAATAAATTGCTAAACACCATGATGTGAGAAATTAATTTAAAGTGGAACACAATAAATACCAATACATGAGAGCTTTATTCAAAAATCCCTATGTAAAACATATGTTTCCAAGTAGATATACATCATGAAAGGAAGGTTTCCCCCCATTTTCAATCCTAAGATAACACACAAGGGATCGATGGATCTGGGGTTAGCATTTTTTGTTGCTGTAGTGATATAATTGAGCTTAGAACCATCATCATTCCCCAAATTACTCATGGAACAACGAGCATAAAGGAAGAATGGCACATAGAGAGAGAGAGAGAGACCACAAGGAACCTTTTGGGTCAACATGGAATAGACCCGAACGTCTCAATAAGGGTTACGACACATAGAAGAATGTCACAATGGATTTGCTTCATTTGTTTCCTTGCACCAATAGAGTGACAAGTGTCATCCAAAGTAGGCTCACAAACATATAAAGGCGTGCCAAACAACATTGTATGAGGGATCACATTACACACCTGCAATCATAAAGAACATGAAAAGAAGACAAAGATAATACTAGTATGGCACATGCAAGTTGACCTATATTAGGTCATCTACATCCCAATCTTGTTCATCATATGTGGAAGGTGGACAACTAGCCAAAGGGACAATGACAAGTGTTGTACTTAGAGCATCACCAAGTGCAACATGTGATGAGTCACTCTTTATAGAAGAACCATCACGGTTGTTATCATCTAAGCTCATGGAAGAGGAAAAAAATAAATTTAACTCATTATGCACTTCCTCATCAATTTTAGTAATTCCATCATCATCATCATCATCATCATCCAAGTTAATCATAATAGGAGGCCTAATAACAATGTCCATAAAAGCTTCTTGTTATTTATTTTTTTGTGGTGAAGGTGGAGGCTCATCATGCTTTGCTTCAATTGGTGTTTGATTTTGATTTTATATTTCATTCTCTTATTTTAGTCTATGGGCAATAGTAGGACATCTGCGCCTATGCTCTTTAGCATTTTTGTTTCTTTTTGTATGATTTTTAAGTTGTGATTGTGGAGGAGCATGTTTATCAACCATAGGTTTATTTTCTTCTCATAAGGGAGGAATGAAAGGAACCATGGAAGGTTGTTCAACCATGTTCTCTTTAGCTTTATAAACTTGTTTTATCTTAGGAGGGAAAATAGGACTTATTTGGTTATCTCTTGGTTTTTTGTAGGAAATAGGCAAAGGATTTATCATGGGTTGGTCTTGGTTGCTTGGAAGGGCTTTGGGTTCAATCATGGTTTTTTTAATAATAGGAAGCTCAATAATGGGTTGAGACATGTTGCTAAGGGATAATTTTGCGATGCGCTTTGCCTTAAAATTTTAATAGCATTTGAGAAATAATTCTTCATGAGGCTTAATAGGTTCCATAGGTTTAGGCCAAAATAAATACAATGAGAAATTCTTCCCACGAGAAGATGCATGATTAAAGCCACTATGGTGCACAGTAAAAATATCATTTCCAAATGGAAACTTTAAACATTTATGCACTATCAATGGGACAACATCCATGGAGCATAGCCATGGGTAACCAAGCTTCACACGAAATTGGTTTGATGATGGGATGATGGAGAATGATACATTCAATTTTTTTGGTCCAACTTGAAAAGAAATAGTGATTGAACATATCATAGGGCAAGCAAAACCATTATGTGTTTTGATCCATGCTTTTAAATTTTTCATAAGAATCTTGATAAAGTTCATGCACAAATAAGAATTTCTCGTTGATCACATTCTCTACACACATAGGATCAATTAATATCCCATTAGTAAGATTGTCATTGATTCTTATAGCTATGTAAAGAGGATCATTGGGTACATGCCTAATTATGTCATTTTGTGAGAAATCAATTTCAAGGGGCATTTTGGTTTGGCCCTTATGAGGTTTCACATCAATGATGCCAACCACACATTCTAAGTCTCCTTAATTTTCATTCACATTGTCATTATTTGTATCTTCAAGTTTTTCAACATTCATCACATCATTCTTGGCATCATTAGCTTTCACAAAAGAGACATTATGATTTTGCATTGGGTTGGTAAATATTTACAAATTTTGGTTGGGTGGGGCAACAAACTTATTTCCTTGATCATTAACACAACTAATTTGGATGTGATTAGAATCAATTAGGTCTAGCACAATATGTTGAAGATGCTTACATTTTTATGTATCATGTCCATTTTGTTAGTGATAATAGAAAAAGGAATTCAAGTTGAAGTTTGGAGGTAAGGGCTTAGTTGTATCAATGTCTCTAACAAGAGGTAGGGTAACTAGGTTCTTACTTATAAGTTGCAACATGATGGAGTGAAGGGTATTGGGTAAAGGGGTAAATTTTCTACTCCTCTCCCTAAATGGAAATGGATTTGTCATTTTTATAGAAGCCACTTGGGTGTTAACATTTTAACTTGTTTGAGGTGTATTTATTTGTAAAAATCCCTTCTTCTTTTTTGAAAGGTTAGAAATTGTTATGGGTCATGGCTTCAGATTTCTCAAAATTGTTAGGAGTTTTTGCTTCATGATGAATAACCAAATTCTGGTAATCACGAAGGGCCATACACAATTGTGTAGAGGAGGGAAACTTCAACATCTCAAGTTTAGCTTGGATATTGGTTTGAAAATTTGCTATAAACATTCTTTGAAGGTCAGAATCAGGAATCTTAATGTTTATTTGTGAGTAAAGCAATTGGTATCATGCTATGAAGTTAGTAACATTTTTGTCTTTATTTTGTTTACATTGCACTAAATCTGCTAAGGTCATCTTGGGACCCATGTGCACTTGGAAATGGTTAAGAAAGACATCAAAAAATTCATTGAATGAACTAATTGAGTTATATGGTGAAGAAAAAAGCCACTACAAGGCAGTGTCTTTCAAGGATCTAGGGAAAATTTTAGCCAAGAGTTTATCCTAAAAAATGAATTCACTACATAAGGCTGTGTATGCCGATACATGGTTACTAGGGTCTCATTTTCCACCATATTTCTAAAATATAGGAATCTATATGCCTTATGGCATTTGTGCTCTCAATATCTCCAAGGATAAAGGGTTTCTTTTGACATATTGTGAAGGTTGACCATTTTGACTTTTGTACAATGTGGAAATTTTTCGTTGGAGGGATGAAACATTTTGTAAGAGTTGGTTAAGGACATGATCACTTTTTGTGTTGTGAGATGGTGGTGAATAAGGTGGAGGTGTATATATATTTGGAGGACAAGTGAATTGTAAGTTTGTGAGGGGAGATGGATTAGGAGATATGAGATTTGAATTCACAAAGCTAAAGGGATTCCCAGTGGAAATACCTAAGGTGGTATTGACATTACTAGTAGGTTGTTTAGTTGTTGTAAAAGTTGAATTAGTGTATGTTAGGATAGAGGTTATAGTTTTTGAAGGAGGAATTGGATTTCCACCTTGACTTTGAGTGAACCCCAAAGTTTGTGCACAACTAGTCATTGTAGGGACATGTTTATCAATAATGTGAGCTAGGCTACATGCACAATCTCTATTCCTTTTTCATTATCAATAATTTTCCTCATGTTATCTATGACATGAATTGTAGTACCAACAAGGTATTCAAAACTCACAAAGTTTTGCAATTTATCTAAGTCTTCATCCATTTGTTTTAGTTCTTCTTGAGGGACATTAGCAACCATTGTGTCAACATCAGTCACATTGGTTGCAGGTAGGGTAGTCATGGGAAATGAGGTATCAAAGCTATGGTCTAAGTGGTTTGACTAGTATCAACCCTATGAGTGAAAGAGTTGGAAAACTCAAGATCCACGATGAGTATGGTAGCACGAGATGGCATGAGTCTCAAATACATCTCACTTCAATGTTGGTAATAGGAAACTAGGTTGTGAATCTCATACAAGTTTCACCAAACCAAATGTGCACCCACAATGGAGAATAGGCACTAAATAAATGCAACAAGCACCCAAAAATAGGAAGTGCAATGCAAGCATGTAAAAAGAGAGCAATTTTCAAATTTTAAACAAGATAATTTGTTGATTATACTATGCAAAAACCTGAAAATGGTGTCTTTTAATTCCAATTTTTATTTTAAAACAATGTGTGCTCAAATTGACTAATTAAACCTAATGAAAAAGATGATAGATTTTGTAGATTTTTGAAACTAAAACCTAGATTTAACAACAAATCAGAAGAATGTAAATAGAGACAAATCGCTGCCAAAAAGTTTGAAACAACACATGTACAAAGATAGGTTCACCATAGGGTGAATGGGTCTTAGCACAATGGTTACAAAAATTTAAAGTTGAGTTTGAAGTTCAAATCTAGGGTTTCCTGTTTCAGGTGGCAAACTATGGTTTCGTGACTGATTTTTCCAAAATTTGATGTCTAAATGTAACTAAATTGAATGAAAAATGATGGAAAATATGACACTTTTTGAAATGAAATTTTGACTTAATTTTTTAATATAAATGATTGAACATACACTAATAAGAAAGTACTATGCGAAATCAATGTAATATGCATGCACATTTTTGGATTTTTTACATTTTAAAGGATGTAAAATACAAACCTAAAACCCTAAATGAAATGAAAAATAAGGAAATTAACAACCCTAAATGAGATGAAAATCAATGAAATGCAATGCAAACTAATGTAAATCCTAGATCTAGGGTTTGAATGGACTCCAAATCTGGAAGCTTATAGTGTAAGAATGTTGGGATCACCAAAATGAAACATAGAAAAATAGGTTATTTCTATTAAAATGGGGGTTCACCAATAATTTACTAAAAATATGAAAGGAAAAAATGGGGTGTAATGAAACCATCTTTCACCTATCTCATTAGGAAGAATAGATCCCTTAGGTCAAGATTCACTTTCAGCCCTTAGGTGAGTCAACCTTGAAGGAGATCTTGTTGTTTTCCTTATGACCTAGGACGAGGTAAATTTACTAAAACAACACTTTTGGGAGAAAGACTAAAAAAATAAACCAAAAATGAAAAGTAGCACTTGAAATCACTAGATTAAACCTTAATTTAATAGAACTTACAACTTTTTGGAAGATTTGAGAGGTATCAAGTTTCCACAATCCATCATGTTCAATTTTGTTTTTGGATTTTATTGTGTTAGTATTTTTACCATCAACGTTTTGGATTAAACTTTGTGATCCATCATTAGGATGAAAGATAACATAAGGAAGAGAAACAAAACACAGTCTTGATGATGGATCATGGAGTGTGATATGAAATGTTGATGATAAAAACACTAACACAATCAAAGCCAGAGACAAAATTGAACATATTTTAGAGGGTTAAGTATTTTTGCACCTATCACCAAAATGTTGTTGTTGTCCTTTGGGACTCATTCACCCAAGGGAGAAGGGGTCTAGCTATAATGGCTAAAAAACTTCTTTCATAGTCCTCTGGTCCTTGGTCTATATTCTCGATTCCTCTGGGTTTCACAGTCAAAAATTTGGAAATAAATTTTGAAAGTGAGTTTTTGTGGCTTGATGACAACTTTGAAAACATTTGTAATTTTTCTATTTTGATAGATCTTCAATCCTTCAAACTAAGATCTACAAAACACACAAGAGGGAAAATTTGTTTGTTTTTGGTGAATGGGGGTTTGCCTTGGTCAAACCCCATTTTGGTAATTAAACCTTGAAATGAAACTGTAGACATGTAAAATTGACCTAACACTTATCACACATCCTAAATGGCAATTTCTCATCATCAACATCATTATCATCGAATATCACTGCATTTCACATCAAAATCATTAAAAACCCTAATTTCCTCTATTAATTGAATAATAATACATTATTTAATTAATTCATTTTTTGACTAATTAAATAAATTAAATTTATTTAATAAATTCCTAATCTAACTTTATTCTTCTTGATTAATTAAATAACATCAATTATTTAATTATGTCACTAATTTTCCCTATTCCCTTAATTCAATTAAATTATTAAAACATAATAGTTTAATTAAATCACTTTCCCCTAAACATGAATAATTATTTAATTATTCAAAACATCATCCATAAGGTCAAATCAAACAAATACAACTTTGTTTGCAAAAGTCAAACATGATTTGTACATTCAACTCAAAAATATTAATTAATTATCCTCACCCACTTTTATGATTGAGAAAATTACGATCCCCCAATTGATCGATTTGATTGGCTAGCTGATCCATCTATTCCTGATTGATTCATCTATTCTTCAATTCCACAGATTATTCAATCTATCTCCTCTATCCCACTAAACACTCAAAATGGTTTCTTCAATCACACCGATTATGTAATCAAAATACACTAATTATTCCCATCTAAATCCTCTCAACAATTTTTCAATCGTTGATTAGGATATTCTACTACGCAATTTTGAGCATTCATTTTGAAACAAAAATTCTATATAACAAACTCATTTATTCTAAAAATGATCAAAGAATCAACATATTTTATACAATGAAGTAATGCAGAAATTGTAATCGATATTTTGACAAAGCTTTTCATACATCTAAGATCAACACACCCATGACTTTGAAGCTTTTACACACACAAATGGAGGCTTTGCATTGATACGCACAATCCAACATCTTTGGGAACACACTTTGACATGGGATGGTAACGCTACTTTTATAAATTCATGTTATGTTTTCTCTTTTGATTTCATTCTTTGAGTTTGTTCTTCGTAGTTTCATTTCGTGAGTAATGGGCATGAATCATAGCTTTTGTTTGGATTAGATTAGTTTTTAATTCATTAATTTTGATTATTGCATGATCCTAATTTCCCCCTTACACATTCTATCATGCTTGGTGGGACCACGATCCTTAGCACTAATCATTTTATGAGCGAATTTGATGTTGCAGGTTTCAGAAACACACTGGAAAAGTTTTCACGCACAGGCTATAGGAATTTTTTGTGGTTGACCTATCATTTTTACCGCACTCACACTTTTCCTGATCACTTTTGTCATTTATGGCTCTTTTTCTAAAATGGCAGGGGCACACTTGAGTTTTTCAACCGCTTTTGCTTAAAAAATAGAAGTCGCTTTTGACTTTTTTAGCCGCACATGCTTCTGACAGGGCCACTTTTGCTCAAACATTTATTTTTTCTCTGTTAAATTTTTGTCCAAAAGTTGCAAATTATTTTTTGATTTCTAACATCAATGTTTGCTTGGTTTGGACTTTTTTAATGGTGATAATGTCATTTGTGCAACCCTTGCAAGATATGGAACACGTTACATGAAGAAAACAACTAACACATTTTATTTTTTTTGATACACAGGAGGTATCTCCAACCAGGGCCCAACAATTCCCACCAAACCTTGCCTCGGGCTTATTTTTTCTAAGTTGGGGTAGTGGTGGGGCGAGCCAAGGCAAAACTAGTCCCCCTGGGGAGAAGCCCTGAGCCCGCAACAGGACTCCTCCATTTTAACCCGGCCAGCGTGAGTCAAACCTTGGACCTATATGGGATGAACCCAAAGCCTTAGCTCAACCATACCGACCGCTCGGGCTGCGGGGCGAACCCCAAACAACTAACACATTTATTGCAAAGAAGGTGAACGGTCAAGATTTTCAATTTTTTAGAAGCTTTTAGATTAAGAAATTTTAATTTGGTGCTATAAAAAGAACCCCACAAACCAAATTCTTTCAATTGGTACTCTAAAATTAATTTTTCAAAGATTTTTAGCTTAGCAAAAAAAATGCTTCATTTTGGTGCTTAAAAAGAGTTTTTCAAAGCTTTCTAGCTTAGCAAATGCTCTTAATTGGTACTATAAAAAGAACCCCATAAACCAAATGCTTTCAATTGGTTCTCTAAAATTATTTTTTCAAAGCTTTCTAGCTTAGCAAAACTTCATTTTGGTACTATTAAAAAGAACCCCACAAATCCACACACTTTCATTTTGGTGCTCTAAAAAGTATTTTCCAAAGCTTTCTAGTTTAGAACAAACAATTATTTTTGGTTCTCTAAAAAAAATGTTTTCTTTCGACCAAACGATTTCAAATGTTGACGAAACAATCGATTTACTTTTGTTGACTGATTAAGACAAGGCTTTAGAAACACTTCAATTATTGTTTAAAAATGAACAAATATGTTTTGGTTCTACATTGTGATAATTCTTGAAGTCTTAAAAGATCTTAAATTTATGCACATAAAAAGAACAAATTGCTATCTTCTACACAATTTTATTTTCATTTTACTTTTTTTTTTTAATTTTCATTTTTCTTGAGGCTTAAAATGAAAAATGCAATGAAGTGTATACTGTGTATTTTGTGTTTGAAAAAATAGGTGTCTATCCTCTCCCCTTGTGTCTTTTTGGAAATCTTGGGTGATGAAAATCATCTTGATTTTGCACATTGTTTACATTTCAAAGCATACCTTTAGAGGGCTTGCCTCTCGGTTTGTGAGAGGGAACAACCCAGGCGGTACTTTTATTTTGGTTCACTATATAAATAACTGTGGGTGTGACGAAAGTCATCAACCACCTGGTGCAAATGTTCTATATTGATGAAATTCTCCCTCAGTATCTATGAGATACGTAAAAACCTGAAAGGACTGTGAGACCTCTTAATTGAGTGAATCGTCACATGTATAGACACCAAAAAAAAAATCCCAAAACATGACTAAGAACCAATGTTGTAGAAGCAGCCCCTTTTCAACGAATAACATTCTTTGAAGTGGTGCATCAAAACTTTGATTTTGAGAAGTTACTTACCAAGTCCAACTTATGGTTGAGCTCAAAAACCTCTCCATTCATTGCATGTAAAATCATCCCTTCGGGGCATGAGGTAAACACACCTAAAAGGAAGTGTCTATCCCTAGGGTGTAAACTATTTTTATGAAGTTTCCAAAATCTTTCGGTTACTTTGAAACATCAAAAATTTGTTTGAATTAAAATGAACACATCAAAACAAGCATTTGACATGGTTCTCAAACATCAAACCCTTTGAATTTAGTGTGAATACTTTGAAAAGAGCCCTATGTTTGCACTCCCAAAAAGATATCTTAAACAAATATCTTTGAAGGTTTCCAAATGTTTCGGCTCACATGTCAAGTCACATTAAGAATGAAGTAAACCTTGGAAACTATAGCTTTTAGCATTTCGACTTCCAAGAACTTTGAGCTTTTTTTTAGAAGGAAATTTGTTTAAAGTTATAGAAATTTAGAGTCAAATATTTTTGATTGTTGTAATGCATGATATCACTTGTCAAAATCTCAAAACATATAAAATTAAGTTATCCAAATTTGCAAAATTCATCCAAATGGCTACTAATACAAAAATTGGGAAACAAAACTAAACAGAGGTCACTTTTGCTTTTATTTTTGCCACACTTGACCAAAAACTAGTAGCACTTGCCAAAAACCTGGCACTTTTGCTCTCTATCTTATGATAGTTATTGATGAAAATTTAGCACTTTTGAGAAAACCAAACGCACTTTCTCTAAAACTACTACATTTGCTCCTAATCTTGCCACAATTGACATAGTTTCCTAGTTGCTATTGACTTTATATTGGCTGCTTTTGACCAAAAAGTTCACTTTTTCTATACAAATCATCAGATAGGAAATTTGACATAGAGGCTACACTTGAAAAAATTTACTGCATTCACTTTTCTAATCTAGTCGCACTTGACCATAATCTGGCTACATTTGAATTTTTTAGCCGCTCTTGCTTCAAACCTACCACTTTTGCTCTATTTTCTGATGAAAATCAGATAACCAATTTGAAACTGGTTACAAATCCTTTTGAGAAATGAAACAATTAGTCTCCCAAAATGTGTCATAATTTACAGCGATCCATCATCCATTTACAAAATTCAACACCTCATCCTACTTTTGGAAATCAAAATCAAAACAAACAACTTGGATCATTCCTTCACTCACACTTCTAAGATATCAACATTTGCTTGAACCGAGCAAGACTAGTTCAAGTAAATTTCCTGCAACATATCCTCTAGAAAAAGAAGTGAAATATCAATCCAAGTCTTTCAACATTGTGAGTTCCAAAAATAGCATCATCCCAAAACATTGCTCAAACCTTAGGGTCTTGAGAATCACAAAAACCATATAAAAACACCAACATTTTCATCATTTCACCTTATGACCATTTGGCATATGATTGCTCCAATTCAACAACCAAGCCTTACAACACCTATCATACAACCAAAATTTGATCAAATTGAAGGAGAACATATAGACATAATCAGTAGTTTGAGGAGCTTTATATTTGACATCAAAGAAAAACCAACCTAGTGGAGAAACACAATAAATATCCTAGAAAAACAAGAGCAGAAAGCCGATCTTGTGGTAGGAAGGCCCGTAATAGGTCACCTCCTGCATGGAAATAGATATCATCTTTTCAAAAATAGAAAATCCCAAAATAAAATGCAATTTCATTTGCTTAAAATAGAAAATCCCAAAAAAAATAAAGCATTATTTTATTCCATAGTTAGAAGTCACCAAATCTTCACAAAAATTTTGGCACTTGTTTATGAAAATTACAAGATCACAACATAGAAAAAACATGAAGGCCAACAAAAGTAGCGCTAGCATACCCCCAAAGAACACAAACAAAGGAAGTGACCAATGGGGTTATATACCAGGTGACCTTGTGACTCCTCAAAAGGAAGCCACCTTTAATGCAACATCAAGCCAATCACCTAGTGAGGAAGAGGTAATACATAGACAACAAGAAGCAATTGATAGATCAAATAAAAATCCTAAGGATATGGTCATAGAGGAGGTGGATAGTGAGGAATAAATAAATGATGAAGAATTCTTCCAATATTTTAACAATCCCAAGGTGCTCAAACTAATGGAAAAACTTCTAAGAAAGGATCCAAACACTTACTTCTTCAAGTTAGCATAGAGTGGTGCTAAGTTGCCTATATACTTTAATGTGGAAGGTCTCAAATATCCTCACATCATTCACTTAGGAGATAACTACCCAAACCATTGGAGATTCCAAACATGCCACCAATCTTCTCACAAGGAAAAGATCAATCAATAGATAACCCTTTGTTTAGGAAACTGTCCCAAATCAAATAAGCAGTGGTGGCCCAATAGTATCAATGAGGTCCATCTCAATACGTACCACAAGGTAACAACCCACCAACAAGACAATACATGCCCCAAAACACTTCATATATTGGCCCTTCCCAAAACATACACAATCCACAAGGGCAGTTTTCACAACAACACCATCAATAAGGTGAGTCATATGGTCCCTTTCCCAATCAATAGTACCAACAACAAGGTATGCCATAGGGTACCCTTTCAAATCAGCAAGGTGGGCCACATGGTCCCCTTCCCAATCAATAGTACCAACAACAAGGTGTGTCATAGGGTACCCTTTCCAATCAACAAGGTGTGCCACATGGTCCCCATCCCAATCAACAATACCAACAACAAGGTGTGCCATAGGGTGCCATTTCCAATAAATAAGGTAGGCCACATGGACCCCTTCACAATCAACAATACCAACAACAAGATGTTCCACATGGTACCCTTCCCAATTCATCCCATCAACAAGGTGTCTCACCAACGCACTATCAAGGTAACCTTCAAAACAGTTCACCCCAACAAGGTGTCCCACAGGGTACCCTTCCCAATTCATCCCATCAACAAGGTGTCTCACCAATGCATTATCAAGGTAACCTTCAATACATTCCATCCCAACCACAAGGTGTACCACTAACACACCATCAAGGTACCCCTCTTCAACAACAATAACAAGGAGATAACCCTCCTTGCATTCAATAAGGAGCTAATCATCCTTATGTCCAACAAGGAGCTAACCCTCCTTACATTCAACAAGGAGCTAACCCTCCTTCCATCCAGCAAGGATCCAACCCTCCTTATGCTCAAAAAGGATCTAACCCTCCTTATATTCAACAAGGAGCTAACCCTTCTTCCATCCAACAAGGAGCTAACTCTCCTTACGTTCAACAAGGAGCTAACCCTTCTTACATTCAACAAGGAGCTAACCCTCCTTAAATTCAACAAGGCCCTAACCCTCTTTTCACACAAGGACCTAACCCTCCTTTCACACAGAAAGGATTTAACCCTCCTTCCACCCAACATGGCTACCAAGGTCCCATACCTCCACAGTACCCAACCTATGACCAAAACATGATAGGACAAAAAGGTTACTACACACATGATCCACAAACAAACATACCAAAAAAAAGGTAGACATGCAACTACAAGACATGAATCAAATAATATCAGACATGCAGATAGGAAACCCAAAGAAGACTTATACCCTTCAGGATATATGTCTATTTCCTTTTGATCGTTCCTCACTATCTTCCTTTTTCGAAAAACTTCAAAATACCAAAGTTTGACAAATACAAAGGAAAAGGAGATCTAGTAGAACACATACAAGATTTTTTGGTATCATGCATGGAATTCCAAAACAATGATTCCTACCTAATGAGGCTTTTTCCACGTAGCCTTACTGGTCATGCTATGGAGTGGTTCTCCCATCTACCACCAAGAATTAAAAGTTTTGATGAACTAACTACCAAATTTGTAAACCACTTCTGATTCAATATAGAACAGGACATCACCATCACAGATCTATACAATATTAAACAAAGACAAGGAGAATCATTTACCTCCTACCTACAAAGATGGAGACATAAAGCTATTAGGTGTAAGTGGCCTATTCCTGACAAAGAATTGGTAGAGATATTTGTTTACAATGTCCAAGTAGAAGTCAACTACCAGCTCACCATGCTATGTCCCACAAACTTCGAAGAGACCATTGAGAAGGGACACATAGAAAGGGCTCTCATAGTAAGGGGGATTATTAAGCTAAACAACCAAATAGACAATTCTTCTAATTTTAATGAGAAACCTAAAATTTGGGCCAAGAACAAAAACGTCACCAATGATGGGGTATTTGATGCTAGAACTATGTGGAATGTATATAATCCTAATGGACCACAAAACAAACCACAAGATGCACAAATAATCTATGCTCCCCATAATGCACAAAACAATCAACTTACCTATCCCCAAAACAATCAAGCAATCAACTAATAGACAAATCAAGGAGGATAACAAAGGCAATATGATCAACCAAGGAGGAAATTCACTACATTAGGAGAACCCCTTGAGACAATCATATGCAAAATAGTGCAACAAAACCTCATCAAGGTCAATGATCACCCAAACTATAAGGATCCAAGCTTTAAAATACCATGGTACAATGAGAAGTACTTATGCGAGTTCTAAAAAATCAAAGGACATACAACAAATAACTACATGAGACTCAAGCATATAATACAAGACTTGATTGACAAGGGAGAAGTGGATATCAAACATTATCTTGGAAACAAAGACCTCTAAATATACACAAACACAATTGTGAACCATGCTAAGAACAATGATAAAGGAAAGTACTAATACTATCACAATGCTAACTATACTTATGGTGACACAACTCTAGGTACCCTCTCTCAAGCAGATGACACTAGGGTAAATGTATTGACTATATGAGGTAGGAACACCAAATGTAATGTAACTACCCATCAAGGAAAAGTCACAATACAAGGAGCCCCACCTAAACCCGCAACTAAGTCATCAAATGACTACAATATTATGGAATAGCTGAAGAATACTCCCACTTGACATCAATCTTAGTACTGCTAAAATTATCACCCGCACATAAGGAGATACTAGAGAAATCATTAGAAGCATTGGTCCCTAATGACCTCAATCCAGATCAGTTTCAAGCCATGGTTGGCAAAATCATGACCAATCACCATTTAGTATTTTTCGAGAAAGACCTTCCATAGAAGTCATTCCACAACCAAGCTCTCTACATAGAGGTTGGTGTCCACAAAAACATGGTCAAAAGAGTGTTGATAGACAATGGTGCAGGTTTAAACATATGTACCTTGAAATTTGTTAAACAACTAGGGTATTCTGACGATGTAATAGACAAGGGAAAAAACATTACTATAAGGGCCTATGATGATCTCAAAAGAAATTTTGAACGAACCATCAGGCTTCCTATATAGATAGGACCGACAACCACAAAAACAACATGTTAGGTATTGGACCTTGAGTTACCATATAACCTCCTTTTAGGATGACCTTGGATTCATGCACTACAAGTGGCTCCCTCAACATTTCACCAATGTTGAAAGTTTCCTCGCGAAGGAAAAGAGGTTGCATTATATGTTGATCCTGAACCCTTCCACTTTTGTGCAAAATTAGAGGAGAAGTATAACAAAATCTAGCATATACCCAACAATGATATATCATTTCATTCATTCTCATATATTGACCCTTCCACATTACCATCAACCTCAATTAAACCAACATCAAGGGAGCAACCAAAAACTGAAACCAAGGTTCAAGTACTTGACAAGGGTAATAGAAATTATCACTTCAATCAAGCATTTTGCATTGGAATGCTTCCACCAACACCCAAGGTTTATGGAGGACCTAAGGAGATCAAATATGTGAAAGTAGTGACAATGGTAGCCAAACCCACAATTTTTACCAAGTGGGGGGATATGAAGGATAAGGAGATATTCAAAGAAGACTTATAGTCTATGATCTATAAAGAGGACCAAAAGGAGCTAGAACAACCACAACCCCTTCTAATCAATCCTAGTAGTAAAGGCTATCAGTTAGCTAAACAAATGGGATATACTAGAACTAGTGGCCTTGGGCTATGCAAGCAAGGTAGATGGGAAACTATCATAATAGAAAAGAGAAAGAAGAACATGGGACTAGGTTATGGTTCAAAATATGTGGTTACTAAAAACACTAGACATACCTCTTTTTAGAAACAAGTGCCTTCTACTAGCGTTAAGACATTGGATACCCACCACCTTATAGATGACAAATTACCCTTCAAGGACTTATTTGAAAGCTTTAGCATTGGTATAGTCTCTAGCCAACTTATCAAAACTATTCCTAATGATTTATTCTGGAATAAACTCTAACAAGTATGAATGGGATTCTCCTTCTTTTGTCACCTGTAGCGATGATGACCTAGACACCCAATGGGAGAATGATACCAGAGCCATATTAACCATCTCATTAACTAAACTGTAAGTTTTGTAGATATCAATGATAGCCTACCCCTCTATTACCCACATTTGATATATTGGGACCAAAAACTGCATACACCTGTTTTGGATCAATTCTAAAATGATGAAGCAATCACAGAGTTTATGAGACTTCAAACTAATATACTAGTAGGAGATCATAAAGCAAGGTTTGTCATGGAACTCAAATAGGAAGCATATTATGTTGGGGAGATTGTGTCCTCAAATCGCAAAATTGAAAAGGATAATATAAAAACCAAAATGAGATCCTCTAGAGAAAACCACAATGTAGCTCTATCAAATCCTAAAAAAAAAAGAAAATAAAGGATGAATCTGAAGGTGAAAACCTCTTTAAGGCACTCGAAATGGAGGATTCAATCTCCCTATATTTGAATATCAAGAGAAGTCAACACTCCTAGTAGAAGAAGCAAAATACATCAATGTTGGCACAACAGAGAACCCAAATATCACATACCATGCAATGTCACTTGATCCTGAAGAGAAAGTGAACTTCACACCATTCATCAATGATAGGAAGATAAAATTTGTGTGGACGTATGCAAACATGCCATGACTAGATCCAACATTAGTTGTACATCATTTGGTCATATTTCCTAGAGATAAACCTATCAAGCATAAACTAAGGAAAATGTATCCTTAAATAGCAATGTCGGTAAAGGTAGAACTAAAGAAATTACTATATGTGGGCTTCATCAAACCCATCGATTATCTCAAATGGATATCGAATCTAGTACTAGTGTCAAAACCCACTAGGGGCATAAGAATCTACATGGACTTTTGAGATCTGAACAAAGCTTTTCCAAAGGATGACTTTCCTCTTCCAAGTATAGACATGATTGTATATTTAACCATAGGCCATGAAATATTGTCACTAATGGATGGTTTCTTCGGGAATAATTAGATAAAAATATCCCCTGATGATCAACATAAAATGATATTCACTTGTGCTTGGGGGACCTTCTATTGGAATGTCATGTCATTCGATCTAAAAAATGAAGGGGAAACCTATCAATAAGTGATGACTACAATCTTCCATGATATTCTGCATACAACTATGGAAGACTATGTGGATGGCATACTAGCTAAGTCCATCAAAAGAGAAGACCACTTGACCAACCTTGCAAATTTTTTTGATAGGCTAGAATGGTATAAATTGAGACTCAACTCGAAAAAGTGTGTATTCAGAGTAACATATGGAAAGCTACTAGGATACATAGTATCAAGAAGGGGCATTGAACTAGATCCTATGAAAGTAAAATCCATACAAGAGATGCCTCCACCAAAGACATTGAAGCAACTAAAGTTTACAAGGGAGGCTACAATCTATCAGGTGATTTATCGTGCAACTGGCAGACAAGTTTCATCTATTCACCCATTTTTTACACAAATATGTCACATTCAAGTGGGATGGGAGATGTAATCGAGAATTTCGGCAATTCAAATAGTACCTACTCACTCCCCTAGTCTTGATGCCACCTATTCTAGACAAAGAAATGATACTCTATGTGTCTACAACACAAGAAGCATTGGGAGCTCTCCTATCACAGCTAGATGATAATAACAAAGAAAGAGTGGTCTATTATATCAGTCGAACACTAGTGGGCTACAAGTTGAACTACTCGCCAATAGAAAGAGTGTGTCTCTTTTTTTATATTTATGATACAGAAGTTGGGACACTATATCTTAAACAAATAAATAAAGTTGATTTCAAAGGTAGATCCACTAAAGTACCTATTGGCAAAAGCAGCTCTAACAGGAAAAATTGCTAAATGGGTAATGATTCTAAGTGAGTTCGACATAGAGTATGTAGATAGGAGAGCCATCAAAGGATAGATCATAGCAAACCAACTAGCAAAGGCACTGATGGAAGATCACTAACCTCTCATAGTAGACTTCCCAGATGAAAGTATATTACTAACAAAACAAACAAGCCATTGGACCTTATACTTTGATGGGTCCCACACTCAACATGGCTCTAGAGTAGGTATCCTATTTCTCACACCACAGGGAGATATATATACCTAAGGTATACAAAATTGCTTTCCCATGTACAAATAATATCTTAGAGTATGAAGCGCTAATCACAAGACTCAAGATGGATATTGAATGAAGGATAAAAGAATTGCAAGTCTTTGAAGACTCTCAACTAGTAATCGAGAAAGTGAATGATGAGTATCAAACAAAAGATGACAAGTTGATGTTGTATAAAAGGATGGTGGATAGTTTCAAAGAATATTTTTTCACCATAACATTTGAATAGATTCCTTGGATCAACAACAAAGTAGTTGATGCAATGGAAACAATAGGTTCGCTTCTCGATATCCTGTAAAACATTCCTAAGTATGAATTCCTGGTGGAGAAATTACTCATAATAGCATTTGATATCTTGGAATCATAACTAGTGTGTGTTGTTGTTGGTCCTAATTCACCATGGTACCAAGACACATTCAATTACATCCAGCACGGTATCATACCACTTGACCTAACAACAACCCAAAAGAAGACCTTTACCCATAGGAATTCTCGATTAATGATCCTAGGAGATACTTTATATCATCAAAGTTTAGATGGTATGTTACTCTAATGTATTAACTCACAAGAAGCGCAAACTACCTTACAAGAGGTACACAAAGGTGTTTGTGGGTCCCACTCTAGTGGACCTAACCTAGTACAAAAATTGTTGAGAACAGGGTACTATTGGCCCTCCATGGAACAAGAGTGTCTTCAATATTCCAAAAAATGTTGTTAATGCCAGTAGCATAGTGACCTCATTGATGCACCTGCACAGGAGTTGAGACATGTTACCACACCATGGCCTTTTTCAAAATGGGGATTAGACTTGGTAGGTAAGATTTCTCCTACTTCCTCTAACAGGCATAAGTTTATTATTACCGCAACTAAATATTTCACCAAATGGATAGAAGCAATTCCATTGGCCTGCATCACTGGAAAATAGTTATCCAAGTTCATTCTAAATTATTTTATTTGTAGGTATGGAATTCCCCAAACCATCATAACAAACAATGGAACCCCATTAAATAATAAAGACATCCAAGAGCTTTATTCCAAGTTCTCTATCTAACACCAATTCTCCATGCCCTACTACCCCCAAGGAAATGGTTAGGCTAAAGTGTCTAACAAAACCATCCTAAAAATACTAAAGAATATTGTTAATGACACTAGCCATGATTGGCATTTGCAACTAAACCCAGCCCTATGGGCTTATCAAACCAGTATCTGAATACCTACAGGTGCCACACCTTTCTACCTGGTCTATAGATCAAAAGGTGTCTTACCTATCGAAGTCAAAAATCCCCTCATTACAAATATCATTAAAAGGAATGGTCAGCGAAGAGTATTGGGTATCTAGATTAAATGAGTTGGAACTCCTAGATGAAAGGCATTTGAGTGCGTTAAACCATCTTCAGGATTATTAAAATCTGCTCAAATGAAGCTACAATAAAAGGATCAAAGACAAAAACTTTTAGGTTGGTGACTTGGTACTCAAAGAGAATTAGAAGCTACAACTGACTCAAGGTGGAAAAGGTAAGTTTGAACCCAACTAGTTAGGCCCATTCGTTATCACAACAAGCTATGGCTCTAGAGATTATCAATTGGCTACTCCTAAATGAGAACGTTTAGCAAAATTACTAAACAATGGCCATCTCAAGAGGTTCTATACTTAAAACATGTTAGAAAACCCTAGGGAAAAGGGTAAAAATAAAAAAAAATCAAAAAGATAAAAAAGAAAAAAATCCAAGAAAAATAGTAAAGAGAAATAAAATGTTTTGTAAGTGAAAATCACTCTATGACACTTCTATAATAGGTACCATAGTGAAAACCTGGCAAACAAGCATTACATTTTGAATAAGACTTGCATTGTTATTTAACAATGCTATCTGAAGCACCCACCCATTTGTTCCATAATAAAACATGTGTCCAACCATGGCTTGATGACTAATTACATATTGAACCTTGCTGCACCATCTACATTCGTCTCTCCTAGAGAAGGTAGTCTTGTCTTGAACTAGGGGAAACTTCTCGAGACTGGTCATGGATTAGATCCTTGAGCATCCCATCATGGTCAAAAACTATCAAAAATTTAAAAACATCTAGAAAATAAATAAAATCAAAATAAAGTCGTAAAACATCAAAAGAAAAACATGTTATGCTTTGAGTCAACATCAATCGAACTACCCACTATCTTGTCGGCTTTCTGCTATCTTTGTTTGGAGGTTTGTCTTGCCTTTCCCCTCCTCTTTTTGGACCCTTGGTCATTTCTTTGGTGTAAGTTTCTACCTTTGTGGGGGTGCTTTCATTGTTTGGGGTTGTGGTTGTCAGTTTTCCTTTGGTGGAGTTGTTTGTAGTTAGTTTTTGGCATGTTTCAAACCCTAACTGGCATGTAGGGTTGGAGGTTGTTATTCATTGTCTTGTTGGCTTTCTACTCTCTCTGCTTGTAGGCTTTCCTTTCCCTCTCCTTTTTTCAGTCCCCTTTTTCTTTCTTTTGTTTTTGTTTCTTGGCTAGTTGGTGTAGCTGTTGGTCTTGGTGGCTACCAAGATTCTCTTGGGTTGCTAGTTTTGTTTATTGTTTTCTTTGTGCCCCCCCCCAATTGGGTCCTTTTGCTCATATTTCAGGTTGGGGTTTTGTTGGCTCTATGTGTTGGGTTCCCTCTTTTGTGGTTGTGGCTTAGTTGGGTTGTCTTTTCTTGGGTTGCTCTAGTTTGGCTGGTTGGTTTTCTGGTTCCTCTTCCCTGTGTTCCAGGTTGGGATTGTGTTGCTCATGGAGGAGTGATTTATTTTTCCATCTCTGCTCTAGTCTTATTCATTTCCAAAGGATGTTTTGGTGCTCTCTACTACAGGTGTAGATGCTTTCGATCAGTTTTTTCAGCTAGGGTCTTCTTTGGAGGTGGAGACTGCTTCTTTGGAGGTGAAGCCCTCTTTTATTGAGGTGAAGAGGTGGGCTACAGATTGGGTTGGAAGATCTATTTTCTGTGGTTTTGGGCTTCACTTCTTCCTCTCCTATATAGGGGATCCCCTTCCTATTGAGGTGGAGGTCGAGTTGGTGTTGTGGGTTGATTGGTGTGGTGTTTGTGTTGAGAATATTTAGTGTTACTCTATGATTCCTAGCTCTCCTATTGAGGTGGGGAGTTTGGTTTCATGGATTAGTGTTGTCAAGGGTTGTGTTGCTATCTAGATGGTTTTGGCATATATTTTCCTGACTGTCTCTAGTTGTCCGCGGTTGGTTAGTGTTGGCAAGTGGTATGTTGTAGTTTGGCTGATTTAGGTTGATGGTTGCCTAACCATTTTAGGTGGTTCTTGGATTCAAGTTCTTTTGTAAGTCCTAGTTACTTTAGGTTTGAGGTGCCCATCAAAACCTTCTATTTCAAGTAGATTTGGGTAGTCATGTTGTTTCTCTTTTGATCTATTGTTAGTTCGCTGTTGGTTGTCAATGTTGATTCCTTGTGCAACTTGTTCTTTGTGTGGGTTTTGGGTCCTTGTCAAAACTTTTTTGTAAATGGTTTTAGGTCCATTCAAAACCTATGGTTTTGGGTCCATTCAAAACCTACTTTTACACTTTAATCAAAACATCAATTAAACTACATGGTCTCTACGTGTACAACGTAGGAAAGGCTTATCAGCCCTTGAGGCCTTAGGTCAGTCCCTTTAGGTATTTTTCATGCTTTCTTTCAACTTAGTCAAAAAGATTAAAATCTAAAAACATTCAAAAAATAGAAAAGATCAAAAACATGTTCTTATCAAACAAATTCAAACTACATATTCTTTGCATGTAAAACATAGGCAAGGCTTATCTTTGATGATCCCCCGAGGCCCTAGGTTAGTCCCCTAAAAAAAACAAAAACAACACCATAAAACTCAAAAAATCAAATAGATCCTAACTCCATCATCTCAATTTGCAATAAAATTTTCATACATAATGAAAAAATCATCTTCACCCTTTGAAAAACCAAAGAAAGAAAGAAAGAAAACATCAAAATCTAGAACTTTCAAGCAAACAATTGAATTTTTTTTTTATTACAAATAGACGAAAACAAATGACAAAGTACTAACTACCTATCTTTTGACAATTCAACAACAACATCCTAAGATATGCCTTAACGAATCCATTCCTATGATAGACATGATCAACAATGGATAATACCTTGAGACCTCAAAACAGATATGGTAAGTGATATTGCAATATTGTTTTATCTTTTTATAGTCTTATCTTTATGATTTATTTTATTGACTCATTCCCAAGATCTCTTGAGGATGTCCATAAGGATTTAGAGAAGAAGGAATTAGGGAAATTGAGCATCATTTCAATTTGTTGTTTGAAAGATATTTTGTGATACTACCATGACAAATACTTGCTTTATTGAGTGTATGGAAGTTGTTTTAAGACAATTCATGTAGCAGTTGCATGTTAGGTATTTCATACTTCTCTGTGTAACTGGTCCAAAAAAATTTAAACATGGCCCAACCATATATTTTAAACAAATTTGTTGTATGTTTGGTATGAGCAAGAATATTCTTTGTATGTTGAGTTAAAGTCCATGCAATGGATACAAAGTCACCTTGGTTATTAATACCCTGTTGCATCGTATTTTTTTCCTACATCAAAAAGGATTGTTAAAGATATGAAGCCTCTATTCAAAGCAAAAACAACTCATCAATAACTAACAACATCAAATTTCTATTCATCATTCAACATTTCTTCTAACTAATAGCTCCATCTTGCATCAAAATATCATTAGTTCCATATCCATCCTACATCCACAATGTCATCAATGCATATCATGATGATAATAAAGCAATAAAAATATCATGTATCATGTATAATCAAAACCCATCATATAATCAACATCCATCATATATACATCAACATCCATCATAAAACATCATATATCATAACGATATATCGATCATCCATCTATCAACATCATATGCATACATTAGAAAAATACAAAAGCATGTATAAATCATACATCATCATCCATAATCATCACATAAACACATAATGAAGTCAAATCAAACTATGTATATCTCATAGATATCATCATCAAAAATGAGAATTTCATGGTACATCATCGATGAAACATGTGTGATAGGATAATACAAAAATACATATATGTAGGGCCTTAGCTAGGCTGATGAATATATATATATACAAAATCATGTCTACAATAATGTCTTTGAAACAATAAAACATTATGAAGATCAAGAACAATAATACTACTAATTGATCAGAGAGGAACTCTAAGGATCCTAACTATGGTGGGGAGAAGGTTGTGGATCAAGCTGTCTGATGGAATTCCCACTTGACACAGAACCCATAGTAGTACTCAGCTCTCCAAAGTTTCGCCACCGTTGAGCTCTAGAAACAAAGGCATCATACAAAGTCTGATAGTATGTCACCCTCTAGAACAACTAATCTCGCTTTGCGTGGAGGGAATCATGCTCTTCTCTAAGAGTATCTCTCTTAGTTGTAATCACCTGTATCTAGGCCTCTATAGCATGACATCACCCGCTCTCGCTATCTCGCTCTACCCTCAAGCAGTCCCTCTCCACTATCACGATAGCAACCTGAGCCTCTATGGCCTATCGCTGCACTAACTATGCATCCCTCATGGTTGTCATTTGTGCTAACTGTACTACTCCATCTCCAGGTGCTAGTGGAGGCCCCAAAATTTGTCCTTGATCTTGCTACATTAAATCGTCCTATCCACCATCCTTTTAGGCTCTAGCAAGATGCTCTACAATGATCTCAACACATTGAATCTCTTCTTAGTGACTGGTAATACCTTCTCTACTTACTACAGGAACACAGAAAGGATCTATAAATCTCACCAGAATACACCGCACCCACCACTAATCAAACTTTGGGGTAGTCCCAGGATCTGCTAAATCGACTAGCCAACCCCACCCAAATGGGGCAAGAGCTCTAAAATATGCCAAGGCTACATCATGATTGACCTGTAAACCCCATACTCAGACCTCTTTGGTAGTCTTACCAAAAAGAGCCCCATCGACATCTGGGAAATGACCCTATCTCTCCAAACTAATGACAAACACGATCAAATAGATATCTATCTAGCAAAGAGTGAATGAGACAAATGAGCCATCTAGTCTATCTGCAAAACACTAACTTCTCTTGATCGTTAGGCCATCCCTCACAATCCAAATATGGCCTCCATACAAAATCTGGCATATCATTTAAAACACGATGTCAGTAGGGAAGTTTTCTAGGCCAAGTATAATGAAGAAAATCACCTTAACAATAAGAATATGGATCCCCTGGAGTCTGATCCAAAATACCATTAGGTCGAGCAACTGGGATGTGATCCTAATCCTATACATGCAGTAGAGAGACACTAGCTAAAATAGATCTATTGCCACAATAGGTGACCTCATGCATATCTCGATATAAGTGGGCAAGGAGATATAGGCCCCATGCATATCTAGTCCCATACTCAAACATCTACTTGATGCACACACCCCAACCAATGGGAAATTGTCTACCTCGCCTATCAAGAACAACGAGCCCCATGACCAAACCATAAAGAACTAAGGAAATTGGATCTACACTATGCACAAAATCAAATAAGTCTATCTTTTCCCCGTGAACCTCAAGATGTCTCACACCAAGTACTCGACGCATAGCGCGGGTACCTCATCAAACAAAATAAGTAACAATCTCTCCATGAATGGGTATACGAAGGATCCTCCACACATCCTCTAGGGTAACTGTGGCCTCCCCAATAGGTAAATGAAAGAATGAGGTCTTTGAGTTCCACCTCTCCACAAGAGCAGTCATCATCCCTCTATGACATCTAATAGTCGGCATGTAGCAAATGCGTCACAATCTAATAGCATCTAAAACATCTCGCTCCAACTCCTAAAACCCAATGATCGAATCAAAAAACTCTCATGGTCATCACTCCCTTGGCATGAGCGGATTAAGAACTACCTACAACCATTCAACCCATGATGTTAAGGATTTGCTACGAAAATGTAAATTGAACCTATGACAATGAACAAATAGGCTTAAAATTCCAAAAATGGCAAAAGCGAAAACATTTTTGTCAAAAGTGAACAAACTAGCCTAAAGAAAAAATTGTTTAGTGAAAAGCGATAAAGAAAGGAAAATGCACAAATTTCAAAAGCACAAATATATTTCAAAAGCGAAAATTTTCAACAAGGGCACACAAAACGAAACAAAAATATCAAAATCAAAAGTTTCAAACAAAAACATAAACAAATGTGAACATTTTAAGCAGATGCAAACATAAAAATAAAGAGCGATCTATTCATAAATAGCAGAAGCATTAAAAATGATGCAAGTGCGAAAAAATCATAAACCTAATTCTATCGACAACTTTGACTTCATGCATTAATTACACAAACACGAAAAGTCAAAAATGTGAAACAAAAGGGTACATACCAGGGCACCAATGCCTAGAGGTCATTCGAACTCACAAACTGCATCCATGTGATGTGGGGCTCCCTGAACCCTCACCATAGCTCCTTGACAATCAAGAAATCATGAAATCTAGAGGAAAGAATTTTTTATAGTCTCAAAATGAAAATGAGGAGAATTAAGCCCTAATGACCTATTTTAACCCTCAAAACCCTAATTTTAACCTAGGAAACTCTCCTTGGTTAAAATTAGGACCTCCCATGAACATCTAAACTATCAAAAAGAGACCTATAGGCTTAATTTTTCATCCTCTACACATTTGAACTAAAATGAAAAAGTGTTGTGAGCCCGACCTCAAAATTGATATTTTCAGCCAACCTCTCGAGGGGGCAGCCCAGCATCCTACCATCATTTTGCTGACCGTCGAGGCACAATGGGGCATATAAAAAATTTCAAATCTTGATCTTAACATCAAAATCTTTGAAACAAAGCAACCACTACTTTGTCTCAAAGAGGGGAAAAATGTAGACATATAAAATTGACCTAACACTTATTGCACATCCTAAATGACAATTTCTCATCATCAACATCATTATCATCAAATATCACTTTATTTCACATAAAAAGCATCAAAAACCCTAATTTGCTCTATTAATTGAATAATAATACATTATTTAATTGATTCACTTTTTCATCTTTTTTTACTAATTAAATAAATTACATTTATTTAATAAAGTCCTAATCTAACTTTATTCTTCCTCGTTAATTAAATAATATCAATTATTTAATTATGTCACTAATTTACCCTATTCCCCTAAGTCAATTAAATTATTAAAACATATTAGTTTAATTAAATCACTTTCCCCTAAACACAAATAATTAATTTAATTATTCAAAACATCATCCAAAAGGTCAAATCAAACAAACACAACTTTGTTTGAAAAATTCAAACATGATTTGCACGTTCAACTCAAAAAGATTAATTAATTAAATCAATTAATTAATTATGCTCACCCACTTTTATGATTGAAAAAATTACGATCCCCCAATTGCTCGATCTGATTGGCTAACGAATCCATCTATTCATGATTGATTCATCTATTCTTCAATTCCATAGATTATTCAATCTATTTCCTCAATCCCATTGAACACTCAAAATGATTTCTTCAATCACATCAATTGTGTAATCAAAATACACTATTTATTCCCATCTAAATCCTCTCAATGGTTTTTCAACCGTTGATTAGGATATTCTACTATGCAATCTTGAGTGTTCCTTTTGAAACACAAATTATATATAACAACCTCACTTCTTCTCAAAAACGATCAAAGAATCAACATATTTTTTACAACAAAATAATGCAAAAATCGTAATTGATATTTTGACAAAGCTTTTCATACATCTTCGATCAACACACCCACAAATTTGAAGTTTTTGCATGCATAAATGGAGGCTTCACATTGATACAAACAATCCAACATCTTTGTGAACACACTTAGACATGGGATGGTAACACTACTTTTATAAATTCATGTTATGTTTTCTCTTTTGATTTCATTCTTTGAGTTTGTTCTTCGTAATTTCATTTTGTGAGTAATGGGCATGAATCATAGCTTTTTTTTTAATTAGATTAGTTTTTAATTCATTCATTTTGATTATTGCATGCTTTTGACTTCCCCTTTACATAGAAACAATGAAACATGAAAGGAATGATGAATGAACAAGTGCTATGTTGCAACTCACCAAACCCTTGAAGGAATGAAACTTAGTAGATCTCTCCAAGGTCTTGATCTTGCATGAAATGTTTTATTGATGATGTGATCTTGATGCTTGAATCTTGACTTGAATGCTTGAAACCTACATCACAATGTTAGCTCCAAAAACATGCATGATGCTTGATAAATCTGCTCTTGAACACCTTTGACAATAATCTTAGCTTTAGGAATGCTTGCATTTGTGATATCTTAGGATTTGAATTTGATAAAAAGACCTTGCTTTTATAGACAATTTTCTAATTTTCCAAAAATTAAACATTACAAGATGACACTAAAAACTTGAAGTTAGGACCTTAAGATGCCACCAAAAACATGTTTAAATTTTGAATTTTTGATTTTAAAGGAGACCCATTCGCCCAAGGGAAAATGGGTCCTAACCTAAATTATCAAGACCTATTCATTTAGGGGTGATAAAAATGATAATTGCATTAATTAAATCAAAATTCCTCTTTCAGAAATTGCAATTAATTAGGTTTGTAAATGCAAAATAGGGAAAATTAGAGACTTAATTAATTCCAATTAATTAAGGGACCCAAACATAGTGTGAAAATGTAAAGGAATACATTTTCCAACACTACAGGGAATTATGCAAGTTGTCTACAGGTAAAAAGGTTTTACCAAATAAATGGGTTTATAGATTGAAAGAGGAAGAAGGAGGTAAGAAAATATTTAAATCCAGACTTGTAGTTAAGGTATTTGCATAGAAAAAGGGCATTGATTTTGATGAAATATTTTTTGTAGTTATTAAAATGACTTCTATTTGTACTATTTTAAGTATTGTGGTTGTTGAAGATTTGTATTTGGAACAATTAGATGTGAAAACCACCTTTCTCCATGGTGATTTGAAAGAGGAGATATATATGCAACAACCACAGGGATTTGAGGACAAAGGTAAGGAGAAATTAGTGTGCAGATTGAAAAAGAGTTTATATGGCTTGAAACAGGCACCTCGATAATAGTATTTGAAATTTGATAGTTTTATGGTTGAGAAAGGCTACAACCAATGTCATTCTAACCATTGTGCTTATTTTAAGAGGTTAGATGATGATAGCTACATTTTTTATGTTTATATGTTGATGGCATGCTTGTAGCAGGGTCTAACATGGATCACATAAGGGAGTTAAAATAATTGTTAGCAAAATATTTTTCTATGAAGAATTTGGAGGTAGCAAAACAAATCCTTGGTATGAAAATTTGTAGAGATAGGAAGAATAAAAAATTAACTCTATCTCAGGCTAATTATGTTGAAAAGGTGTTGCAAATATTTCACATGGAGAATGCAAAATTTGCCAGCACACCTTTTCCTAATCATTTCAAATTGACTAAGGAAATGTTTCCAAAGACACAAGAGAAGGAAGAAAAAATGTCCAAGGTACCATATGCTTTAGCTATGGGAATTTTAATGTATGCCATGGTATGCACAAGAATAGATATTGCACATGCAATAGGAGTTGTAAGTAGGTATATGAGTAATCTTGGATTGGAGCATTAGAATGTGGTAAAATGGATCCCCAAGTATTTGAGAGGTATATCCAATAAAAATTTATGTTTTGGGGGCTCTAATGTTGATTTAAAAGGATATGTTGACTCAGATTTGGCAAGGGATATTGATATCAGGAGGAGTACTACAGGTTATGTATTTACTATAGGTGGGACAATAGTGAGTTGGATCTCATAGCTACAAAAGGTGGTTGCTTTATCCATCACAGAGGTAGAGTATGTAGCTACAATAGAGGTAAGGAAGGAGATGATATGGATGCAATTTTTCATGGAAGAATTGGGAAAATAACAGGTTGAAAGTTTTTTTTTTACAAATATCTAGAGCAATATACATCTTGCAAATAATTATGCATTGCATTTGAAGACCAAACACATATAGTTGAGGTATCACTTCATCTGGTCGGTGTTAGAGGATGAGCTGTTAAGGCTATAAAAGATACATACAAATGACAATCCAACATATATGTTTATGAAGGTAGTGACATGGGAGAAGTTGAGCTCCTCTTCAACTTCAATTGGCCTTCAAGGTAGAAAATAATAAAATCTTAACAACACGGTCCAAGGTGCTTATTTCTAGTGGGAGTTACTAGAGCAGCGGTGTTGTGATTAGTCTCCAAGAGGGAGATGATATGGTGTGGAGTTTGATCAATCCCCATGTAGGAGATCGTTGTTATGTGGAGCTCAATCAGGCTCAAAGTTTACATTTTTCCCCACTTTAGTTGGCGTGCTTTCCCCCCAAATCAATCAATGGGGGAATTGGGACCCTCTTGTAGGTTTTGGGGGGACCACCCTCTCAACAAGGGCCCAGGAGCGAAGCTCATGATGGGGGTTTGGGGGTAGTGCCCCAAAAGAAAATTTATTTTTATTAAAGTTTTTTCATTTCCAAAGTATATTCAAATTACAGTTAATAACAGTTTTGTAATTTCCTGAAAATAAAGAGTTTTGTCTTCTACAAATTGGAAAACCAATAGACACGGATTTGCATAGTGGGTGGGTGAAAAAAGATGGGGGGGGGGGGAATTTGGCCAATTTTTTTTAAAAAATTGATAAGCTACAACGCGAGCATGTTATAATGCACTTGTGGTATGGCTTGGTGTGACCGAGCCTAAGGCTCAGCCACATCGAGCCTATTCCGTGCTAGCGATATAACACGCGCGTGTTATAAGTTATTGAAACAAAAAAAAAAATCAAATTCATATTTATGTTGACTATTTTTTCTATTGCCCTAGGCCAAAAACCCTTTTCTTGTGCACTCGCATTCTGGGAGGAGATAACCTTGCATATGTTTTCATCAATTTGTTGCTATTTTTTTGCCAAGATGCTGCCACATCGATGGGGAGGTCAAAGAGGTAAGGATTGTTTTTTTGTTGTTGTGAATTTGTTAGTTTTAGGTTGTTTTTTATATTCATTTGTTGAATTTGTAGGAAATGATAATGATCCTAGAAACCCTCTTGAAAACCCTCTTGAAAATCCTCAATAACTAGAGCAACAAGAACATGAACAAAATCCTCGAGTTCAACAACCACAACAAAAATATCCTCCACCAATCCCTCCACATCCTCCTGACACTCAACAAGATTTAATGGGGGTAATTGAAAATAATAAAAAACAAATTGATGAGTTAATCATGAGGTTGAATGATCCAGTAGGTTCAACCATGGAAAGAAGAACACTTGCAAATTCACTTAAAGAAATTTTAAAACATGTAGATGTAATCAAAAAATAATTAAGTGGTTGGCAAGATAGGAGGTAGGCAGCTAGGAATTTTTACCAAGATAAATTATCACATAAAGAAGTAAAAGATGAAAATATTACAAAATTAGATTTGTGCTCATTATTCATCGACCCACGCACAAATAAAAATCTTGACCTCAATACGAAGAGGTTTCTTATCCATTGGTGTCACCACCAAGGTATTAGGAACTTTTTTGGAATAGGTGGTACATGGTTTTTGATTGCCCACCATGCAACAATTGCGAAGTCCCACAATATTTCCTAAGGAAACTATACTGTGAGTTCATCTTCAACAAAATCCTAAATTATTTTGATATGAGGGGCTTCCGAGGGAGAGGTGGGGGGTCGGCTCAAGATAGACCCGGTGCATGACATGATCCTAGATTGCAAGCGAGATGAGCTCTCGCTAGGTCGGATCATGAGCAAATTGTTATCCCTTCCATCATGAAGGAGAGTGCAGAGGTAGACACTTTGTAGGCTATCATCTATTTGACCTAGCCAGTCCTATACTACAATGCCATCTAGGGGAGTCTTTGAGTGGTAGGCTTCCATCCCATTCATGTTAGACTTGCGAGGTGACTTGTTCATATGACCCCATCGACACTCAAGAGGCTGCTACGTAGGATACCTCTATAGCTATGGAGATGGAAAGGGCAACTGACATTTTGAATGAGGTGTATGGCATTGATACTCAGGTAAATGTTAGATTTCAATTTTGAAATGTAAGATTAACTAATTTAGTTTTATAATTTTAATAAAATTTTAGTGTCATAGTGTTGATATTGGATACACCAGCCCTACACCTTCTTGTTACTCCACTACATCTACCGTTGAGGTATGTAACTAGTAAACAATAATAAATCGATTACATGTTAATAACATTAATATATGAATGGTATTCTAATATCTGATTTTTGATGTTTAATAGGATAATATTAGAGGTTTCGTGGGAACACCTCCTAGTGCTAGTGGAGTTAGACAAACCTTCGCACAGGTAATAGAATAAAGAGTTTAACTAATGAATTGTACTTAATAGATTTGCGTAGCTTATATTCATATCGTTGATTACATTGCATTGCACATCTTTCAAACTCAAAGCATTACTTCACATTCCATAACTAATAACTAGATGTTGATAGATGAAAAAATTTCAACTACAATATAGTTTTTAGAAAGTCAACATAAGCAATGATGCAATTACTTCACATAACATAAGTAACAACTAGGAGCAGCTGCCAATTGTATTTTCTTGTCATGGCATTCCACAAGACTACTTTTTATTGAGGCATCTTTTCAAATAGTTCACTACCTTGTCTATGCTATGGATGCTTGGAAGAAATATATGAAAGAATAATAGTAAGCAATAGCATTATAGACAAGGAAATGAGTTGTTTGAAAAAATGCCTCAAAGAAATTGGGTCTCATGGTGATGTCCATCACCATGAGACCCAATTTCTTTGAGGCATGTTTTCAAATAGCTCACTGCCTTTTCTATGCTACCACATTTTTCGTACATGTTTACCAAAGTATTTAATCAATCTACTCACTTCCTTGCTACTATGGCTAAAGGCCTAAAAAAAGGTGCTTTCCAACAAGCTATGGGTTCTTGGAAAAAAATCTATCAAATAATAATAGTAAGCAATAACATAGACAAGGCAGTGAGTAGTTTGAAAAAATGCCTCGAAGAAATGTGGTCTCATGGAGATGGAATGCCATTTCATCACCATGAGACCACATTTCTTAGAGGCATTTTTTCAAACAGCTCACCACCTTTTCTATGCTACCACATTTTCCATACATGTCTACCAAAGCATTTTATCAAACTACTTGAACTTCCTTGCTGCTATGGCTAAAATCCTAAAAAAGATGCTTTCCAACAAACTATGGATGCTTGGAAAAAATCTATCAAAACATAATAGTAAGCAATAGCATAGACAAGGCAGTGAGTAGTTTGAAAAAATGCCTCGAATAAATGTGGTCTCATGGTGATGGAATGCCATTCCATCACCATGAGACCACATTTCCTTGAGGCATTTTTTCAAACAACTCATTTCCTTTTCTATACTACCACATTTTCCAAACATTTCTACCAAAGAATTTAATCAATCTACTCACTTCCTTATTGCTATGGCTAAAATCCTAAACTAGGTGCTTTCCAACAAACTATGGATGCTTGGAAAAAATCTAACAAAGCATAATAGTGAACAATAACATAGAAAGGAAGTGAGTAGTTTGAAAAAATTTCTCAAAGAAATATGGTCTCATGGTGATGGAATGGCATTCTATCACCATGAGACCACAATTCTTTGAGGTATTTTTTCAAACAACTCACTTCCTTTTCTATGCTGCCACATTTTCCATACATGTCTTCCAAAGCATTTTATTAAACTACTTGAAATTCCTTGTTGCTATGGCTAAAATCCTAAAAAAGGTGCTTTCCAACAAACTATGGATGCTTGGAAAAAATCTATCAAAGCATAATAGTAAGCAATAGCATAGACAAGGCAGTGAGTAGTTTGAAAAAATGTCTCAAAGAAATGTGGTTTCAGAGTGATGGAATGCCATTCCATCACCATAAGACCACATTTCTTTGAGGCATTTTTCAAACAACTCACCGCCTTTTCTATGCTACCACATTTTGCATACATTTCTACCAAAGCATTTTATCAAACTACTCACTTCCTTGCTGCTATGGCTAAAATCCTAAAATAGATGCTTTCCAACAAATTATGGATGCTTGGAAAAAATCTTTCAAGGCATAATAGTAAGCAATACAATAGCCAAGGTAGTGAGTAGTTTGAAAAAATTTCTTGAAGAAATGTGATCTCATGGTGATGGAATGCCATGACACATTTGTTAGTAATGGCATTCCATCACCATGAGACCCCATTTCTTTGAGGAATTTTTTCAAACAATTCACTTCCTTCTCTATGCTACCACATTTATCGTACATGTCTACCAAAGCAATTTATCAAATGGTTCACCACCCTTTTTCTATGGATAAAAGCCTAAAAATATGTACTTTCAAACAAGCTATGCATAGGGAAAATAGTAAGCATGATAGTCAGAAATATATAGTTTAATAAGTACTCAAAAATTTATTCATTATCTCATACATTATAAGCCATGACGTGCATCACTATTGTAGTTTTTTCGTGTTTGAATAATTTATTGTTTTATTTTCAGATGTTGGAAGTGGATACACCTCTAAATGTTCATAGGCCAATGGAGCTTGGTGTTTCATCTGCTATAGACTCCTTGATGCCCCTCACAGAGGTATTAGGCAGATTACTAAGTTTTAATTTATATTCGTTGCTATAGTTGGTAGTTAGTGAAAAATCAAACCATTATTGATCTGTAGTTTAATTTCTCTTTGGATGGTTTCTACAGGGCTTCAACACGCCTCAGCATGGGCACATGAGCCTTTTCCTCGAGGAGAGTGATCGTCTAGTGGCAGTAAGTGATTATTTTGTTAAATATATCATTTTTTATAATGTAATTTCTATATATTAATGTCTTTACTTGTTATTGTAACAGATGTAGCTTGACCAGGAAGTATACCCTAGGAGGAGCACTAAGAGCACTCCTTGACTTCAGAACAAATGAGTGACAGATTTATCACCATCAAGTTGACAAACAAAGGGCAAGAATTTGTTTCCAGGGCATGGAGAGCAATGACTTTTGATTCCATATCCCTTTGTTGTATGCCTATATGGCATTTTTGTACATATTTTGTATTGGATATATTTGAAATTGAATGCCTATATGGAATTCTCATAAGCCTATATGGCTATTTTGTATATATTTTATACTTATATCAACATATATTGATGTATACCTACATGGCTATTTGGTTAATAAAAATCTTTTTTTATCGATGGTGTCCATATTTGCATTATAAATCCACAGTTCAATATATATGAATTACGTGTACATTCAAGTGTATACTTTGTGACTTAAGTGTATTCCAATGTATACTTTATGGTTTATGTGTTTTCATGCTATAGCTTGTATTCATTCATATACTTTGTATTAATTTGTGTATACTATGTACTCGTGTGTATACTTCAAGGTTTACTTGTATTTGAGTACTTGTGCTTCCCTTATTCACATGTATGCTTGACTTATTCACGTGTATACTTATTAATTGGTTAGCCCTAGCATTGATCATTGTTGTCCTTAATGGTTTGTCTTGAATATTTATTGATTGATGCTAAACAACTTTATTAGTTGATGCTAAACAACTTCAATATTTCTAGGAATACTAGTAGAGTTACAAATTATAAAATTGCACAAATTGAAAAGAAAAGATTAACTGTAAATAAATGCACTGATTATTAACTTGATAATTGATTAAGAATGAGTATAATATATATATCAAGACATGAGCCTTCTAGAATGACAACTGTTAACTAGAAAACAGGCAAAGCATTCCCAATACTTTGAAAGCAATAATTCACCCAAAATTGCAACAAGAGATAAGGCAAATGAAACCACATAGGCAAAACTAAATAAAGAACAGTCCACCCTTCACAAATTGGTGAAACCATTGCCAAACTTAGAAGATCTTAAAGATAAAGAAGAATTATGATCTATATAATATAGAATTAGTACCCACTTTAATGACTACAAAATTTTCAACCATGGGCTTATCATGCTTTTTCAAATTTGGTAAGAAGGCTTATTTAAGATCCTTGAGCAATGTATTTCCTAATGCTCCCTTATTCTTACATATCTCAATTTAGTTTAATTCAAAGAGTTCCATCAAGTGCTTTATCTAAAAGCAAAAAACACATTTTCAATTGGTATTCCATAAGATGATTCATAAAAAGATTCGAGTATATTTAATCTTTTGATTGGAACAACTCAATTAAGCAAAGGATACATAATCTTCACAACACTTGCAAAACATAATATTCATAGTATATGATAAGTAGTTAACTTCTTGACACATTATCATACAAACATTTATTTTGAATAGTCTTTAAACATTTTCACAACATAATCTTCAAAGTACATAATGAATTGTTATGTTCTTGATCCATCACCATATAAACACGTCGGAAGATGTATATGTCAACTCTTTGCAATATTATTTCATGTATAGGAAATGGACTTGGGAGAAAGCTTTATAATTTATAATACAAATAAGAAATGGACTTGGGTGAAAACTTTATTTCACACCAAATAATAAATGTACATGAGAGCATCACTTGTTTATCTTAGACTCCAATTTTCAAGCATAGAAAATCATTTCAAATGAAAATGACAAAATGCTTCACAACCTAAGTTGTTAATTGAGGAAAAATAAAATGTTTCCAAGTTCCACCATTGTACGCATTTACAATTGGTTGTATATTGTTGTAAGGGAAAGGAGGATAATTAAAAAACGTCTTACACATGCTAGACTTGAGGATGATCATATGCTTTTGGTGTGAAAAATTCAAACTTCTCAACTGTCATGTGAATGTTTCTCTTTTTGATTGTTTTGCATGCCATCATAAGGGATCGAGTCAGTTGAACGTAGTTTGAAGTGATTTGACGTGTTTGGGTGTGAAAGAGGACCATTCCTAGCATAAACGTACCTATCAAGATGCATTGGAATAGTTTTTTCGGTCACACAAGTTGTAGAACAAAAGTTGCACCACTTTGCAACTTTACATTGCTTACATTTGACACTTTTTCCATCAAGTGAAAATTGGACACCATGGGAAAACGACTCCAAGATAACAAAAACCGAGAGAGGTTATTGTAGAGGAGCCCAACACAATCTTGTAGGCTCAAACAAAGAGTTCATAAGCATCACAATTTCTGAGTAATAGTCTGTCAAAGATTGCAGCCATTTTGCACTTTGGACCCTAAAGGGATCGAGCCGGTTGAACGTAGCTCATAGTGATTCAACATGTTTGGGTATGAAAGATGACTATTCCTAGCATAAATGTACCCATATAGATGTGTTGGAATAGTCCATTTGGTCACATGAGTTGTAGAACGAAAGTTGCACCACTTTGCAACTTTACATTGCTTGCATTTGACACTTTTTTCATCAAGTGAAAACTGGACACCACGAGAAAATGACTCTGAGATAAAAAAAAGCTGAGAGAAGTTATTGAAGAGGGACCTAATGCAATCCTATAGGCTCAGACAAAGAGTTTGTAAGCATCACGGTTTCTGAGTAATAGCTCGTCAAAGATTGCAACAATTTTGCACTTTGAACCCTTAAGAGATCGAGTCAGTTGAACGTAGCTCAAAGTGATTCAACGTGTTTGGGTGCGAAAGAGGACCATGCCTAACATAAACATAACCATTCAGATGCCCTAGAATATTTTGTTTGGTCACATGAGTTGCAAAATGAAAGTTGCACCATTTTGTAACTTTACATTGTTTGCATTTGACACTTTTTCCATCAAGTGAAAACTAGACACCATGGGAAAATGACTCTAAGATAAAAAAATTTGAGAGAGGTTATTGTAGAGTGGCCCAACATGATCTCATAGGCTTAGATAGAGATTTAGTAAGCATCACGATTTCTGAGTAATAGCCCATCAAAGATTGCAACCATTTTGCACTTTGGACCCTTAAGGGGTTGAGCTGGTTGAACGTAGCTCAAAGTGATTTGACGTGTTTGGGTGTGAAAGATGACCATGCCTAGTGTAAAATTACCCATCCAGATGCATTGGAACAGTTTATTTCGTCACATGAGTTGCAGAACAAAAGTTGCACCACTTTGCAACTTTCATTGCTTGCATTTGACACTTTTTCCATCAAGTGAAAATTGAACACCATAGAAAAATGACTCTGAGATAAAAAAAAATTGAGAAAGGTTATTGTAGAGGGGCCCAACATGATCCCATAGGTTTAGACAAAGAGTTCATAAGTGTCATGGTTTCTGAGTAATAATCTATCAAATATTGCAACCATTTTGCACTTTGGACCCTTAAGGGATCATACTAGTTGAACATAGCTTAGAGTGATTCAACGTGTTTAAGTGCGAAAGAGGACCCTACCTAGTGTAAACATACCCATCTAGACATGTTGGAACAGTTCGTTTGGTCACACAAGTTGCAAAATGAAAGTTGCACCACTTTGTAACTTTACACTACTTGCATTTGACACTTTTTCCATCAAGTGAAAACTGGACACCACAGGAAAATGACTCTAATACAACAAAAATTGAGAGAGGTTATAGTAGAGGGGCCCAACATGATTTTCTAGGCTTAGATAGAGAGTTTGCAAGCATCATGGTTTCCAAGTAGTAGTATGTCAAAGATTACTGCCCTTTTGCACTTTGGACCCTTAAGGGATCGAGCTAGTTGAACGTAGCTCAGAGTGATTCAATGTGTTTGGGTGTAAAAGAGGACCATTTGTAGTGTAAAAATACCCATTTGAATGCGTTGTAATAGTTTGTTTGTTCACACGAGTTGCAAAACAAAAGTTGCACCACTTTGCAACTTTACACTGCTTACATTTGACACTTTTTCCATCAAGTGAAAATTGGACACCACAGAAAAATGACTCTGAGATAAAAAAAAAGAAGAAGAAGAAGAGAGTTTATTGTAGAGGGGCCCAACGCGATATCCTAGGCTTAGATGGAGAGTTCGTAAGTGTCATAGTTTTCAAGTAGTAGTTCGTCAAAGATTGTTTCCCTTTTGCACTTTAGACCCTTAAGGGATCAAGTTGGTTGAATGTAGCTCAAAGCGATTCAGCGTGTTTGGGTGCGAAAGAGGACCATTCCTAGCATAAAAAAACCCATCCAGATGCATTGGAATAGTCTGTTTGGTCACCTAAGTTGTCGAATGAAAGTTGCACCACTTTGCAACTTTACACTACTTGCATTTGACACTTTTTCCATCAACTGAAAACTAGACACCACGAGAAAATGACTCTGAGATAACAAAAAATGAGAGAGGTTATTTTAGAGGGGCCCAACATGATTCTTTAGGCTCAAACGAAGAGTTCACAAGCATCATATTTTCTGAGTAATAGCTCGTCAAATATTTTATCCATTTTGCACTTTGAACCCTTAAGGGATTGAGCTAGTTGAACATAGCTCAAAATGATTTGACATGTTTGGATGCAAAAGAGGACCATGCCTAGTGTAAACGTACCCATGCGAATGCGCTGGAATAGTTTGTTTGGTCACACAAGTTGCAGAACAAAAGTTGCACCACTTTGAAACTTTACACTACTTGCAATTGATACTTTTTCCATCAAGTCAAAATTGGACACCATGGAAAAACAACTCCAGGATAACAAAAACCGAGAGAGGTTAATGTAGAGGTTCTCTACATGATCCTGATGTCTCAGAAGGAATTCCTGTAGCTTACCAATTTGACCGAATTGGCAAGCTAGTGGGCCCACTAGCTTGCCAATTTGGTGAAATTGGCAATGTAGTGGCCTATTTGAAAAAAAGGGTCCAAGAAATGGGGTCTCCCACTGATGTAAATCACCAAGAGACCCCATTTCTTGGACCCATTTTTTCAAACAGGCCAAGTTAGGTTGCCATTCGGTGAAATTGGCAATGTAGTGGCCTATTTGAAAAAATAGGTCCAAGAAGAGGCCCCATTTGTTTGACCCATAATCACCTGTGATGTAAATCACCAAGAGACCCCATTTCTACATCACTAGGAGACCCCATTTATTGGACCCATTTTTTTCAAATAGACCAAGTCAGGTTGCCAATTTCACCAAATTGGCATTGTCAATTTCATCGAATTGGCAAGCTAGTGGCCCACTAGCTTTCCAATTTAATGAAATTGGTAGGCCAAGTTAGATTTCCAATTTCACTGAATTGGCAAGCTAGTGGGCCTACTAGCTTTCCAATTCAATGAAATTGGAAATGTAGTGGCCTATTTGAAAAAATGGGTCCAAAAATGGGGTCTCCCGGTGATGTAAATCACCGAGAGACCACATTTCTTGGACCCATATTTTCAAATAGGCCAAGTTAGGTTGCTAATTTCATTGAATTGACAAGCTAGTGGGGTCTCTCTCTCTCTCAAGTCTCTCCCTCCCAGCCCCTCTCCCTCTCTTAGGTCTCTCTCTCACTTACTCCCTCTATCTCTCTTTCTCTCTCAAGTCTCTCCTTCCCACCCTCTCTCCCTCTCTCAAGTCTCTCTCTCACTCACTCACTCCCTCTATCTCTCTCTACCCTATACATTAAACCCTCAACCCTTAATCCCTCATCCCTCAACCCTTAAACCCTAAACCCTCAACCCCTATATCCTCTTCCCTATACATTGGACCCTCAACCCTAACCCTTCAACCATATACCCTCAACCCCTATATGCTCTACCCTTAACCCTTAACCCTCAACCCTAAACCCTTAAACCATAAAACCTTCTACCCTCTACCCTCTACCCTCAAACCTCAACCCTTAAACCCTCTACCCTATACATTAAACTCTCAACCCTCAATTCTCAACCCTCAACCCTTAAACCCTAAACCCTCAACCCCTATACCCTCTACCCTCTACCCTATACATTAAACCCTCAACCCTCGATTCTCAACCCTCAACCCTCAACCCTTAAACCCTAAACCATCAATCCCTATACCCTCTACCCTCTACATTGGACCCCCAACCCTAATCCTTCAACCATATACCCTCAAACATTTACCCTAAAACCTCTACCCTCAACCCTTAACCCTCAAGCCTAAACCCTTAAACCTTTTACTCTCTACCCTCAACCCTAATCCCTTGACCCTATACCCTCAACCCAATACTCTAAGCCATCAACCCTATAGGTCCTCAATCCTATACCCTCAATTCTCAACCCTCTACCTTATACATTGGATCCTCTACCCTCATATATCTTTGTCCCTCCCTCCTCTTCTCTCCTCTCTATCTCACTTCTCCCTCCATCTCTCCCACCATCCATCCCTCCCTCTCTACCCTAAACCCTCAACCCTATATCTCAACCCTTAAACCTTTAAACCCAAGTAAACTCTCTACCCTAATCCCTCAACCCTCAACCCTTTATCCTCTACCCTCAACCCCTATGCCCTCTACCCTATACATTGGACCCTCAACCCTAATCCCCAACCATATACTCTCAACCCTCTACCCTCAATCTTAAACCCTCAACCCTCAACCCTTAAATCCTAAACCCTTAAACCCTCTACCCTCCACCCTCTACCCTCTACCATATACATTAAACCTTCAACCCTCAATTCTCAACCATCAATCCTTAATCCCTCAACCCTCAACCCTTAAACCCTAAACCCTCAACCCCTATACCCTCTACCATCTACATTGGACCCTCAACCCTAATCCTTCAACCATATACCCTCAAACCTATACTCTAAACCCTCTACCCTCAACCCTTAACCCTCAACCCTAAACCCTTAAACCTTCTACCCTCTACCCTCAACCCTAATCCCTCAACTCCATACCCTCAACCCAATACCCTAAACCATCAACCCTATAGGTCCTCAACCCTATACCATAAATTCTCAACCCTCTATGCTTTACATTGGATCCTCAACCATCATATATATTTTTCCCTCCCTCCTCTTCTCTCCTCTCTATCTCACTTCTCCCTCCATCTCTCCCTCCCTCCATCCCTCCCTCTACCCTAATCCTTCAACCCTTACACCCTTAAACACTCAACCCTAAACCCTAAACCTTCAACCCTCAACCCTTAAACCCTCCAGCCTCTACCCTCAACCCAATACCCTCTACCCTCAACGCTAATCCCTCAACCCTAATCCCTCAACCCTTAAACCCTTAAACCCAAGTAAAATCTATACCCTAATCCCTAAACCCTCATCCCTTAAACCCTAATCCCTCAACCCTTAAACCCTCATCCCTCAACCCTATACCCTCAATCCTCTACCCTCAACCTTAAACCCTAAACCCTCAACCCTTAAACCATCTACCCTCTACCTACCCTATACATTAAACCCTCAACCCTCAACCCTTAAACCCTAAACCCTCAACCCCTATACCCTCTACCTTATACATTGGACCCTCAACATAATCCTTCAACCACATACCCTCAAACCTATACCCTAAACCTCAACCTCAACCCTTAACCCTCAACCCTAAACCATTTAACCCTAAACCCTTAAACCTTCTACCCTCTACCCTCAACCTAATACCCTCTACCCTCAAACCTAATCCCTCAACCCTATACCCTCAACCCAATACCCTAAACCATCAACCCTATAGGTCCTCCACCCTAATCCCTCAACCCTATACCCTCAACCCCTATCCCTTTCTCTTTATCTATACATCTCACCTCCCCCTCCCTCCCTCTCTCCTACCCTCTCTAATTGTCTCTATCTACCCTCTCCCTCTTTCTGCATACCTCTTGCTCAATCAATCCCTACCACTCTCTCTCGCTCCCTCTATCTATCTCTCTCTATCTGCCTCCCAGTTCCTCTCCATCACTCCCTCTCTCTCCTCATCTCTCAAGTTTCTCCCTCCCACCTACTCTCTCTCTCAAGTCTCTCCCTCTGACACCCTACCTAGGTAATTATCTCTCTCTCCCCCTCTCTCTATCTATGCCTCCCACCCTACCTAGAAAAGTCCCTCTCACTCCATCCCCTCTCTCTCTCTCTCTCTCCCTCTCTCTCAGGTTACTCCCTCCCACACCCTCTCCCCCTCTCAGGTCTCTCACTCTCACACTACTTCTCTCTCACCCCCTCTCTCTCCCACTCCCCCTCTCGCACTCCCTCTCACTACCTATCTCTCAAGTCTCTCCCTCTAGCACCCTACCTACATAACTCTCTCTTTCTCTCCCTCTGTCTCTCTCTCCCCCCTTTGTCTCTCTCTCAATTCCCTCTCTCCCACCCCCCTCTATCTCTCTCCCTCTATCCCTCCCACTGTACCTAGCTAAGACCCTCTCATTCTATCCCCTTCTCTCCCACTCCCTCTCTCCTAGTCTCTCCCTTCCACCCCATCTCCCTCTCTCAAGACTCTCTCTCGCTACCTCTCTCTCTCTCTCTCTCTCCTCTCACCCACCCCGCCTAGACAACTCTCTCTCTCTCTCTTAAACTTCTCCCTCCCTCTAAAGACATACATAAATACATACATGCACACATGCATACAAGCATAATACATATGTACATACAATACTACATACATACAAGCATACATGTACATATGTATATACAATCTTAAATACATACATACATATAGGCATACATACATACATATAGACATACATACATACATACAAGCATGCACACATACGTACATACATGACATACAAGAATACATGTACATACACATATACAAATATATAAACATACATTCAATAGAGTAGATCATTTAACATAAAAGAAGACATAACATGAGCGCGTTATATTGTGCTTGTGTTATGTCTTGCTAGACATGTACCACACAAATGCCAAAAACCATGACAAAAATAAGATATAATGTGAGCGCATTATAACACACTCACGTTATATCTTGCTTTGGGAATCCCCAAGCCTTAGGATTGGTATTTTCCTTGGAATACCAACCCAAAGGCTTGGAGGGCCTTCCCAACGACCAAAGATGTGTTTTTGCAAATTCTTCAATATTTCACATAATTGGTTTCATGCTCACCGTCAAGATTGCACATGTTTCAATGTCGAATAAATTGAACACCTAGGTAATGTTAGGCTCTCTCTTAGCTATCCAATGATGTAAATTTTTTCACTTTTTGACAATGTTAATCCTTTGATCTATAATTTCTTTCGTTTGTGTCTCTTTTTTGGAAAAAAGCAATGTTTGGTGTTTTTTTCGTTATAAATTAACCGTTCATCAAAATTTCAAATAAATTACATTTTTAGAAACTAGACTCCATTCTACAAATTAAAAAAAAAATTAGTTAGTTTCCAAAATTTGTAGGGGTAGCACGACCAAAATTCTATTTTTTAGGAAGTGTCCAATTTGAAAATTAGTAAAAAATCAAGTATTAATTAAAAAATTATTAGAAAAATCATGCATCAACTACATACTGTTAGCTAATTTCTCACCAAAGCAATTTTAAAAATACTAAAAAAAAGTTCACTATGCTATGTTCCCACAAAAGTTGCTACGTTATGTTTTTCTGACAAAAACAACACCAATTTCTATGGGTCCCTCTTTTGAACCCCTTAATCTCAACCATTTTCAAAATAAATTAGTAGTTTAGAAAGTAGACTCGGAGCACTATGATCCTTGTTTTTGTTGCATCTCAAAATTTTGAGTGTAACTATCCTCAATTTCACATCCAAGGTCAATATTTCCTGATTTCAGAAAGAAAAAAAAAAGTGGCCATTTAAGCCCCCTTTTTGGCCCCCCATCTTTTTGCACTTACCCTAGTCACATTTTGGTTGCATTTTGTTGTGCATATTTGGTGCTACAAAGTGTGTGGGTTGTTGGAGGCTTTGTGGAATAGCGCAAGGAAGTGACAGTCATTCACAGGTTGAAGCTTTAGGCTTACATAGCATTGTACACATGAAAAATAGAGTAGTGAAAATGATAAAATTTGTCGCTACAAGTTGCAATTATTACTACAAGGTCATTTTAAATGTTATTTTTTGGAAATTAATAATTAAAGAACTATATTTTATGGATGTAGCTCATGAGTAGGGCACGAACCAAGCAAAAAATTGTTGTCTCATTGTTATTTATGTGTTTGTTCATTCCTCTGTTTCATATTATGTTGTGTGTTAATTCATTTTTGCATTTAATTGTTAATTCACTCCTTTGTACCTCCTTGCAAATTCCTAAAAAAAATGCTTATTTGACCATGCAAGCAGAGGAATTTTTATATAACACTTATCATAATCCTTGTATAATCAATAGGCACCTTTGGAGTGATCAGATGGTGGGTGCCATAATATAATAAAATCAATGGTCAATGCATGACACTTAACTAAGATCCACATGCATAAGGATTGGCCACTAAACCATTTTGTGCACTCCCAACCATTAATAGCTTTGTGTCCCCAATGAAAAATACCCATAGCATACAATTCAATGGTAATAGTTAGTAAGGCTTGCTTAATTTACTTGGAGAATCCAAGTGACTAAGTCATGAGGCTAGCCGCTCAATGTTATCCACTAGTAGTATGGTTACTAGTCTAGCTAATCATGATGCAACAAAGTGTGGTGGCAACTAATTTCACTAACTGCTCATTTGGTTTGAGTATTGCATATTATGATCAAGGTCAACTTTCTAGTTACTATGACATCTAAGATAATGTGACATCAATTAAGATGCACCACACATATGCACCATGTCATTAGGGAATAATGTTACAGACTTACAAGTTGGGAGCACCACAAGGTATTCCTATGAGGTCCACATGATAATTGTGGATACATCACTACAAATAGAGCATGCCACATCAACAAAACCTTGGGCTTATCATTATCAAAGGTACCATGTTGTGGGATGTACTACATCAATGGGTCCAAGTAAGCATTCACATATAGGGAGGATAAATGAGTGTTTGTATATAAGAAAAAAAATCAACAATGATGCCATGATATTTATGTATCAATTTTGAATAGGGTATAATGGAGGTAAACCCTAACATTGGGTTGGTATACATGTGACAAACATAATTATAACAATGTTAGGCACCAACATAGGGAGTTTAAATACAAATAAGTATGAATACCAATTTGAAGTTAAAAATTAATGATACAATAGATTTTAAAGCATGGATAATTGATCAAACTTCTTACATGGAGATGAGGAAGATTAAATGGTTGAAATTGAACACTTAATTTGAAGATTCTTAGTACTTGATTGCTTGCTATGTGCTAGCAATAAGGAATTGCCACATGTTTTAGGTAAGATCAACAAAATATAAATGAAAGGTATTTTTTTGATTAGGATATAAAGGCCTTCTTACTAAATACATATCTAACAATGGGTGATGGTTGATAGGAATTAAATAGAGATCTTGATGCATAAACTTGAAGATACCCACTCATGGTTTGACCACTATATTCTAACCAATGATAAAGCACCATGTGTTATGGACCTTCCCACTATGGTCATGGTTTATTTATTATCCTAAAGTCTTCATCTAGCCAAAATAACTATTAATGTGATTTCCATACTAACTATGGCACACCAATCTCTACCAACATACAAAATTTGCTAATCATTTGATTAATTCCCATTGTGCTTTGTGGCTAAGAAAATCACCTTCCTGATCACTAGTGGGAAAATTCACTTCTAATGACTAATGTAAACATTGCACAACTAACTTTAGGAATTACTTGATCCCTCTATAGATCTTCAACCTACTGTCATGTCGGCTATCTAATAGCCTCCAACTTGCTCACTAGTTAACACCCTTATATGTGAAACAACTTGATGGCTTGTATGCTCATATTTTGTTTTTAATAAGCCTTGAGACCAATTTTCTTACCCATCTATTTCATTTTCTTAAAAGTTTCTAAGAATTTTTTGACAAATACATGTTGAAAATATCTTACAATCATTACTTTCCATAAGACCACATTTCTTTGAAGCATAATATTGAAAATAATTCACATACTTTATCTATGCTTCTATATTTTAGATACATATATAACAAACAAAACCAAAAATAAAAAAAATGCTCATAAAGAAACATTTGCTCTTTTCTACCTTTACAAACCTTGACGAAGACTCTCTCCAACCCTTATTAAGAAATTATAAATTAAACCTAGTGAACTATCCCATGGATGTTATAATACTTCTCTTATAATGTGAAAATATTCATATGAGGCAATTCAAGCTTCAATTAAAATGGATAAAACCTTATTTAATTACTATTTTTATTTTTTAAAAGGAAATGGTTTTGTTTTCAGGATGAGGAATATGGTTGGCCAACAATTTGAAACTTAGGGAGAGATGGGGTATACAATTTTTTTTTAATTTTTTTTTAGGAAATGGATGGGGAACTTAGGAAAATAAGTAATTGGATTTATTTACCTAAGGTGGACTATAGGAGGAAGGTGATTTAATGATTTAGACTAGAAATAGGTTTGAGTGAATAAGAATGAATAGCAATTTTATTAATTCAATAATAAAATATTATTTAATTAATAGGGATGAAAATGGGATAATTAATTGAATAATTAGGGTTCTTTTCAATCAATTAAAGAAAAAATGGTTGGGTAATGACAAGGTGTCAATTTTAGGTGTCTACAAGTAGTTACCAAGAATAGTTACTACTCAGAGTATGACCATCACCATCAAGCCTTAATCAATTCACTTAACATTAAGAGTTGAATGTGTTGTTGATCATTTACTATCCACCCTTCTTGTCACCATGTTGACTATATGCCATTAAAAAGGTCATGTGGAATGCTTATTTGACCATGCAAGTAGATGACTTGTTAAATAACACCTATCACAAGCCTTCTATAATCAATAGGCACCTTTTGAGTGATCAAATGGTGGGTGCCATAATATAATAAAATCAATTGTCAATGCATGACAATTAACTAAGATGCACACATTTATAAGGATTGACCACTATACCATTTCGTTCACTCCCAACCATTAATAACTATTTGTCCCCAATGAAAAATGCCCATAACATACAATTTAATGGTAATAGTTAGTAACCTACTTGCTCAATTTACTTGGAGAATCCAAGTGATTAAGTCATGAGGCTAGTCATTCAATGTTATCCACTAGTAGTATGGTTATTGGTCTAGCTAACCATGATGCAATAAAGTGTAGTGGCAACTCATTTCACAAACTCCTCATTTGGGTTGACTACTACAGATTATGATCAAGGTTAGGGCTTAAATTTGATGGCCGTATGACCGTATTTAGAGATTTTTGCCGTAGAATACAATCAAAATTTTAAGAATATTGTATCAGATGAAAGGAGATATTTTGGATAGACTGTCAAAATTTATATAGAATTATAATGATATATATATTTGATTTATATATAATTTTACTTACACTAAGGTATATCATAATGTTTTAAGGGCACCCTTGAATAGATAACCGTCATTAAAAAAATTGTTGACAGGCAAAGTCGGCCATCAAATTTAAGCCCTGATCAAGGTCACCCTCCTAGTTGCTATGACATCTAAGCTAATGTGATATCAATTAGGATGCACCACACATATACACCATATCATTAGGGAATAGTGTTATGTGCTTACAAGTTGGGCCCGCCACAACACATTCATATGAGGTCCACTTGAAAACCACACATGAGAACATGCTACATCAATAAAGCCTTGGGCTTGTTCTCACCAAAGGTACCACGTTGTGGGATGTATTACATCAATGGGTCCAAGTAAGCATTCACATATGTTTGTAGGGAGGTTAAAGAAGTGTTTGTATATAAGAAAAAAAATCAACAATGGTGCCATAAGATTTATGTATCAATTTTGAATAGGGAACAATGGCTCGGTAAACCCTAACATTAGGTTGGTATGCATGTGACAAGCATAATTACAACAATACTAGGCACCAACATAGGGAGGTTAAATGCAAATAAGTATGAATACCAATTTTAAGTTAAAAAATAATGTTACAGTAAATTTTAAAGTATGCATAATTGATCAAACAACTTACATGGAGATGGGGAAGATTAAATAGTTAAATTTCAACACTTAATTTGAAGATTCTCAACACTTGAATGCCTACTATGTGCTAGCAATCAAGAATTACCACATGTTTTAGGTGAGCCCAACAGAATATAGATGAAAGGTAATTTTTCGGTTGGAATATAAAGGCCTTGCTACTAAATACACATCCAACAATGGGTGATGGTTGATACAAATTAAATAGAGATCTCGATGCATAAACTTGAAGATACCCAACTCATGGTTTGGCCACTATGTACTAACCCACAATAAAGCACCATGTGTTATGGACCTTCCCACTATGGTAATGGTTTTTTCATTATCCTAGAGTCTTTATCTAGCCAAACTAACTATTAGTATGATTTCCATACTAATCATGACATGCCAATCTCTACTAACATACAAAGTTTTCTAATCACTTGATTAATTCCCATTGTGCTTTGTGGCTAAGAAAACCACTTTCCTGATCACTAGTGAGAAAAATCACTTCCAACGACTAATTTAAACATTGCACAACTAACTTCAGACATTACTTGCTTCCTCTATAGATCTTCAACCTACCTATTGCCATGTTGGTTGTCTAATAGCCTCCAACTTGCTCACTAGTTTAAAACCTTTATATGTGAAACAACTTAATGGCTTGTATGCCCATATTTTGCTTGCATGCCTATATTTTGCTTGCAATAAAATAAACCTTGAAACCAATTTTCTTACCATCTATTACATTTGACAAACTTTTTTTAACAAATGAATGTTGAAAATATCTTACAATCATTGCTTTCCATAAGACCACATTTCTTTGAAGCATAATGTCAAATAATTCACATAGTTTGTCTACTCTTCAATATGTAACAAACATATGGTCATAGATATAACATTTGCTCTTTTCTACCCTTACAAACCTCGAAGACTCTCTCAACCATTATTAATAAGTTATAAATTAAACCTAGTGAACTATCCAATGGATGTTAAAATCCTTCTATTATAATGCGGAAATGTTAATACGAGGCAATTCAAGCTTCAATTAAAATGGATAAAACCTTATTTAATTATTATTTTTATTTTTTAAAAAGGAAATGGTTCTGTTTTAGGGACGAGCAGATATGGTTGGCCTGCAATTGAAACTCAGGGAGAGATGGGGTGTTCAACGTTGTCGGGTGGCGCGCCACACCTCCTCCTCCGTAATCACAGACTATTCTCAAGCTCCACACAATGCAGGCAAGTCCATAAAATCAAGATGAAAATGGAATGCGAGCAAACCCGTGAAGCAAAAACTAAAACAATCAAATTCGAGGAGACTGGGGGCACAAGAAGAAGAGACATCATAGCATTTGGTTGTTTGGTTACTAGTGCTACTGCATTGCAAATGACAGAGCCACAGTTGGCCAGAGGTCAAGACGGTACCTGTGAACTCACTTTAGCTCCCTCTGGATTGGGCTTCTGTGACACTCTCATAGGCACCGGTATTGAAGCTTCGGAAGGACAGCTTATTAAGGTATCTGTTTCCTCGTAATTCCGTCTTTGAAATTCAATTTACCAGTAAAAGGAAGTGCGTGTATTTCTTCTTCTCACAAATGACTTTGTTAATGGACTATAATTTGTGGGCATCTGCTAAAATGGCCTTGGTCTTGGTTTCTTAGTAAGATGGACTGATTTCAAATTATCAACCAGATTTCTTCGTGAAATTCTCCCTTATAAATAATATTCCGGATGTTAGCTCTCATATCTATTTCCTTACAGCTGCCAAATTATAGTTTATCCACATATGCTTCTACCTAACATCGTATGTAATGAACAACCCCAATTTTTATTTTTTAAATCTTGTTAGCTCAACAATTGGAAATTGCTAAACAACTTTTCTTTCCATTTTCTGATCACCAAGTTCCAAGTGCGGAGTGCGGACAAGGTGAGAGCATATGCTGTAGGGGATTATAATAATACTCGAAAATGAAGCAGTTGAAAGTAATTCACTTATCCAGCGGGATTAGCTTAGCACTTCCACTTTTCAGTGGGAAAACTCATACAATACAGTAAATGTAAAGCCAACTCTTTCATTTTTCAGTGGTGAGCGAATACAACAAGAAAGAACAACTTTCTCACTTTTTAGTGGTGAGTGAATACAATAAGATAGAGCAACTCTTCCACTTTTCAATGGTGAGTGAATACAATAAGATAGAGCAACTTTTCCACTTTTCGGCGATGAGTGAGAACCAATAAGTCACTTATTTTGTGGGGTAAGTAACAACAAAATATCAAGAGCAGTTCACTGGTGGTATTACCACTCAATGTTACAATGTTAGCTCAATTGAAAACTTCTAAATTCAACATATGCATCTGTTGTTACAAGTATGGTCATGAAAAAAATTGATAGAACATCCCCACATGTATCAAAACATCAAAGAACTAACCACCATCACGGAATTAACAAATATACCTCAAAGATTGGCAAATAGATGACTGGTGCAGGTCTGAAACCTTGCTGTTACAGTCTGGACAGTAAGATATAAACTCATAAAACTTCACCAAATCACTCCCACCCACACCTAAAATGAATGCAAACTATAACCATTTTTCCAAACAGCTCTGAATGACTTATCACATCATCAAAATATTCATATTGAAAAACCAAAACTGAACTTCAAAGCAACTCCAATGGTGACTCTTGGTTGGAATTGCACCACAGTCTAGCTAGGGAATATCTTGCAATTCTGAAACTAGAAATCTATGAGGGATTTTGTCCTCAAAGATTGAAGAAAATCAAATCCATTTTGGCAACATAACATTATCATTCTTTAGCAATGCCGAAATGAGCCCCCAACACTTTCTTTTTTTTCTTTTTCATTGCTTTTTCGAAAAGTGTCATTCTTTTTTGCTACTTTTCCGAAAAAACACTTTTTGTTTTTTTAATGTTTTGTTTTCCAAAAAAACACTTTTCCTTCAAATTCAATAATTCATTATGTGCAAGCATTTAGTCACCTTTTCAACGAGCTATTACAGTAAGTTGTCCTTTAATTATTTCCCAACATTAGACAACATTAGTGAAATATTATTTAAATAACTTAATAACTCACCCAAGTTGCGGAAAGTACTGCAATGTCATCGGAATCCAATTTTGACCACACCATGATGAAATTAAAGCAATAAAAAGATGATTGAAATCAACTTGGTGACTTTCTAAAAATAACTTGCTCCTCTAAGAAGTTTGGAGAGCACCCAAAAGATTAAAAATTGATTTCGAAAGCATCTAAGAGCTCCAACTAACCAACTAAACTCAAACCCAAGAACAATTGCTTTGCAAGATTGATCAAATGCTTCTTCAAGAATGTTGGAGCTCTCCCTAACTAACTAGTTAGCCTTCAAAAGACTTGGAAATTGGCTAAATGTGCATGAATTGGCTAAGTGTCGAAAGGGGACATTACATCATACCTTGTCGAGTGGGTTTACAAGTGGTTCACAATTTACTAGATCCCATGGACGGATCACTTAAGCCTCTCTTACCATTTCAAACAGATAAATAAAATAAAATGTTGACATCTTATCACCTTTGTCACCTTGGACGATCAAAATATGGAACTTAGTTTGGAAAATAGTTTTGCTATATTTTGTAAAAAGAAAATTCGAGAGTTGGTTTGCACAAAAGTGAAATATATCTTCATGATTTCAATATTTACAATACAGGACCAGTGTTTTTCTCTCACATCATTTGTTTTTGGGACATATCATTTGTACACACATATTTACTTTATCACATTGCAAATTATGAGAATGAGTATTTAGCTCTAGTATTGACAACTAATAATTCCAAGGCTAGAAGCAAGCATATTTGATGTTTGGTATGTGTTCTAGACTTCATTATATTTTGGGTTACATTGGGATGCATTGCCCCTCCCATCCCACATCCTTGGTACCCCCACCGAAATCATTTGTAGATTGTACACACTTATTTGCTTTATCCCATTATAAATAATGGGAATAACTATTTAGCTTTGGTATCAACAAATAATAATTTCAAGGTTAGAAGCAAGCATATTTGATGTTTGCTATGCGTTCCACACTAGATTGTATTTTGGATTACATGGGGATACAATTCTCCTTCCCCTCCCACATCCTTGGTACAACAGGACGGCAAGGGATGTCCCCTAGCCATCACCTTTCAATGGGGAAAAGAGGGATGTGTCTCTAGGACGTCTGGAGACATCTGAGACATCCCTCAACCATCTCAGGGATGGTCAGATATCCTCCCCGGCAATCTGAATATTTTGTAACTAACAAAAAAAATCTATTGTGCAAAAAGCAAATGTATGATGCATACAACCGTCGAAAGAAAGCATAGAACTCTGAAATGACTGCATACAGCTAGTGTACAACTGTAGAATGAAAGTGTACTGACAGCATTCATTCTTTCCCCGTTTCGTCAATGGGCAATTGTGTGACTGAATGCAACTATGGAAAGAAATTTTACAGTTTGTCGAATGACTGCATACAACTATTGAATGAAAACATACTTCTGTTGAATGTCAACATACATTTGTTACCCTTTTCACTAGTGGGCAATTCTATGACTGCTATAGTCATAGGAGAGCAGACAATTATAAAATAAAAGTATACAGGAGTAGAATGAGAAAAAGTGTGATGACATACAGTTGTAAAGTGAAATCATGCATATGTCAAATGAAAGCATATAGTTGTAAGAAATGTGTTTTTGTTATTTCACTTTCATTTATGATTTCATATCCTTCATGCCTTTTGTTGTAATGAAGACATAGAACAGTGAAATCAGAAATTTCTATTTTTTATTGCATATATATATATCCCAATTTCCCCAAAAGTACCCACTTGGCCTGCTGTCCCAAAATGTGTCCTGCTGTCCCATGTCATCCCTATCCCCAAAACACTATGGAACATAAAGTTCTCGAGGTAATATTATTAAAATTTAGCACATGGTATTTAGATTCTACACTCTAGGCTTTGAAATAAATTGTCTATGTTAAAACTTCAATCAAACCTGCAGCGTTGAGTGCAATAACCTCCACACACAAACTTCTGAAAGTACAAAAATATTGAAAAAATTGAGATCAGAATACATCACTTGTTTGAATTTAGAAAAAATAAATAATTTTTTTGAGTTTTTCGGTGTATGCAGTTCTGTGTTACAAAATAGTGAGCACCCAGACCTCCAACTTGGGTAATCAAAAGAAAAAGCAAGAACTTATTTTTAGGTGTCTTCATCCCAAATAAATCTTCTAAAAATATGTCTGTAAAGCACCTAATATAAAGTCTATAGCCTGCACAAATAAAGTCTGCAAAATGCCCAGAATAAACTTCCCGGAATGGAGCAGAAAATAAACAAAACAGTGCCTAAAATCTAACCCAAAAGTATGCCTACAATAAACTAAAATTAATTCTTATATATATCTTTGATTTCTAATATGAGCGCCAAACATCAACAACTTTGACTTATAATATTAGTTTTCAAATCTGTGCCTAAATTGGCACCCAGCAAAGAAGGAAAAAAAAACTTCAAATACAATCTGATTTTTTAATATGTCACTCTCAACAACACCAACCAAGCTACAAAAATCTAACACTCCCTTTTCATGATGAAGGTATTCTCTATCAACTTTAGTTTCTCCTCAGTATTTCAAACTTCCCTTTTGATAGTGGCTTTGTCAAAATGTCCGCATGCTGCTCATCTGAAGGAACATATTGAAGAATTATCTCTCCCTTCTGAAATATGTGTCTGAGAAAATGATAATGAATATCAGTGTGCTTGAAGCAGTCATGAAACACTGGATTCTCAAATAACTTGATGCAACTTTGATTGTTACAATAAAGTATTATAGGCTCCAACTTCTGATGAATAAATTCTACTATCAACTTGCAAAGTCAGATAGCCTCACAACTAGCAGAAGAAGCTGCTATGTACTCCACTTCAGAAGAACTTAATGCTACAATTGCTTGTTTCCTGCTGAACCAGGATATCATTCCTAACACCAAGCTGAAACAACAACCTGAAGTGCACTTACTAGCACAAGCATTACCTACCCTATCCGAATCTACAAAGCCACACAACACTAACTTGTTGTCTCCAACATACTTCAAGCTATAATGAATTGTGCTCTTCAAGTATCAGAGCACATGTTTTGTAGTAGTGTAGTCATAGTGAACTTGCCTTGGCTCAACCATAAACTGAATTAATGTATTTATGGCAAAACAAATATCAGGTCTACTATTTGCCAGATACATTACAGAACCTATCAACTGTTTGTATACAAATGATTCTACTGAATCAAATTATAAATTTGCAGTCAACTTCAAATTTGGAGTCATTGGAGTAACAAGGTGCTTACAATCCAACATCTAAAATCCTTTTAGAATTTCTATTGTGTACTTCCCTTGACTCAAGAAGACTTCTCTTGTACCTTGCCACATTTCAAAACTTTAAGCAAATACATAAGGTTGATACCGTTCATGCCAAATTCGGATGTCAACTTCCTCTTGCACCATACAATGAGCTTCTCACTACTTAGAAGAATAAGATCATCCAGATATAGAACTAAAACCATCAGATCAAATTTATCAACTAATAATAAAGATTAGGATCTACAAGAATTTTAGTGAATCCCAAACATAATAAGTATTCATCAATTTGAGAGTACAAAGCAGAAGGTGCTTGCTTTAGCCTATATGGGGCCTTTTTAGCTTGCATACATGGGTATCCTGCTCATGCACCTCAAATCCTCTAGGCTGATTGATATAAACTTCTTTTTCTGTAAATTAAAACCAATAGATCAAATTTATTAAATAAATAATAAAGATTAGGATCTGTAGCACTTTCAGTGAAGTCCAAACTTAATAAGTATTCATCAGTCTAAGAGTAGAAAACACAAGTTGCTTACTTTAGCCTATATGGGACCTTTATAAGGTTGCATACATGGGCATCCCACCAACGCACCTCAAATCCAATAGGCTGATTGATATAAAGCTCTTCCTCTATGTTACCATTCAAAAATGTTGTTTTTACATCCATTTGATATAAAGGCCAACCAAAGTGAGAAGCAAGAGACATAATTTCTTGTATAAAAATGTACCTAGCAACTGGAGCAAAATGTATCATAATAAACTACCTTTTTCTAAGAGAACCATGTGTGACAATTCTAAACTTGAACTTTTTTATGCTCCCATTTATTGCATGCTTCACTTTGTACAACCACTTTGAATCAATCATTTACTTCCCATCAAGTCTTGGCACAATCTCCCAAACATAATTCTGAATAATGGAGTTATACTCCTCTACCATGGCATCTTGCCATACCTCCTTTGAGTTTTCCTTTTCACAATTTGAAAGTTCAATATCAATGATGGAATATATTAAAACAACATGGAAATTGCTTATGTGGATGTCTTACTTTGAAAGAGGTTTCAAATGCTCCTACTCGTTCTTGTATCTCCTACACAATTTGGGTAAGCCACTTAGGTTTTCTAATTGTTTTAGATAGGGCCGAGTTATACATTTTGCTTTACTAGAACTTGGAACAGCAAGCTATTTGTGTCTTCAACCTCCATGGGAAGATGCTAAGGCTCAGGGACCAAGTATCCTCATCAAATTTCACATCACAACTCATTAATATCTTTTGTTGAGACAAAACATAGATTTTTTAAGCTTCGAAAGACTCATTATATCCCATAAATACAACCTTTAGGCTGGAGTGTTCAAATTTGGTCCCTTTCTCTTTGGTCACATTAATGTAACAAGATTTCCAAACACTTGAAAATGAGAAACATTAGGATTCTTTCCAATGAAGGAATCTTTTGGAGTCTTGTCCATAAACACTTTGTGAAGGCATCTATTTAATATCTATACCACATAGCTGCACTCTTCAACCCAAAGAAACATGGGTAATGCTAAGTTGTGAATCATAGACTTAGTAGTCTCTATGATGGAACCCTTCTTCCTCTTTGCAACCTCATTCTACTGAGGGTTGTAAGGCATTGCTAGCTCCCTCTTGATCCCTAAATTTTTGGTCTTCATGAAATAAATACAGGTTTTTCTTGAAGAATCATCAATGACAAAAGCATAGTAAATATTTCTATTTAATAAAGTTGATATAGGTCTACAAACATGTGAATGGGTCAAATCTAGATTTCCTTTTGATCTGTGCTTGCTACTTGGAAAAAGATGTCTTGATGTGCTTAACAAGTGTACATCTATTGCACGTACTAGTCTTTTCTATCTTGAAGTTAGTTAAAGCATTATATCCTTCAACAAGGGTAGAGCTCCATAGTGCAAGTAGCCAAATCTTTCATGTCAAAGCTCACACAAGTTGTCATTGTTATGTATCAAGGTTGTTTGCTTGCTCAAATCAACAATTAGCTTGTAACGATCTCCTTTATGAACACTTTTGGCCAATACTTGACTAGGACCTTTGCTAAGATTTTTTGATAATAACTTGTTGATCATCAAATTCAGCCACACATTTCAGATCCATTATGATTGAACTTAAAAGCATATTCTTTGTTAATCTAGGAACATAAAGGACATCAAGGTCAAGAGTATCACCATAAGGCATGTAGAAAGAAATAGTTCCTGTCCCAATAATAGGATATGTGGCACCATCACCAAGTTCTACTTGTATAGTAGCCTTTTGCTCCTAAACTCTGTCGAAAGCTTTCTTATTGAAATCCATGCGTCTTGATGCCCCATTATCTACATACCACCCAATCCTAGAAATTGTTTTAGTGGATAAACATGAAACCACGGAGAAGGTAGTCTCAAGCCTAGATAAAAGCTCATTCACTATCGAAGCTTCTACACTCCTTGCAAATTGTTTTTGCTGCTGCTGCTATTTACCCTTGCCCTTCTTCTTCTCAAGACATTGAGAAGTATAGAGGCCAAAATACTTGAAACACCTGATATGGATCAAATCTTTCTTCCATTGTTTAGAAGAATTTGTATCTTGGTGCTTTCATTTTTTACCCTTGCTAGGTTCTTTCTTGCCTCTTTTCTTCCATCTTCCCAACAAGAGATTGGTTTTGATCATCTTCCAATCTGATCAAAGTAGCATTAAGTTTGGTTTCTTCTTGAATAAAATCATCCCAAAGCTTCTCAAAGGTGGGAAGCCTCTCATGAGCACAAACACTTCAAACAAACAGTTCCTACGATGGAGAGAACCCATTTAAGGCTGTGGGTACCAGCTCCTTATCTTCCACCTTAATTTGAATTTTTGCAAGTTGTTCACAAAATTTTGTGATCGTCATTAGGAAGGTGGCCACTGCGTTTGTGTCACTAAGCTTGTTTTTAGCAGACCTTATGGGAGATGTTCACACTTTAATTAAGAGCGGTCAAAGTATCAAACATGTCCTTTACTGATTTATTTTCAATAATGTGAGGAATCAAATGAGTCTTCATAGAATCTGAGATGATACATTTTGCCTTGTCCATCTTCTTGTTATGTTCAACCAACTAAACATGGCTAGTTAGGAGTGCAATCATGGTTTCCACATAGGCCCAAATATCAACTTCTTCTAGTAGCATTTGCAATTTGCACTTCCAAGGTGTAAAGTTGGAAGGGCTTTTGGGATAGTCAATGGCTAGAAAGTGGGGATTTTGAGATTGATAAAGCTTACAGGTTTGTGGAGAAAGTGAGGCAAATACATCCCCAATTCCAAGAGAGGCCGAAAGAGTCTCAGCTCAAGTATAAGAGATGTCATGATCAACATAAAATAGAACATAAATTTCATGCTAGTGACATGGATTGGGTCTACCTGGGCAAAGAAAGGAAACAAGGGCTTTCACAGAAGTTGAGACCTCTATGATATATTTTGTTTTAGATCATTGAACAGCTAGGGTAGAATGCTTGTTACTTGAATTTGCGGTAGTATATAAATATTTTCAGCGATCAATGTTGATCAGTTACACTTGTTCGAGCCTTCTATGTTGGATAAAGAGCCAAAAGATATTGTTCTTCCTTCAATGGATGGTTTTGCACCTGAGGAGATGGAAGACTCGGAAGAAGATGTTATTCTTGATAAGAAGGTGAGATAAACTAGGTGAGGAGAATGGGAGACACAACTAAATATTGAAAAAGATTAGTTCTTGAATAAGGCTAAGTGGATGTATCATGAAGTTGTGGGAAAAAAATTCTCACATTTGACCATATCTTGAGGTTAGGGAGGTGTGATTCAAAAATGGTTGAGTATTTTGGATTAGGAAGGTTCTAAAGTTAGGCACATGCTATAGGATTGTTTGCAGACCATTTGTAATAGTGCTCTAGGTGTTAATCAAACTGCTACAGGTTTTGTTCAAGCTGCTATAAGTGTTGTATAGGCTGCTGCAAGTGTTGTGTAGGCTGTAATAGGTGTTGTGTACTTTTCTATAGGTGTCAAGCAGATTACTACAAGCAATAACAAATTGTTGCAGGTGTTATATAATGTACCCTAGAAGACATTAGGTCACTTGAGGAGTGTTTCCTGATTTCATACTAGTTATAGGGGTATTATTTCTTTGTTGGGATCATCATTGGGTTGATTGCCATTGCTTATAGCATATATGGAGAATGCTAGAATGAAATGCAGCTAATGTTTGAGTGGAGAAAATGTGCATAGAGGGCCTTGGCAGTGGTTTGAAACATCATTGTGAGATTTGTGGCACTAGGCATCCATGTATTGATTTGTTTCAAATTAGTTTTAGTAGTCATTATTGTTGAAAGCCGTTTTAGGGTAGAAGACCATGAAAGGGGTGATTTTCTTTCTTGTTAGGTGGCCGTTTGACTTTAGAAATGCCGAGTTTGTTGTTACCTACATTGGGTAGTGTTAGAAAATATCCTTTAAGAAAGCTATTATTCTTCCACATTTGCAACTATTTGCATTCCATGGAGCTGTGGCAACTCATGTTGATTTGGTAACCAAAAAATACTTTGTATTCTCTATTGGAGGTTATTAGGATTTGTAGGCACTTTGTTTGGGTTCTCATGCAGACAGTTGGACAGTTAAGCATGGATAGCTGCTGCCATTCTAGGGCAATTGATCTATTTCCCATCAATTCAGGATAAAGAAGGATAAAAGTATATCCTTGGTGAGGGCTTGGTTGGCTAAGAAGAACACTCTTATTGTTGTATTGAGGGAGACCAACGATGTCTTGTAGGGTTCTTTGGAGATAGGGGAAGTTGTACTACTGTTTGTGTTGGATTGTAAGTCCTTTTTTATGGAAAAATCTCCATGTAATAGCAACAAATAGTGAGAGTTGCCAAAGTACTTCGCTTGTTGGAGTTTTTCTACTTGTTTATTTTCTCTAGAGGAAATATTTTGTTATGTGACTGTGTCTTGTCTATTTGTTCTATTTTACTGGTTATTTAATTTATACCTTTGATGTTTCATGCATATTAATTATACTATGGGTGAGGTAGAAGCTTGTAGTTTGATGAGTGTAGATAGGGCTAACATCAGAAATTATTTAATGATGTATCACTAGGATTATCAATCTAGTGATTTATAGACTGGTTGGCATATGAGGAATGATTAACACATGTATTTTGATGTCTCCAAATACACAAAGAAATGAATCAACACAGGATTGTGAGCTTCAATAATTGCACTAGTATGCAGGTAGATATGAAGATAGGTGCTCGTAGATAGATTTAAAGATGCGTGGTCATGGGATAGGAGTTTTGGAGGATTTAAGGATACACAATAGTCATAGGGTTGTTTGAGTAAATGATGTGCTTTTACGTTATCATTTGCACACAGATGACTGGAAATGATAATTTTTGGGCATAGAAGGTTGTGTAAAATGTGATCAAGAAAGAGAGAAAGACACATGAGGAAATTTAAGTAATGCAAGATGGTATGTTAATCATTACAACATATATACTATGTAGGCCCTAGAATGATTTAGAGCCTAGACCACATAAAGAGAATATCGAGAAAACCCATAAGACTGAAATGAGTGTTGAACAAGTATTATTTATAAATAAGAATGGCACAATTAAAACTAGGATGGATAAAGGCTGGAAAGATAAGAATAATTTAAAATTACGTTGTACCAAGGGGATTATGAGAAGGGCACCTGTGTTTATAACTTTATAGTGAAGAGTAAAGGAGTGGTTCACTTTAAAATTAGCTTTAGGCTAATTGAGTAATGTAGGAGTAATGAGGTTTAATTACAGTAACTTGAAGACATAATCACTTATTTGGATCAACTTTATCAAGACTTGCTCTCCAAAGTTGAAGACAATGACTTTGAAATTGAAATGGAGAGATCATCGCAATCATTGTTTATTGAATTGTGTGCTATCTCATGTGAGTTCAAATGGAATTTGTTGGTGCAAAAAGGTTATCTCCCTTGACCTTTAGGTTTAGACAAAGTGCCTTCGAGAATTTGATTGATGTAAGTGTTCACTACTAGGAGAGCACTTATTTGAATAGGAAAGGGTCTTCAGAGGATCTATGCACTCCACGAAAAGGGAGAGAAGAAGGTTTTCCCTTGAACAACAAGAGATCAATCGTATAGAATCATCTCCCAATTCTTCTCCAACATCACTAACACGTTCTTCACTTTTTGAAGATTGAAAGTACTTACACCTATTCCAAAGGGGGAATCACACTCTTTATATTGGTATCAATCTTTTAGAAAAATAGTTGGCATTATAATGCTTTTTCATATTCTAACATTGAGAATCTGAAATCCATCTCTCTTGTGGATGGTTATACGAATGATATCATCTCTAGAATTATTTGTTTGCATCTTAGATATATGTTTGAACCACAATTCAGATGCATCATTGCAATGCCAGCTTCTTTTCATGGTAGTACTTTTATTGCTTTTATCTTTTGCGATTGAGTGATGGACTATTTACTATCCATGCACATTATCTATGGAGCAACATTGTCTTCTGATTTCAATGACATTTATTGTGTTTATTTTGTTTTGCACAACTAACCTTGAGACCAAGATGTTGTTTGAAGCAATTGTATTGTCTTGTACATGCAGCAATTTTTAACTTGGAGCATTGTAGATTGACAACTTTGCTTGATCTTGTTTGTCTTTAACAAAGTCATTCTTGGAGCATTTGCAGATTGAGAATTTTTTCTTGATCTCATTTGAATTTGGCATGTTTAGCCATTGTAGTTCCTACTTGAAAGGTGGCATGTTTATTGTCATTTTGGAATTCATCCACTTTGATGGGTGTTGTATTGTCCAACTATATGAGACATTGTATTTCATTACAATCTACGAAATTAGCATCAAGGGGGGATATGTATTAATGCTTCTTTGTGTGACCCGTGTTTACCAAGGCTGTATTCAAATTTACCCCAATTCAATTTCACAGGGGGAGTGTTTGTTGATGTTTATTAAGCAGCATCAGTCCTTTTCTTCCAGCAATCCTCCTTACATGAAACCAATTAAATTATAGTATATGGCTATTTAATTTATCAAGACTCCAAGAGGCATGATTATTGAAAAGATATATCTATTTGTTAAGGCAAACAAATCATAATGAAGAGGCACGATTAATATCAAGGCCGACCTTGATACGAATTAGGAGGTGCGAATTTCAAGATAGCCGACTTCCTTATTGGAGACGTGATGATTCAAGGAGGCCGACATGATGCTTTGGAGAGACACGAACTCTCCCTCTATATTGTATATATAATTGATGGAAACTTCATTTGTTCATCATTCAATTTGCTTATTGTTCATCCTTCATCAAGTGCGAGTTCTTCTCAAGGCAGTTCGATATTTATTGAGACTGAGTTTTGTATCAGCGATTTGTTGTCTTGAGTTGGCTGTGTTGCATCATTCATTGGTGCTTGTATTTGGCCTTCATATTGGCCTCTTGTAAAGGAGACTTTCTTTGTTGAGATTCAATATATAAGTGATATATTGTTGCTGGGTTTTTCTCCCTCAAGTGGAGGGTTTTCCCAGGGTATCTGCTGTGTTATTGTGTGAATTTTGAATTAATTTTCTGTGCATTAATATCTGATCATAAAATCTAACAGTGTTAGTGTATGGTTGGGTAATCTTGACTTGTTTACTTAATGTGACTAGAGACTCAAGTATATTGTCTTACTTCCTAGATGAGGATGAGACCAGTTTTGAGTGACATCACATGAACAGTCATGATTCACACCTAGAAAGAGTGATTTAATGTTAACATATGGAACCATTGATGTATATACAAAGTATTTGAGGTGTAGGTGGTTTGATTTACTCCCAAGCTTGGTCACAAGGTTGAAGCCTAGGCAACATAATTTTATCAATATTTAAGGCAAATAGAAATATGGTTTTTTGCAGGCTTCTATAAGAGAGGTCTCATATGATGAATTGATGTCTATTTGGTTCAAACTGAAAATTTGACATTTACCTTTAACATTTCATATGTTCAATTGTAATTGGTTCTCACTAGAGTTGTTCTCTTATGTTTTTGTATTTATAGACAATGTGTTCAATGGGTAGAAACACAACTAACAACGATGGATACCCTATGAGTTTGATAGGAGAGAGCTAGAGTAGTATAGGAGTTACTCCATTAGATTGTGGCAGTTCCTTGATTTATTAAGCTTCTTTGTTATAATTATATACAAATTGTTTCATTGATAGAATTGTCTTTCTACATATCTATGATTGTTATGTCCATAGTTGGTAGACTCGAACTTGGCAAAAACTCTAACAGGCCCAAAATTTGTGACTCAAAAAAACTCGAAAACTTAAAAAATTGCTTAAATTTCCTTAAAAACACATTTTTTTGAAAAATTCAATGACAATGTATACAATGAGTCCATGGATGAGTACAAAAGTGTTTTCTATTAAATTTGATTCTTTTGAATACAAATTGAGTACAAAATCACATTATCATTTGAAATATTGATACAATAGTTAGTTGGCAACTATTATGAATTTATGAGGATTGCCTTCAAAAACCATTATCATAATTCATAAATTGCATATACAACATTTTACATCTTCCTCTTCCTTGGTCTAGTGAAAAGTTGAGGAGAGGTTCAAATCCTTGCACTCCATTGCAGTTCCTCACTCAACATTGAAGGCTATGTTTATGGCTCTGACTCAACCTCCATCTTGTTGCTAGATGGCAATGACTCCTTCTCTGCCTCATCAATGTCATTCAATGACAATCTAGTAGCTCCTTTGCTGTAGCCTCATCTTCCATTGCCTACCTCTCAAAATCGAGAATCTCGTCTACAATAAACAATGGAGTCTCCTCATCTTGCCTTGTTCAATTGCTATAAGGATCAATGACCTTTGATTTGTCTTCTACCTTTCTTGTGTGAAGTTGAAAGTTGTATTTTATTTTATAATAATAATGACATTTTAAATCTCTGATATCGATAGTACAATACTTCATCATTGATCAATGATATTATGATAGGGATAAAGATAATTGTTTAAGTTGTCGATTATGGTCTTCACTTCCAAACCCCCTTATTATAATCAAATGTGTTATATGAAAAGAGATCCCAATAATTAGTGGGGATCTAGGAGTGGAGAACCCAATGGGTTTGAGGGGCAGCACTCCGCATGGGGGTCTTGGAGCAATGCCCCTAGCGACGTTGAGGGGTAGTGCCCCTCGTGGGGGTTTGGGGGTCTGGTGGCAATGCCCCTAGCAGGGTTGAGGGGCAGCACTCCTTATGGGGTCTAGGGGCCACCAAGCTCAAATTAAGGCCTTGGAAACCACACAAAACTTCATGTTGCTCACCATTTTCACAATTTTATCACTTAAGGGAGAAATTAGGTATTTGGCACATTTTTTTTTATAAAATATTTTATAAATTTTTTTTTTGGGGCAGGGACTCGTCGAGTTAATGGCATAGACTTGTCAAGTTTTTTGAAAAAACTCGCCCAAAACTTGGTGAGTACTCTGCGAGTTTTTTGAGAGTTACTCGCTAGACAAAAAATCTAGCGAGTACTGATTCTGCCAACTATGGTTATGTCAGAAGTATTTATGCTTAAGGCAGGAAAAATTGAAGATCTTGTATGTAAAATGGCCATTTTACATGAATATACAACAGTGATATGATAAGATGAGCTCTAGATTTCAACAGATTCAGTCTGAATACTATTATCTTGAACTTGAAAAGTTACAGAGAGAAGATTTGATAAGGTCCAGTTTTTTATTAAATTCAAAATCAATATTGAGAGGTACACTCATTTGGGGACTAATAAACAAATACAAGGGCATCAAGCACCCAAAGCAAGTATAATGTGTTGGTTGGAAATTTTGTATTCTTGTGAAAGTATACAAAATAATGATTTCAACCACAGCACGTGAGATTAAACTCTCCTAATTTAGGGAAGGCTCCCCCTTTAACTAAATAAAACTGATATGGGTAGGACAGCAATCGTTCCTCTTATTTCAGGAAAGATTACGTTCTTCTCTCTTCACAGAAAAGAAACAGTATATGTGGATGAAACTTATTACAGCAGCTATGCAGTGAAATTAAGAAAGAGGAAATAAAGTTTCCTGAAAGCACAAAGACTTCCGTTACTTCCTCCGGGACGGGAAAACAACCAATAAGCACAAAGTCTTGAGGAATGAGATCCTATCTACCCTTTTCAGAATAATTACTTAATGAAAACATACAACACAAAACAGCTCAAAGTCTGTAACTACGATGTATCTTTTGATTACTCTAAATGAGAACTACTACGAGCACAAAGACTTATAATTCTTCTCAATTTCTAATACTAACTATGAATTCAATCTTCACATTTACAGCACAAAGACTGCAGATATTTAAATCGAATCTCTCTTCAACAATATTCTACAATTCTCAAGTAGTCACAAAATGATGATCCAAAATGACATAAGAACATAAAGGATGCAAAATGAGAATTCAGCTCAAAGTCTGAAATTCCAACTTCTTGATATTACTTGAAAATTCACAATTATCAACTATAAAGCTCAAAGACTTTACGAGTATAAAATTCTGCAGAGTTTTCTTGCTTGCTAAAAAGATATCAAATTACAATAGACCCCTCAAGTATTTATAGGAGGGAGGTCTGGAGAAAAAGGTGGGAGGATCTCAACAAACTTGAGAAAATCTCCCAACCGATAACTAACTGCAATTGACTTATTCAAAATTACAATCCAAATTGTGATTTGTTTTGTAAGATTTTACATGTAATTACATTTTTCAAAACTGCAAGGAAAGAACACTTGCAATTGCAAAATTTGTTTTTACATATATTTTGTCGAAAGTAAAATTCATAAAACAACCTAATATTTTAATTTGTCACATTCCTATCTTTGAAAGATAAGAATTTGCTGATGATTATCTGCAATTCATTCGGATCAGGACCCAGTGTGTTCTTGGCTACTGCAACAGTCTTCAAGATTACATCAAAATATCTGATTGTTGCCAGTCTATGTTCTTCATAAGTAGTTTGCATTTTATCAAGGATTATCTGATGATTAATAAATTTGTGAATCGAATCCATGGTAAAATGCTCTGATTCCAATTGTTGACGAAGATTGGCTGTCATTTCTGTAGTAACTAAATCAGCTGCAAGTAATTCATCTTCTTGATTCAAAACTGTACAAGAGATTTTCTCAAAACTTGAAAGAATATCCTGCTGAACTTCATCATTCATTTCTAATGTGGCCTGGATATCTTTAATAAGATCTTGAATAACTAATGACTTATTCGTCATAAGTTCTTCAAATTCTATGTACTTCTCTCTGTTTGGTAAGATTGAATTACTGCATAGAATTTGTAACTTGACTTGATCTATCTCATGCCAGATTTTTAAATCCTTTTCAAGCGATTCCAAACTTTGCTTGAAAGCTTCCAAAGTTTGATTCAATTTTATCTTTGCTATTCTGACATTGTTTAGAACTTGCAACGTCTTTTCAATCATTGGAATGCTTTGATCAATCAGCTGAGTTATCCATGAATCAACTGCTTTGGCCTTTTGTGCAATTTTCTCTAATTGTCTGATTGATTGATTAGGAGGGACTGAAGATAGTGAATCAATTGCTTCTGATGATCCAGTAATTCTTTGAATAACTGAAACTAGCTGATCATTGTCTTCCTTGAGCTTTTCCTTTTTGGCTAGAAGTTCATTATAGCTTTGTGCCAAAATTGTTACTGAACTCTGAGCATCTTGCATCATATTGGCATGAGTCTGCTTGCCCAATTCCACCCTAGTGAACCTGTAATCAGACACCTGCATCTCTTCATGTGGTTTATCAACAAGAGGTTCTGCAATTTCAGCATATTTCATTTTATTGCTGTCAACAAACACTTGTGAGACTGTTTTTTGCAACCATTGGTTTTGATTTCTTCAATTTTTGGAAATCAAAAATATCAGGAGACACTGCTTGTTTCTTTCTTTTGGGAGCAATTGAATTCAACCATGGAGGAAGATCCAAGGTTGTCACATCTGAAATAGCAACTGCAGTCTCCGTAGAAATAGACTCAGTTTGTGTTACAACTGAAATTCTAGATGGTGCCTCAGTTTGTATAGCAACTATATTTTGCTCAGAAGACAAATTACAACTAGGATTAGCCATGAAACAATCAAAGCTCGCTACAGATGTATCTATCTCTGGGAGAGTTATTTCTGACATGGCTGGAAAGATTGGATTTGCATCAAAGATACTTTCCAAGTTATTGGGCAAGCTTCTCATGGGTGTATTCATTATCGACAAGGACTGATGACTAGTCTCTTGAGGTGGAATAGAAGGGACAAAAACTGTGGAGAAGGAATCAACATCACTGTCGATAGGGGACACAGGAGATATGGCTGATTTTGGTATTGGAGCTTCAATGTGAGGAGTTATCTCACTTAGAATGGTAGAGGTTTCAAGAACCTCTTCTTCTTCTTGCTGATCCAAAACCTGAATCTGCATTTGATTAACTTCCTTTCCCTTTAGTGTTTCTTTTTCCAATGATTGTTCTGCAGCTCGGCTTACCTTCAACTTAATTCTAGTACCTGAAGAGGAAGCTCCTTCTTTTGATTTCTCTCTAATTTCTGACTTCAATCCCTTAGGACCAGCTGGATCATCTTCAGCCCTAACTCTGATTTTAATAGTCTTGACACCTATGCTTTTGAGCCAAGCGTTGGTGTTTGCCAAGACTGATTGAAATCTATCAAAGATAGAGACAGATTCCTTTTGAGACCACTGGATTGCAGGAATGGGCGCATTAGCAACTCCTTGTTCTTCATATTCAGGATCTAAAATCTGCCTATCATCAATTACACCTTCTGGAATTAAGGTTAGATTCAGATCAACAATTTGCTCCACTGTAAGCCTGCAATAATCCATTCTGTATATATCTTTTTCTGTCTGGAGGTCTGCCCAAATGTCTTCAATGCGGTGCACATGAGTGAAAGCTCTTTTAATTTTGTCTTTCATCCTTCTATAATCAAAATCTATTCTGGCCTGAAATCTTTTCAATGTTATTTCCTGAAGTTCAGTTTCCATTGCTTTGGCTCTTGAAGAAGTTGTCAAAGAATACCTCCCAATTACCAATGGATTATGTGATGAAATACTGACTCCAGTCTTGTGTTGTGTAACTTGACGTGCATGCACTACCATCAGCTGCCTTCCTAGCTCCATTAGAATAATCTTATCAGTCGGATACCTTGGAAGCATATAAGGTTGGTCTTCAAAGCAACCGACTCTCATATAAGTGAAGGTAGGGAATTGAAGAAACAAGCAGCCATACTCATTTACTTTATTCCAAGCCACCTCAGATACCCTGTTGTTCACCAATGCTTTGTCAAATAAACACATAAAATAACCAAAGAAAGCATTTTGAACTCTTCTATAATGCGCTCGACTTGGAATAAAAGTCAGCTGATCATAATACTCCCATACAGGCACCAACGATCTGTCACCTTGAGGAGATAGGCCTGGAAAATGCCTCAACGAAGCTGCTATATAAACCAAATATGAGTTCATATAGAAGGTAAGAGTGGTAGGGACTTGTGCAAGCTGTTCACACAAACTGTCACTGATTATTTCTCCCCAGAATATTGGATGCTGTGCTTTTCTAATAACCACCATGAACTTATACATCCAGTTTTCAAACACATTGGAAACCTTCAACCCTGCTATTCTGCTCAGAAGAGTGATCATATCATTAATTTCCTCTTTAAAATCAGACCGATACAACTTGGGTATCCGGGTCACACAAGGTCTTGATTTGAGAAGCCATTTAGAATTGATATGTTTAATACAATCATTCTTTTTCTGCTCGAAATGTTTGTGAGCACTCTTCAATGTGATCTCTGAATATGTAGTAGCATCAGGAACTCTGAAAATTCTGTTGATTGTCTCAGCATCAAGTCTGATAACCATGTTGCCATCATCGTCTTTGATAGTTCTGGATTCTTTATCAAAATGGGATGCACATGCAAGAACGAATTCAGGCTCAAGAGCAGCAACAGGAAAAGAAGAGACCAGATGAATATGACTTCTCAGCAATTTCTGCATGTCAGGAGAAGTAGATTTCTCAGCTCTCCCAAGAAACTCAGACATATCAACATGCCCAATTTTTGTGTCCTTGATTTCGTCAATATTTGAAACCACGTGAGATGGGGAAATCTCATTCTGATATTTATCAAATTTGTACTTCATCTTTTTGCTAATTGGAGAAGCTGGTTCGTCTGTCATTGAACAGGAATCTGCAAGGCTGCGGTGAAAACCCCATAAGGTTAGAACATCATCAGCATCAACGTGAGTAGACATGGTGAAACTCAAACCCTAGGACAATGAAATGGTCTTTAGAAAAATGATGGAAAGTGAATGGTGAAGACGAATTCGGAACTTGATGGAATGATGGCAGTCAAAAACAACGTTTTGTCTTCTTGGAACAGCAAGACAAAGAGGTTTTTAGCTTGGATTTGGAATTTTGTCCAAAAAAGGTCAACTTTTGTGCTTTTTAAGGCATTTCGGGTTTTTCAATGACTTCAGCAATTTTTACAAAGGCAATCGGGATTTTTAGGACATTTAACAATTTTATAGTTTTGCAATTTTGAAAATTGTAATCCCAGTTGTAAATCCCGACTTGCATTTTTGGTTGTCAAAACCCGAAATATGACTCAAAGTGAATTATTTTGTGGAAAATGACAATGGAGGATTTGAGGTGAATGAATGAAAACGTAAGAAACGGGCATGGAAGATGGATAAAGACAGAATGAATTGAAAGCTTATTGCTGGAATGGCGTAATGAAAAACGCATTTTCAATATATAAGGCATTTTAAAAGTGGAAAATGCGTTTTGAATGGAGTTTAAGAATGGGGGTGTATGGAATGAGATGAAAGGCGAATTTTGGTGAGATGAAGGAAAACGGAGGGTGCGTGGGGTATGAAGGATATATGATAGAAACGCGTTTTATATGAAGGCGGACTAAAAATGTATTTTAAATAAAGGCGAGGTAAATAACAGTGAGAATGCATTATATAAAGGTAGACAATGATTAAGAAAACACGTTTCAGTAAAAGAAAAAGAAAACGAATATGGCAAAGGCGGATAATAGTAAAAACGTGTAAAACTGTTAAAGAAAAACGCGTTTTAGTAAAAGACGTTTAAAAACCAAAACGAAATATATAAATGAAAATGACGTTAAATACAAAGTGATAAGTAACAGAAAAAACGTTGAAAAAGAGACAAAGAAACATATAACATACCTGGAGACAAGTTGCAAATGAAAATAATGGTGAAGAGACCCTAGGCGCGTTCAGAAAATGAAAGAGCGATGGCTATTTACTGAGGAAAAATCCGATTTTCAAGCTTTAAGATTGATGGAATCTCCATGAAACAGGGAAGACAAGCCAAATCGAACTCAAATAGCTCGAACCAAAATGGCGTCGGATTTTTTGAAGTTCATTGCAACATGAAAATGTTACCAAAATATGAAATCGGGGTTTTAAGAAGTTAACACATTTTTACTTGGTAAAATCGGGCTTTTAAAATCATTAAACAATTTCATTTAAAACAAATTCGGGCCTTTTTGATCAAATAACAATTTTGCATAAAGCAAATCGGATTTTTAAAGCCATATAGCAATTTTGTTTTTTGTCAAAAATGAAGACTTAACAAATTCGGACTTTTGAGTCACTTAAGCAATTTCGGGATTTTAAAGAACTTTAGCAATTTTGCCTTTAAGTTAAAATTTCCCTATTTGCTGAATTGCTCCAAAAACCCGAATTTGGTCAAAAAGACACTAAAAATGACTCAGGAAATTGACAAAAACGGAAACGAAAGAGGGAAAAAGAGTAGCCCAAAGGTTAATAAACCTAAAACTGAGATTTGTCACTCTTTGCACCTCGTAATGTGTGCCTTAGAAAAGAAAAGTCTCAAATTTTATGAAAATTTTGATTGGTTATCCAAATTTTTAAAACGAGTCAAAAATTCAGGATAACATAATGCAACCTCTCACATGGTTTACATTTCTTCTCCACCTTACATAACTCCTCTCAATTGTCTGTAAACTTATATTTCTCTATATAAATAAACCATCACTATGCATGTCTTCTATCTTCACTATAATATTTCACTCATTATTTCTTCTGAGAGAAATTAGGCAGAAGGACTTGCAAGGGTGACATTGACAAAATTGATCACCATGGCTAACATGTTCTAAGGCAACAATACCTATTAATCTAGTAGTCAAGTTGTGATGACAAGGCACAATGAAATTACAGGCATGGCATCTGCTAGTATTACCACATCTTTGAATTTGTAGAATATAACACACTTCAGAGGCTAAGAAAATATTTGTGGTGTAAATTGTCTTGTGATCAATGGGGCCAAACTAAGAATGAACAGTTAGACAATAATTTTTTCAAAGTAAAAACTGTGGGATCATTTTCTAAGTGCCCTTTGACAAGACTGGGGATCACTTTCTCAATTAATACCAACACCAAAATAGGACTTGTGGATTGAGGGTCATTGAGAAAGATGAACTTGCTAAGTGTTTTTATTCTGGAATCATCAAAGAGCTGTAAAAGCAATACAAGGGCAGTACATATGTGGTCTATTGTAGCCTCATATGGAGCCAGAATAATTGAGAATGACAACTTCAAGGAAATGGGGGAGAATACACTCCTGAAGAATGAACAAGAGATAGCTCAACTCTAATAATTTGGCATAAACCACCTAGCAAAACAAGTTCTAACTTGATCACTCTAGTCCCTCCCAAAGAGAGGCTTTTTAAGTCAGCAAGCTTGAAATTGTATGTTCAGTTAATTTACAAACATGAACCACTTGCATGGTGGAAAATCAAGCAAAGGATGTTAATTTCTCATTTCTGTTTTTGAAAATTTCCAAACAAACCACCTTGTCCAGAAAGCTGCCAGAGCGACTGGATAACGGGAAATATAGTATTGACATAGTAACATACCAAAGAATAAATAGCACATGGCTATGGAAAACTTAACAAAATTATCATGTTTATGATAGACAAGTCACTTTGTCAGACTTCTTTTAGGCCAATTATAATTTGCTTCTCAGCTACAATGCATTTGAAATATTCCGAGCCAATTTTTTTCAAATTTTCAATTACAATAAGTAGAGCAATACACAGTCGTTAGGGTTAGCTTTAAACCAAAACGATGCTGAAGCAACTCTAACCAGAATGTACACCAGGATCCCGATGTGGGCAAGGTGTGAGCATTGGTTAGAGGATCTGAATGCAGAAATAGAGCTGGAAGGAACTCTAACCAAGAATGGCACCAAGTGATGGCGAGCATATGGTCAGAGGATCTTAATGGAAATGCTGATACAAAAACTCTAACCAAGAAATGCGTCGGCGAACGACGAGCATGTGGTCAGAGGATCCCTACCATCTAATATGCTGAAAGCAAACTCAACACCAAGTATGTGCTACCCAATCCAGTATGGAAATGAGGCGACCATATGGCGGAGATATAAAGAATTACAAGGCAACTTCAGAATATAAAGTAATCATTACAAAATATGATAAGCAAGATTAGAGAAGTGCTGACAGTACTACTATTTAGCTTACAATATGAAGAGCAATCGCCTGCCAAGAGCATAGAATTAGAACAATACAACGTACATCAATTAAGAGGATTCTCCTTGCTTAACAAGAATGCCAAGACCCTTTACTTCACTCAAATACCAAACTGAATATTCTGTTTTAGACAGATCTGCACTTTTAAAATGTAAACCAGCAACCTAACACCACACTAAAATGATCATATGTCACTCATTCCTAACCCTATTGACGTGAAATCAAATGCAAAGCACCCTTAGAAGGATGGCGACCAAACTTGTACTAAAAAACCCCCACAAAGAACCTTTAATATTTTCTGACACAATTCCCAAGAAAGTACAGATGGTATGGCCCAACAAGAGGGGCGATTTCACTTTAAAAATCCAATTCTTTCTTAAAAAATCTATAACTTAGCAGAGAGGGTCGCCCTTCCTAGACAAGATGAAATATGCAGTACCTAGAACGATATTTTTTGGTATTTTTGATTTATGAATGAAAACAATAATCTGCTGTGTTATTAGCAACTCCAGAAAATAACATGAATGCAAATAACTAATCTCCCAATGAAAGAACAACACTACTATGCAACAATCTCACTACAAATCACTCAACTACATCTACCTCATCACTAGTCGCTATATCTCAAGCAAGAAGCAATGCCAAGCTAGGAGGCTTACATTCCTCGAAGCAATCCCACAGCCAATCCGGCAGCATAACATTCCTGTAGACAAAAGATGATGAAATGAAGACCCAAGGCTCCCTTTTATAATTTCTAGAGACACTTCCAGATGCTTCTAGAAGGTGCGCCCACTCCACAAGATGCTTTAGGGTTTTGACTTGACCAAGCCTTCCTTCAAAATGGCGTACCTTTTCCCTTGATTGATTTAAATCACTTAAAATCTGACTTTCATAAAGGTTGGCGTCCCTTTTTACCACTTTATTTTTCAACCTTTGGAATATTAAAATCCACCCCCAAATGAGGCGCCACCCATCAAAGTCCCCCTTTTTAAAACAACATAAAGTTGTTTCACTAGGCCAAGGGGTCATAACATTAAAATATAACATTATTTTAATTAAAATACTTATCTCTCCAGAAGAAGCATCAAAAGGCCAAAACAACCATACCAACTGAACAGACTGCAAAAGGAGGCCAACAAAACTGAAGCCAACAGGACCACTGCCAGAAATAGAATTTACTAAAAATAGTAAATTCGGAAAGTTGCTCAGATCAAAATGCATGCGATACCATTGCGAAGCTTTCTGAAAACCCAGAAGGAATCCAGAATCCAAACACCCAAACTCCAACAAGCAAAACCCTGAATCTTCAAGAGAACCCATCAAACAGCCGGAAACCCTAATTCTGCCACTGACTAGCCGACAGCACACTGGAAAAAGGCTACCAATCACTAAAAAGTGAAGAGCTAAAAACGGGGACATTACAGCATTGCTAAAAGAATGTAAAATGGATCTTTGATCACATATGTTGCTTGCAAGTATTCCACTAGAAGGAAACAAGTTTTTCACATTCAACCAACAACTGATGGATCTTTATTCTTGAATTTAAAATATCCTGTCAAAAATCTGCAAACCTCTTATAACACAATAGCTGTCATAAAACTATATAGATGCTGACCCAGAGATGCCTGGACCGTACAGTTTGCAATAAACTTCTTGCACTATGTTTTTCTTAATCAGAGTGTTAAGCATTTTAAGTATCTTTGTTCTATTTTATTTGTATACGGGTCTATTGAATTAAAGCATAATCCCATGTCTGGATGACCCTTTTACTACCCAAGAACCTTAGCTCTGGCTAACTTAACCAGGATGCTATATTTGTCCATAATCAATTCATGAGTATATTTGAATTGAACTACTAGTAACTATGATCTAAATCAGTTTTGCTACTTCTATAACATAACATCTATGAATTTTAACAAGCTGAAGATTTCTAGGCTGTGAACATTTGACAAATAAAACATCTATGGCAATGAATATAACTTTTCCAAAAGCATGTTTTGGCTGTAAATACTAAAGAACAACACGGTTGATAAGTATTTGATAGATGAGAGTCCACAATCAGGGGTTGTATTAGACTGAGGCTCCACAAAGATAATTCACAATCAGGAATTACAAGATACAGATGACCCTACAGAGTTGTTGAAGAGGTACTTTCTGTAATCTGCAGTAACTCAAATGCATAAACTGTTCAATATATTCATGTCCAAGCTACTTCATATTATCAGCTTTATCATCTAGAGGCATTGGATATGAGGGCTTCGATTGAAATAGGGTAAAATATTATATGAATAAAGGTATAGTCTATTCATATAACAGTATGATTGTACTGTATTAAATGTAGTCACCAGGAGCGGTAGCTATGAGTATGGGTACATGATACCCATCCCTGATTTGAATTTCCTTGTGACTATGATGCTGAGTCTACAATCTTGAGGATTTATTGATGAAACACACACTTACACTGAGAGGTGGGGTGAATCAGTATAGATCAAAATTTTCTTTCCTCAACTCAATCAAGCACAACAGTATTACCTCAAAACTTAATTATCCATAGCAATAACATACATGCAAGATCTAGCAATTAAGAACACAGGAAGAACACAAAATTTTATGTGGAAACCCTTACGGGAGAAAACCATGGAAAAATATTGCTTGTATAAATCTTCTTACAAATTTGTAGGCACCTACCCATTGGAGACTCCAATACCCACCCTTGAGCATCAACCCAACAAGAGATGCCAATCTTTTCTAATAAGAGGTACCAACTTCTCGATCTCCTCAATTAGGAGGCTTCAGCCTCCAAGTGAATAATATGATAATTTGTTTGCAACTTCCTCTTAGATCTCCTGTAATGTCCCCAATTTAGCCCTACACTCTTCGTTTGGATTTAGCCTATTTCCGGAAACTCGTAGGCTAAAGCTGAAATGAAAATTAGGGTTTCCACTTTCAGAGGAGGTTTTGAGGTCTTGCATGCGAGAGTTTCTAACGCATGTCTGGTGAAGCTTTCTGGGTTTTTGGAGAGCTTCGCAATGAGGTAACATGCATGACAGGATATTGACTTGTGTTCCTGGCTACTTTTTGGAGGCTTGCATGTTGGAGTTTTCCAATTTGGCTTCTGGATTCCTTCTGGGTTTTCAGAGAGCTTCGCGATGGTGTGACATGCAACTGAATCAGATGACTTTTCCGGACTTACTATTTTTAGTAAGTTGCGACGGCTACTCAAAATGTGGAGAAAATGAGTTTGGAACAACTTACTATTTTTAGCAATATGCTATTTTTAGTAAGTACTATTTCTGGCAGGTCAGCTTGAGCAGTGGTCTCCAACATTTGAGGTGATTATTTTGGCAAGTTTGATATTTGATGAAAAAATAATGTTTTAAGTGAAAAATATTTGGCTAAGGCATGGAGGACGATTTGGAGAGATAAGCGATTTTTATAATGTTTATTAATTAAACATTTTGGAGGCCTTATTTGATGAATTAATATTTAAGTGAAATATGTGCTAAGGCAAAAGGGGACACCTAGGTTGGAGACATTTGAGTTTAATTAAATATTTCACTTAAATCTTTTAGTGAAATATTTGCAAGTTATAGAATATTTCACTTAAGTCTATCTTGGACGCCTTTTGGTGATATATTTGCATTTTATTAAATTATATTTCTACATATGGGTTGGAAATGAAATGCAAATGAAATTTGGAGAAAAGGTGAAAAGTGAATTTCATTTAGGCACCCTAATTGGAGGGAAAAGAAGATTTGAATTTGGAGACAGAAAAGTTATAAATAAGAGACTTGGCCTTCAATTGGAATATCTATTGTTGTTTATCATATTGTTATGCTGCTGAAATGCTTTCAGAGCTTACTTCGAGGAATGCATACCTCCTAGTTCCTTCTCTTGGTTTCCTGCTTGAAAGATAGCACCTAGTTAAGTTTTCAGAGACTGCTTCTCATCCAGACTAGCAGACAGAGCATCAAAGTTGGTGATTTTAGAGATTTGTCAGTTTTGCATTTGCTGGTTAGGGTTTTGTTGAAGTAGAAATCTGCTCATAAGTCCATGCACGATTTTTTGGTGGTTCTGGGTATTGGCCCTATGCTTTAGTCTATCTTGGGCGCCCCTCCTTGCAAGTTTTTAGATTTTTTAGAGGTGTCTCGGATTTTATCTTGCTAGTAGAACGTTTCTGGAGGTTGTACCTTCTTTGAGGTTGCATTGGAAAGCGTGCATAAATAAATCACTGCTATTTGGAGGAGTTTCTTGGCTTGGTCTTGGTCACTCAACTCCTAGCTCTCATTTGCATTTAGTTCCACATCATTCGGAGGTGTTTTGACGAAGTCATGAGCATTTTGGTGATTCTAGGGCTTGCTGGTATGAATTTTCTGATTGCTGCAATTTTATATCAGACCTGATATTTTAGTCCTTTTTGCTATATTTCATATGTTGGATAGCTTGTACTTGTTTGGAGTTCATTTCCTAACATTTTGGAGATCATTGGTTATCTATATCTCATTGTATTTGCAGATTGTTCATAATATTGTAACGCTGAATTAGTAGTACTAATCAACTCTTTTACTTTCTGCACTTTACATTTTGTATCCCCACTTTAGTGGAAGAGGATGGCTTTGCCGCCTAGTTTACTTTCAGTTTAATCACTTTCATTCCCACGGTTGTGGATGCGACTGGCCCTTGCTCAGTCTACATTGTATTTGCTTTCTGTTTCTCCGCCATATGATAGCGCCTTTCCCACTTTGGGATAGGAATGCACATGCTTGGCGTTGAGATTATTTTACTTGCATAGTGTTGTGACCTTTTCACACATCGCCCCATTCAAGATGGGGACCCCCTAAATTTTGCTCCGTTTCGGTCTTTTGGCTTGGGTTTTCTTCTCTCTCCTGCTCTGTCTCTTTCCTGATGTCTGCCTTTCGGGGGGTTGTGTCCGTCATTGAGCTTAAACGCGAAATATTGGCCAAGTCTAAAATTAGGGTTTCATCTTTTCAGCCAATTCAGGGGCAAGTAAAGTGAGAAAATTGAACTTAATATTGTTGTCAGCAGACATCCAGCAGGTTTCCAGCCAAGTTTCATCGAATTTTGAGGTACTTACTATTTTTAGTAAGTGTGAAATTCAGGGCAATTTGTCAGCTATTTCGAGATTCCGATCATCACACTGCATTCAGAGTATATCAGATTGCTTGCATGCCAAATTTGAGCAAAACAGACGACTTACTATTTTTAGCGTCGCTTCCGACGAATTTCGTGGTCCGTGATGCGAGATTTTCTTTGCATGTCGGATATTCCTTCGGTTTTTCGAGACCTTCGCGATGGTATAACATGCAAGTCGAGATGACCACTTTCGTGGATTCACCGAGGCTATTTTTAGGGTTTGCATGTCGAGGTTTCTTTTGCATGCCCGGTGATTCCGATGGGTTTTCGAGAGCGATGGTGTGACATGCAAACCAGGATTCTCACTCAAGAAGGAACTTGCTATTTTTAGCAGGTGTGTCCCTACCGCCCCGCAGCTCAAGATCACGAAATGATCGCAATGCCGCAAAAACAAAGACAAACGAGATCTTTTGATACGCATGCAATGCAAATTAGGGTTTCCAGCTTCGGAGCCTAAAAATAGGCATCAAAAGTCAAAATCTTCGAAATCCGGTGTAAACCACCGCGATCAGTGTCCTTCAAGCTATTTGCTGGTGAAATTTCAAGTCGATCGGAGCACTTACTATTTATAGTAAGTCAGATTGGAAACATGCTAAAAATAGTAAATCAAGCGCATGCGTCAGTATCAGCCAGCAGGTCACGTGGTGAGGAGCGCCTCATTCAAATTTCAACTTGATCGGAGCTTGGGAGCTATCAAAAACATGAGCTTACTATTTATAGTAAGCCACCTTCAGAAACAGGCTAAAAATAGCAGGGTGACTAAAAGTGGCAGTGTCGACAGGTTGATAGGGTTATGAAGAAGCTATGTTTGAAATTTCAAGTTGATCTGAGCTCCAGAAGTGCAAAATTGAGAGAACTTACTATAAATAGCAGGGCACGATACTGGCGGAGGATGATGAAAATTTGCCTAAGTCTGGAACTTCATTCAGCAGGCCTGGCAAGATGCGCCCATCTCAGCTAAAGAGGCATAAAAATTTCTAAGTGTGAGTTCATCCTGCTTAGGGATCAAAATGCGCCCAAGGCAAGAAGTCAAAGAAAGTCAAAGATGTTTATCCTGCAGCAGGGGCAAAATGCGCCCAAGAAGGAAGAGGGAAAAGTTGAAAAGTTTCTAAGGCATGGAAATCCGCCACCCCCTCCTAAATGCGCCCATCCTGTAGCAGGGGTGAAATGCGCCCAAAACACAAGTCAAAGCAAAGTCAAACGTGTTAATCCTCCTCATACATGGAAATGCGCCCAAGGTTGCAAGGGGTCAAACAGGTCAACGTTTCTTATCCTCCTCAAGGGGCAAAATGCGCCCAAGTGCATGCATGTGAGGACAAAGTTTGGAAGGCGAAGAGTCACTCTTGAGGCGTTGGAAAAAGTTCATCCACTAGACACATCAAAATGCGCCCAAGGGGAAAGAAAAGTCAAGAAGTCAAACAATCTCGTCCTCCTCCATAGGCAAAATGCGCCCAAACTTGTGCATGTCAAGACGAAAACGGGAAGTTGAAAGGTCACAGGGGACGTGGTGGCAAGTTTGTCCTCCTCCTACATGGAAATGCGCCCATGTTTGGATGTGAAAAGTAATTAAAGGTGGTAATTAAGGTGAAGAATATTACCAAAGCATGGTGAAAGATGGTAAGTGTTAGGCACTCAAGGTGTTAGAGGATTTTCCAAGGACGTGTGAGGTGGTAAAGGTATGTGTGGCGTGATTTTCCCTCATATGTGTGCTAGGCGCCTAAAGCCTATAGGCGTCGAAATATTTCAAGGTGTTGAGAGTAAAATGATAAGTATGCGCCTATGTTGAAGGGAGTTATAAGGTTTTAAAATATTTTCTAAGGCATATGCCAGGCGTGACTTCCTTCAAGTGTGATACGCCTAAGGTGGTGAAGTGTTAGAGAAATTCATAAGACATGTGAAATTTAAATCTTCTAAGGCGTTAGAAATTTTAATAGAATTGCCTTTCACGTGTGAAGTCAAATCCAAAGTGACAAGAGAAGTAAGAAATAAAAGTGTGCTTGACGAATAAATTTTTTTCTAAGTGAAGATGATACTTCTCTCGCTGGCAGATGATCAAAACTTTCTAAGGGAAACTTTTCAAAATTGCAAGATGATTTTAAAATATTTTCTAAGGCAAATTATTTTCCCTTGGAAAATACGCCTTGAGATCAGAGTGATAAATTTTCCGAAGCAAGAACAACCTTTCTCAGTGATGGAGTCAGAGACGATGATAATGCAAGATGATTCAAATTTTTCAAGAAGTCAGAGCAACACAGAGTGATCACGGGCGAAGAACGAATTTAAATGATGAAAATAATATTTTTCTAAGGTTCAAAATTGAAAAAATTAAATGAACCCGTTCGTTGGGTACCCATGGATTCGAGGCGTTCTAAAGAAAATTTGCTTCTGGGTACTGAACATTTGCAATGATGAATGGATTTCCAAGTCTTTCAAACTTCGCCGACACTTTTTCAGTGAGGAATTTAATCAGTGCTCAAATTGTGAATTTTCCTAAGGGAGAATTTTAAATTTTCTAAGGCAAAAATGAATAAAATGTGCTTTCAAGATGAATTTTCTTCGAATGATGAGTCCAAGAGGAATTGCCTAGATAATTTTGTTTGAATCCTTCGAGGATGAATTTTCCAGAGCAGAAGAAAGTTGAAATTCGATTTCCAGTAACAGAGCTCCGGCTGGTGAGTAAAAAAATGATGAATTTAAATTAAAATTTTCGAAAAGGAATTCAAAAATGCCAGTCAAAGTCAAGTTTCTAGAAGAATAATATTCCCGACGACTGGAGACAAGTGTCAGAAACACCAGAGAGGGAAAATTCGAATTCGTGAAGTGGAGTAGTGGAGTTTAATGGCACTGGCTAAAATTAACTTCTTCTAGAATTCGAATTTTAGCTATAAAATGAGCAAGTTTTTCACTTGTTTTCACAGCTGGAAGTCGAACTTGCTCTGAGAGTGAAGCATTGCAGTGAGTTGCTGAAGTTTGAAAGAGTTTGAATTTTGCTGAGAAGTTGAGTTTGCTGAAGAGGCGCACTTGGAAGTTAATCAAATTGTTAAAAGCTTGAGAGGTACGACTTTGCCAATTTAATTTGTTGCTGAAGCTAAGCGCCATTGCTGAAGTAGAAGAGGTACGCCATTGCTGATTAAAGGAGTATTTGCTGAAGATTGAGGTTGCTTGTGAAAGGTACGGCTTTGCTAGTATTGAGGCTGAAGTCTGATTTGTTAAGTAAGTCGAAGTTGCCAGTTTAGAAAGACGCCTTGAAGCAAGGAAGTGGTTGAGAGTTTTAAAAGTACGAACTTGCTAGTTTGCTGATTGCTGATACGAAGTCATAGAGGTTGAAATTGCTGATTACTGATTGTGAAGTAAAGTCATCAAAGTCTACTTAGAAATCTGTTCTAAGTATTGGAATTCGAACTTATTCAAGAGAAGAAGCTGAGGTTTGCAAACACGAAAGTTATTGCAGCTTCTAGAATTCGACTGCAGCCCCTATACAATGCCTTATTTTATTAAATTTAATTGCTGATGAATGTTTGTTGTTTGCAGATGGCTGAAGCGAGGACAACCAGAAAGGACAATGGTGCCTCCAGACAAGCTGTGATCAAGAAGCTGAGCAAAACATTCATGCCAGAATCAAAGTTCATTTCAAAGCTGGGCAAGTTGACGGACACTAACCTGGGCTCTGTCAACCTGGAGACCTTCAAGAACAGGCTGTTTGGAATTGGAAGTCATCGGGCTTCGGTCACTTTGCACAACATCGTCCGAAGTGGATTATATGCAGCTGCTGTTTTCCGCTAGCATACAGTTGTTTGAGAGCTGAATGGAGTGCCAATTGTTGCTACGAAGAACAAACACCGTCGATCACGACACCAGATGGCCAAGTGCTTGCCAATAACACTCCGGCGCCATTGGTGAAGCTTTCGGGATCCCGGTGCACAGGAACATGATTTACAAGTCCAGAGAACGGGCTGAGCGGATGTATGCTTCCACATTCGAGAGGTGCATGGACACAATTAACACCCACTGGATGAGCACTCCTAAGCCATCTCGTGCGAAGTTGCCAAAACAGATCATAGCAGAGGACCTGAAACAAGAATACTGTGATCTTATCATGTTGCTGAGCAGGGTTGGTGGTTGCCCACAGTCCTACATTTTTGAGCCTTGGATGTTTTATTACATCAACCTGGTGCTAGAGGGCAAGGATTATGTCAATTGGGCTGAGATGATCAGCGATAATATACATGAGCAGCTCCTGAGCTTGAGGAGGACTAAAACGTTTTACATGAGCTCCTACCTTATTTATATGTTGGCACGAATGACGAGGTACAGGGGGATTTCTTACAAAGAGCCTGTTGGATGCGGCCCTCATCAATTCAAAATCCATGAGGCATGTACACAGTTGCACCTGTCAAGCACAACCCACTACAAACGTGTCAATGATTCATTCACCATGTATATCACGAGGCTGCTTCAGGAGCGGTTACACCACAGAATCTCTAGAGATGCCCAGAAGCTGATCGAAAGGTATGGGTGCTGGTTTATTCAATTTCCGAGATTTTCATACATTAGGCTGCAAGGATTTTCTTCATACCCATATAGGCTGCCTAAGTACCCAACAGATAAGATATTAATGCTAGAGATATCTAGACAGTTGCTAGCCTTTGACAAAATCCAAAAGAAGAAGAAGAAAGGAGGGATAGAGTTTCCAATTGTGATGGGCAACTCGGATGAGATGTGTCCTTCGATACCCTAGAGAGTGCGAGTGAGCTTCAGTTTATCACTTCTCATATCATACAAGCCGACAGCACTATGACCCGCACCATAACATCAATTGGGTTCTGTCGGAGGAGTTCAAACATAAGGCCACCATAGAAGATTATTGGGCTGATGCAGTTGATGAAGTTGAAGTAAGGAAGAGAATGTTCTCTGCTGTCGACACTTCCTGATCGAGGAGGTGAGGTAGTTCCAGTTCGAACCAGGTTAATGAGGATATGGATGTTGTGCATCCAGATTATGCAGCTGTTCGAGATACTCCACTTCCACCTGTGGATTGGTCAGAGCCCGAGGTTGCTGATTTAGATACTCTCTCCGTCCCAGTCATGACATTTACCAGGGCATGGGTTGATAGAAAGGTGAATAGATTGAAGAGTAGGTCAATTGCTTTGACTTACAACATGATGGGAGATCACAGGACGCCCACCACTGGCAGGAAGAAACAGATCACAAGAGGGCCAGAGTCCAGAAAGAAAGAATTAGTTCAGCCAGAGCCTCCACGAGTCACAGTGGCAGCACCTTTGGAGACACGTTCTCCAAGCATACAGGAGGTGTCCTTATTTGCTGATCAGAGAATTGTAGTGAGTCAGGTACCGGTGATACAGGATGATATTCAGCCTCCACGGAGGGAGTCAATTGGCCAGAGTGCCAATGTACCTGTTAGGATTGATCAGCATGATGATGAGGGGACCATTACTGACCCTCAGTTTCAGCAGGAGTTAGAGGCGGCCATGAACGATGGCGGTGATGATGATATAGTGTCAGGTGACACTCAGCCACTTGAGGACGATGAGCCTCGCCAGAATGAAGAAGAGGTTGAACAAGTTAGAGAAGTCGAGGCACAAGAGCAGCAGCCCTTCGATATACTGTATGAGGTGCCTGATTGGCTTAAAGATAGAATGAGAAGAAGCCCGAGTGAGGAGATTGATCCAGCAGTTGAGATGAAGAATTTTGAACCGATCGGCTCCTCCAATCAAGAAGAAGAAGGCAAGGAAATTTTCAAGATCTCCACCGGCGAGGATGGCTCGATTTTCACGTTGTTAAACCCATCGAAAGTCGAAAGTGTGACCGAACAGCTAGCTTCCCGAAAATTATTACGTGGTCACTAATTGGATTTGGGATTTCTACCGTGCTCGATTGTTGAGGAGGTGATAACTCCTTCCTTGCCCTCAAGGATAGATTATTCAAGAAAGAAGGGAAGTATAAGAGTTGGAACGAAACACAGCTCGAATTTGATGGTGCCCAAGCAGTTTGTCTCGCTTCTCGGAGGGCAGATGTACCAGTTGATAGAGCCTCCGTTGTATATTCCAGAGAGTCGATCACCGGGCTTAGTAGAGTTGGGAGAATGTGGTACGAGGCGATAAGGGGTCGCTGTGAGTTCGTGGCCGACAGAGAAATTTATGGAGGACCTTGCCTTCAACAGCCTCTACTATTTTGGCAATTCGATGGATGCGTGATCAGCTTCTAGCATGAAGGCTTCTATCTATCGTATAAGGTGATCCAAACGCTTTGAGGTATTGAGGCATGTGCCATTGCAGCTTGCCGATTGATGGAGGTGTCATTCAGCGTAATGACCGATATGATTTCTCTGGTATTCTTCAAATATCATTGCATGCGGCTTCTTCGATAAAGTGCATTCAAACCCAAGGTTCACAGGTGGCTATGGCCAAATATTATAGGATGGAGTCTGTAACACCTTTGAGGCCATATTTGCTAGGCGGTCAATCCAGGTGAGATAAGTTTTGATAATTTGAGGGGTTTACTGGTTCCCTTCTTCGCAGATGTTAAGACCTTCGTACAAGATGATTTCGAGAATACTGCTACATTCTCCACTTTGATCCAGAACACGCAGGACTCCTTAGCTGCTTGGAGAAAATCTTGTACGAGGCACGAGCATTCAGTCACGGTGTTAGAGTTTCAGTTGGATTGTGTTCCACCTATTTCAGTTCATGAGGTTGAGGCTGTACTTCGCAGATTCGTGGAGTTGGCAGTCAGAGAGAAGGCCAATGGGAACACACTACTGGACGAGGATCTTCTAGAAGACTGAATATGAGCATTTATTACATTTTCTATTTTTTGGGAGTGAGTGGGAATCTTTGATTCATTTAATATACCACTCCCTTATTCTGGCAGTTTTTAGGGTTAGGGCCGAGGTGGCACGATTCTGGCCACTCTATTGATTGTAACCCTAGCCGTCCTTTGGGACTTGGCTAGCTATAAAAGGGGAGTCCCCCTCATTTGTAATCCATTAGAATTAGATTAGACATTGGAATAGTAGACATTGAGAGAGCATTAGCATTAGAGCTAGATAGTGTAGCATTGTAGAGCATTTTTTGCATAATTTGGAGAAGAAAGAAAGTTTTCCCTTTGAAAACTTTTGAGGAGATTGTTGTGTAACACATTTTATGATAATAGATCTTTTCATTGATGATGGAATTCGTCTTGTCATGAAATGCTAGCAAGGTTTCTTCTTCCTTTCGCATCCAAGTAGCTTAGTTCATACAAAGTAGCTTACTTCGGTGTATGGTGTTTTATTGAGATAGCTTCGCTTTATTCCATACCACTAGCGGCTTGTTGATGATAAGTCTGCCTTGCGTGGTCAACTGGACATTACATTGAGTTTAACTGCCAGATTTATATGCTTATATGCTGCTAGATGGTGTATGTATGTTAAGTCATAATTTGAACATCTTTTGCTATTTCCCTTGAAGATTGCACCGATTTTACTGAGGCTGTCCGACGGAGGCTAGGTGAAATCCGGTTGAAGTCTATTGAAACAAAGCTCCACATATCCTGCATTTAGAATAGAATATAAATTTCTTAGGCTTTATACCCCTTTTACTTTCCGTACATTTCTGATTAGTTTTAGGAAAAGAACCACATTGCCAAATCCTACACGTGAGAATTCACCTTCAAAATCCTACGTTAGCTGCTAACTGTGAAAAAAAATAAAATCTGAACAATTATGTAAGTCCCCTCGTAAGAACACAGCAATACACATCAACCAAACTGGGTCTATTCGCACTTAAGGAACCTTGGAGTTGAACGTGTGATCTATCTCGCAATCTTAGCACACGGAATACTTTGATCAAGAGAGAACAGAGTAGCCCTAAACTATTTTTGTTCTGCTGTTTGGTGCGGTCATAAAAACACATCAACACATAGCATCATTGTTAATAGAATCTCCGCCATATGGTAGCGCCTTTCCCACCTTGGGTTAGGAGTGCACATGCTTGGCGTTGAGTTTACTTTCTCGTACTGCATTCTTTACTAGTGATACTTCGCCATATGGTAGCTTCTTACCCAGCTTTGGTCCGAAAGCACATTCTTGGCGTTGAGGCTCTTTCCTTCAGTTGCTGGTTTGATTTGAGCTAACCCTAACGAGTACTTTGGTGCTGTTGTGATCATCTCAAAATTTAAAAAAAATTGGTCCGGTTCATTACATCTCCCCTTAACAATTGCTCTCAAATCTGTAACACACTCACTCGTAAATCTACACTATAGTCTTCAACATAGAAATGCCATGATCTTGCATTTATTTATCTTTTCTTCTACACAAAATTGCTGCTACAATCCTCTCATAAATCTGCTCAAATATCTCTTGTAAATCAGCTCTAATATCCTTTTATTTTTGCTTTTCATGTGAATGATATTCCTTGAATTGATTGCTCTTTCCACTCTCTCAATCTTCAATTTATACTTGGCTTCGTGATTCTTCAACCAAGGGAGGCAACTCCTCCAAGAGGGGTCGACCAACATCGTTAAATAATATTTTTATTTATTTTCTTTTTACATGCCCAAGGTGGGCGCACCATTCTAGAGGGGTCGTCCCACTTTGGGAGCCCCACAACAATTTTATTTTTTTTTTTCATAATTTAAACATCCCCAAATGGGATGGCTCCAAGAGGGGGGTCATCCCAATTTTCTAATTTTATTTTGCAATTTTAAAATCCTCCAAAGGGGCTCGACATGGGTTGTCCCATGTAGAATATAAACTATCATTTTTGCAACTTAATTATCTCTTCATCATCGATAGGCCCTTTGACATCAATGACAACATTTTTCCAACAATCTCCTGCTTTATCATTGATGGCAATCCTACAAAGAAATAATCTTGAAATGCAACAGGATCTTCCACTAACTAAAATGCTTCCCTTGATTGACATGCTCCCCCCTACTCTACTTCTCCCCCTTTGACATCAATGGCAAAGCCATTCCGGGGCTGAAAGATTAGACAATGAATAGCTCCCCCTAAATACATGCTTCTTTTGAAGTGTTTAGTGATTGGATGAGAGTGATATCACTCCCAATTTCTCCCTCATGTACTCAAAAGTCTCTTTTGGAAGTGGCTTCATGAAAATGTCTGCAATTCATTCCTCTGTAGTAACATACTCCAACTTCACTTGCTAATCAACCACCTGCTCTCTTAAGAAATGATATTTGATCGGAATATGCTTTGTCTTGGAGTGCATAATCGGATTCTTTCAGATGTTGATTGCACTTATATTATCACAAAATTTGGAAATGGGATGCTCATGCTCAACCTTAATGTCCTTCAAGGTTTGCTTCATCCAAAGGACTTGAGTGCAACAAGTGGCTACTAAAATATACTCCGCTTCCCTTGTGGACAATGAATTTGATGCCTCTTTCTTGGTTAGCCATGATACAAGACTATTGTTAAGAAAGAATGCACCGCCACTTGTGCTTTTTCTATCATCAATATTGCCAACCCAATCCACACTTGTGTATGCTATGAGGGTGAAATATTCACCTCTTGGATACCACAATCCAAAATCCATAGTGCCCTTTAAATATTTGAATATTCGCTTTACCGCTTGCACATGAGTTTCCTTTGGTGCTGCCTGAAACTATGCCACCAAACCAACTGCTTGCATTATATCAGGTCTTGTAGCTGTCACATATAATAAACTACCAATCATGGACCTGTATAGACTTTGATTAACCTTAGGAGATTCATCATCCTTACTTAATTTGCATCCTGTAACCATGGGAGTGCTCACTGGATTGCAATCCTCCATCCTGAATTTCTTCAACATCTCCTTAATGTACTTGGTTTGTGAAATAAATATCCCATTATTGAATTGGGAAATTTGCAACCCAAGGAAGAAAGACAACTCACTAAGCATTGACATCCCAAACTCCTTTTGCGTATTTATGGCAAATTCTTGGCACATTTTGTCATTGTTACCTCCAAAAATTATATTATCCACGTAGACCACAATAATCAACAAGTCATCCCCTTCATTCTTGATATAGAGATTACTATTTGCGATACCCCTTTCGAAACCTTGCTGCTGTAAGTACTTGTCTTGTCTTGAGTACATTTAAGACATTTAAAGCTTTGGTAGAGAATGAAATTGGATTAAAAATCAAATGCCTAAGATCTGATAGAGGAGGAGAATTCACCTCAAATGAATTTGAAGAATTCTGTGAGCAACATGAAATAAAAAGACAATATCCACCTGCAAGAACTCCACAACAAAATGGAGTTGTTGAGAGGAAAAATAAGACAGTTCAAGGTATGGCAAGAGCCATGTTAAATGAGTCTAAGCTTATTGACACCTTCTGGAGAGAAGCGGTGCATACAGCAATACACACTCCAAACTAAGCACAAATCAAGGTGAACAATAGCAAAAATCCTTACGAACTTTGGAAGGGAAGGCTTGGGATAATGAAGTACTTTAAAGTGTTTGGGAGAAAATGCTATATCAAGCGAGATGATGAAGACTTGGGAAAATTTGATTCTAGGTTTGATGAGGGTATCTTCCTTGGATACTCTACAAGAAGCAAGGCCTATTAGATGCTATAACAAAAAACTACACAAATGTTAGAGTTGATGAAGAAAGGCATCAAAAGGAAATAGCACAAGAAGTTGACTATCAAAAGGAAGATAGTGTCAAAGAAGAAGAACTAGAGGAAGAAGTTGAACAAAGAAATCCAAAGACACCATCACCACCCAAGACATCATCTCAATTCATTGAAAAGAATCATCTAGAAAATCTAATCATTGGTGATAGAGATACAAAAATTCAGACGAGGAGAATAGCTAGTGCATCTGAACATGCAAACTTGTGTTTGCTCTCTAAAGTGGAACCTAGGAGTTTTGAAGAAGCCCGAGAAGAAAAGTATTGGGTAAAAGCCATGGAAGAAGAGTTGGATCAAAGAGAGAAAAATGAAACTTGGGTAACTGTCCCAAGACCCAAGGATAAGAATGTCATTGGCACTAAATGGATTTTTAGGAACAAATTGAATGAGGATGACCAAGTTGTTAGAAACAAAGCAAGGTTTGTATGCAAGGGTTATGCTCAAGTTGAGGGGATTGGTTTCGAAGAAACATTTGCCCCTGTTGCTTGTCTTGAGGCTATAAGCAAATACATAATATAGTTCAAGAGGCCACTGAAATCAAATCAATAACTGGATATCCTGCTAACTGAAAAAGCTTCTTTAAGAAATTCTAAGATACAACTGTGGGTATTCTTAGAGTATCTTTTGAATTCTTTTCTTTAACTCAATTAATGCTTTTTTCAGCTTCTTAAATGTGTTTCATTACAGACTACCAGTCATGCTGTATTTGAATTAAAATGAGAATGTTCTTAGCATATAATGAGAGTTTCATTGCATTGAATTATTCAACAATACACAATTAATCACCTTAACATCAAATAAACTAACACAGATTCAAAATATGATAAGCAAGACATTTTTATTCCATAGAAAATTCCTCATGTCTCAATAATGTTATGTCTGCAGGCTCATTACACTGGGAAGTTGGAGAATGGGAAAATATTTGACAGTAGCTATAATCGAGGATCACCACTGACATTTCGAGTAGGCGTTGGGGAGGTAACAAAATTTAGTAATCTGAATTGATGTTTATCGAGTTTTAAGCTGGCTAATGCAGAGGTTTCCTTAATATGTTATTTGTAGCAACTGATCTTCATATGTGGTTGATGCATATTATTTTCAGTAAATTTATTGTTCTTAATTCTTGAAAATAGTCATAATTTGAATGTAGACAAGTAGCCATTTTGTGTTTCTATACAAAATTATTCATGTAAATATTTGCTCGTGTTCTAAGTTCTATCATAGTCACAGATCTAGGGAATTTTCCACATGGAAGGCCATAGGTCAATTCAACGGAGTAACCATAGGATCCTAATCCAGTTTGAAGATGTACCCGAACTAAAATTAAGTTCTTTTAACACTTGAATTCAAGTTTTTTTTTTATTTCACATTTGGTATTAATGGGCTTAGCTTCCACTGATCCTTTTCTATTAAACATGACATGTAGTGACATTGGTGTTGATACTTTTCAGTAATGCTTACACAATATTTTCTCAAAGTAGTAGTTATTTTGTCTCTTTGTCTAGTAAGTAGATTTCATGGTACACAACTCATGTAGAACTGCCTGTACTTGCCATATTTGCTTTATCTAGAAAAGAAGGCCTGAAGGTTTACAGGATCATGTTATGGGCATCCACATCCTACAAAATCAAGGAAATTGAGCTATGGGCATCCATATCATACAAAACCAAGATAACTGATGGTTTATGTGGAAAATCTTCTTATGGTTATGTGATCTTTTTTCTCAAAGATATAATTTTACTATTGATTTTTCAAATACAAATGAATTTTCACTGTATAGGGGATCAAGGGATCTCTATACTTGGGGTGCAAGAAATTTGGTTATTATATCTCAAGCTACAAATGTGAGATTTGTCATATTAGTAGTTAGGGTTCTGAAACGATTAAGCATGTTTCTTTGTTAGGGCCGTAAGTGGGCCTTTGCTAAAGGACACAATTAATACATGAAATGAAATACAAGCCGAATATAAAAGGATTGATGACAATATTGTTAATGAGTTTTACCTTATTATTATGACGTCATTGTTGCTTGATTATGAAAGTCCTAAAAGTTTTAGTATAAAGTTTAAACAAGTCTGTTTTGTCCCTGTTGGCTTATCTAGCACTTATTACAATATTAATTAAGGGATTATTGCTCATTAGCTTTACCGTTCTATGTTATCTCTTGATCTCTTCATTAAATGTGCTACAATACACACACACACACACACACACACACACACACACACACACACATATATATACATGTATACATATGTACGTATCTATATATATATATATATATAAATGTATGTATATATATATACATACATATATTGATATAGATATCATCAAATGTCTTCATTAAATGTGCTACAATCTCTTCTTTGATCAGTGGAGAATGCAAGGACAGGAAAGTGGGATTAAGGGCAGAATGTCATGCTGGCATCAGCACAGTGCATTGATTAGTACATTCTTTGAATGTTTGTCCTGCTTACCACATTTACTGCTGCCTTGACCAAGGACTGCTATGTTGACTGAGGGACTGCAGCATTGATCAGCAAACTTTTGTATTGACAAGAAAACTGCCTTGTTGACCAGTTTTTTCACTGTTACTGATTGGATAGTCAGCTGTTTGACCAAAAATGAAGGTTGGTCTATTGTCTTGACTTGTTGCCGTGTGTTGGACTTTTACTTTGATTTTTGTTGCTAGAATTGACTACCTTGTTGCAAGAAACACATTTCGGCCTCATTGCAGCTTCTTCCAAGAAGAAACATGTTATGCCCCAAAAGGATGTTTATTGGTCACCTTCCTCTTTTATTGGTGGAAGAAATGCTATCAACAATATGTGAAACAAGACTATTTTCTGCTATTGCAGAACATTTCGTGTTCATTTCAGATTATATCCTAGTTGGTTGAGATTGTTCCTGCCATTAAAGACTATTTTCTATCATAATGGACAATTTTATGCCATTTCGGACTGTTTTTGTGGCCATTTCTGATAGTTTTTTGGCCGTTTTAGAATTCTTTTTGACCATTTCTGTTTTTGTTACCTGGTTTTTGCTTCTTTCTTTTTCTTCCTAACAAATATTAAATATATTTATCAGGTATGGATGTGTTTCTGGTGGATTGTGGTACGTAAGCTTGGTTTTTGTGATAGGTATGCTTTACCTTTTATAATATTTGGACCATAAGCAATCTGATAATTAATTCAACTTTGAAATATATAAATCTTTCATACTTGAATGTCAATAATGAGAATGCTAATGAATGAGGGGACGATCATTGATTGTAAGAGGATTTTCATCATTGACCATTTCATCCAATGGGAATTCAATCGTATTTTGCATGTTGGATGTGTTGACGGCTAGAATATCAATGT